>LR738714.1:308345739-308560260 GCA_902687465.1 Secale cereale | reverse complement strand
AGAGGGTAGCTCTTCACTCGGAGTGTTTTTGAAACTTAGGCGATTACGGGGTCGCAGCTAAGCCCCCGAGTGAGAGGGTTGCTCTTCACTCGGAGTGTTTTTGGAACTTAGGCGATTACGGGGTCGCGGCTAAGCCCCGGAGTGAAAGGGTTGCTCTTCACTCAGAGTGTTTTTGTAACTTAGGCGATTACGGTGTCGCACCTAAGCCCTTGAGTGAGAGGGTTGCTCTTCACTCGGAGTGTTTTTTAAACTTAGCGATTACAGGGTCCCAGCTAAGCCCCCGAGTGAGAGGGTTGCTCTTCACTCGGTGTGTTTTTGAAACTTAGGCGAATCAGATTCGCGGCTAAGCCACCCACTGGGGGATTTGAGAACATGTGTCCTTGTCATAGCAAACATTATGGAATTGTCGCGAACTTGTCATTGAAAAACAAACTGGAAGGTTCTTATTAGAACTCGACTGGTCGAGTGCCTTAAGTGTAGAAGCGGCGGAGCAGATCCGCGTTCCACGAACGAGGCTCATCTTTCTTCTTGGCTACGTTGTAGATGTGGTATGCCCCATTGTGTAGTATTTTGGTGACGATGAACGGGCCTTCCGAGGCCGGAGCAAGCTTGTACGGTCGCTTCTGATGCATTCGGAGAACCAAATCCCCTTCCTAGAATGCCAGGCTTCGAACATTGCAGGCATTGAATCGATGCAGTTCTTGTTGGTATATGGTCGAGCGGGTTAGGGCCATCTCGCGTTCTTCCTCCAGGAGGTCGACTGCGTCTTGACGAGCTTGCTCCAGTTCTGCCTCGGAGAAGAGTTCCACTCGAGGGGTGTTGTGCAACAAATCACTCGGGAACACGGCCTCAGCGCCTTAGACCATGAAGAAGGGGGTACGATCAGTCGACCGGTTCGGAGTTTTCCTCAGCCCCCATAAGACAGACGGTAGCTCAGTCACCCAAGCGTTAGCGGCGTGCTTGAGATCGCGCATCAGTCGCGGTTTCAGGCGTTGAAGGATCAAACCATTTGCTCTTTCTGCTTGTCCATTCGACTGCGGATGCACTACAGACGCGTAGTCGACCCGAGTAGCTTGGGAGGAACAGAATGCTCTGAATTCGTCCAAGTCAATGTTGGAGCCGTTATCCATGATGATGCTGTGGGGGACTCCATATCTGAATACCAATACTCTGATGAAGCTGATGGCGGTGCTCGAGCCGAATTTCTTGATGGGCTCGGCCTCAATCCATTTGGTGAACTTGTCGACTGCCATGAGCAAGTGAGTGAAGCCGCTTCTGCCGGTCTTGAAGGGCCCGACCATGTCCAATCCCCAAACGTCAAACGGCCAAACCAACGGGATAGTATAATGCCCAGGATGGGACTATACCTCCTACGTGTCGAGGCACGACTTAAAGGTATAAGCCCATCCTAGAATGATCTCAAGTTTAGTATCTTTGCACGACTCATGTAAAAGAGGGATTAAATTGCAAAAGGAGATAGCTGGCTTACACTCGCCACTTCACACAATACATTACATAAGCAAACATTATTCAAAACATCACAACCCGACTACGGGTGAAGATCCAAAAGAAAGATACCAAAACAACATAAAGCCACATGTCAGGATCGAATCCTAGTAGAAGAACCACTACTGAGCGTCGAAAACGTCACAAGCATACGGCCAAACTCTTCATCGAGCTCCTGGAAGTTCTGATCCATCTCCTGCATCAAACTCGGCTGAACCTGCATCTGGCGTGGTGAAGTAGCTGTGAGCCACAGAGGACTCAGCAATCCCGTTCCCGGGTAACACGACTATTTAAGCCTTGGGTGTGGATAAGGCTGAAAAAAGAATAAGAGTCTGCAGCAGCACTAGCACTAACTTACGTAATAGAGAGCGAGAAGAGAAGGTGCATCGGTCGAGAGATGATCACGAAGTGATCCTAGCTAAAGCACGTCAAACATAACCCCACCGTGTTCATCTCCCGAAAGCCCTTTCGGATAATGACAGTCACGGTACGCACGCTGCTAGTGTATTGGAACATGGTATCAAGTTATCTACAACCGGATATTAACAAGCTCCCATCTGCCACATAACCACGGGCACGGCTTTCGAAAGTTCAAACCCTGCAGGGGTGTTCCAACTTGGCCCATGACAAGCCCACGATCCGCGGAGTCGCAACTCCAAAGGTGGGAAGACCCGAGTATTCTCGGAATCCCGTGCTCAAGATACTCCGAACTAAGGTAAGGCTAATCCAGCAAATCCTCCCGGCGTGTCGACACCCTGATAGGTAGCCGCGCGTATCTAGTCTCAGGACACGACCGGATGGGCGATTCTACAGGTTTTTACTAAACCTCGAGTTTCCTCGTGGTGGCCCCTCAGACTCCCCGTTTCGGACCAACACTCATGTGGAGCACTGGCCCGGGGTTGTTGATTAAAAATAAAAGGGATAGGTAGTCCCTATGCAAATTTTATTAGTTATTAGGTGAATAGTACCAATGTTGGGACTTCCTGGAAAAGACTTAGCACTTAGCGGTTTATCGAGGGGGCCCCATAAACCCCAACCGTGTGAGGAACGCATAATCAAGGAACATAACACCGGTTTATGCGGTTCCTAGCGGCATGAGTGGAACAAATCACCAAGCAAAAGGCTTAGCCTTCCACCCATTGCCAATATATAGATGATTTCATTTAGTAATTATTATAGTGTGATATAACCCAACAAAACTTCAACATGAAGCAAGCATCTTCAACTTCACCTGCAACTAACAATGCTATAAGAGGGGCTGAGCGAAGCGTACTTAGCCATTCAACGGTTTGCATAGGTAGGGTGGTTAGACATGAACATGGTTACAAGTAGGAGGCTGACAGGAAAGACATGGGCATCGAGGCAAAACTATAGAACGAGACTACTAGCAATAGGCAAAAATAGTAATGGTATCCGGGTTCGGTCATCTTGCCTTTGATTCCACAAGGAAGAAGAACGGATCCATGAAGACGGAGCAACATAGACGAGCGAATCCTCACAACTCCGGAACGAAACCGAAGCTATCAAGAGAAGCAAACCGGAAAGAAACAAACAACACGGTAAACACACAAGCATAAACATGGCATACGATGCCCATCCAAGTATGATGCATGTCCGGTTTAATTATGCATGGCATGGCAAGGTGCACAAACAAGTACTACAAGTTAAGTGGAGCTCAATTGCAACGTGTTGCATATTGACGAAACACCACATTTTATTTATTTAGTTGACTCTCGTTTATTTACAAGACAAGATTAAATGTTTGTACATGGCAAGAGGTGAAGCAAAAATAAACTACCTATTTAGACATTTTAAAAGAGGCCGGAAAATAACAACAACAATTCCGGAAAATCCCCATGAGCATGTTTAGTAATTATAAACAAACAACAATTCACACATTTAATGTTGTTAACATGATGCGGATGACATGATCAAGTTTATGCAATTTTTATTAAAAGTTAACATGAGAGATAATAAGGAGTATATGTCACCGTGGTGGAAGGAAAGGGTGCCACGGCAACGATAACCAAAATGATGCAACGGCAACATCTCGGTTCCGGTAACTCGGTGAGAGACCGGTGCAAAAGATGACGGGAGGCGTGCCAAGCAAGAAGAAAGTGGGGAGATCCCGTCACCGGGTTCCCACGGGTCGGCGACAAAAGAGGGCACAACGGACACGGAGCACACAAGTGGAGCATCTCATACAACACAACAAACGTTCTCGGGTCATCGTCTCGGGGTTATACCTTCGAAGCGTTCTCTCTCGAAGCGGTTCGAGATCGTAGAGGAAGAAGTCGTTCTCGCGATCGGAGAGGAAGTAGGCGTTCCGATATCGTGTCGTGGTACTTCACGTATCGCCGTGTAGTTGTTCCCGTTCGTAGTCGTTCACATCTCCGAAGAGGTACTTGTCGCGTCGTCTTGTGTCGTCGTGTAGGTGTTCCCGTTCGTAGATGTACTTGTCATCGGAGGGGTACTTGTTGCGTCGAAGTTGACGTCGGGGTCGTGGACTTGGCATGACCGTGTGTAGTGGTACTTGCCGGAGCATGTAGTTGAACTTGAAGATCCGAAGACGTTCGCGGTTGTAGTGGTACTTGCTCATGAAGTCGTTCACGGGTCTCGGTCTCGCGTCGATCTTGCCGGTCTTGTTAAACGAAGGGGTACTTGGTGTCGGTCTCGTACACGGTTCGTAGACGTTCGGGTTTTTCGTAGATGTACTTGAGGCAACACCGGGTGTAGTCGTACACGGGTCTTGTGTAGAGGTACTTGACGCGTCTCCGAGGTCCTGGGATATCAACAACAGCAACAAAACATGGCGGAGGTGGCTGCAGCCCTCCGGCGGCGCTGAACAAGGAGGGGACGCGGCTGAGGCGCGGCGTGCGGCCTGGAGGGCCGAGGACGACCGGGGCGGCGACGTGACCTTGGCGCAGTTCCTAGCCGAGGAAGCAGGGGGGCTGTTGCTGCGGCCTGGCGCTGGAGCGCATCGAGGAGGGGAGTCGCGGGCCGGTCCTGGAGCAGAGGGAGCCGCTGGGGTCTTGGCGACGGAGGGCGAAGGAGAAGAGGCGAGCGGCCTCCCGGCGCGCATTGCTGGACGGGCGCCATGGCGCGGGCGCGCTGAGAAGAAGGGCGCGGCGAGGCTCAGCCTTGCTGGACGCGGCGCGAGGCGCTGGTGGCCATGCTGGAGAGCTGCTCGTGCCTGCCTCAAGGCTCCATGGCGGGGCTCCATGGCGCACAGGGCTGGAGCGATGGGGTCGAGGCGATGGAGGGAGACGCTCGGGGCGCTAGCTGGCTCGATGGCTCGAGGGAAAAAAGGGTGTGGGGCTACGGGCTCGAACGCTCGAGGGAGAACGGCCTGGCGATGCGCTGCGGGGAACTGGCCTGCGCGTCAGGGCTCTTGGGAGATCGAAGGAGTGGAACGGGACGAAGGGAAAAGGGGATCGGGATGAGGGTTGCGGCGCGATGCGGACGAGGGAGGAACGACGATGGGATGCGGTCGCTGCTAGGGTTGGCTAGCTTATGGGCCTGGAGGTAGTTTGGGCCAGGGAGGCCTGGGCTGGTGGAGGGAATGGGGCCGGCTTCGGCTGGAAAGGGAGGAGAGGGATGCTGGGAGGAGATGGGCCAGGAGTTTGAGGCGGCTGGGCCTTTCCTCCTCTCCCTCTATTTATTCTTTAGCAGAAAAAAATAGAGATAGTTCAAACAATTAAGGAAAAGGCCGCGGACGAGAAATAAAAGATGGAACATTTTTGTAAGGCTTTATGGAATAATACCAACCCAACAAAAATAGTTCCAACAAAATAGGGAAGTGCAAACTAAAATTATTTAGCTTACCTTAAAGGAGTTTGAAAGGAGTCTAGGCTTTGGAGGAGCCTCGAAACAACGGAAAAGAAATATTGGCAAGGTTTTTGACGGTGAAACTTAAATTAAAGAGGCATGGGGAATATATGCAAGTGTGTTGGTTAATTCCAAACAAATGGAATATTTAATTATAATAGCTCCATAATATTTGGAGGATATGTTATAAAGAGAAGACAACCTTCCCTCGATTTAAATGGATCGAAGATCCACACAATTTATTTAGGTTGAGATGCAAAAGAAAATATGACATGATGGCATGATGACATGATGCAATGCAAAAATAAATAACACAAGCACAAAAGAAACACACGGGAGAACCCGGAACTGGAATCTTCTGGGACGTCGGTCTTCGAGCATCACAACTCTCCCACACTAACAGAGGATCTCGACCCGAGATCCTAGAGATGGCACCGGTAAAAAAAACGGAAGAGGAAGAGGTAAAACAAAGTTGCTTCTTTGACAGACGAGTGAAACCACGAACCTTGAGAGGTTAACAAGTTGAACAAGAATACAATGGAGATGAACGAAGATGAAAACACTCCATTAGAAAAGAGAAACAAGGAACATTATGAGAACCTTGTAGGTTGAAAGACATGAAACAAGAGCTCACGGATGACAAAAGAATTCCAAAACCACTCCGGTTAACCAAGATCGAGAAGGAATAAGAACGAAATAATTTGGACAGCACTCTGTCTGAAAATGGAAAGAATTAACAAGAATTTGAGGAGATGGGAAGATACTTGATGAAATCAACAACACACTGCCTCTCAAACAATTGAAAGAATGTCACCAGGGGTAAGAAAGATTCAGACAGCACTCCGGTTGAAAAGAGAGGCAAAACTTGATAAGATGAGAGAACTAGAATGGAGGACACAACACTCCTGTTAATGATAAGCAAGGGAAAGAACATGATCTCGATGAAACGAGATGATGGTTAAAAAGAGCAATATCACAATGCCTCCGGAATGAAAGAATAGAATATAGATCGCTGAAAAGAAAAGAACGGAGAAGAAAATGACAACTTCTCCCAAAATTGAATTTGAAAGAGCATCCTTACGAAGAAGGGTTGAGCGGAGTTGATGGAAAAATCAACACGAAAACGAATAAGCTCTTGTTGTGGGCTTATGGAAAACATCCCAAAATTAAGAGGTGACAACCAGCCACTGACGGAAATATTTGATTGAATTGAGATCAACAAGGAGACGAAAAACTTATTTCACCGGAATGATAAATGAAGAACTGGGTCATTTATGAGCACCATAATAGCAACAATCCTTAGGGAAAGCTTTTAGGTGAATTATAACCCAAGATAACTCCAACTAATAATTAAAGGGTTGAAAAGATCTCCTGAACAAGGAAAATGATGGGCTTAAGTATCTCATTCCTGACAACTTGAGAGTCATGAAACATGAAGGAATTAACAAGAATGACATAACACCATCTGAAAAGATAAGGTAGAAAGAATTGCAATTGGAATGCATGATGAAGAATGCTTGAGCTCCAACAAGAATCTTGATGAAGACTTCAAGGATGAATTAAAACATGATGAACCACCATGAGAACTCCGGTAATGAAAGCATGAGAAGTGAAAGATGAAAAGAATAAGATTCAAGGCCTGCGATGAATTAGATGGAGCTTTGAAATGATATAATTGAAATAACTTGAAACTCCGGAAAACAAGATGAAGAACTTAGGGCCGAGAATATGATATGATGAACAAGCTCCAGACAAAAGAATTAAATCACCTTGAAGGAATAAGAATAAGAATTATGTCATGCATCTCCTTCACCAATTTAAATTGGCGACAAGCAATGGATTTGGCATACTACTTATTCTCGTTGGAAAGAATTAAGAGAGATCTCGCACAACCTTGGATAAATCTTCAACGAACCACCGGTAGGATTATGAAAAGAACAAATGAATTGATATGATAACAAGGAAGAGTAAACTTGAATGAACCACCGTAAGAATTGGAGACGAACGAAGAGACATCAATGAAGAATATTGGAGGACGATGTTGAAAACTGAGAACGAAGAATCTTCTGAAATGATGGCCTTCGGAGGATCACAATGGAAAGAATTCATGAAATGCTTCGGATGGTTATGAAAAGAATTCCTCACAAGCGGAATAATAATGAGGATGGCATGAAGCTAGAACCACGGATCTTCAAGAGAACGGCCAAGATTTAAGAGAAACTCTTCTCCGGTCTCCAAATGTTGAGAATGAAGACGAGAAATGCCATAAGAATTGTTGAGCACTCCGGAATGAAGAATTAAAAAGGTTGAACCAACGATGGAAAGAATTTGAAAGCGATCTTGGAGAAGGCATGTGACTGAAGGAAATCATTCTTACGTCACACTTTGAAAAGAATTTAAGTATAACTCCAGAAAATAGAAGAGTCAGGTAAGATCCTGGGAAAAGACCTGTGGGTTAGGGCCCACTCAAAGAAATCACCATTGAAAAAAAGATTGCTTAAGAGATATTGCACCGGTTGAATTAAATGGCTTGAGTAAGATGATAAACTCAAAATAGCTTGACAGGAATAAGAATTGAAACACGAGTCTTCTGAGATACCTTCAGCTCTCCGGATATGAATAGCAAGAGGAGAATGATTAATTAGTGCACCGGAATAAGAAAGCATTGTGAAATGAGGAAAAGGATGAGATCAACACCGAAATCTTGAATTTAGTCCACCGGAGAAGAATAATAGAATTAAGAATGATGAACTTGAAGTTCTTGAGAATCTTCACGATAAATCACCGGATAAGAACATTGAAGGAAAAAATGAAGAAATATCACATGAATAAAATGGATATTTCATCTGAGAATTTCTGACTCCAAGAAGAAAAGGGGTGGGAGGGTGGGGAAAACAAAGACAACTTGGGATGAATGAAACAGACAAATCGTCAGATTTCTCAACGGCGTCCGTATGGAATAACTTGAAGAGAAGGCACACCGGTTGAAAAAAAGGATTAACATGAAAATCTCGATGGTCAAGAAGAATTAGCACTCCCATAGAAATATGAGAACACCGATTAAGAAAGGTATGGAATCAACATTTGACATCGAAGCAACTCGAATACCAGAATCAAAACAAAAACAAAGGATAGATATGTTTATGAAGAAGATTATGTTGCAACAGAATCTTCACAATTTCATCTGAACAGAGAATTGAACGAATGAATTCCGCAGGTACATCAACTTGTCGAGAAGCCACTTGGGAGAACAAAAGATAAATAAAAAGCAACAAGGAGCAGATAGAACAAATACAATATAGAAGCTTCATCGGACATATTCGTGCTGAAAGCTTATGGAACGTGTTACAAAAAGGGTTTTGCAATCCCCGGATCAGCATAGCCAAGGACCCTTTAAGATGCAACTCCCGATCGGAACAAGCCCATAAAACCACTTCACTCAATGTAGAACCCCAAACTTCATATCGTGCATTCCCTGGAAGAATGCCTAGAACTACTAGATGAACCCACCTATTAATTTCCAAAAGTTTCCAGTTATGCAATCAGGTGTTGGGGATACAGGGGAAGCACCGCGCACTCAACTCTAATCCTACATCCAGCTGTATCCATCCTTCAACACATAACCAGTTGTTCTCAGAAACCGTTTACCTCGGACCTTCGAAACGCATCCACTATACAAGCTATGGCAATACTCCCGAACTACCTCCCCAGTACTGGGTGATGTCGGGGTTATCTTGCCACTAACCGCATAGGAGAGTTTTCGATGTCGGCCGTCTTAAGTATTTAGTACTGCCGCGATATGCTTGTGACGACAATACCCCGAAGCTCAACTCCCCGAGACACTGCCACAACCCCTAATGTCAGGAGGCATCGAGAACAATATTCTCGTCACAAAGACATCGAAACAATCCAAACAATACTCGCGAGATCCTAAAAAAAAATTTGGTGCAATTTTTGAAAGTAGAAGAGGCAAGAGTAGCCGTCAAGAGTCCTCACCAGAATTAATGGGGATGAGGAGCAAAGAAATCCTACTCTCCGATATATATATAGGACTCAAAACATTTTTAAGTGTGTGCCTAGACTCGACCGTCAACGATTCGATCAATCAGTGGGGGCTCCTAGGTCGGAGAAGGCTCTGAATACCAACTTATAATGCTCAGGATGGGACTATACCTCCTACGTGTCGAGGAACGACTTAAAGGTATAAGCCCATCCTAGAATGATCTCAAGTTTGGTATCTTTGCACGACTCATGTAAAAGAGGGATTAAATTGCAAAAGGAGATAGCTGGCTTACACTCGCCACTTCACACAATACATTACATAAGCAAACATTATTCAAAACATCACAACCCGACTACGGGTGAAGATCCAAAAGAAAGATACCAAAACAACATAAAGCCACAGGTCAGGATCTAATCCTAGTAGAAGAACCACTACTGAGCGTCGAAAACGTCACAAGCATACGGCCAAACTCTTCATCGAGCTCCTGGAAGTTCTGATCCATCTCCTGCATCAAACTCGGCTGAACCTGCATCTGGCATGGTGAAGTAACTGTGAGCCACAGAGGACTCAGCAATCCCGTTCCCGGGTAACACGACTATTTAAGCCTTGGGTGTGGATAAGGCTGAAGAAAGAATAAGAGTCTGCAGCAGCACTAGCACTAACTTACGTAATAGAGAGCGAGAAGAGAAGGTGCATCGGTCGAGAGATGATCACGAAGTGATCCTAGCTAAAGCACGTCAAACATAACCCCACCGTGTTCATCTCCTGAAAGCCCTTTCGGAAAATGACAGTCACGGTACGCACGCTGGTAGTGTATTGGAACATGGTGTCAAGTTATCTACAACCGGATATTAACAAGCTCCCATCTGCCACATAACTGCGGGCACGGCTTTCGAAAGTTCAAACCCTGCAGGGGTGTTCCAACTTGGCCCATGACAAGCCCACGATCCGCGGAGTCGCAACTCCAAAGGTGGGAAGACCCGAGTATTCTCGGAATCCTGTGCTCAAGATACTCCGAACTAAGGTAAGGCTAATCCAGCAAATCCTCCCGGCGTGTCGACACCCTGATAGGTAGCCGCGCGTATCTAGTCTCAGGACACGACCGGATGGGCGATTCTACAGGTTTTTACCAAACCTCGAGTTTCCTCGTGGTGGCCCTGCAGACTCCCCGTTTCGGACCAACACTCATGTGGAGCACTGGCCCGGGGTTCTTGATTAAAAATAAAATGGATAGCTAATCCCTATGCAAGTTTTATTAGTTATTAGGCGAATAGTACCAATGTTGGGACTTGCTGGAAAAGACTTAGCACTTAGCGGTTTATCGAGGGGGCCCCATAAACCCCAACCGTGTGAGGAACGCATAATCAAGGAACATAACACCGGTTTATACGGTTCCTAGCGGCATGAGTGGAACAAATCACCAAGCAAAAGGCTTATCCTTCCACCCATTGCCAATTATAGATGATTTCATTTAGTAATTATTATAGTGTGATATAACCCAACAAAACTTCAACATGAAGCAAGCATGTTCAACTTCACCTGCAACTAACAATGCTATAAGAGGGGCTGAGCGAAGCGTACTTAGCCATTCAACGGTTTGCATATGTAGGGTGGTTAGACATGAACATGGTTACAAGTAGGAGGCTGACAGGAAAGACATGGGCATCGAGGCAAAACTATAGATCGAGACTACTAGCAATAGGCAAAAATAGTAATGGTATCCGGGTTCGGTCATCTTGCCTGGGATTCCACAAGGAAGAAGAACGGATCCATGAAGACAGAGCAACATAGACGAGCGAATCCTCACAACTCCGGAACGAAGCCGAAGCTATCAAGAGAAGCAAACCGGAAAGAAACAAACAACACGGTAAACACACAAGCATAAACATGGCATACGATGCACATCCAAGTATGATGCATGTCCGGTTTAATTATGCATGGCATGGCAAGGTGCACAAACAAGTACTACAAGTTAAGTGGAGCTCAATATGCAACGAGTTGCATATTGACGAAACACCACATTTTATTTATTTAGTTGACTCTCGTTTATTTACAAGACAAGATTAAATGTTTGTTAACATGGCAAGAGGTGAAGCAAAAATAAACTACCTATTTAGACATTTTAAAAGAGGCCGAAAAATAACAACAACAATTCCGGAAAATCCCCATGAGCATGTTTAGTAATTATAAACAAACAACAATTCACACATTTAAAGTTGTTAACATGATGCGGATGACATGATCACGTTTATGCAATTTTTATTAAAAGTTAACATGAGAGATAATAAGGAGTATATGTCATTGTGGTGGAAGGAAAGGGTGCCACGGCACCGATAACCAAAATGATGCAACGGCAACATCTCGGTTCCGGTAACTCGGTGAGAGACCGGTGCAAAAGATGACGGGAGGCGTGTCAAGCAAGAAGAAAGTGGGGAGATCCCGTCACCGGGTTCCCACGGGTCGGCGACAAAAGAGGGCACAACGGACATGGAGCACACAAGTGGAGCATCTCATACAACACAACAAACGTTCTCGGGTCATCGTCTCGGGGATATACCTTCGAAGCGTTCTCTCTCGAAGCGGTTCGAGATCGTAGAGGAAGAAGTCGTTCTCGCGATCGGAGAGGAAGTAGGCGTTCCGATATTGTGTCGTGGTACTTGACGTATCGCCGTGTAGTTGTTCCCGTTCGTAGTCATTCACGTCTCCGAAGAGGTACTTGTCGCATCGTCTTGTGTCGTCGTGTAGGCGTTCCCGTTCGTAGATGTACTTGTCATCGGAGGGGTACTTGTTGCGTCGAAGTTGACGTCGGGGTCCTGGACTTGGCATGACCGTGTGTAGTGGTACTTGCCGGAGCATGTAGTTGAACTTGAAGATCCGAAGACGTTCGCGGTTGTAGTGGTACTTGTTCATGAAGTCGTTCACGGGTCTCGGTCTCGCGTCGATCTTGCCGGTCTTGTTAAACGAAGGGGTACTTGGCGTCGGTCTCGTACACGGTTCGTAGACGTTCGGGTTTTTCGTAGATGTACTTGAGGCAACACCGGGTGTAGTCGTACACGGGTCTTGTGTAGAGGTACTTGACGCGTCTCCGAGGTCCTGGGATATCAACAACAACAACAAAACATGGCGGAGGTGGCTGCAGCCCTCCGGCGGCGCTGAACAAGGAGGGGACGCGGCTGAGGCGCGGCGTGCAGCCTGGAGGGCCGAGGACGACCGGGGCGGCGACGTGACGTTGGCGCCGCTCCTGGCCGAGGAAGCAGGGGGGCTGCTGCGGCGGCCTGGTGCTGGAGCGCATCGAGGAGGGGAGGCGCGGGCCGGTCCTGGAGCAGAGGGAGCCGCTCGGGGCCTTGGCAACGGAGGGCGAAGGAGAAGAGGCGAGCGGCCTCCCGGCGCGCACTGCTGGACGGGCGCCATGGCGCAGGCGCGCTGAGAAGAAGGGCGCGGCGAGGCTCGGCCTTGCTGGACGCGGCACGAGGCGCTGGTGGCCATACTGGAGAGCTGCTCGTGCCTGCCTCGAGGCTCCATGGCGGGGCTCCATGGCGCACAGGGCTGGAGTGATGGGGTCGAGGCGATGGAGGGAGACGCTCGGGGCGCTCGCTGGCTCGATGGCTCGAGGAAAAAAAAAGGGTGCGGGGCTACGGGCTCGAACGCTCGAGGGAGAGCGGCCTGGCGATGCGCTGCGGGGAACTGGCCTGCGCGTCGGGGCTCCTGGGTGTTCGATGGAGTGGAACGGGACGAAGGGAAAAGGGGATCGGGATGAGGGTTGCGGCGCGATGCGGACGAGGGAGGAACGATGATGGGATCCGGTCGCTACTAGGGTTGGCTAGCTTATGGGCCTGGAGGTAGTTTGGGCCAAGGAGGCCTGGGCTGGTGGAGGGAATGGGGCCGGCTTCAGCTGGAAAGGGAGGAGAGGGAGGCTGGGAGGAGATGGGCCAGGAGTTTGAGGCGGCTGGGCCTTTCCTCCTCACCCTCTATTTATTCTTTAGCAGAAAAAAATAGAGATAGTTCAAAAAATTAAGGAAAAGGCCACGAACGAGAAATAAAAGATGGAACATTTTTGTAAGGCTTTATGGAATAATACCAACCCAACAAAAATAGTTCCAACAAAATAGGGAACTGCAAACTAAAATTATTTAGCTTACCTTAAAGGAGTTTGAAAGGAGTCTAGGCTTTGGAGGAGCCTTGAAACAACGGAAAAGAAATATTGGCAAGGTTTTTGACGGTGAAACTTAAATTAAAGAGGCATGGGGAATATATGCAAGTGTGTTGGTTAATTCCAAACAAATGGAATATTTAATTATAATAGCTCCATAATATTTGGAGGATATGTTATAAAGAGAAGACAACCTTCCCTCGATTTAAATGGATCGAAGATCCACACAATTTATTTAGGTTGAGATGCAAAAGAAAATATGACATGATGGCATGATGACATGATGCAATGCAAAAATAAATAACACAAGCACAAAAGAAACACACGGGAGAACCTGGAACATCTGGAATCTTCTGGAATCTTCTGGGACGTCGGTCTTCGGGCGTCACAGATAGCATCAAGGCAGACGCAGGTTTGTGAGACATGTTGGAGTAAAACTGGCAGCCTTCACACTTGTCGACGATATCCTTTGCCATCACATTCGCTCAGGGCTAGTAGAATCCAGCTTGATATGCCTTGGCCATGATAGTCCGAGAGGAAGCATGGTGGCCACAGGTTCCCGAGTGTATCTCATTTAGGATCATTCGACCTTCTTCGGGGGTGATGCAGCGTTGAGCAACTCCCGTGACACTTTCCCTGTAGAGCTGACCCTGTATGATAGTGAAGGCTTTGGATCGACGAACGATCTGACATGCTTCCTCTTCATCCTCTGGGAGTTCTTGCCTGAGCAAGTACGCTATGTATGGCACCGTCCAGTCGGGTGTGATTGCCAGGACCTCCATGATTATGTCGACCACTGCAGGAACTTCGACCTCAGTCGAATCAGACGCACTTATCGGCTGTTGGGGCTCCTCCGTGAAGGGGTCCTCTTTGACCGACGGGGTGTGCAAATGCTCTAAGAACACATTCTTGGGTATAGGTTTCCGAGTGGACCCTATCTTCGCGAGATCATCAGCTAGCTGGTTCTTGATCCTGGGCACATGGTGGAGCTCTAAACCTTCGAATTTCTTCTCTAGCTTCCGCACTACACTGCAATAACTGGTCATTGCTTCTAACGTCCCACTCCTTCATTACCTGATTGACCACCAAGTCCGAGTCGCCGTATACCATCAGGCGACGGACACCGAGTGAGATGGCCATTCGTAACTCGTATAAAAGCGCCTCGTATTCAGCTTCGTTGTTTGAAGAATCAAAGTGGATTTGAAGGACATAACTGAGTTTGTCGCCTCTGGGGGACACCAAGACCACACCTGCACCGGATCCGTTCAACATCTTGGATCCATCGAAGAACATGGTCCAGTGGTTCGACTGGATCTGAGTCGGCTGCTCTTGTTCGATCCATTCGGCCACAAAATGTGCTATTGCTTGAGACTTGATATCTTTCTTTGCCTCAAACTTGATATCCAGCAGAAGGAGTTCAATCACCCATTTGGCCACTCAGCCGGTTGCATCTCGATTGTTCAGAATTTCTAATAATGGGGCGTCGCTGATGACTGAAATTGAATGATCCGAGAAGTAATGAGCAACTTTCTTTGCGGTTAAGTAAATCCCATACACAAGCCTCTGGTAATGCGGTATCTTTGCTTGGAGGGAGTCAACACTTCGAAAATGTAATAGATTGGGCGTTGGACTTTGTAGGCTTTGCCTTCTTCTTCCCGCTCGACCGTGAGTACAGTGCTGACAACTTTTCCGGTGGCTGCGATGTACAGTAAAAGTGGCTCTTTGCTGACTGGGGCAGCAAGCACCGGCTAGGTGGAAAGCAGGGCTTTGACCTCCTCAAACGCTGCTTCAGCTTCAAAATTCCACTTGAACTTTTCAGACTTCTTCATCAGTCGGTAGAGAGGTAATGCCTTCTCACCGAGACGAGAAATGAACCGACTCAATGCGGCCAAGCAACCAGTTAGCTTCTGGATGTCGTGTATATGCATGGGGCGCTTCATTCGGAGGATGGCACTGACTTTCTCCGGGTTAGCGTCGATTCCTCCTTCAGAAACAAGGAAACCAAGTAACTTGCCACCTGGAACTCCGAATGTTCATTTCGACGGGTTGAGCTTGACATCATAGCTTCTTAGGTTTGCGAACATCTCAGCGAGGTCAGTCAGTAGGTCGGAACCTTTACGTGACTTGACCAAGATGTTGATACATCCAAAACGTATCTATAATTTCTGCTTGCTCCATGCCTCTTTTGGGTGATATTGCTATGATATTTATACACTTCCATACACTTTTGATCATATTTGGACTAACCTATTAACTCAGTATACCCCAGTGCCAGTTTCTGTTTTCTGCTGTTTTTGTATTTCAGGTTTTCCCATTACGAATACTACCAGAAAAATCCCGGAAAATTTGATATAAAAAATCAGCGTTCCAGAAGCTTCCCGGCAGCCAAAGTAGAGCCGGAGGGGGGCCACCAGGGCTCCAGGCGCCCTGGTGGCACGGCCCCCCTCCTGGCCGCGCCGGGGGGGCGCCTGGGCCCCCCAGGCCCCCGCTGATGCCCCCCTTTGGCATATATTTAACACGCGTCCCGAAACCCTCGAGACGGGAACCCTTTTTTGCGATCTCATCTCTGTTCCGCCGCCGCCGCGCTTCCAAGATCGGGAGCACCAGGAGAACTCTTCCCGGCACCCTGCCGGAGGGGAGGATCACCACCGGGAGCCTCTCCACCACCATGGACGCCTCCTGGATGAGTTGTGAGTAGTCTCCCTTGGACCATGGGTCCATGACCAGTAGCTATGTGATGTTCTCCTCCCCTTCTTGTGCTTCACTAATTAGACCTCGTGAGCTGCCCTACATGATCAAGGCACATATGTAATCCTTATGCTGTTGCTATGATGAGTTTGCTGGGATCCGATGGATTGTGAGATTATGTTCAGATTGTGTTTGAGTAATATATTTGATTTACCTCTTTTATATTTATGTTCGTAAGTAATTCTTGCATGTTCTCCATTGCTATTTATTGCTTTGGCCAAGTAGTAGGTAGTGACTCAAAGAGGGAACGTTATGCTCGATTGTGGGTTCATGCCCCTGGATGACTAGCTTGAGTGACAGAAACATGAGTCTAGGGGATGTGCTGTTGCCAAAAGGGGGAAAACAACGGTGCTTGTGCCCGCGGGTTCAAGGATTGTTTACTTTACGCAAAGTTCTTTTAATGGAGTTGTCTGTTGCTTTGAGTTTACACTATGGGTGGGACTCGCAACTTAATACTAGCGAGATGTTCTGGATAGATATATCAAGGTGGATGATTAGTAGTAGATGCAGATGGATTTCGGTCTACTTGCCTTGGCGTACCGCCCATGCTTTGAACCTCTACCTTTCTTGCAACATAGTTAGCATTGGTTTGCGCACATAATTCTGTCAATTGCCCAGCTGTAATTCGTTTACCTCACATAGCTATTTTATCGTCTTTTGGGAGAGAGACATCACTAGTGAACATCATGGGACCTAGGTCCATATTACCATCACTGATCACATCCGCTATTTACTTTCTGCTTTTACTTACTATTTGCAGCAATACCTATCATTATTATCACTTGTGTTTGACCCTTTGTAAACGACAAGGCCGGAGGGATTGACAACCTCTCTGTACTCGTTGGGAGCAAAGTTATTTGTATCTGTGTGCAGGTCCACGTTGATTGCTAATATCTGGCGCCGTTAGCAGTTGAGACCTTCTTGTTGAAACTAGGAGTCTCAGGGGAAATCGATCCTTGGTATCTTTGCCAAGGGAAAACTTCCGCTACACTGCATCTCAAACCTTCCACTTGGGGTAACCAACGAGGGGCGAGAAGCCATCAAGCAAAGTTTTCTGGTGCCGTCGCCGGGGACTCCACTCTTCAAGATAGGGGAGTTGCATGCTATCTTTTACCTTTGCTTTTTAGTCTTGTTAGTTTACCTTTCAGTTTTGCTTTAGTATCTTTTACCGAAAATCACAAAAATAGTTATCTTGCTTGCTTGTTACTATGGGTTCCACCGAGAACACCAAGTTGTGTCACTTCACTAGTCATAACAACGATGACTTTATCTGCACGCCTATCACTACACCTGCTACTTCAGCACCTTCTTATGAAATTAAACCTGCTTTACTGAACCTAGTTATGAAAGATCAATTCTCCGGTGCTGGAGATGATGCTGCTTTACACTTAAACAATTTTGTTGAACTTTGTGATATGCAAAAGTACCAAGAAATAGATGGTAATATTGTTAAGCTTAAGCTTTTTCCTTTCTCCTTGAGAGGAGGAGCTAAAATTTGGTTTCAACCTTTGCCTAGAAATAGCATAGATTCATGGGACAAGTGCAAAGATGCTTTTATTGGAAAATACTATCCACCTGCTAAAATTATCCAACTAAGAAGTAACATAATGAATTTTAAACAATTGGATAATGAACACGTTGCCCAAGCTTGGGAACGTATGAAATCTCTTATCAAGAACTGCCCTACTCATGGTTTGACTACTTTGATGGTTATCCAAACTTTTTATGCAGGCTTGAACTTTACCTCGCGGAACTTGTTAGATTCGACCGCGGGAGGAACCTTTATGTCAACTACACTTGGTGCTGCCACGAAGCTTCTCGATGAGATGATGACCAACTATTCCCAATGGCACACCGAACGTGCTCCAACGGGTAGGAAGGTAAACTCTGTCGAGGAGATTTCCTCCCTAAATGAAAAAGTTGACTTGATCATGTCTCTACTTTCGAAGCAATCTTCTATTGATCCTCGTGATGTTCCTTTAAATTCCTTGATTGCTCAAGAACAAGTAGTTGTGAACTTTATCTCTAGAAATAATTTTAACAACAATGCTTATAGGAGTAATTTTGGTAGCAATCCTAGACCGTTCCCCTCTAATTCCTATGGGAACAACAATGCTTATCCTAGAACCAAGAACTCCACTACTGAACTAGAGATTATGCTTAAAGATTTCATCACTACCCAAAAAGCCTTTAATAAGAGTGTAGAAGAAAAACTAAACAAACTAGATGATCTCTCTTCGAAGGTAGACAATTTAGCCCATGAGGTAGAATTGCTTAAAATTAGAACTTCTCCTCTTGAGGAGAGGAAGGTCACTCCTATGAATGCTATTCAAGTGGAAATTAATGAAAACATTAGGATGCTAGCTAAACTTAAAGAGAGATGGGCTAGAGAAAGGGAGGAAGAAGATAGAATTAAGAGCCTTCCTACCCACCACACTGTTTCTACTATCCAAGTTGTTGAGGATATCCAAATTCTTAGCACCCAATGCACTCCTGGTCCCATTGGACCTATTAATGGTGATGCTATGACCATAGAAACTACCAAACAAATGAACCTAAAGGACACCACTACCACTTTACTTGATAGTAGTGACCTTGATTTTGACAATTGCACTCTTACCGAAGTTATTGATTTCCTTCACAAGATGTCTAGAGATCCCCGCACTAGCACGCTTAATCTTGCCTTCACAGAGCATATCACTAATGCTCTCATCAAATCTAGGGAGGAGAAACTTAGAGTAGAAGCCTCTATACCTAGAAAGCTAGAAGATGGTTGGGATCCTATGATTATTATTAAGTTGAATAACTTCTCTTGCTATGCTTTATGTGATGTTGGAGCTAGTACCTCCGTTATGCCCAAAAGAATATATGATATGCTTAAATTGAAACCTTTTGATTCTTGTTCTTTTGGTGTTCGTCTCATTGATTCTTCCATAAAGAAACCTTTGGGGAGGATCGACGATGTTCTTATCATTGTCAATGACAATTATGTTCCCGTTGATTTTACTATTATGGACATTGAATGTGAACCTTCTTGTCCAATTATTTTGGGACGTCCTTTTCTACGCACCGTTGGTGCTATCATTGACCTGAAAGAGGGGAATATAAAATTCCAATTTCCTCTCAAGAAAGGGATGGAACACTTCCCTAGAAAGAAGATTAAGTTACCTTTTGAGTCCGTTATATGGGCTAGCTATTCTTTTACTCTTGATAAAACTTGATCTCTATGCATTATGCCTAGCTTAAAGGCATAAAAGAAAGCGCTTTTGGGAGGCAACCCACATGAATAAAATTTTATTTTGCTTTTGTTGTGTCTTGATGTTGTTACTACAGTAGCATCATCATTGTATCTTTACTTTTCAACTTTGTGCCAAGTGTAGCCTCTGATTGCAAGAAAGTTCAAAAGTTGTGACGTGATGTCCAGGAAACAGATTTTGTCCTTGGATAGAAAAATTCGTATAAAATCACCAGATCATCTTTTTGGTCAGAATTTTTTCGACAGCGTGCTCTATACAATTGTATTTCGTGCGTCTGTTCTGAGTTTTTTGATTAGAGTAGCAGAAGTGCCCTGAAAAAATCATTTACTACTTGCTGTTCAGTTTTTCACAGATTCTGTCCTGTTTTGCCTTTCCTTCATTTTGCAAACCTTGAGCTTGCTTTTTCTTTGCAAAAACCTTTTGGCAATCTTGAGAAACAGTAGACCTTCAAGAATATCCTTATTTCCAGCAAGGAACAATTATTTTATTAAGGGTACTAACCTCGCTAATCAGATTATGATGAGTTGTGTATGAAGGGAGTTTTCAAGTGTGCGAGGGAAGATGATAAAAAGATTAAGGAGTGTCAAACGCTCAAGCTTGGGGATGCCCCCGTGCACCCCCAAGAAATATTCAAGGAGACTCAAGCGTTTAAGCTTGGGGATGCCCCCGTGCATCCCCTTCTCCATCAACATTATCAGTTCGTCTTTCGTTCCACTATATTTTTATCACTTCATGTGTTATGTGCTATGCTTGGAGCGTCTTGCTTTTAGTTTCTTTTTTAGTTTTCTTTAGCTTTTCATAACGAGTCGGAACTCAGCTTTCTTTGTGTGGGAGAGAAACACGCTCCACTTCTACCTAGAACACAACATAGAATTTTTATGTCTATCTTTGCTCTGTGTGTTCTTTGTCTTTCAATAGCTACTATCATGCTTAGCTCTTAGTTTTCATGCTTATCTTTTTAAAGAGCTTTTGTTTAGTTGGTTGCTTGAACTCTCTTTAGTTATCATGCTTATCTTATTAAGAGAGTTTGCTTCTGTTGCATTGGTTGATATGTCTATGATAAAAATGCTACGTGCATAATGGCGCTTAGTAGTTCATGTTTTCTTATGGTTAGTCTCAAATAGCTGGGGGGGTTCCCAATGTGTTATTGGAGTACCAACATGATTTGTTTGCCTATGATGTGGTATGGTTTAGTAATATCTTCCTTCAAGAATTTATTTTGATTAACTTGGCGTATGTTCACGCATATTAAAGACTGTAAAGAAAGTCTGTCAAGCCTTGATGATCTTTAATTTCTGAGTAGCGATATAACTTCCATGCCTAATTCAATGTTGCTTTGTCGCTCTGCATGATTATGACCATCATTGCTCTCTTAGTTGGCCGCTCCCAGTCTTTTGCTAACCTCCACCAGTACTAAGCGGACTGACTGCTTGTGCATCCAAAATCCTTTAAACCAGTTATGCCATATGAGTCCACCATACCTTCCTATACATGGTATTTACCTGCCATTCCTAACAAAGACTTTCATGTACCAACTCGAAATTATTCAAAAAAGCATTTCTGTTTTGTGCCTCTGTTTTAAGTTCATGAGGAAGTAGTAGTTAATTCATGATCTTTTTAAGTTGGACAAGCTTCACCCCGGGATTGCATGTCTAATGTGCAAACCCATAATACGAGAAGGAACTGGCAAAGAGTGCGTCCGGCTCAAAAATAATATAACAAACAAACCCTCCTTCACGCTTTGTTCATGAGAAATCAGAAAACTTTGGCAGTGATAAACAAAGGAGATTAAGAGGATGTGATCGTCCTCATTCGGGAGCCGTTCCTCGAAACTTGTCCAGCTTGAGAAGTGATTGAGTTGTCTGCTAGCATTCGTTGACGAAACATGCATATCTAAAAAAATATTATTACCTCTATTTTTAAAACCAAGAGCTCTGGTACATGCTTTGTCTTTGTTTCCGACTACGGGTTTTCAACCTTGCCAACAAAAGCCACGGTTCGAGAGTCTCCACCTTCTTTTAAAGCACCAACACTGAGAGCATGATTGTCATTCTGAGTGTAATGTGCATTGTCCCAAAGTAGCATTGTCTTTTGCATGATTGTGATATCGTTTATTTTGAAATCATTGTATCTAGTCATCACTTAAACCTTGGAGGTGTCCCTGCATTTATGTTTTGCTTCACTAAAGGGGGCAAGCGAGATATCACTTTATCATATTTGCACACCATGCTCATTACAAATCAATTTGATGTTTCAGTATCATATTGTAAAACTTTCAGTTCTTTGTGATTTTCTCATGAGGCAACTTAATTACTACAGATTCATTGTCTCAGTAAGCTTTTGTCATATGACTATGAAAAGTCCTATATGGTTAATAGCATGTCACCACAGAAATTATTCTTGTTATCATTTACCTACTCGAGGACGAGCAGGAATTAAGCTTGGGGATGTTGATACGTCCAAAACGTATCTATAATTTCTGCTTGCTCCATGCCTCTTTTGGGTGATATTGATATGATATTTATACACTTCCATACACTTTTGATCATATTTGGACTAACCTATAAACTCAGTGCACCCCAGTGCCAGTTTCTGTTTTCTGCTGTTTTTGTATTTCAGGTTTTCACATTACGAAAACTACCAGAAAAATCCCGGAAATATTATATAAAAAATCAGCGTTCCAGAAGCTTCCCGGCAGCCAAAGTAGAGCCGGAGGGGGGCCACCAGGGCTCCAGGCGCCCTGGTGGCGCGGCCCCCCTCCTGGCCGCGCCGGGGTGGCGCCTGGGCCCCCCAGGCCTCCGCTGATGCCCCCCTTTGGCATATATTTAACACGCGTCCCGAAACCCTCGAGACGGGGACCCTTTTTCGCGATCTCATCTCTGTTCCGCCGCCGCCGCGCTTCCAAGATCGGGAGCACCAGGAGAACTCTTCCCGGCACCCTGCCGGAGGGGAGGATCACCACCGGGAGCCTCTCCACCACCATGGACGCCTCCCGGATGAGTTGTGAGTAGTCTCCCTTGGACCATGGGTCCATGACCAGTAGCTATGTGATGTTCTCCTCCCCTTCTTGTGCTTCACTAATTAGACCTCGTGAGCTGCCCTACATGATCGAGGCACATATGTAATCCTTATGCTGTTGCTATGATGAGTTTGGTGGGATCCGATGGATTGTGAGATTATGTTCAGATTGTGTTTGAGTAATATATTTGATTTACCTCTTTTATATTTATGTTCGTAAGTAATTCTTGCATGTTCTCTGTTGCTATTTATTGCTTTGGCCAAGTAGTAGGTAGTGACTCCAAGAGGGAACGTTATGCTCGATTGTGTCTTCATGCCCCTCGTCGAGTAGCTTGAGTGACAGAAACATGAGTCTAGGGGATGTGCTGTTGCCACAAGGGGGAAAACAACGGTGCTTGTGCCCGCGGGTGCAAGGATTGTTTACTTTACGCAAAGTTCTTTTAATGCAGTTGTCTGTTGCTTTGAGTTTACACTATGGGTGGGACTCGCAACTTAATACCAGCGAGAAGTTCTGGATAGATATCTCAAGGTGGATGATTAGTAGTAGATGCAGATGGATTTCAGTCTACTTGCCTTGGCGTACCGCCCATGCTTTGAACCTCTACCTTTCTTGCAACATAGTTAGCATTGGTTTGTGCACATAATTCTGTCAATTGCCCAGCTGTAATTCGTTTACCTCACATAGCTGTTTTATCGTCTTTTGGGAGAGAGACATCACTAGTGAACATCATGGGACCCAGGTCCATATTACCATAACTGATCACATCCGCTATTTACTTTCTGCTTTTACTTACTATTTGCAGCAATACCTATCACTATTATCACTTGCGTCTGACCCTTTGTAAACGACTAGGCCGGAGGGATTGACAACCTCTCTGTACTCGTTGGGAGCAAAGTTATTTGTATCTGTGTGCAGGTCCACGTTGATTGCTAATATCTGGCGCCGTTAGCAGTTGACACCTTCTTGTTGAAACTAGGAGTCTCAGGGGAAATCGATCCTTGGTATCTTTGCCAAGGGAAAACTTCCGCTACAGTGCATCTCAAACCTTCCACTTGGGGTAACCAACGAGGGGCGAGAAGCCATCAGATGTCATCCATCTATGCTTCCACGTTCCGACTGATTTGCTTTAGCAGACACTTTTTAATCATGCGTATGAAGGCATGGTGACATAACAAAAACACCCGAATGGGGTGATGAAGGCTGTCTTGATTTCGTCGGGTCCAAACAGTCGGATCTGCTGGTACCGAGAATACGCGTCCAGAAAAGACAAACTCTCGCACCCCCAGTCGAGTCGACTATCTGATTGATGCGGGGGAGAGGAAAATGATCTTTCGGGCAGCCCCGATTGATATGGTTGAAATTGATGCACATGCGGAGGGATTTGTCCTTCTTGGGGACCATGACCACATTGGCAAGCCACAAGGACTGGTAAATCTCGCGGATGAACTCATCTGCTAGAAGCCGAGCCACCTCCTCGTCAATTGCTACGGAGATGTTCCTTCACGGGTTTCACTTTTGGGTCGACTCGCAAACAGTGCTCAGCCAATCCCCTGGGTACACCTGGCATGTCAGATGGTTTCCATGCAAAGATGTCCCAGTTCTCACGGAGGAACTGGATGAGCGCTTCTTCCTATTTGCTCTCGAGTGTGGTTGAGGTGTGGGTCGGAGCTGCATTGGGGTCAGTGGGATGAATATGCACAGGCTTCGTCTCTCCCGGCGACTAGAACACTGACTCGGAAGCTGGCTTCTTAGCACGCAACAAATCACTCGGATCCACATTCTTTTGGTACTCCTCCATCTCCACTGCTGCCATCTGCTCGTCAGCAATTTTCGAGCCTTTTTGGAAACACTCTTCTGCCTTCTGCCGGTTTCTTGTGACGGTTATCACGCCTTTAGGCCCATGCATCTTCATTTTGAGGTACACATAGCACGGGCAAGCCATAAAACGGGCGCAGGCGGGCCTGCCCAGTATGGCATGGTAAGCGCTATGGAAGTCCGCCACCTCAAATGTCAGCTTCTCTTTGCGGAAGTGTTTGGAATCACCAAAAACCACGTCGAGGGAAATATGACCAAGCGAGTCGGCTTTCTTCTCGGGGATGACCCCGTGAAATATCATGTTGCTCTCACTTAGCTTGGACATCGGAATGCCCATCCCTCGGAGGGTTTCAACGTACAGTATATTCAGACCACTGCCGCCATCCATCAGAACTTTGGTCAATTGAGTACCATCGACATCTGGGTCGACCACCAACGACTGTCGCCCAGGGGGTTGCAACATGCGTGAGATGGTCAGACTGGTCGAATGTAATGGGAGTCTTGGACCACTTTAGGTACGTCATTGTTGCCGGAGCAACCATGTTGACTTCTTTGTTGATAACTTTCAATCGACTCTTTCTCTCGACATCAGCAAAAATCATCAAGGTGGAGTTGATCTGAGGATAACCTCCCTCCCCTTCTTTATCCACGGTCTCCTAGGATTCTTTCTCCTTCTCAGCGGGCTGGTCTTTCTGGAAATTCTGAATCACGAGCTGACACTGTCAAGCGGTATGCTTGGGGTAAACCAAGTTCCCCTCTTCATCTTTCTTTGTGTGAATGGGACACGGTAGGTCAAGCACATCATTCCGCGCTTGATCTTTCACTTTCTCGGGGACCCAGGGACCTTTAGGCTTTCCTTTGCCTTTTGCCTGGGTAACGACTGCAGCTTCTCCTGGAACCGCTGGCTCTGCTTTGCGCTTCGGCTTCCGATTGGAATTCTGTTCATCTTGGCCAACTGGTTTCTTGCCGCTACCGAGCCGATCGGCCTCTTCTCCATTAGCATACCGAGTGGCTATCTCCATCATCCGAGTCAAAGAAATATCTCCTGTCCGACCGATCTTCAGATTCAGCTCTTTATATCGTACGCCCTCCTTTAAGGCGCAGACTGCCTGATGTTCGGACACATTCTCCACCGTGTGATGCAAGGTAGTCCACCTCTAGATGTAATCTCTCATTGTTTCCTTCGACTTCTGAAAGCAATGATGTAACTCTGCCAGTCCCGTGGGTCGTTTGCAGGTGCCCTTGAAGGTCTTGACAAACACCCGGGCCAACTCCTCCCAGCTGTAGATGCTCCCAGGGGCCAACTGATTTAGCCAAGCTCGGACCGAGCCACCTAACATCATGGGGGAGATGCTTCATAGCTACATCATCATTGCCGCCACCGATTTGCACAGCTAAAACACTCGGGGTCCAGATACAGACGCTCTGCTACCACTCAGACGATCTCTGCCTTATTCTTCTCTGTATGCTCCGTTCCTGTCGACCAGGCCTTGCACGAGAATCGACCATGCATCAAAACTTGGTCTTCGGGGATCTAGGGGGATCCTCCGTTCGTCGTCACGCAGACGCCTGCAGTCATGTCGCCGGGGCGAGTACGACCCGCTTCACGGAGGAGGCGTAGGCACTCGGCGGTGATCGTTGTGACCAAGTCGACGGTCAAACTGTTCATCATGCCGACCCAGATGTTGTTCTTGATGGGGCCCATGGCCCTCACACCCCGGAGGCGACCTTGGGCTGTGAGCTGACCAGACGGTGTCTGCCGCCACTGACCTGCTATGAATTCTGTTAGGCGACTGAGAGATGGCCGCGTTTTTCTCTCCTACTGTCCGGAGCAGTGCCCGAATCTACTGCAAGCCTCTCCCTGCCTCCGACAGAGACGGCTGGATCGAATCTGCGATGTGAGCAGCAGCTGCGAGGTTCTGGATCGGTGAACAGAATACCTGAGGTTCGCGCGGGAACGATTGCCGCGGCTGTCGACTGGATTCGGGAATCATTCGACGGGCCCGATCGTCGAGTGAACTGTGGAGATTTTCCAGCCGCGTGCGCTCAGCCACGGTGTCTAGGCGCGTGGCCTCCAGAGCACGAGCTTCCAGAGAATCCCCCAAGATAGGGGTGTAGAGTTTATCTTCGTTGCAGCGGCAGAGCTCTTCCCTTTGCTCGACGGTGATGAGCTAGGGTATGTACCCGTCGTGGTCATATGATTGACCGTCATTGTTGCTGCCGTTTCCACCATGAGGGTACCCCGGCGGACTGTGCTGTGAGTCGACCATGAGGACTTCAGCCGCGGGGTCGCTACTCCCGCACTCGGAAAGCGTGTCTACGGACCCAGTCTACAGATCGACCGGCCCGTTATGGTATTCGTCGGGCTCGATGGCCGCCACTTGAGAGGTGGCCGTCTGGCGAGCCACCGCGTGCTTCACCCACCGCTGGAGCCACGACCGATCGGATCTCTTACAGTGGCGTCCAGCGGGGACGATAGACGATGAAGGAGCCAATCGATACTGAGTCGACGGCTGCCGGAGAAGACGCCGTAGGCGCTAGCACGGAAGTGTGCTGCCCCGCGGATGGGCAGGGCCTCAATGTCGAGGGGGCCTCCTGGAGCCAAGCGGAGTCATCGGCGAGGAAGACGAGCGCGCTGAGTCAGATCTTGCGGCCCAACGCCGGACTGCAGCCGAAAACCATGATGATGGAGGTTGGAGAAAAAATCTTGCAACCTCACCGAAAGTCGCTAAGACACCTGCCCCACGGTGCGCGCCAACCGTCGTGGTTCTAAGTCTGACAGTGAGAGTAGGGGGTACGTAAGAGGAGGCAAGGTCCTAGCTATGGTGAGATTGTACACAAGGTGTTTACGAGTTCAGGCCCTTCTCGGAGGAAGTAAAAGTCCTACGTCTCGGTGCCCGGAGGTGGTCGACTGAAATGTATATGTGTGTGTGAGTTACAGGGGGTGCAAACCCTTGTACAAAAGGAGGGGGTGGCTTATATAGAGTGCGCCAGGACCCCATCCATCCCCGCGTTACAGAGGGTTCAATGTTCATTAAGGCAGGATGTTACTGATAATGCCTGTAATGAAGGATAGTAAAGGCCGTTGTTAATACAGATTGAATGTACGACAGTTGTTGATCTTGTGGGACCTTTGACCTTCGTGGGTCGACTGGATTTTGTACGGTCGATTGTCCTTGCTCTTCTGAGTGGAGTTGGATCATCCTAGTGAAGGTAGGCAGTCGAGTGAAATATCCTCTTGGGCCATACAGTCGACTGTCTCTGTCGTCTTCGAATTGTCTCTTGAGCTTCTGGTGTAGTGACCTTGGGAGGGGTATCTAGGTTAGGCCTGTGACCCCACCCTAGGTCTGTGGCATCGTCACCCGTCCCCCCCCCCCCCCCAAGCGTATGGCAAGAAAGGCCCCGACGAGGGGGCAAGCGTCGCTATAGTGTCCCACCTACCCTGCTGACACGCGGAGGGAGCGGAAGAAGCTGCTCACCGAAAGGCCGAACCCGCGTTTGAAGTGGGCGAGGAAGAATGCACGGTCGATCCCCTTCGGTAATGAGGACATGACTAACTTGGATACGACCAAAAATACAGCATACATGCATATTTGTTAGGTGATTTCTAATGCAAACTATGCAATAATTTTTTTATGTCATCAAGGACAAAAATACTTCACAGACTTTTGTGTCACGTCTAATAGCAGGTGTATGGGACATTTGTACAATCCACATATGAAGATAAGGAAAAAAGAGAAGTTTATGTGTTGTTCAAAAAGTCCTCTCACGTCACTTTTGGGCCAAGAGAAGATAGAGTCCGGGTCTCTCGCGTTTTCAACTCAGATTCGGACTACACAGACATACCTGACTCAAAACGCTAACTTCTCTTTCACACGGACTCCGAACTGGGTGATTATTTTTTTGTTGGAAACTAGATTTCGTACACTTTCCAACCCAATTGGATTCACCTTCAAATTCGTCCAGAACATTGAGTTGTGGATGAAACAATCTGACTTTGCAGCAGAATCCGAGTCAAACTACAAGTCCAAAGGTGTTGCATCACCTCCACTTGGGCCCATGAGCCTTGCAGGGTTAGTTTTAGGATGCCTTTGGACGTCCTCCCACCTCCTTGGACGCCACCCATTGCTCCTATATAAGTAGATCCATCTAGTAGATTTTCCCTAGGGATTTGTTTAGTTAAAAGTTAGCCATTGCAACTTCGTGTACTTCATTTGTGTCCAACGACCAGACCAAGGCCGCTTTCAGATCCCCACCTTTATCAATACTTCATCTATACTCGCAATATTCAGATTGCATTATCATATTCTTTCTTATTCTTCGATTGCGTGCCGGAATAGATCTTCGTGGTTAGGTTGGTCATGCCCCAGTGTGGTCAATAACCTCTCGGAGTTGGTTTAGCGATTGCTAAGGCGCAATGTCGTGCACATTTGTAGTCATATCGTCAAAGTCGTCTCCACCCAATCGATAGTTATCACCTCATTGAAAGATCGTGACCCTCACCTCTATCAAGTGGTATCAGATTTCAGGTTGCTCGGTGAGATATTTTCTGTTTTTCGTAGTTTAGATTGCATCTGTTCTTCATATCTAGAGTCCAAGGAAAAGCCACAGACAAAAAAAGATAAATCTATTCATCCTTTGTCCAAGCCAGTCCGAGCCTTTGTAATTTCTTTTAATTGTTTGCATTTTTGAATTATCGGTTGCATCGTCGTGTCGAGTTGATGGTCTTAGTGTCTAGTTCGTTTAGAGTGTCGAATTCTGTTCACATTAGTCACGTTGTCGTTGCATCATTATCCCCTCCGTTATCCACCACCACATCCATTAGTTTCCACCACGTGCTACCCACCATTCATTGTCATAATCATAGTTTAGGTCGTTCACATCTTCACTTGATCCAATCTGCACCTTATCCAGTTTGTTTTGGAAAGAGGGAGAGAAAAAGACAGAGAAAAAAAGTGAAAGAAAAAAAGAGAAAAAAAAAGAAAAAAGTGTGAGAAAAAAATCGGATCTATTTAGACTCAATCTCATGCCTGAATTCGGATTGGAATCTGTTTTGTACCATGTTCAGTAAAACGGGCATATCTTTTTCATACGAAGTCCATTTTGACTCCACGAGTACTCAAATTAATGCTAGCGAGGAGCCGCATCTAAATAGTTACAAAATCTAGTTCGGTATTTTGCACCTCAAAATCGGCTTCGAAATACCTTGTTCTAGTTTTTCAGGCTAGTTTTAGAATTTTTTTGACTCCTTATATCAACTCAGAATGGAGTGATTCTTTTTGCGTTTGAAAACTTGAGTCAGTAGCATTTTGTAGAAAATTTATCAAAAAATTGGCACAAACTTTTCCAGAGGAAAGTTGAAGAGAGAGTTGATTGTATATCATGCTTGGCAGTTGTTTCTCATCATTATCTTTACTGTCGCTTTTCACTTATATCTTGATGTCGAGACCTACTTCATATCGTTTCTTGATGCTAGTTGTGCTACGTCGTGACCTCATTAGTGTTCTAGGCTCGCGTCTCTAGCATGGTCTAGCCTAGGACCAGCACAGTACCGTCGTTGAGCATTTATTCAACATTGCATCTCCGAATTGATTATTGCTAATCTTTTGCTACCATATATAGCCAACCCATATGCACATATTTCTACACCATGCATATTTACGTTCACATGGCAATCGCTCTCTCAATCTTCGGAGTTATTCAACACCGTTGGTTGCCGATCACCACCTACTGCATGGTAATAACTTGTAAGACATTGATATTTGCTATATTGTGAGCATTTTACAACCACATCCTTGTAGTTCATAGGAACATTATTTTCAAATTTTGTTTCTTGTTTACTACTAATTATGCCAGGTTCCAGAGTTGTTAGTTCTTCGGTATCATCGATCGTGGGAGACTTGCAACCACCTATGATAACACAATAACCGCCACAAGAGGAGCAACGACATTAGAATGCGCATAATTAGTTTAATGTTTCCATGCCAACCTTTAATGGTCATTTTAGGCCTGGTATATATATTGAATGGGAGTACGATATGGATGCTATACTTGCTTCCCACAATTTTGATGAGCGTGGAAAATAACAAGCTGCGGTTAGTACTTTCAGTAGCTTTGCTTTAGCTTGGTGGAGTGAATATTCTCGGTTAAACCCTGGTTTTATACCTACTACTTGGGCTGATCTAAAACTTATCACGAGAGATAGAGTTGTTGATGTTTATCATACACGTGGCATGATTAAAAAATTACAACATTTAAAACAAGGCACTGACACCGTATCAAAATATTATGATGATTTACAATCTACTTTGTTGCACTCCTTTTTAGAAGAAAGTGAGGAAGATTTTATGGATAGATTTTGGGGAGGATTAAATCATGATATTCGATAGATACTAATTCATGAAGAGTGTTATCCTATGGACCATTTCTTTTGTCTTGCTTGCAAAGCTGAACAGGAAATAAAACGACATGTTGCCCACGAGGAGAACAAGCGCTCGGTGCACATTCCAAGAGTTGGTACAATTGTTCCTTCAACTAATAGGCATACTATGACAACCACATTTGTTGTTGTCAGTACTACATCAGCTCCACGACGTGACACATCACCACCGAGAGTGCCTACATCATCTGAGTTGATCATAAAAGGTAGAGCCAAATGTACTGATCTTCCACCTCCACATGAGTATGATGAATGTCTTGTCAATTTCAATGCACCATGTGATGACCTACCCACTACTTTGATTATACCACCTATTTTAGAGGACTATGTTGATGATGTGACTTTACCATGTGATCAAACAAATACAATATCAACAATGTCGAGTGCACCCATTGAATTAACTGTTGATGCAGAAGAACCATGTGAATCTGGGAATAAACCAAAATTGGATCAAATACATTTGAAAATAATTGCGCCAATGTTTAATCATTTTGATATGACCTCTAATCTTGGTCATGATTCTTTGTTAAATGATCTATTGCATGTTTGCTTATTTAAGCATGTTGTAGCATGTAAATTTGATGCAAGTAAGTTTTATTCATCAATGCTGGGATGGTTTAATGATGAACATTGTCAATCTTTTGATATGAATAAGAGCGTCACTTATATGTGCAAACTGAGTTTGCAATATTTTCATGCCTTCTACATATTGTGATAATATTTAGGCTTCATATTTCATGAAATATGAAAGCTACTTAAGTATACATGTGTCATATGTGCAAAAAACAAGAGATGACATATACATATACATATACAACTTGTACACCTTATATCTTTTGTTAGCCACATTTCAGATTAAGCAACACCGAGGACGGCTTCGTTTCCAAGAAGGGCAGGATGGTGAGGACATGACTAACTTGGATACGACCAAAAATATTGCATACATGTATATCTGTGAGATGATTTCTAATGCAAATTATGCAATTATTAATTTATGTCATCCAGAGCAAAAATAATTCACAGACTCTTGTGCCATGTCTAATTGCAGGTGTATGGGACATTCGTACAATCCACATATGAAAATAAGGAGAAAAAAAAGAGAAGTTTATGTGATGTTCAAAAAGTCCTCTCACTTCACTTTTGGGCCAAGAGAAGATAGAGTCCAAGTCTCTCACGTTCTGGACTCATATTCGGACTGCACAGACATACCTGACTCAAAATGCCAACATCTCTTTCATACCAACACCAAACTGTGTGATTCTATTTTTGTTGAAAAGTAGATTTCGTACACTTTCCAACCCAATTGGATTCACCTTCAAATTCGTCCAGAGCGTTGAGTTGTGGACAAAACAATCTGACGTTGCAGCAGAATCTAAGTCAAACTATAAGTCAAAGGTGTTGCAACACCTCCACTTGGGCCTATGAGCCTTGTACGTCCTAGGGTTAGTTTTAGGCTGGCTTGGGACATCCTCCCACCTCCTTGGCCGCCACCCAGTGCTCCTATATAAGTAGATCCATCTAGTAGCTCTTCCCTGGGATTTGTTTAGTTAAAAGTTAGCCATTGCAACTTCGTGTACTTGGTTTGTGTCCAATGACCAGACCAAGACGGCTTTCGAATCCCCACCTTTATCAATACTTCATATATATTTGCAATATTCTGATTGCATTATCATTTTCTTGCTTGCTCTTCGATTGCGTGTAGAAATAGACCTTCGTGGTTAGGTTGGTCGTACTCCGGCGTGGTCAATAACCTCTCGGAGTTAGTGTAGCGATTGCTAAGGCGCAATGTCGTGCACGTTGGTAGTCCGATCATCAAAGTTATCTCCACCCAATGCCTCTATAATCCGGCAACGGTGAGGTCACGTTGCTGGGCATGCGCACCTCCAGCTTCGTTGCCGGCAGCAGCCGCCTCGTGTCTCGGAGGTACTGGATGTCCTCCATCGTGGTCTCTGGCCCTTCCCACGACCCCTTGGCACGCGCCATTGATGGACAGGTTTGGAGGAAGAAGGCGCTGCGGTGAGAGATTAGCGGAGGCAGCCGCTGGGCGCTGCTCGTCGGAGGTGGAGTGGCATCGAAGCGGTCTCGGGCTCGAAGGAAAGAAGGAGAAGAAGAGCAAGACGGAGAGGAGCGTGCATGAGTGTCTCCGACGCTCCCTCCCCCCGTATTTATAACACACGGCGAAACGCGGGGGACTGGGATCGACTGCACCCACGATTCCACTTCCCCGAGCAATGCGGGCACGTTTCCCACAAGAGATAATTACCCAGAGAAGAGCAACGGCCCCCCACGCCAGCAATCAATCCCCGCACATGGGCTGAGGGCATGAAGTGGCGGGGCCCAACCTACTGTCATGTCCCATCCACACGCGTGGCCCGTCAGAACCTCAGGGGCCCCTGGCTTCCACGTGGCCCAACATCGGGTTGCGGGGAACGCATCCCTTCCCCTTCAAGATTTTGTGGACGCTTCGTTTCCAGCTCATGTTGGGATGTTGCAATCCAGCTCCTGGAGCTGGAGCGCAGCCGGCTTTGCTGGAATCCAGCTGGCGCTAACATCATCATCCCAAAACTCCTCCTCGCAGGGGGTGAAACTGCGAAGACCCTCTGGCCCGGAGCCGGCGCACCTTCACAGCTTCGGGGACTACTATCAGGGGGATGGGTCCCGGGAAGGCAACGGAGCCCAAAACCCTTAAGAAAACATCGGGGCCCGCAACGCTCCTCAACCCGGCCCGTCCTGGCCGGCTTCCCAGCGCAACCCAGCAGAACGTGGCAACCCGGCCGGCCGACAAACGCATGACGACTGCTCCCAAAAATACGAATCCATAGAAGACAAACGAGCTGGATCCCGACGCAACCCTTAGCCCGGCGATGAGTCAGCCCCTCCCCCCCAATCGTACGGCAAGACAGGCCCCGACGAGGGGGCGAGCATGGCTGCTGTGGCCCACCTACCCCGTTGACCGGTGCGGGGAGGGCTACAGTGCCGGATCGTCAAAGTCGTCTCCACCCAATCGATAGTTATCATCTCATCAAAAGATCGGGACCCTCGCCTCTATAATCGGTCCACAGTGAGGTCTCGTTGCCGGGCACGCGGACCTCCGCCTCCAATGTCGGCGACAGCTGCCTTGTGTCTCGGAAGTACTGGACGTCCTCCATCATGGTCTCAGACCCTTCCCACGACCCCTTGGGACACGCCATCGACGGAGAGTTTTGGAGGAAGAAGGCGCAGCGGTGAGAGATTAGCCGAGGCAGCCGCTGGGCGCTACTCATTGGAGGCGGAGTGTCGTAGGAGCGGTCTCGGGCGCGAAGGCAAGAAGGAGAAGCAGATCAAGACAGGGAGGAGCGTGCATGAGTGTCTCCGCCACTCCCTCCCCCCGTATTTATAAGACAGGGAGAAACATGGGGGAGTGGGATGGACTGCGCCCACGATTCCACTTCCCCGTGCAGTGCGGGCATGTTTCACCCATGATATAATTACCTAGAGAAGAGCAACCATCCCCCACGCCCGCAATAAATCCTCGCACGTGGGCCGGGGGCACGAAGTGCCGGGGCCCAACCCACTGTCATGGCCATCCACGCGTGTGGCCCATCAGTACCTCACCGGCCCCTGGCTTCCATGTGGCGTGACATAGGGCCGCGGGGAATGCCTCCCTTCCCCTTCAAGATTTGGCGGACGCTTCCTTTCCCGCTCACGCCGGGATGCCGCAATCTGGCTCTTGGAGCTGATGCACGGCCAGCTTCTCCGGAATCCGGCTGGCGCTAACATCATCATCCCAAAACGCCGCCTTGCAGGGGGTGAAACTGCGAAGACCCTCTGGCCCGGAGCCGGCGCGCCTTCATAGCTTCTGAGACTACTATCAGGGGGATGGGTCCCGCGAAGGCAACGAAGCCCAAAACCCTTTAGCAAACATCGGGGCCCGCAACACTCCACTACCCGGCCCATCCTGGCCGGCTTCCTAGTGCAACCCGACAGAACGTGGCAACCCGGCTGGCCGGCAAACGCATGACGACTGCTCCCAAAAAGATGAATCTATAGAAGACAAACGAGCTGGTTCCCGGCGCAACCCTCAACCCGGCGATGGGTCACTGCCCCCTCCCCCAATCGTACGGCAAGACAGGCCCTGATGAGGGGGCGAGCATGGCTGCAGTGGCCCACCTACCCCGTTGACCGGTGCGGGGAGGGCTATTGTGCCGGATCGTCAAAGTCGTATCCACCCAATCGATAGTTATCATCTCATCAAAATATCGGGACCGTCGCCTCTATCATCCGTCCACGGTGAGGTCTCGTTGCCGGGCACACGCACCTCCACCTCCGTCGCCGGCGGCAGCTGCCTTGTGTCTCGGAAGTACTGGATCTCCTCCATCATAGTCTCGGACCCTTCCCACGACCTCTTGGGACGCACCATCGACGGAGAGTTTTGGAGGAAGAAGGCGCGGTGATGAGAGATTAGCCGAGGCAGCCATTGGGCGCTGCTCGTTGGAGGCGGTGTGCCGTAGGAGCAGTCTTGGGCTCGAAGGCATGAAGGATAAGAAGAGCAAGACGGGGAGGACCGTGGGTGAGTGTCTCCGCCGCTCCCTCCCCCCGTATTTATAAGACACAATGAAACTTGGGGGAGTGGGATCGACTGCGCCCACGATTCCACTTCCCCGTGTAGTGGAGGCATGTTTCCCGCATGATATAATTACCTGGAGAAGAGCAACCGTCCCCCACGCCCGCAATCAATCCTCACAAGCGGGCCGAGGGCATGAAGTGGCGGGGGCCATCCCACTGTCATGTCCCATCCATGCGTGTGGCCCGTCAGTACCTCACCGGCCCCTGGCTTCCAGGTGGAGCGACATCGGGCCGCGGGGAACGCGTCCCTTCCCCTTCAAATTTGGCGGACGCTTCTTTTTCCGCTCACGCCGGGATGCCGCAATCCGGCTCCTGGAGCTGGCACGCAGCCAGCTTTGCCGAAATCCGGCTGGCGCTAACATCATCATCACAAAACGCCGCCTCGCAGGGGGTGAAACTATGAAGGCCCTCTGCCCTAGAGTCGGTGCACCTTCACAGCTTCGGGGACTACTGTCGGGGGATGGCCCCCGGGCAGGCAACGGAGCCGAAAACCCTTTAGAAAACATCAGTGCACGCAATGCTCCTCAACACGGCCTGTCCTGGCCGGCTTTCCAGCGCAACCCGGCAGAACATGGCAACCCGGCCTGCCGGCAAACGCATGCCGGCTACTCCCAGAAAGAAGAATCCATAGAAGACAAATGAGCCGGATCCCAGCGCAACCCTTAACCTAGCAAAGGGTCAGCGCCCGTCAACCCCCCCCCCCCAAGCATACGGCAAGGCATGCCCCGGCGAGGGGGCGAGCGTGAGTAGAGTGTCCCACATACCCCGCTGACCGGCGCAGGGAGCGCTACAGTGCGCTTCCATCCCATCAGCAAGGACCGATGGAGACCAGGTGTCCCGACACTGTAGCTGACCTAGCCTGCCCACTCCATGACGTACGACACTCCAAGGCATAGTGCTTCCTGGAAAACCTGTCGTACCCTGGTACCCGGCGGGTCCCAGCGCCGGCTTCTAGACACTGACGCCTGGGCCCTGCGCCCATGTAATATGACCATTGTAACCTGGGGGCAGCTTATAAGACACCCCAGAGCAACCTCATGCAGAGGGGTCGATCTCTTAGCGCGCGCACATGCACACACACACACACACACACACACACTTAGGAGAAGGAGCAGCCTATGTCTTGGACCGTCTTCCTTCCTCCCAAAAACAACTCCAGCATAAAGCTTGTATCATCTTCATATAAACCACACTTTGCAGGACTAGGGGTGTTATCTCTCCGGAGAGCCCCGAACCTGGGTACATCTCGTGTATCACACTTACGTGTGCCAACTTCGCCTCCGAAACCCTCTGGTGCCCTTGTGTCTGTCCCACTCTTTACCCATCTTATGGCATCTACCGTGAGATCACCACGACAGTAATAGGTGTGTCAGCATCATGCAAGCAATCATTGGTTAGATGTACCACTAGTGGGACAAGATAAGCACCATCACCTATGTTACCTTTGGAGGGTTGCTCATGTGTTATAGGTGAGGTTTCGAAGTTCCAATCATTGTCATCTTCATCTTGATGGAACCATGTGGGTGGTGCATTTTCTTTCACCATGGCCACTGTTTTTTCCCATTGGAGGGATGTACTTGTCGAGGATCGGCGCTTCATCTTGTTGGAGATCTAACACCAAAGAAGAAAACACACTTGGAGTAGAGGTGAAGTGGTTATAAATCATAGTGGCCTCACATGCCCTATCAACTAGCTCACTCATTAAGTGTTGCGGCTCACTCACTCCTGCTCGGATGCTCTCACTCATATGGCCGGTTGATTCGCTCAATGTGCGATGATGGATCTCAACCTCACAGGGTCTTTATGGCATGCTCTCACATGTGGGCTCGTGGTGGTCACTCTCATCCTCTCGAAGGAAATGCTCTCAGTGTCACATATGGTGGAGTCACTCATGTCACTCATGTGGTGTTGGCTATCCTCACATGGAAATTGGGGTATCTCATGATATATGGGTGTCGGAGAGATGTAGGTGTAAACGTCCCCAAACTCAACTCCATTCGCCGCCTTGGTTGAAGGGATAGTCCCATGCTCAACCTGCTCATCCATAACGCCTCCAAAGATGAATGACATAGGGTGTGGCAAATAATCACTCTCCTCTGAGACTGAAGAGAATGTCTCGTGTGTGCTCTCGTAGCTTGACTCAGAGTACGGGATATATTGGGCGCCGTCTTCATGTTGTTGAAGAGGTTCATGCTCGTCGCCTAAGTCGAAGGGCATGGCCCATGCTCAACCATCTTGTCGCCATCTTGTTGTATAAGGCCCATATGATGTGGCACCTCGTAGTTCCTCTCTATGACCGAAGGGAATTTCCCACGCTCGGTCGTCTTCCTTGAGGGGCTTCCGAAGATAGAAGTGTCGCCCTCGCTCGTAGGTGGTCGCATTGTTGTTGAAGATGTTTATGTAGGTGAACTCATGGGGAGTAGGCGAAGATGTCGTACGTCCAAAGGCAAAGATGCATTTATAACACTTGGCGAAGATGCCGAAGTGGTGGTTGTAGTCGTAGCTCCATCTTGGTGGTTCTCTTCTTGCGGTCTTCTCCTTTGCTCATGAAGTTTGGTCGTGGCTTGATGTAGATCTTGTTCGAACTTGTAGGTTTGCACTTGTAAAGCATCTTCATGATGATGTCATTGTTGTCGTGTTTGAGCTCATAGTAGCTGTCGTTCATCATCGTCATGCACAGGATGCGTTGAGGTGACTTGCCCTTCATGACGATGTTGATTACAAATGTGATGATGGTCGCAATGGAGATGTGGACATGGACGAATTGCGCTTGCATCATTTGTGCTTTCTGGAGACTTTTGACTTTAGCGTCGCCGCCATGAAGATGACAAAGGGAAAGAAGTTCGACTGATCAAGGCAAGTAGCTCTTCAAGTTGAGTTTTTATGTTGGTGGTGAAATCTTCCACGATATGTGCCATTGATGTGGCAAAGTAGTTGTTAACGCCGTCATTGTCAAAGACTGGAGATGAAATGCTTTGCCTATCCATCACAAGACACGAGCAAAAGTGAGTGGGTGGAAAAGAAGAACTATACCAAATGTACCTTACCCGATGTTGAAAATGGATCAATAATCACTCAATAGTGTAGTAAGGAAATAGCACAATTGGTACTGGATCTTGTCAATTCTCACACCTGCATAATAAGGCTTATGGAGTAGCTTGGTGAGGATAGGGGCACAAAAATTTGACTGAAATGTTAGCAAGAGTCAATAATGTTGAAAGAGATTCCCAAATTCGTAAATGCAACAAGTAGACCAATAGCAATGAATGGCACACGGAAACACATGCACGGATACATAAATGTAGTTGAGCAACCAAGGATTGATTAGAAAATGTGGAATCCACGGAAAATGGTCTTGTAGCACAACACTAGAGAGACACTAGCCGATTACTTAGTAGGCGGATACAAACTTGTGCACTACCTATATGAGACAAAATGTAGCGACTTCCTATCACAAGTATGCTATGTATGTATGTATGATGTTCTGGTGCTTTAGCACAAGATCATCCAAGATGATCGAGTATGATACCATATGATATATTGAGATGCACTATGATACGATGCTATGGCTCTTGCTTACAAGCTTCTTTGTGCTTCTTTTTCTTAAAAGCTTTTTGGCTCTTTCTCTTTTGAGCTCTTTCTGTTGGCCACTTATGGAAAATTCTCATACCAAGATAGCATTGTGTATGCGGAACACTCTTTTGGCACACCGAGATATGATGTTATAGTATTTATGCAATGTAGACGACAATCACTGATGAAGACAAGTAGCATGGCCCGACAATACTCAAATGGCTAGTCTCGTTAGGGAAGTTACGCAAAATGGTCTAGGGGTTAACAATGCAAAGGCAAGGGGGAATATACAATGATGTCTTCGACGTTACTGTCTTTTTCTTATGGTGGTGTGAATGGTGAAGAGGAAAATGTCGATGATGACCTCGTGGCGATGATGAGTTGCGGTGTTCTCTTCAGAAAGTTCTTAATTAGTTGAAACACCTTAGGAAACGGAAAAAAACCGCGACCTCAAAATCTCAAATGTTAAATATCAAATGGTGGTAGAAGGAATGTGCTCGTGGTTGCGGACCAGGATGGTGGGGCTATACACGTAGTCGGAGTTGAAGTCACGGTCCCTAAGTAGCCGTAACACCTTAGGAGAAAGAAGCCACAACTCAAAAAAGCTCGAACAAAATTGGGTTAAGTGGAGGTGGCGGAAATGTATGGTTGGCAAGGTTATGCGGAAGTTATGGTGGTGGGTGATGAAGAGGTGACCCTCCCGAAGTAGCCGAAACACCTTAGGAGACTCTACTCACTACTCAAGCAACCTCTAATGCTATGGGGAATAAAATGGGTTAGGTTCGGAAGTCGGTGGTGGTAATGCGGAAGATATGGTGGAAGGCCTAGGCAAAGATGCAAAAGTTACAAGAAAATTATGTAGTCAAATTATGATTGTGGTATTTTTTTGTGATGGGGGATGTCAATAGCTTCAAAACAAACTAAAGAACGTAAAAATCGGACTCGAGATGAATTAGTTACAGACAAAACAGTGAAAGACGAGAGGCTGAAATGTCGCGGGTCGGACATCCGGGGTCGGGGCCGGAAATCCGGGGTTCTATGTACAGAACCGCATCAATTTTTTGCTCCAGGAGCCGAATGTCTGGGGCTACGAGCCAGATGTCCGGAGGACCAGATGTTCAGGTCCATGGGCCGGATGTCCAGGCTACAAATCCGGGGATGAACTCGATTTTAGGGCGTAAATTGATGATTTCCAGGGCAAAATAGAGGATATTTTGTGGATGAAAAGTGGGGAAAATTGGGGAGAAGCTAGATCTACTAGTAACACAGAAAATCCACAGATCAAATTCAACAAAACACCATCAAACCGAAAGATCACAAAAAATTTGGGGCTATTTTGTTGGGGATGTTTGAAATTTGAGATGAAGCACAACAAAATCAAGCTAGAAAACAGTGAGGGAGACTCCAGATTCGTGATAAACGTGGCTCATGATACCATATGATGCGGGGCTAACCCGATCTAGGCTGATCTTTCATGATTGAAGGTGATTCCCACAAAGAACACTAGGGGGAAACATGAGGGAAGCGAGAGGAAACACTCAAATCAACAAGAAACGACCACACATGTGCTAGATCCGAACACACAACAAGTTACACGATGTAAATCCAACAAAGAAAATATACAAGGTAGCTAGTTCATGCCCTTAGAAGGAGGTCTTGAATCCACGAAGGATCTTCCCGTGAGGGGCCTTGAATCCACTTGGGGGATCTTCTCAATAGAGGCCTTGGTCTCCAACGGAGTGGGTAAATGGTGGATGAGCACAACTCGATCTCTCAAATGAGTTAACCAAGTGTTAACCCTAGAATGGTGGAGGAGAGGGTCTATTTATAGTCTAGGGATGAAGGTGTAAGAGAGGGAGAGGTTACATGGCTCTTTGGCCGGTTGGCACGCACAGGTGTCGGACGTCCGGGCATTCGAGGGGGTGTTGGATGTGCAGGCCATGGGGGCCGAAAGTCCGGGTTGTCGAGGGTCCGGTTCTATGAAGGACGCCGGATTTCCGAGCGGTGGGTGGATGTCCGACGGCTTGCTTTGGGCTGGATGTCCAGGGCCTGGGGCTGGATGTTCGAGGCTTGTAGCCGTCGGCTAGGCTCCACATTCCAGCGCCGGATGTCCGTGTCACAGCCCTAGACCAGCCCTTGCATGTCTTGCTTGGTCTTCATGTGCATCATATTTAAATTTCTCAGAAACTGGAAATGGGGATGTTCAAACCCTAGCACCAAATGAATTCAACTAGGCTCAAGAATAAAATTATTTCCAATGACACAAAATTCCTTCATCAATGTTTGATAATTTTGGCAAGGCTTTGAGACCAAACCAAAAATAGTGAGCATTTTTGTAGAATATCTTGGGCACTGAATTAAATCATTCTTATTTGCATTTGGGCATTTAAATTTTATATATTATTTTAAATGCTCAAATAATCATAAACTAAAATGTTTTCTGTTGGATTTATCCTAAAAAGTAGCCATGCTTGGTTTCATTATTTTTGAAAATGTTCTCGCATTTTTATTATAGCAAAACAAAAGCAGAAAATAGAAAAACAGAAACTAAATAGAAAGAGAAGGGAGAGAAAGTTACTTGGACCTACCTACTGTGCAGCCCACTAGAAGCCCTGCAGACAGCCGGCCTGTTAGGCCCAGCCCACCCCCTCGCGCGTCGTCTTCCTCGCGCCTACTGGCTCTGCGTGTGGCGCACGCACAGCCGAGCCGCGGCCACCTCCTGCTTCGTGGTGGCAAGGCCCCGACCCTTCTCACCTCGCCGGCGCAACGCCCTGGGCGCCCTGTTTCTCTCTCTCTCTCTCTCTCTCTCTCTCGCTGGACCTCTCCCTCTTCTCATTCCCTCTCTCACGCGCGCGGCCGAACGCCACCATCGCTGCTGCTCGTCGTTGCCACGGCCACCGCCTCCCCCTCGCCTCCCTGACTGGCTCAACACCTCCGCCTCGTCGCCCTAGACCTCTCCGCCGAGCCACGCGGCACCAGACACCCCTGGTCGCCGTCTGCACCGCCGTTCCCCTCGTCGGCTGCCGGCGATTCTCGCCGCCGATTCGCCGATTCCGGTGCCTCCCCGAGCCAACTCAGCTACTCACCGACCCCCCCAGTGAGCTCCGCCGTCGTTTTTCCCTATTCCCCGAGCTCGTCTACGCCTCTAGCCACGGTAGCCGCCGCACCCGTGAGCTCCCCGCCGCCGGTGATGTCGCCGCCGTCGTTCTAGCCCCCGACGCTCGTGTCCGAGCTTACCACTGCACTCAGTGCACCCCCACACATCGATTTTGGCCACCAGTTGCCTCTACCATGCGCTATAGCGGCGTTTTCACTGACGCCCGATCGCCGACCGCCGCCACGAGCTCAACTCCGGCGAGCCCGCTACAACCCAGCTCCTCCCGCTTGCACCATTCGACGCGGACGAATCTCCTCGTTCTGTAGATGGCCTCGGCCTTCGATTTGGTCGCTGTGGGACGAAATCCGACGCCCTCCGCCGTCTCTGGCTCCGCCGGCGACGAGCCGCCGGCGCTTTTGACTTTTGACCGGTGGGTTGACCCCCCCCCCCCTCTCTCTCACTAACTTGTGGGCCAGCCCGTGACTTGTATTAGTTTAGGTTTAAATTAAGTTTTAATTGCTGTCATTAACTTAATTAGACACTGACAGGTGGGCCCAGTGCCCTGCTAATTTTAGGTTAGTGCTAATTTGCAATTAGTTAGCCTTTGACTCACTGACATGTGGGCCCCGCCCGACTAACTAAACTAGGTTAGTGCTAAATAAGTTAGTTTAGTCAGTTGTGTCACTGACCAGTGGGCCCCACTAGTCAGGTTTGACCTGGACCAGCCTCTGTTGACTGCTGACATCACAATGACGTCATGCTGACGCAATAAGTGTTTTCTGGAATTTTAAATAAATCAGAAATGATTTATTTATTTCATAAAATAGCTAAAACTTCTAAAAATCACAGAAAATAATCTATAACTCAAATGAAAATACTTTATATATGAAAATTGATCAGAAAAATCCAAGGAATCTGTTTATGGCATTTTCATGCATGTTTGAGTAACTTACAGCCACTGTTTAGGACAATTTGAATAAATGGCATTTGAATAATCACATATGGAGTTTGAATTTGAACCTTTGGTTGAAATCAAATTCATTTAATGTGATTGCTAGCTGCATTAGCTCAATCAACAGCATATTGCCATGTCATGATCATGCATCATATTGTCGCATTGCATTGATTGTGTTCTCTCTTGTTTTCCGGTGTTTGTTCCCTTTCAGTAGACGTGTTCCGACGATGTGATCGATGACACCGATGAAGACCCAATGTTATCTTCAGAAGTGCCAGGCAAGCAAAACCCCATTGAGCATTCCGATACAATCCCACTCTCTCGCACTTGCTCTCTTTACTGCATTAGGACAACAACGCTTCAACTGTTACCTGCTGCGGTAGTTGAACCCCTTTCCACTGCATGACCTGTCATTGCCATAATAAATAGTTGAAACCCACTAGTATGAGTAGGAGTTGTTTGAGCCATGTTGTGCCTACTCTTTCATGCTTTCTGGTTATGCCTGCTATTGCTTAGAGTTGTGTCAGGTCTGATTCATCGGGGATGAATTGGAATGTGGTGAACATGTCTTACTGTTGAGAGCTAAGTGTGTGAACACGATTTGGTAAAGGTAGCGATGAGAGGCCATGTAGGAGTACATGGTGGGTTGTCTCATTGCAGCCGTCCTCAGGAACTGAGTTCTGTGTTGGTTGGTCCATGAAACAACTACTACCACACATTGGGATCCTTAATTGACTCTCTCGACTTATTAATCAACATGATCTCTGTCCAAGAGTTGCAATTAGTTTCTGGTGTTTGTAAATTACTGGAGGTCGTGCGCAGCGCTGACCCTCGGGGTGGGCTGTGACGCAGCAGGTACATGGCACGGTGTAGCGATCGCCCGTTTGGTGGTGCGGGAACCCTGTACACATCGTTTGGGGCCGTGAGCGACACCCCGGCCGGATCTCCCCACGGATGGAACCCAAATAGGCGATAAACCTGGACGAGAGACTTGTGTGGTTAGTCAGGTCGTGGCCGACACCCTCGCCAGGCTTCCGCTTGAAGGTTGCCGAGATACATGACGTGTACATGGCGGTAAGTGGCGAGAGCGTGTGTGAAGAAGTACACCCCTGCATGGTTATATATGATCTATTCGAATAGCCGTGTCCGCGGAAATGGACTTCTGGGTTACCTCTACAGTTCATGGACAAGTGAAAGTGGATACTCTAAAACGCGCAAGATAAGCGTGAGTGCTATGGATGGCCTTCTCGTAGGGAGACGGGAGCGGATCCATAGTGGTGTATTGATTGGTAAATATGTGGACTCGTGTGCGCCACCTCAAAGAGTTACTTGCAGTCGTAGTTTAGGATAGCCACTGAGTCAAAGCTGGCTAGCTGCAGTTAAACTCCACCACCCCCCCTCCTTTGTTGATACTGATGCATATGTAGATAGTTCTGATGTAAGTCTTGCTGAGTACCTTTGTACTCACGTTTGCTTAATTTATGTTTTTGCAGAGAGACTTCAGTCTCGCTAGTGGTTCCGCATGGACTTCAACGTTTAGCTTGTTACCTCAGCTACGATCTTGTACCCTTGGGAGGGTCTTGTAGATAGTCAGGCTTCTCAGCCTTTTTCATTTGTAGTTGTCTGTACTCAGACATGTTATGCTTCCGTTGACTGTATGCTCTGTAAGTTGGGTCATGTGACCTCTGTTTGTAATAAATGCTATGATGGCTCTTCTGGGCCTTTATCTATATGAGTTGTTGAGTTATGTTGTGATGCCATGTTGTACAACACATACCTGCATTTTATGCGTATGTGTAATGTGTATTGCTATGTGTGGGATCCGACACCTAGTTGTTTACCTTTGGTAGCCTATCTTACAGGGAAATGTCTCCTAGTGCTTCCACCGAGCCTTGGTAGCTTGCTACTGCTCCGGAACACTTAGGCTGGCCAGCATGTGTCCTTCTTCGTTCCTGTGTCTGTCCCTTAGGGGAAATGTCACGCGTTATTCCTTTAAGTCCTTGTAGCTTGCTACGACTTGGGTTCATACGTTGATGACCGACACGTTCGTTGCTGGGTCATGTATGCATGTCTCTGTAATTTAGTGCCACTTTTGGTTTATAACTAGTCATGTTGATCCGGGTTCTCTGTCATATGGATGCTAGCGACACTATCATATACGTGTGCCAAAATGCGCAAACGGTCCCGGGCCAGGTAAGGTGGCACCGGTGGGGATACCGTGCGTGAGGTCGCAAAGTGATATGATGTGTTACAGGCTAGACCTGTGTGACTTAGGATCGGGGTCCTGACAGCGTTGGTATCAGAGCCTGACTGCCTGTAGGATTAGTAAGCCAAACTTGTCGAAGTCGTGTCTAGAAATTCTTTAGTTATATAAGGGAATTGATTGTGGAAGGGAACGTAAGGCTCTTTTTACTCCTTTACCCCATGACCTTCTGATCTGAGTCACCTTCTTCTTTCTACGGGGATTAAGAACTAGGATTCTCATTCTATTTATCAGGATCACGTTAATGTGGTTTCAACCCTCAGTTTAGTTTCTACTACTTCTGTGTGCTCAACTGTTGATCTTAGAACCTTGACGTTATGATGTTGAGTGGTTATGCTATCTTTGTGCATGAGTCTCAACAGTATTTTCGAGCATTTACAGCCGTTATGCTGTCCAAGTCATCCCAGGTTTCTAAATAGTCTGATGCATTTGCAAATCTTTCCTTCATGTTCCGATGTTCCTTTGGGCCAGACTAAGCACACTAGTCAGTGTGTTGAGGTACTCTGTTACCTCGACAATTATGTTGGAGTTATTTTTTATGACCTAGGTGTCTTAGAGGATCACCCAGTAATCTAGCAATGCTTTATTTTCCCAGTGTGATGATTCTGGCCATTATTCTCGAAAGCATCCCGTGATGCCATTTAGTTAGTAGGCATTCTACTCCTGGGTTCTTGAACCCAAGACTCACTCCACTTATTTCCTGTTGGTAGTATTTGCTCATTCCTTTAGGATACTAGTAACCTTGTGATAGTCCTCGAGGTCCGTGGTATATCATTCTTCCAAATACCATGAACCATCCCTGGCAGAAGTTCTCCCGAACCAAAATATCACAACCAGAGTGCTCTTGAGTAGTACTCCATTCATATTGTGACTCTGTCAATTCCACCTTTCTGCATAGGTTATCTGGAAGAAATGGGTTGAACTAGTTCGACATACTAATCTATGCATCCACAACTCAGAAAGATATATGTTCCTTTGAGTTGCCCCTTTTTAGTTGCATCGTGACCCTCGTCTATTAGTTGGTAGTCAGGAGTAGTTGTGAATTCATGTTCATCGATGCCTTTTACTCTTGTGATCCGTCAATTCATTCTATCTCGGAATGACTAGGAGAAACCAACTCCAGTACCTTATGCTTATCCAGGATTGGGTCAAAGTAGTTGTATTCCACAGATCAAAATGCCAATCCAGCTTTTGCTCCGCTCTACCTTGGAGTGTTACCCTCCTTTAAGTCAAGAATGTCATGAGAATTGCACAACCTCCTATGAACTCTTGATACAGTGATACCTCTCACCATCATCGTTCATTCCTCGGTCTCCGAGTTGTTGTAACCGAAATACTGACAAGTGAATCGTGATGTGTGAAATCAATACTCCTAGCAACTCCGTTGCTTGGTAGAAAATGGACGATAATCTCATTCTTAATGTGTTGGTTACCAAATCACCATTCTAAGATCGATCGTGCTACTAGTCCATCTTTCTTGGTGCACTCCTTGACCAATGAGTTAGGATTATTCAATCCCTTTCTTATTTGATCATATCTTCTTGCCCTGAAAAGCAAGATTGTTCTCGGACTTAGCAACATATCGGTGGTTCGTGATTTTACGAATATCTTCTCGGAAGTATTACCAGCTTGTCACCTGACCGCTATGTTGAGTTCGTGATCGAGTTGGTTCTTGTAAACAGCCATTCCCCAAGAATCTGTGTCGGTTACCCCCTGAGCTAATTGGTTAAGCTAAACAATAACTTGGAGAGTTGGAAGATAAAAGCTTGCCAGCTTAGTTCATTTCAAGGGGTATATTTGCGTGTGTTGAAGATAGATGATATCTTCATCAATTGGTCCCTCTGATCAGTTGTTGGACCTATTGTCATATCAAAACTTTGATTTGAGTATGGGATATCATCAAATCAAATCAGAACCAACGATGTTCATAATGTTGTCTTACTCGTGGTTGATCCCTCGAGCATAAACCATTATATCTTCTGGGTCTGACCAATACTATCACTTGTTAACATAATTATGGAATTCCATCTCCATGGATGTGACGCCCGAAGACCGACGTCCCAGAAGATTCCAGATGTTCCGGGTTCTCCCGTGTGTTTCTTTTGTGCTTGTGTTATTTAATTTTTGCATTGCATCTTGTCATCATGCCATCATGTCATTAATCTTTGCTTCTCAACTTAAATAAATCGTGTGGATCTTCGATCCATTTAAATCGAGGGAAGTGTGATTTCTCTTTAAAACATATCCTCCCAATATTTAGGGAGCTATATTATAAATATTCCATTTGTTTGGAATTAACCCAACACACTTGCATATTTTCCCCATGCCTTCTCTTTCGCAATTCCTTGCCTCAAACCGTCTCTACTATCCTTTCCATTTTATCGAGGCTCCTCCAAAAATTCGAACATTTTTGGACACTTCAAAAATCAAGTCTTAGTTCCAACCCATTTGAATTAAAATCAAATGTGTTTGAATTTACATCTTTCTTTCATGCCACTTATAATTTTTTTGGATCATGCTCATTTTTATGAGTTCGGGAAAATTAACCCCGTTCAGTAATTCTTTCCCTAGGAGCCTTTTTCCTTTCCCTCTCTCTTTTATTCTCCGTCTTGTTTTATTTTATTTTGTGTTTTGAGAGAAAGAGAGAGGCCCAGCCGCCGGCCTCTTAGGCCATCAGCCTTCTAGGCCCATCAGGTCCAGCCAGCCCGACCGCTCCCCTAACCCTAGCCCGCTCGATAGCTTCTCCCTTCCCCTCGATCCATCTCCCCCTCGTCCTCCCGATGCGCCGCCAGTCGCTCGCCCCTCCTCCCTTCGGTCCCTTCCCTCCTCTCGGTCTTCCAGTGCGCCGCCTGGAGCCCCAGCGCCGCAGCGCCGCGCCCTCCTCTCCAGCGCCGTGCGCCCGCGCCCCCTCCTCTCCAGCGCCATGGTGCCTGCACCCGTTCGCCACCCTCGCTCCTCCTTCGCGAGCTCCTACCTCGCCCTCGTTTGCAAGGGAGACAAGGAACCGAAGCCTCGCGCCAAGCTCCCCTACATCGCGTGAGTCGCCAAGCCCCTGCCTCCTCGCCGCTTCGTCCAACTACGCGCGTTGACCAGCGCCAGTGCGTGGGTCGCGCCAAGTCCCAGCCCAGCAGCACATCTTCCTCAGCCTTCTGTTCCATCGCCTCCTTGCTGCTGCCACTCGAGGCCTGGTGTTGCTTCATTTAGGATCGTCAAGACCGACTAGGTCGACTACACAAAACTGCCAGTACCTCTACGCACGGATGTCTACCGCCGTCACCGGAATCGTCAATACGCCGAGTACCATGACGGCCCGCCAAGTACCTCAACGCCCGATGTCAAGTTCGACTACAAGGAGAAACGCCAAGTACCACTAGCGTCGACCTCGGAGGCCCTCGACGTCAAGTTCATCTTCTAAACGAGTACACCTACACGACGACACGTCAAGTACCACTACCGTCGCGAGAACCGAGTCCGGCAAGTCCGAAGAGCCGTGTACAACTACTTCCCACTACATCAACGTGAACGACTACCGTCGCCGAAGAACCGTGTAATGCAAGCGTCAAGTTCGACTACCGTCACCGTGTACCACTACTTCCTTTTGCCAACGTGAACGACAACTTCGACAATGACCGCCTCGAGAACGTCTACTTCCACTACTTCCACTACGTCCCTCGACGACTCGAACCGCTTCGAGAACGAACGTTCCGAAGGTATAACCCCGAGACGATGACCCGTCAAATGCTTGTGTTGTATGAGATGTTTCCCTTGTGTGCACCGTGCCCGTTTCTTCTTTTGTCATGCTCCTCGATTGCCTCGTCGCCGACTCGTGGGAACCCGGTGATGGGATCACCCCACCTTTCATCTCGTTCGACTCACTCACGCCTCCCTTCATGTTTTGCACAGGTCTCTCAAGGAGTTACAGGAACCGATATGTTGCGTGGCATCATTTTTGGATCGTTGCCGTGGCACCCTTTTCCTTCCACCACGGTGACAATGCTTCACATCTCTTATGTTAACGTTTAACTAATAATTGCATAAAACTTGATCATGTCATCCGCATCATGTTAACAACATTTAAAATGTGTGAATTGTTGTTTGCTTAAAAATTGCTAAACATGCATATGGGGATTTTCCCGGAATTGTTGTTGTTATTTCCGGCCTCATTTAAACTTGCCTAAATAGGTAGTTTGCCCTTGCTTCACCTCTTGCTATGTTAAAAACATTTAATCTTGTCTTGTAAATAAACGAGAGTCAATTAAATAATTAAATGTTGTGTTTCGTCAATATGCAACTCGTTGCATATTGAGCTCCACTTAACTTGTAGTACTTGTTTGTGCACTTCGCCATGCCATGCATAATTAAACCGGACATGCATCATACTTGGATGTGCATCGTATGCCATGTTTATGCTTGTGTGTTTACCGTGTTGTTTGCTTCTTTCCGGTTGCTTCTCTTGTTAGCTTCGGCTCCGTTTCGGAGTTGTGAGGATCCGTTCGACTACTTCTTGGACTTGTTCTTCTTCCTTGCAGAATCCCAGGTAAGATGATCATACCCTTGGATACCTTTACTACCATTGCCATGCTTAGTTGTCTCGATGCTATCGTTACATGTCGCGCTACCCATCTTTTATGCCAGCCTCTCCTTGTTGCCATGAATCCTCTAACCTTTGACACCTTCCTAGCAAAACCACTGTTTGGCTATGTTACCCGCTTGCTCAGCCCCTCTTATAGCGTTGTTAGTTGTAGGTGAAGATGAAGATCGTTCCAGGTGGGAACTTGTTGTTGGAATATCATAATATCTATTATTATTATTAACACACCTATATACTGGGCATGGGTGGAAGGCTTGGCCTTTTGCTCGGTGTTTTGTTCCAGTCATGCCACCTTAGGCGCCGATAAACCGGCATTATGTTCCTTGATTTTGCGTTCCTTACACAATGGGTGGATGGGGACCCCTTGACAGTTCGACTTTGAATAAAACTCCTCCAACAAGGCCCAACATTGGTTTTAATTTGCCTCATAATAACAACTTAATTAATTAATTAAAATTGCATAGAGGGTCGCGTCCCCGGGGAATATTTCTACATAGCAGGGGGGCCAGTGCTGATGGTGTTGGTCCCAAACGGGGAGACTGCGGGGCCGCCTCGGGGAAACCCGAGGTATCTGGTATAACCTGTAGGATCGCCCATCCGGTTGTGGCCTGAGATGAGATACGCGCGGCTACTATCAGGGTGTCGGCACGCCGGGAGGTCTTGCTGGACTTGTTTTACCATTGTCGATATGTCTTGTGCACCGGGAAGCCGAGCCTGATCGGATTTCCCTAAGATAAGGGGTGATGATATTATATTTATCACTTCAGCTAATCGTGAGAGCTTATGATGGGCTAAGTTGGGACACCCCTGCAGGGTTATAATCTTTCGAAAGCCGTGCCCGCGGTTATGTGGCAGATTGGAATTTGTTAATGTCCGGTTGTAGAAAACTTGACAGAGGATCCGAAATAAAACACACAACTGTGTGAGTAACCGTGACTGTCTCTTTTCACTTTGAGAAGAGAACACGGTGGGGTTATGTTTGATTCGTATATAGTTCAGGATCTTTAGCGATCACTACTAGTTTGCGACCGTTTGCGTAGATGCTCATCTTATTCTTGTACTCGTAAGTTAGCCACCATATTATGCTTAGCCGCTGCTGCAACCTCACCACTTTACCTCTTCCTACCCACAAAGCATTGCTAGTCTTGATACCCATGGTTATGGGATTGTTGAGTCCTCGTTGCTCACAGATACTACAACACCAGATGCAGGTTCAGCCGAGAATGATGCAGGAGCTGGTTCAAGTACTTCACTGGGAGCTCGATGAAGAGAGTGGTCGTATGCTTGTGAAGTTTTCGACGATCAGTAGTGGTTTCTACTAGGGGCGATTCGGACCTGTGGCTTTATGTTTTGGTATCTTTCTTTTGGACCTTCACCCGTAGTCGGGTTGTGATGTTTCGAATGACGTTTTGCTTATGTAATGTATTGTGTGAAGTGGTGAGTGTAAGCCAACTATCTCCTTTTGCAATTTCGTCCCTATTTTACATGGGTCGTGCAAAGATACCAAACTTGAGATAATTCCAGAATGGGCTTATACCTTTAAGTCGTGCCTCGACACGTAGGAGGTATAGTCCCATCCTGGGCATTACAAGTTGGTATTCAGAGCCTTCTCGGACCTAGAAGCCCCCACTGATTGATCGAATCGTTGACGGTTGAGTCTAGGCACACACTTGAAAATGCTTTGGGTCCTATATATCGGAGAGTAGGATTTCTTTTGCTCCTCTTATTTTTACTCTGGTGAGGACTCCTGACGATTACTCTTGCCTCTTCTACTCTCAAAAATTGCACAATTTTTTTAGGATCACGCGAGTATTGTTTGGATTGTTCTGATGTCTTTGTGACGAGAACATTGCTCTTGATGCCTCCTGTCATTTAGGCGTTGTGGCAGTGTCCCGGGGAGTTGAGCTCCGAGGTGTTGTCATCACAAATATATCGCATCAGTTCTGGAATTCTTAAGACGGCCGACATCAAAAACTCTCCTATGCGGTTAATGGCAAGATAACCCCGACATCACCCAGTACTGGGGAGGTAGTTCGAGAGTATTTCCATAGCTTGTATAGTGGATGTGTTTCGAAGGTCCGAGGTAAACGGTTTCCGGAAATAACTGGTTATGTGTTGAAGGATGGATACAGCTGGATGTAGGATTAGAGTTGAGTGCGCGGTGCTTCCCGTGTATCCCCAACACCTGATTGCATAACTGTAAATTTTCGGAAATTAATAGGTGGGTTCATCTAGTAGTTCTAGGCATTCTTCCAACGGATGCACGATATGAAGTTAGGGGTTCTACATCGAGTGAAGTGGTTTTATGGACTTGTTCCGATCGGGAGTTGCATCTTAAAGAGTCCTTGGCTATGCTGATCCGGGGATTGCAAGACCCTTTTGTAACACGTTCCATGAGCTTTCAGCACGAATATGTGGAACGAAGCTTCTATCTTGTATTTGTTCTATCTGCTCCTTGTTGCTTTTATTTATCTTTTGTTCTCCCAAGTGGCTTCTCGACATGCTGATGTACCTATGGAATTCATTCGTTCAATTCTCCGTTCGAACGATATTGTGAAGATTCTGTTGCAACATATCTATCCTTTGTTTCGTGTTGATTCTGGTATTCGAGTTGCTTCGATGTCAAATGTTGATTCCATACCTTCCTAATCGGTATTCTCATATTTCTATGGGAGTGCTAATTCTTCTTGACCATCGAGATTTTCATGTTAATCCTTTTAACCGGTGTGCCTTCTCTTCAAATTATTCCATACGGACGCCGTTGAGAAATCTGACGATTTGTTTGTATTCTTTCATCCCAAGTTGTCTTTATTTTTCACCACCCTCCCACCCTTCTCTTTATGGAGCCAGCAATTCTCAGATGAAGTATCCATTTTATTCTTGTGATGTTTCTTCATTCTTTTCCTTCAATGTTCTTATCCGGTGATCTCTCAGGAAGATGCTCAAGAGCTTCAAGTTCATCATTCTCCGTTCTCGTTTCTTCTCCGGTGGATTTAATTCAAGCCTTGGTCATGATCATATCTCTTCCTTTTGTTTAACATGTTTTTCCCATGTTGAAATTTCTTACCCGAAGTCTCTCTTGTTTATTCATCTCTTTATTCATATCCGGAGTGTTCAAGGTATCTCAGAAGACTTGTGTTTCAATTCTTAATCCGTTCAAGCTATTTTGAGTATTGTCATCTTATTCAAGCCATTTAATTCAACCGGTGCAATATCTCTTAAGCAATCTTTTTCAACGGCGATTTCTTTAGTGGGGCCTAACCCACAGGTCTTTTCCCAGGATCTTACCCGACTCTTCTAATTATTCCAGAGTTATTCTCAAATTCTTTTCAAAGTGTGACGTAAGAATGATTCCATCGGTCACATGCCTTCTCCAAGATTGTTTCCAATTATTTCCATCTCTAGCTCTACCTTCCTCTTGTCATTCGTCCGAAGTATCTCGAAATTCTTCATGGCATTTCTCGTCTTCAGTCTCAACATTTGAAGACCGAAGAAGAGTTTCTCTTAACTCTTGGTCGTTCTCTCAAGATTCGTGGTTCTAGCTTCATGCCATCCTCATTATTGTTTCGATTGTGAGGAATTATTTTTATACCCGTCCGAAGCATTTCATGACTTCTTTCCATTGTGATCCTTCGAAGGCCATCATTTCAGAAGATTTCTTCGTTCTCAGTTTTCAACTTCGTCCTCCCACTATTCTTCATTGATGCCTCTTCGCTCGTCTCAACATTCTTACGGTGGTTCATTCAAGTTTACTCTTCCTTGTTATCGTTTTAATTCACTCGTTCTTTTCATAATCCTACCGGTGGTTCGTTGAAGATTTACCCAAGGTTGTGCTAGATCTCTCTTTAATTCTTTGCAACAAGAATAAGTAGTATGCCAAATCCATTGATTGTCGCCAATTTAAATTGGTGAAGGATATGCATAACATAAACCTTATTCTAGTTTCTTCCAAGAGGTTAATCCCTTCCTTCGTAGCTTGTTCATCATATCATATTGTCGGTTCTAAGTTGTTCATCTTGTTTTCTGGAGCTCCAAGTTATTTCAATTATATCATTTCAAAGCTCCATCTAATTCACCGCAGGCCTTGAAACTTATTCTTTTCATCTTTCACTTCTCATGCTTTCATTACCGGAGTTCTTCATGGTGGTTCATCATCATTTAATTCATCCTCGAAGTCTTCATCAAGATTCTTGTTGGAGCTCAACATTCTTCATCATGCATTCCAATTGTAATTCTTTCTACCTTATTGTTTGAGATGGTGTTATGTCATTCTTGACAATTCCTTCATGTTTCATGATTCATGAGTTGTCAGGAATGAGATATTTAAACCCATCATTTTCGTTGTTCAGGAGATCTTTCAACCCTTCAATTTATTCGTTGGAGTTATCTTGGGTTGTATTTGACCTAAAATCTTCCCCTAAGGATTGTTGCTATTTATGGTGCTTATAAATGACCCAGTTTCTTCATTTATCTTCCTGCAGGAACAAGTTTTCATCTTGTCATTGATCTCAATCCAATCAATTGTTTTCTTCAGTGGCTGGTTGTCACCTCATAATTTTCAGATGTTTTCCATAAGCCCACATCAAGCTTATTCTTTTCGTTGTTGAATTCCAACAACTCTGTTCAACCCTTCTTCGTAAGGATGCTCTTTCAAACTCATTTGTCGGAGAAGTTGTCTTTTCTTCTCCATTCTTCTCTTTCCAACGACCTAGCATATATTCTTTCATTCTAGAGGCATTGTGATGTTGCTCTCTCCAAACCATCATATCGTTTTATCAAGATCATATTCTCCCTTGCTTGTCTATTTAATCGGAGTGTTGTGTCCTCCATTCTAGTTCTCTCATCTTATCAAGTTTTGCCTATCTTTTTAACCGGAGTGCTATCTGAAATCTTTCTTACCACTTGTGTCATTCTTTCAATTGTTTCAGAGGCTGTGTGTTGTTGTTTTCATCAAGTATCACTCCATCTCCTCAAGTTCTTGTTCAATTCCTTCCATTTTTTTAAACGGTGTGCTATCCAAATTATGTCATTCTTTTTCCTTGGCTATACCATTGCGGTTTCATATTCTTTTGATTCGTAAGCTCTTGTTTCATATCTTTCAATCTACAAGGTTCTCGTAATGTTCCTTGTTCCTCCTTTTACCGGAGTGCTCTTAACTTCGTTCATCTCTGTTGTATTCTTTCCTTCAAGATTGTTCAACCTCTCAAGGTTCTTTGGTTTCACTCGTTTGTCAAAGAAGCAACTTTGTTTTACCTCTTCCTCTTCCGTTTTTATCCGGTGCCATCTCTAGGATCTCGGGTCGAGATCCTCTGTTAGTGTGGGAGAGTTGTGACGGCTGAAGACCGACGTCCCAGAAGATTCTAGATGTTCCGGGTTCTCCCGTGTGTTTCTTTTGTGCTTGTGTTATTTAATTTTTGCATTGCATCTTGTCATCATGCCATCATGTCATTAATCTTTGCTTCTCAACTTAAATAAATCGTGTGGATCTTCGATCCATTTAAATCGAGGGAAGTGTGATTTCTCTTTAAAACATATCCTCCCAATATTTAGGGATCTATATTATAAATATTCCATTTGTTTGGAATTAACCCAACACACTTGCATATTTTCCCCATGCCTTCTCTTTCGCAATTCCTTGCCTCAAACCGTCTCTACTATCCTTTCCATTTTATCGAGGCTCCTCCAAAAATTCAAACATTTTTGGACACTTCAAAAATCAAGTCTTAGTTCAAACCCATTTGAATTAAAATCAAATGTGTTTGAATTTACATCTTTCTTTCATGCCACTTATAATTTTCTTGGATCATGCTCATTTTTATGAGTTCGAGAAAATTAACCCCGTTCAGTAATTCTTTCCCTAGGAGCCTTTTTCCTTTCCCTCTCTCTTTTATTATCCGTCTTGTTTTTTTATTTTGTGTTTTGAGAGAAAGAGAGAGGCCCAGCCGCCGGCCTCTTAGGCCATCAGCCTTCTAGGCCCATCAGGTCCAGCCAGCCCGACCGCTCCCCTAACCCTAGCCCGCTCGACAGCTTCTCCCTTCCCCTCGATCCATCTCCCTCTCGTCCTCCCGATGCGCCGCCAGTCGCTCGCCCCTCCTCCCTTCGGTCCCTTCCCTCCTCTCGCTCTTCCAGTGCGCCGCCTGGAGCCCCAGCGCCGCAGCGCCGCGCCCTCCTCTGCAGCGCTGTGCACCCGCGCCCCCTCCTCTCCAGCGCCATGGCGCCTGCGCCCGTTCGCCACCCTCGCTCCTTCTTCGCGAGTTCCTGCCTCGCCCTCGTATGCAAGGGAGACAAGGAACCGAATCCTCGCGCCAAGCTCCCCTGCATCGCGTGAGTCGCCAAGCCCCTGCCTCCTCGCCGCTTCGTCCAACTGCGCGCGTTGATCAACGCCAGTGCGTGGGTCGCGCCAAGTCCCAGCTCAGCGCCACATCTTCCTCAGCCTTCTGTTCCATCGCCTCCTTGCTGCTGCCACTCGAGGCCTGGCGTTGCTTCGTTTTGGATCGTCAAGACCGACAAGGTCGACTACACAAAACTGCCAGTACCTCTACGCACGGATGTCTACCGCCGTCACCGGAATCGTCAAGACGCCGAGTACCACGACGACCCGCCAAGTACCTCGACGCCCGATGTCAAGTTCAACTACAAGGAGAAATGCCAAGTACCACTACCGTCGACCTCGGAGACCCTCGACGTCAAGTTCATCTTCGAAACGAGTACACCTACACAGCGACACGTCAAGTACCACTACCGTCGCGAGAACCGAGTCCGGCAAGTCCGAAGACCCATGTACAACTACTTCCCACTACATCAACGTGAACGACTACCGTCGCCGAAGAACCGTGTAATGCAAGCGTCAAGTTCGACTACCGTCGCCGTGTACCACTACTTCCTTTTGGCAACGTGAACGACAACTTCGACAACGACCGCCTCGAGAACGTCTACTTCCACTACTTCCACTACGTCCCTCCAGAACTCGAACCGCTTCGAGAACGAACGTTCCGAAGGTATAACCCCGATACGATGACCCGTCGAATGCTTGTGTTGTATGAGATGTTTCCTTTGTGTGCACCGTGCCCGTTTCGTCTTTTGTCATGCTCCTCGGTTGCCTCGTCGCCGACTCGTGGGAACCAGGTTTCGGGATCACCCCACCTTTCATCTCGTTCGACTCACTCACGCCTCCCTTCATCTTTTGCACCGGTCTCTCAACGAGTTACCGGAACCGATATGTTGTGTGGCATCATTTTCGGATCGTTGCCGTGGCACCCTTTTTTTCCACCACGGTGACAATGCTTCACATCTCTTATGTTAACGTTTAACTAATAATTGCATAAAACTTGATCATGTCATCCGCATCATGTTAACAACATTTAAAATGTGTGAATTGTTGTTTGCTTAAAAATTTCTAAACATGCATATGGGGATTTTCCCGGAATTGTTGTTGTTATTTCCGGCCTCATTTAAACTTGCCTAAATAGGTAGTTTGCTCTTGCTTCACGTACCTCTTGCTATGTTAAAAAACATTTAATCTTGTCTTGTAAATAAACGAGAGTCAACTAAATAATTAAATGTGGTGTTTCGTCAATATGCAACTCGTTGCATATTGAGCTCCACTTAACTTGTAGTACTTGTTTGTGCACTTCGCCATGCCATGCATAATTAAACCGAACATGCATCATACTTGGATGTGCATCGTATGCCATGTTTATGCTTGTGTGTTTACCAAGTTGTTTGCTTCTTTCCGGTTGCTTCTCTTGTTAGCTTCGGCTCCGTTCCGGAGTTGTGAGGATCCGTTCGACTACTTCTTGGACTTGTTCTTCTTCCTTGCGGAATCCCAGGCAAGATAATCATACCCTTGGATACCTTTACTACCATTGCCATGCTTAGTTGTCTCGATGCTATCGTTACATGTCGCGCTACCCATCTTTTATGTCAACCTCTCCTTGCTGCCATGAAACCTCTAACCTTTGACACCTTCCTAGCAAAACCACTGTTTGGCTATGTTACCCGCTTGCTCAGCCCCTCTTATAGCGTTGTTAGTTGCAGGTGAAGATGAAGATCGTTCCAGGTGGCAACTTGTTGTTGGAATATCACAATATCTATTATTATTATTAACACACCTATATACTGGGCATGGGTGGAAGGCCTGGCCTTTTGCTCGGTGTTTTGTTCCACTCATGCCACCTTAGGCGCCGATAAACCGGCATTATGTTCCTTGATTTTGCGTTCCTTACATGATGGGTGGATGGGGACCCCTTGACAGTTTGACTTTGAATAAAACTCCTCCAGTAAGACCCAACATTGGTTTTAATTTGCCTCATAATAACAACTTAATTAATTAATTAAAATTGCATAGGGGGTCGCGTCCCCGGGGATTCTTTCTACATAGCAGGGGGGCCAGTGCTGATGGTGTTGGTCCCAAACGGGGAGACTGCGGGGCCGCCTCGGGGAAACCCGAGGTATCTGGTATGACATGTAGGATCGCCCATCCGGTTGTGGCCTGAGACGAGATACGCGCGGCTACTATCAGGGTGTCGGCACGCCGGGAGGTCTTGCTGGACTTGTTTTACCATTGTCGAGATGTCTTGTGCACCGGGAAGCCGAGCCTGATCGGATTTCCCTAAGATAAGGGGTGATGATATTATATTTATCACTTCAGCTAATCGTGAGAGCTTGTGATGGGCTAAGTTGGGACACCCCTGCAGGGTTATAATCTTTCGAAAGCCGTGCCCACGGTTATGTGGCAGATTGGAATTTGTTAATATCCGGTTGTACAAAACTTGACAGAGGATCCGAAGTAAAACACACAACTGTGTGAGTAACCGTGACTGTCTCTTTTCACTTTGAGAAGAGAACACGGTGGGGTTATGTTTGATTCGTATGTAGTTCAGGATCTTTAGCGATCACTACTAGTTTGCGACCGTTTGCGTAGATGCTCATCTTATTCTTGTACTTGTAAGTTAGCCACCATATTATGCTTAGCCGCTGCTGCAACCTCACCACTTTACCTCTTCCTACCCACAAAGCATTGCTAGTCTTGATACCCATGGTTATGGGATTGCTGAGTCCTCGTGGCTCACAGATACTACAACACCAGATGCAGGTTCAGCCGGAATGATGCAGGAGCTGGTTCAAGTACTTCACTGGGAGCTCGATGAAGAGAGTGGCCGTATGCTTGTGACGTTTTCGACGATCAGTAGTGGTTTCTACTAGGGGCGATTCGGACCTGTGGCTTTATGTTTTGGTATCTTTCTTTTGGACCTTCACCCGTAGTCGGGTTGTGATGTTTTGAATGATGTTTTGCTTATGTAATGTATTGTGTGAAGTGGCGAGTGTAAGCCAACTATCTCCTTTTGCAATTTCATCCCTATTTTACATGAGTCGTGCAAAGATACCAAACTTGAGATCATTCCAGAATGGGCTTATATCTTTAAGTCATGCCTCGACACGTAGGAGGTATAGTCCCATCCTGGGCATTACAATGGAAACCTGGATGAATTGTTGTTGAGCCCATGAGCAACACTGCTACCTTCTCCGATCTTCTTGAACCTGGGCAAAATTCCATTTACATTCAGAGGGTAGAAACCATGATGTTCTTGAAACCACACAATAATACCAATTCCGCCCGGGGTTGAATTATATCTTGAGTTACTACTCAATTTATTAAATATATGATAACCCGCAAGTATAGGGGATCGCAACAGTTTTCGAGGGTAGAGTATTCAACCCAAATTTATTTATTCGACACAAGGGGAGCCAAAGATATTCTCAAGTATTAGCAGTTGAGTTGTCAGTTCAACCACACCTGAAAGACTTAATATCTGCAACAAAGTATTTAGTAGCAAAGTAGTATGGAAGTAATGGTAACGGCGGCTACAGTAACAATAACAGTTTTGTAGTAATTGTAACAGTGGCAACAGAAAAGTAACTAAGCAAGGATCAATATGTGAAAATCTCGTAGGCATTGGATACATGATGGATAATTATGTCTGATGCGATTCCTCATGCAATAGTTATAACATAGGGTGACACAGAACTAGCTCCAGTTCATCAATGTAATGTAGGCATGTATTTTGAATATAGTCATACATGCTTATGGAAAAGAACTTGCATGTCATCTTTTGTCCTACCCTCCCGTGGCAGCGGGGTCCTATTGGAAACTAAGGGATATTAAGGCCTCCTTTTAATAGAGTACCAGACCAAAGCATTAACACTTAGTGAATACATGAACTCCTCAACTACGGTCATCACCGGGCGTGGTCCCGATTATTGTCACTTCGGGGTTGCCAGATGATAACACATAGTAGGTGACTATTGACTTGGAAGATAGGATCTAGAACTCACATATATTCATGAAAACTTAATAGGTTCAGATCTGAAATCATGGCACTCGGGCCCTAGTGACAAGCATTAAGCATGGAAAAGTCATAGCAAAATAAATATTAGAACATAATGGATACTAGGGATCAAACCGTAACAAAACTCACTCGATTACATGGTAAATCTCATACAACCCATCACCGTCCAGCAAGCCTACGATGAAATTACTCACGCACGGCAGTCAACATCATGAAATTGGTGATGGAGGAAGGTTGACGATGATGGTGGCAACGGATTCCCCTCTCCGGAGCCCCGAACGGACTTCAGATCAGCCCTCCCGAGAGAGATTACGGTTTGGCGATGGCTCCGTATCGTAAAACGCGATGAATCCTTCTCTCTGATTTTTTTCTCCCCGAAAGTGAATTATGGAGTTGGAGTCGAGGTCGGTGGAACCTCGGGGGGACCACGAGACAAGGGGGCACGCCCGGGGGTGGGAGGCAGGCGTGCCCCCACCCTCGTGGACAGGGTGTGGGCCCCCTAGTCTTCATTCTTTCGCCAGTATTTTATATAAATTCCAAAAATATTCTCTGTGGATTTTCAGGTCATTCCGAGAATTTTTATTTCTGTACAAAAATAACACCATGGCAATTCTGCTGAAACAGCATCAGTCTGGGTTAGTTCCATTCAAATCATGCAAGTTTGAATCCAAAACAAGGGCAAAACTGTTTAGAAAAGTAGATACGTTGGAGACGTATCAACTCCCCCAAGCTTAAACCTTTGCTTGTCCTCAAGAAATTCAGTTGACGAACTGAAAGTGATAAAGAAAAACTTTTACAAACTCTATTTGCTCTTGTTGCTGCAAATATGTGAAGCCAGCATTCAAGTTTTCAGCAAAGATTATGAACTAACCACATTTACAATAACATTTAGGTCTCATGCTTACTCATATCAATGGCATAATCAGCTAGCGAGCAATAACAATAAATCTCGGATGACAACACTTTCTCAAAACAATCATAATATGACATAACAAGATGGTATCTCGCTAGCCCTTTCTGAGACCGCAAAACAAAAATACAGGGCACCTCTGAAGATCAAGGACTGACTAGACATTGTAATTCATGGTAAAAGAGATCCGGTCACAGTTATACTCAATGTAAATTAATAGCAATGCCTGCAAATGACAACGGTGCTCTCCGACTGGTGCTTTTTAATAAGAGGATGATGACTCAACATAAAAGTAAATAGATAGACCCTTCGCAGAGGGAAGAAGGGATTTGCAGAGGTGCCAGAGCTCGAGTTTTGAAATAGAGATAAATAATATTTTGAGTGGCATACTTTCATTGTCAACATAACAACCAAGAGTTGTCAATATCTTCCATGTTACACACATTATAGGCGGTTCCCAAATAGAATGGTAAAGTTTATACTCGCCCACCACCAACAAGCACACTCCACGGCTGGCCCGAAACAACGGGTACCGTCCATACCAACAACAGTCCTGGGGGAGTGTTGTTTAATTATTTTGAATTGAGCATGGGACTGGGCATCCTGGTTACCAGCCATTTTCCCGTGAATGATGAGCGGAGTCCACTCACCGTGAGAATAACCCACCTAACATGGAAGATATAGACAACCCTAGTTGATACATTAGCTATTCGAGCATACATAACATAATTTCATTTCAAGGTTTAGAGTTTGGCACATACAAATTTACTTGGAACGGCAGGTAAATACTGCATATAGGAAGGTATGGTAGACTCATATGGAATAACTTTTGGGTTTATGGAAGTGGATGCACAAGCAGTATTCCCGCTTAGTACAAGTGAAGGCTAGAAAGAGACTGGGAATCGACCAATTAGAGAGCGACAATAGTCATGAACATGCATTAAGATTAATCAACAATTAGTACAAGCATGAGTAGGATATAAATCACCGTGAACATAAATATCGTGGGGGCTATGTTGATTTTGTTTCAACTACATGCGTGAACATGTGCCAAGTCAAGCCACTCAAATCGTTCAAAGGAGGATATCACCCTATCATACCACATCACAACCATTTTAATAGCACGTTGGCACGCAAGTTAGACCATTATAAACTCCTAGATGATTAAGCATGTCATGAGCAACTATAATCTCTAATTGTCATTGCAAGCATGTTTCATTCATAATAGGCTGAATCAGGAACGATGAACTAATCATATTTGCAAAAACAAGATAGGTCGAGTTCATACCAGCTTCTCTCATCTCAATCAGTCCATCATATATCGTTATTATTGCCTTTCACTCGCACGACCGAATGGTGTGGACAATAATAATAGTGCACGTGCATTGGACTAAGCTGGAATCTGCAAGCATTTAATACAAGGGAGAAGACAAGGTAATATGGCTCTTGGTTAAATCAACAATAATGCATATGAGAGGCACTCAAAATTTTCATCATGGTCTTCTCGTCTTGACCCCCCAAAGAAAATAAAAGAAATAAAATTATTTACACGGGAAAGCTCCCAATAAGCAAAAGAAGAACGAGAAATCTTTTTTGGGTTTTCTTTTAATGACTACTACTACAGGCATGGAAAGCTGAAAGCTACAACTATTTTTTTGGTTTTTCTTAAGGTTTTTCTAACATAGAAGAAAAAAAGAATTAGAAAAGAAATTAAACTAGCATGGATAGTACAATGAAAAAGTATGAGCACAGACAACTAAAATGAGTGTCTGAACATGAATGTAATGCCGGTGAGAAATACGTACTCCCCAAGCTTAGGCTTTTGGCCTAAGTTGGTGTATGGCCACTGCTGGCCTAACGGACATCCAAAGGTGTAGTTGGGGTTATACTACGATGCAGCGGCTATTGCCTGATGAGCTGCAGCTTGGAGACGAGCCGCCTCCATCGTCTCCTCATACTCATTTGCCTCCTCCCTAGTAATAACATATCTCCTTTTTGCCTGAAAGCCAAAGAAAGTAGGAGCAGGGAGAGCAATATGGACAGTGCGACGTCTTTCAATGATTAGTCGGTACTGGAGGAATTGTTTATTCCTCTAAACAAACTGATGGTGAACCATAGCATTATAATCTAGATAAGTAGGAGGCAACTTCATATCATTTTCATGTATGGGTACATGAAGGTAATTAGCCACACGAGTTGCATAAATTCCACCAAACAAATCTCCACTTAAACTGTTAAGATGTAACCTTCGTGCAACAATGGCTTCCAAGTTATATTGTTTATCACCTAATACTGCACTCTTGAGGACATAGAGATCTAGAACACACATGTGGCAAGCCTCATCTTTACCGTTAATGCATCTACCAACGAAGAGAGCAAAATAATGTATGGAAGGGAAATGAATGCTCCCTGTGGTAGCTTGTGTGATTTCTCTGGATTCCCCCACAGTGATACAAGCAAGAAAGTATTTATATTCAGATTCGCGAGGTTCACTAATATTACCCCACTGCGGGAGCTTACAAGCATCATTAAAATCTTCTAAGTCTATGGTATATGATTTATCATAAAGATCAAATAAAACAGTGTGAGAATTGCGTGAGGATGTAAATTTAAATCTTCTCACAAAGGAATCAGTTAGGTAGTGGTACTGTGGGCACTTATCTGACACGAAGTCCTCAAGATCAGCATTACGCACATACGTGTCAAATTCTTCCTTGATGCCTGCCTGGACCATAAACTCCTCTGACGGCCATTCACAAGGCCGCACTTGAGCTTCCCTCGGTGGTTCATTGTCCGGCTCACGTATTGCGAGCCTTGGTACTTTCTTCCTTGAGGAACCTCCTTGGTAGATTTTCCAATGCATTTTTCGCTAAAAAATTTCTGAAATTTTAGTGACTCAAAATAAAAGTGAACCAAACTCAACAAGATTGATAGCAACTAATCCCACAAGTGCCTAGAGACTATATCATGCACTAGAACTACTTTTGACATCATAAATTTGACATGCAAGCTCAAGAACAGGGTCACCTTAGCAGCAAAAAATTGCAATAAATAAAGCACTAGAACAAAAACTAATTAGACCATTGGAGGAGTCACATACCGAAGAACAATTTCCCCAAACGGTTTTGTGAATGGAGCTATGAACAAGGAGATCGAAAATGGCAGCAAGATGCGCTAGAACACGGGTTTGAGCTATGGGAGGATTTTTTTTCTGGAGGAAGATGAAGTGTGTGGGTGCTGGAATAAATGGAGGGGGCCACGTGGGGCCCACGAGTCAGGGGGGCGCGCCCCCCTCGGCGCGCCCTGGACCCTCATGGCCAGGTGGTGTGTCCCCCTGGTGTGTTCTCAGTGCCAATATTTCTTAAATATTCCACAAAAAATCATATTTCATTTTCGGGACATTTGGAGAACTTCTATTTTTGGGGTATTTTTATTGCAAGGATAATTCAGAAAACAGACAGAAAATACTATTTTTGCTCTATTTAATCTAAATAACAAAAAGAAAAAAGAGGGTACAGAGAGTTGTGCCTTCTAACTTCATCCATCTCATGCTCATCAAAAGGAATCCATTAACAAGGTTGATCAAGTCTTGTTAACAAACTCTTTCCGAATAACATGAAACCGGAGAATTTTCGAATAACACTAGGTTACCTCAACGGGGATATGAATGTCCCCAACAATAAGAATATCATATTTCTTCTTGACAGTAGGAAGAGGAAATTCAAAACCTCCAATAGTGATCGTTTAAATTTTGCCAATAGAATTGATACTATGGACTTGAGGTTCTTTCCTCGGAAAGTGTACTGTATGCTCATTACCATTAACATGAAAAGTGGCATTGCCTTTGTTGCAATAAATAACAGCCCCAGTAGTATTCAAAAATGGTCTACCAAGGATAATCGACATACTATCATCCTCTGAATATCAAGAATAACAAGGTCCGTTCAAATAGTAACGTCTGCAACCACAACAGGCACATCCTCACAAATACCGACAGGTATAGCAGTTGATTTATCGGCCATTTGCAAAGATATTTCAGTAGGTGTCAACTTATTCAAATCAAGTCCACGGCATAAAGAGAGAGGCATGACACTAACACCAACTCCGAGATCACAAAAAGAAGTTTTAACATAGTTTCTTTTAATGGAGCATGGTATAGTTGGTACTCTTGGATCTCCTAGTTTCTTTGGTATTCCACATTCAAAAGTATAATTGGCAAGCATGGTGGAAATTTCAATTTCCGGTATCTTTCTTTTATTTGTCACAATATCTTTCACATACTTAGCATAAGGATTTGTTTTAAGCATATCAGTCAAACACATACGCAAAAAGATAGGTCTAATCATTTCAACAAAAAACTCAAAATCCTCATCATCCTTTTTCTTGGATGGTTTGGGAGGAAAAGGCATGGGTTTCCGAACCCATGGTTCTCTTTCTTTACCGTGCTTCCTAGCAACGAAGTCTCTTTTATCATAACGTTGATTCTTTGATTGTGGTTATCGAGATCAACATCAGGTTCAATCTCTACATCATCGTTATTGCTAGGTTGAGCATCACCATGAACATCATCATTATCATTATCACTAGGTTCATGTTCATTACCAGATTGTGTTTCAGCATCAGAAATAGAAATATCATTGGGATTCTCAGGTGTGTCAACAACAGGTTTGCTAGAAGCATGCAAAGTCCTATCATTTTTCTTTTTCTTCTTCTTAGAAGTACTAGGGGCATCAACATTAGTTCTCTGAGAATCTTGATCAGCTCTCTTAGGGTGGCCCTCGGGATAAAAAGGTTCCCGGGTCATTCTACACCCTCTAGTCATAACTCTAACAGCATTATCATTTTTCCTACAATTAATTTCATTGAGAAAATCATTTTGTGCTTTAAGTACTTGTTCTACCTGAGTGGTAACCATAGAAGCATGTTTACTAATGAGTTTAAGTTCACCTTTAACTCTAGACATATAATCACTCAAGTGTTCAATTATATAAGCATTACGTTTCAATTGTCTACTAACATAAGCATTGAAGTTTTCTTGTTTAAGAATAAAATTGTCAAACTCATCTAAACATTGGCTAGCAGACTTATTACGAGGAATATCACCTTCATCAAATCTATACAGAGAATTTACCTTTACTACCTGTGTCGGGTTATCAAGACCATGTATTTCTTCAATAGGTGGTAAATTCTTAACATCTTCAGCTTTAATACCTTTTTCTTTCATAGATTTATTTGCCTCTTGCATATCTTCGGGACCGAGAAATATAATACCCCTTTTCTTCGGAGTTTGCTCAGGAGTTGGTTCAGGAAGTGTCCAATTATTTTCATTACTCAACACATTATTTAATAGCAATTCAGCTTGATCAACAATTCTTTCCCTCAAAACACAACCAACACAACCCTAGGTGGTCTCTCGAAGCATCGGTTAGTCCATTATAAAAGATATCAAGTATTTCATTTTTCTTAAGAGGATGATCAGGCAAAGCATTAAGTAATCGGATAAGCCTCGCCCAAGCTTGTGGGAGACTCTCTTCTTCAATTTGCACAAAATTATATATTTCCCTTAAGGCAGCTTGTTTCTTATGAGCCGGAAAATATTTAGTAGAGAAGTAATAAATCATATCCTGGGGACTACGCACACAACCAAGATCAAGAGAATCAAACCATGTTTTAGCATCGCCCTTTTGAGAGAACGGAAATAGCTTAAGGATATAATAGTAACGAATTTTTTCCTCGGTGGTGAATAGGGTGGCTATATCATTTAATTTAGTAAGATGTGCCACAACAGTTTCAGATTCATAGCCATGGAAAGGATCAGATTCAACCAAAGTAATTAACTCAGGATCGACAGAGAAATCATAATCCTTATCGGAAATATAGATAGGTGAAGTAGCAAAAGCAGGGTCATATTTCATTCTAGCATTGAAAGAATTTTCTTGCAGCTTAGCTAACAGTTTCTTAAGATCATATCTATCTTTGCAAGCTGAAAGATCTCTAGTAGTTTCGTCATCCATAACATAACCCTCAGGCACAACAGGCAATTCATATCTAGGGGGAGAATCTTCATCATCACTTTCATCTATATTATCAGTTTCAATAATTTCATTCTCTCTTTCCCTAGCAAGTTGTATCAAGAAATTCACCTAGTGGCACAGTATTATCAAGCATAGAAGTAGTTTCATCATAAGTATCATTCATAGAAGAAGTGGTATCATCAAGAACATGCGACATATCAAATTCAATAGCAGGTGTAGGTGTTGCAAATTTACTCATAACAGAGGTTGAATCAAGTGCAGAGCTAGATGGCAGTTCCTTACCTCCCCTCGTAGTTGAGGGAAAGATCTTCGTTTTTTCATCTCTCAAGTTCTTCATAGTGATCAATAGATATAAATCCCAAGTGACTCAAAGAATATAGCTATGCTCCCCGGCAACGGCACCAGAAAATAGTCTTGATAACCCACAAGTATAGGGGATTGCAGCAGTTTGCGAGGGTAGAGTATTCAACGGAAATTTATTTATTCGACACACGGGGAACCAAATAATATTCTCAAGTATTAGCAGTTGAGTGTTCAATTCAACCACACCTGATAGACTTAATATCTGCAACAAAGTATTTAGTAGCAAAGTAGTATGGAAGTAACGGTAACGGTGGCAAGAGTAACAGTAGTAGTTTTGTAGTAATTGTAACAGTGGCAACGGAAAAGTAACTAAGCAAGGATCAATATGTGAAAAGCTCGTAGGCATTGGATCAATGATGGATAATTATGTCGGATGCGATTACTCATGCAACAGTTATAACATAGGGTGACACAGAACTAGCTCCAGTTCATCAATGTAATGTAGGCATGTATTCTGAATATAGTCATACGTGCTTATGGAAAAGAACTTGCATGACATCTTTTGTCCTACCCTCCTGTGGCAGTGGGGTCCTATTGGAAACAAAGGGATATTAAGGCCTCCTTTTGATAAAGTACCGGACCAAAGCATTAACACTTAGTGAATACATGAACTCCTCAAACTACGGTCATCATCGGGAGTGGTCCAATTATTGTCACTTCGGGGTTGCCGGATCATAGCACATAGTAGGTTACTATTGACTTGCTAGATAGGATCAAGAACTCACATATATTCATGAAAACATAATAGCTTCAGATCTTAAATCATGGCACTCGGGCCCTAGTGACAAGCATTAAGCATGGCAAAGTCATAACAACATCAATCTTAGAACATAATGGATATTAGGGATCAAACCCTAACAAAACTAACCTGATTATATGGTAAATCTCATCCAACCCATCACCGTCCAGCAAGCCTACAATGGAATTACTCATGCACGGTGGTGAGCATCATGAAATTGGTGATGGAGGAAGGTTGATGATGATGACGACGACAGATTCCCCTCTCCGGAGCCCCGAACGAACTCCAGATCAGCCCTCCCGAGAGAGATTAGGGCTTGGCGGCGGCTCCGTATCGTAAAACACGATGAATCCTTCTCTCTGATTTTTTCTCTCCCCAAAAGTGAATATATGTAGTTGGAGTCGAGGTCGGTGGAGCCTCAGGGGGGCCACGAGACAGGGGGCGCGCCCGGGGGACAGGCTCGCCCCCACCCTCGTAGACAGGGTGTGGCCCCCTCGCCTTGATTCTTTTGCTAGTATTTTTTATAAATTACAAAAATATTCTCCGTAGATTTTCATGTCATTCCGAGAACTTTTTTCTGCACAAAAATAACACCATGGCAATTCTGCCGAAAACAACATCAGTCCGGGTTAGTTCCATTCAAATCATGCAAGTTAGAGTCCAAAATAAGGAAAAAGTGTTTGGAAAATTAGATACGTTGGAGACGTATCAATATACAGTCCTCACATAAGCTCTGTGTATAAAATAACCAACCCTATCTACATAGAATAGCAAAAGTACAACTATCCCGATCTTCATTGAAAAGGAGATAACAAAATAGCATAGCATAATGTAATAGTATTCCTATACATGCATATACTCATAATGTGATATAGACTAGATGCATAGAAAAATAATAAGTAAAAGATGATCAACACGTAACGTGCCTTGGTTCTGGTTCAAAAGGTCACACGCCTACCAATAGTTCGCCTCGCACTCCGAATAGTCTACACATTTCACAAAAATCAACAAACAAATTACCGAAACTCAAATAGCACCCAAATAAAACCAATAGCAAAAAATCATTTTACATTCTTCTATGATCACAACCTAAAAAGAATCATTCATTTTCGCTTAACATTTGAAAATATGGCCTCCAGAAGGTCTATGCAAATTTGAAACGTGCAAATGTGTGAAAACTTGGTTCTTCCATATTCTTCAGGTCATTCAGAGTTCATAGGAAAAATCTGTGAAAAAACAAAAATGTTTTTGAGCTGCTGTTGTGGCTACTCTAGCATGTTGCAACATGTCGCGCTAGGATTCGACAAAGGGGAAATCGGCGACGGTTTGGGGCATGGGATGCGGCGCTCTTCCTGTGGTTCTCCTGCAAAGGTGAGGTGACAGACGGATTCTTCGTGGAGCTTCTGTTACGATGGTTGCGTTAAAGGTGACAGAGGTGGCCTTCACTGGCTGCGGTGATGTTGCGAACTCCGGCGTGCTCTGAAGCTTCGGCTAGGTGTCAGGTGGTCATTGCTGTGCGTTGTGGCCCAAAACAAAGTGTCACCAACATTGGTCAAGGAGATGGGAACCGAAGGGAACAAACAAAGAATATGGAGGTGCTCTTACGACGACAAGGTCGTCTGGCGAAGGCGACAAACTGCTGAGGTACTAGCGATATCTGATTCACCAAAGAACAAAGAGGTGCGGTCGAGAACTGATTGTAAAAGGGCTTCCGTAGGTGATGCGGAGCATCCTTCAGTTATCCCCATGTGCACTATGACTACTCCCCAAGCCCCAAGTGGACGCACGATGAGACCTCGACCATACGCCATTGGACACAAGGTGAACCCACTCCATGATGCTTCCCTTTCCATTCATGCGACATATGGTTGCCGCCTCATGCAAAGTCGCTAAATGTGCTTCGGTACCAAGAAGACCATCTCAAAGATTCTCGGGATCACGGACAAGTCCCCAAGTGAACGGATGAAGAGGACCAACTGAAGGAAACAAAGGAGTCCCCAGGACCCGGACATCCGGCCCCAAGACCCGGATTGTCAGGACCCCGATCCTAAGTCACACAGGTCTAGCCTGTAACACATCATATCACTTTGCGGCCTCACGCACGGTATCCCCACGGGTGCCACCTTACCTGGCCCGGGACCGTTTGCGCATTTTGGCACACGTATATGATAGTGTCGCTAGCATCCATATGACAGAGAACCCGGGCTGACATGACTAGTTATAAACCAAAAGTGGCACTAAATTACAGAGAAAGGCATACATGACCCAGCAACGAACGTGTCGGTCATCAACGTATGAACCCAAGTCGTAGCAAGCTACAACGACTTAAAGGAATAACGCGTGACATTTCCCCTAAGGGACAGACACAGGAACGAAGAAGGACACATGCCGGCCAGCCTAAGTGTTCCGGAGCAGTAGCAAGCTACCAAGGCTCGGTGGAAGCACTAGGAGACATTTCCCTGTAAGATAGGCTACCAAAGGTAAACAACTAGGTGTCAGATCCCACACATAGCAATACACATTACACATATGCATAACATGCAGGTATGTGATGTACAACATGGCATCACAACATGACTCAACAACTCATATAGATAAAGGCCCAGAAGAGCCATCATAGCATTGATTACAAACAGAGGTCGCATGACCCAACTTACAGAGTATACAGTCAACGGAAGCATGACATGTCTGAGTATAGACAACTACAAATGAAAAAGGCTGAGAAGCCTGACTATCTACAAGACCCTCCCAAGGGTACAAGATCGTAGCTGAGGTAACAAGCTAAACGTCGAAGTCCACGCGGAACCACTAGCGAGACTGAAGTCTCTCTGCAAAAACATAAATTAAGCAAACGTGAGTACAAAGGTACTCAGCAAGACTTACATCAGAACTATCTACATATGCATCAGTATCAACAAAGGGGGGGTGGTGGAGTTTAACTGCAGCAAGCCAGCTTTGACTCGGTGGCTATCCTAAACTACAACTGCAATTAACTCTTTGAGGTGGCGCACACGAGTCCACATATTCACCAATCAATACACCACTATGGATCCGCTCCCGTCTCCCTACGAGAAGGCCATCCATAGCACTCACTCTTATCTTGCGCGTTTTAGAGTATCCACTTTCACTTGTCTATGAACTGTAGAGGTAACCCAGAAGTCCATTTCCGCGGACACGGCTATTCGAATAGATCATATATAACCCTGCAGGGGTGTACTTCTTCACACACGCTCTCGCCACTTACCGCCATGTACACGTCATGTATCTCGGCAACCTTCAAGCGGAAGCCTGGCGAGGGTGTCGGCCACGACCTGACTAACCACACAAGTCTCTCGTCCAGGTTTATCGCCTATTTGGGTTCCATCCGTGGGGAGATCCGGCCAGGGTGTCGCTCACGGCCCCAAACGATGTGTACAGGGTTCCCGCACAACCAAACGGGCGATCGGTACACCGTGCCACGTACCTACCGCGTCACAGCCCACCCCGAGGGTCAGCGCTGCGCACGACCTCCAGTAAACTACAAACACTAGAAACTAATTGCAACTCCTGGACAGATATCATGTTGATTAATAAGTCGAGAGAGTCAATTAAGGATCCCAATGTGTGGTAGTAGCTGTTTCATGGACCAACCAACACAGAACTCAGTTCCTGAGGACGGCTGCAATTAGACAACCCACCATGTACTCCTATATGGCTTCTCATGGCTACCTTTACCAAATCGTGTTCACACACTTAGCTCTCAACAGTAAGACATGTTCACCACATTCCAATTCATCCCCGATGAATCAGACCTGACACAACTCTAAGCAATAGCAGGCATAAACAGAAAGCATGAAAGAGTAGGCACAACATGGCTCAAAAACTCCTACTCATACTAGTGGGTTTCAACTATTTACTGTGGCAATGACAGGTCATGCAGTGGAAAGGGGTTCAACTACCGCAGCAGGTAACAGTTGAAGCGTTGTTGTCCTAATGCAGTAAAGAGCGCAAGAGCGAGAGAGTGGGATTGTATAGGAATGCTCAATGGGGTTTTGCTTGCCTGGCACTTCTGAAGATAACATTGGGTCTTCATCGGTGTCATCGATCACATCGTCGGAACACGTCTACTGAAAGGGAACAAACACCGGCAAACAAGAGAGAACACAATCAATGCAATGCGACAATATGATGGATGATCATGACATGGCAATATGCTGTTGATTGAGCTAATGCAGCTAGCAACCATATTAAATGAAGTTGATTCGAACCAAAGGTTCAAATTCAAACTCCATATGTGATTATTCAAATGCCATTTATTCAAATTGTCCTAAACAGTGGCTGTAAGTTATTCAAACATGCATGAAAATGCCATAAACAGATTCCTTGGGTTTTTCTGATCAATTTTCATATATAAATTATTTTCATCTGAGTTATAGATTATTTTCTGTGATTTTTAGAAGTTTTAGCTATTTTCTGAAATAAATAAATCATTTTTGATTTATTTAAAATTCCAGAAAACACTTATTGCGTCAGCATGACATCACTGTGATGTCAACAGTCAACAGAGGCTGGTCCAGGTCAAACCTGACCAGTGGGGCCCACTGGTCAGTGACACAACTGACTAAACTAACTTATTTAGCACTAACCTAGTTTAGTTAGTCGGGCGGGGCCCACATGTCAGTGAGTCAAAGGCTAACTAATTGCAAATTAGCACTAACCTAAAATTAGCAGGGCACTGGGCCCACCTGTCAGTGTCTAATTAAGTTAATGACTGCAATTAAAACTTAATTTAAACCTAAACTAATACTAGTCAAGGGCTGGCCCACAAGTCAGTGAGAGAGAGGGGGGGTCAACCCACCGGTCAAAAGTCAAAAGCGCCGGCGGCGGAGCCAGAGACGGCGGAGTGCGTCGGATTTCGTCCCACGGCGACCAAATCGAAGGCCGAGGCCATCTACGAAACGAGGAGACTCGTCCGCGTCGAATGGTGCAAGCGGGAGGAGCTGGGGTGGAGCGGGCTCGCCAGAGTTGAGCTCGTGGCGGCGGCCGGCGATCGGTCGTCGGTGAAAACGACGCTATAGCGCATGGTAGAGGCAACTGGTGGCCGAAATCGATGCGCGGGGGTGCACTGAGTGCAGTGGTAAGCTCGGACACGAGCGTCGGGGGCTAGAACGACGGCGGCGACATCACCGGCTGCAGGGAGCTCACGGGTGCGGCGGCTACCGCGGCTAGAGGTGTAGACGAGCTCGGGGAATAGGGAAAAACGACGGCGGAGCTCACTGGAGGGGTCGGTGAGCAGCTGAGTGGGCTCAGGGAGGCACCGGAGTCAGCGAATCGGTGGCGAGAATCGCAGGCAGCCGACGAGGGGAACGGCGGTGCAGACGGCAACCAGGCGCGTCTAGTGCCGCGTGGCTCGGCGGAGAGGTCTAGGGCGACGAGGCGGAGCTGTTGAGCCAGTCAGGGAGGCGAGGGGGAGGCGGTGGCCGTGGCAACGACGAGCGGGGGTGATGGTGGCGTTCGGCCGCGCGCGTGAGAGAGGGAAGGAGAAGAGGGAGAGGTCCAGCGAGAGAGAGAGAGAAACAGGGCGCCCAAGGCGTCGCGCTGGCGAGGTGAGAAGGGCCGGGGCCTTGCCACCGCGAAGCAGGAGGTGGCCGCGGCTCGGCTGTGTGCGCGCCACGCGCAGAGCTAGTAGGCACGAGGAAGACGACGCGCGAGGGAGTGGGCTGGGCCTAGCAGGCCGGCTGTCTGTAGGGCTTCTAGTGGGCTGCACAGTAGGTAGGTCCAGGTAACTTTCTCTCCCTTCTCTTTCTATTTAGTTTCTGTTTTTCTATTTTCTGCTTTTGTTTTGCTTTAATAAAAATGCCAGAACATTTTCAAAAATCATGAAACCAAGCATGGCTACTGTTTAGGATAAATCCAACAGTAAACATTTTAGTTTATGATTATTTGAGCATTTAAAATAATATATATAATTTAAATGCCCAAATGCAAATAAGATATGATTTAATTCAGTGCCCAAGATATTCTACAAAAATGCTCACTATTTTTGGTTTGGCCTCAAAGCCTTGCCAAAATTATCAAACATTGATGACGGAATTTTGGGTCATTGGAAATGATTTTATTCTTGACCCTAGTTGAATTCATTTGGTGCTAGGGTTTGAACATCCCCATTTCCAGTTTCTGAGAAATTGAAACATGATGCACATGAAGACCAAGCAAGACAGGCAAGGGTTGGTCTAGGGCTGTGACAACTCACCCCCACTAAACAAGAATCTCGTCCCGAGATTCAAGCGTAGGGTAAGAAATCAGAGGGGACACTAACTAACACAATCTTCATGATCCAAATGCCCTTCATATGAATGTTGATTGCTAGCATCATGTTGATCCTGGCATCCTTGCTTTTGAGATTTTTGTCCAAAACAGTGACGATGAAAGAAACTCTACAAAATTGATCTTCTGAAAGATCGAGCAACTCGAGATCAACTCATGGAGTGAGACGTTGAAACATCTCTTGAGCTGAGACACGGAGTACACATCTGGAGGGATGGAGTGAAACAAATGATGAAGGTTCACTTAGTGGCAATAATTCCACACCTAAGAAGAGGGTGATCGTTACCACCAAACGGGGCACCTTGGAGAAGGTGACTCGTAGAGTTATTCCCTCAAGTGGCAAAAAGAATTACTTTTGATATAGAGATCATTGAAACTCTCTATACCAGCCGGAGGCAAATCACATCCGATCGTTTGACGGAGTTCGAGAGAATGACATTCTCGGCCAGAATGGATGATGTGGACTACCTTGTTGAAGACAACACAAGGGATGATTTTGGTTATCATCGGAAGTCGATGGGACCCATGGCAAGCCCACTCCTGAAAATAATCCTGAACAGCAGTGGCTGAGAAGGGCAACCCATGGAAAATTGGCACATTGGCGGTGCAAGTTGGGAACAAAATGCAGATGCTGGGAATGATTCTGGTAACTGGGAAGAAACCCAACAGTAGAGAGTGAATCTACTCTTTAAGAGGTTATAGCATAACCAAGAACACTGGGAGCAATCCCGGTTTGTGTCGAGGATAACACCTAGTGCTTGTGCGTGCTCTCAAGAACTTGAGCATTCCCATATTCATCAAGGTTTTACCAATATCCGTGTCAAGGATCCTGGCAACACGACATACGACCATGATGAATAGCGATGGACGATGCAGATGCAGATGCAAAGGAAGATAACACTTTCTCGGATTTCGCCTTAGCGGTGTCAAGGGGCAAAATCTGGATGATCGACCGAGAGACATTTAGCACTCCGCTTCTAATGTTCTCCTTGATGTGCTAGCGCAACCCATTTATTAAAATGGTTTGGTATCTAGAACGTCAAGTAAAAGGTCGGACTTCAAGAGCACAAAAATCCATAAGGAATAACTAGGGAGTAAATCCTACGAAATCCTTATGGGGAGGTGGCCAACTTCTTCAATCAAGATACTACAACAATAGGTCTTCCGGCTGGGTGTGTCGACCACGACATACACTTTACCGGTTATCGAGAGACCAATATTATAGTTCTTGGAAAATGCTCCAACCATCTTATCTGCCTGAGATTCAGTTCTGGTTGGTGTCAGGATATTCCAGACTTGTCGAGTCTAGAAAGAAAAATGAAAGTTTGCAACATAAATCGACGAGACGCCGTTGCGAGATTCTCGGGAATGAACTACGATAGCAGCTCCAAAACATGAGCCAGTTCTGCTATGTACCGGTGAACACGTTGTCCCAGACAAACGTGACCACATGGTAGTCTTATAATAAAATGCTACCGAGTTCGGATTGAGAACCATCATTGAAGATAGTGAAGTATGTGCATGACCTAGGATTAGCACAACAGACTTCATTTTCTTGAACAAATCAATCAGTGGCTTGGTGTGCTAGGGATACGTATAGAGTGAAGGTTGCAAGTCTCCAAACCACAGAATACTTCGCACGTATGCATAACTGACTTGGGATGATTCCACAGGAAGCAAAACAACTTTCTCGAACTCACGGTGGCAACTTACATCAATTACACATGAATTAGGGAAAGTATCTTCTCTCATACAACATATACCTCATGAACGGGACACGAAGGCAATGCTTACAAAGTTTCCAACACTAGCTTAATGTCCTACAAAATCATGACAAACTTAGTGACTAGTAGCTTCCATGCGCAACCACTAGCTAAATGGGCTCTAGCTTAGTTGATTAGGTTGTGGAGCCTCGCCACAGGAAAATCAAGAAAATGTAGATATGAGTAGAGGTAACTACTTCTGAAAGACTTTGACTCAATCTTTGGGTTGAGACTAGTGGAAAAAGTGTGAAAACTCTGATGAGTATTAAAACTAATCGATTAGTTGTGTCCCCGATTAAGGATAATTTGGGCGATCATGCCATTACAGTTGTTAGATGATCTTGACATATGTGACACTTAATAAATTTGATGGGAAATTTAAGAATGGGTATAGGTTGGAGTTGGAGTTGCCAATTAAACCATAGTTATTTAATTGTAGCAAACAAATTAAAAGAAAATTTGATTATTAGGTAGTTATGAAGACAAAATTAGCTTTTCTGCAAAATAACCATCAAGCATTTCTTTTGTTATACTAGATGCATATACATGCATGTCTACTTTGTTATTACGCATGTGTAACTTGCCAATATATTCAATGTATTGACCTATACGGCTGCAACATCTCATGTTGTAGATATTCAGACGAAGAGTAAGGGACCGTTAGGGGTCACGAGTTTGCACTCAACATCGCCAATGGGCTATGATGGGACTCATCGTTATTTTTACTATTTCCCACTGTTTAATTGAATAAAGCTAGCTACATATTATGCATATTGTTTTATTTTATAAATTCTGGATCATAGGTTGTAATGAATGATGCACTTGTTACTTTGGTATTCATCTATGTTGTGTGTGCTAGCGAGTTGATCGAGGGACTAGCGCAGTAAGCGGAGAGACTCAAAACCTTCGAAGATTGGTTGTTATAGATGATGAGGACATCACTACCACGGTTACACCCACAGCCCCTACTCCTACTTATACTAGACCAATTATTAGAGCTCGCGCACGTTAATTAAATTATCAGGTACTTTTGTTTATTGGTATTGATTTAAATGTCCATGAGAATATGATGCTGCCTAAATTAGATACGTTTGTTTTTCTTATAAATGAAGGGCCTAGCATGGACAAAAAAAATATGAATATTGGAGCATGATCAAGTGTGGAGAGGATGTGTGCACAAGGGCAACAAGAATGGAGTTTCTGATGGAGTTTTCCACACTTTGAAGCCATCATGATGACATAGAAGGACATGGTCGAAATATACAAGATGCCCCTTCATAAATTTCATCCGTAGTTATTATAGGTGTTGCGCCACTTTGTTTTTGGGCCAGGCCCATGTAATTTCGAAATAATACTTCATAGGATGGTTTTAGAGTCCCTATTGAAGGGGAAACGACTCAGGAGGTGTTTTAGTCTCTCCTTGCTAAGGGTGTATGAAATCCCCTCTATTTGCCCCTATAAATACAACCCTTAAGGCAATGTTTAGACTTGGGTTTTCTTTAAATTAAAAGTTCGCCATAGCTGCAACTTCGAGTCCTTCATTTGTTTTCTACAACCAGACCAAGACGTCAAAGAACCCCACTTCCAACAATAAAGCATTTCTGCTATGTTCGCAATATTCAGATTGCAATTTAAGTTTCTTGCTTGTTCTTCGCTTCCTTGCAGGAAATAGACCGTCGTGGTCAGGTTTATCGTGCTCCGGCGTGGTCAATAACCTCTCATAGTTGGTTAGAGATTCCTAAGGTGCGACTTCCTCGCATGTTCATTGTCGGATCGTCAAAGTCTACTACACTGAAAATGGTAGCCAAGATCTCATCGAACGATGGGACACCTTTGCCTCTGTCACTACATGTGTGAACATGTGCCAAGTCAAGCCACTTGAATTGTTCAGAAGTGGATACCATACTAACATACTACATCATAACCATTTTAATGCATGTTGATATTCAAGGTAAATCAATATCCACTCCTAGTTACTTAAGCATGGCATGAGCAACTATATTATCTAATTTTCATCAAAAACATGTTTACTCATAATATGCTGAATCATGGATACTGAGTTAAACATATTTATAAAAATAAAAACAAGAAGAGTTTCTACCAGCTTTCCTTTGCCACTGTCACTTCATCAAATCATCGTCATTATTGCCTTTGACTTGCACGACCAAATGATGTGAAAATAATAATAGTGCAAGAGTGTCTTGGACTAAGATGGAATCTGCAACCATTTACTCAAAGGAGAAGATGAGGTAATATTTGGTAGATCAACAACAAACCATGTGAGAGCCACTCAACAATTTCATCATGGCCTTCTCAATACGACGACTCAATGAAAAGAACAAAAATTTAAAGAAAAGCACCGATTTTTTTTGGAGTTTTCTAGTTTCTTTGAAGAGGGAAAATTAAAGAAGAAAAATAAAAGTGACAAAACTATTTACCTGAGAAAACTCCCTTTCTCTCGAACGGAATTCGCAGGGCACTTCTCTTGCCTGGTCCGCTCGGGGTGGAATTGCTGCCCTTGTTGCTAGTTTTAGTTGCCGTTGTGACCACGGCGTGCGGAGATGGAAGAGAGCGGGCGAGATCGGCGTGGGAGCAATGTTCCTCTTCCGCTCTGCCTCAGCCATCCCATAGGGCGTCATGAAGGGCGACACCATTGGAGAATATGACATGCTTCATACACTCCTCCGGTTCGCACAAGTGACCCCCCTATCTGGCACGCCAAAGATGTCATGGGAAACCATGGCCACCTATGGGGCCATGAGCCCCTTTTGGTTCAACGGGGGGATGTGCACGTTGCACATAGAGCGGAGGAGTGTAACGCAGCATGACAGAGATCACACGGGCAGTTTTTAGCCAGGTTCAGGTTGCCGTGAGGCGTAAAACCCTTCTCCTGCTTTGGTGGATTGATGGTGGAAGGTGGAAAAAGCATGTCGTTCTTGCCCGGCAGGGTTATCTCGGGGCGAGAGTGGCTACGCGTGTATGAATGTGCGGGGGGTCCGATTCCCTTCTATGGTTGCCATGGGCCTCCTTTTATATATCAAGGGGTCACCACAGTGGCAAATCAGCCTTTCCATACTGATTAGGTAGTGAACATGGCTATCATACCGAACTCTGCAGGCTGATGGAGCGCATTAAATATGCCGCTCAGTGTCACATCATGGCTTGCTCGGCAGGCCCTACCAGGCTATTTTGCCAGCTTCGCGCCTGCTTGCTTGACACATCTCAGGACATGTATCACTTGGATGTATTTGCAATAGGAAGTGGCTGCCATGTGCCAGGGAGCTGTCACTAAGCCACTTAGGAGCTTGACACTGCATTGATCGAGGACATGCGTCGCTATGAGGTGGCGAAATGGGGTGGTTTGCCTCTGCGAGCCCCGGCAGGCCTGCCGGGGTGATCTTGGAGGCTTGCTTCCCGGGTGATCCCAGCCTCGCCAGGCTAGTGTGCCCGGCAAGGAAGGTTCATCCTCTGGTGATATCTTGTCTCTTTGGCTAGTCTTGGTCGACTTTGATCTTCTCGACCAGCTCTCTGATTCCTCAAAGATCTTATCCCTTCGTGCCTTGATCTGATCCCGGTGCTGCAATCTTGCCCTTGGACCTGTTGGCTTGCCGTCCGTGCACGGGTCAGGGGAAAACATACACCCCTGTTTGTGTACCCCGACATTTGTATTTCTCTCTTATCTATCAATTTGGTTTGGCCAACTAGATTGGTTTTTCTTGCAATGAGAGAGGTGCTTTGTGATGGGTTCAATCTTGCGGTGTCCTCACCCAGTGACAAAAAGGGTGGTGACGCACGTATTTTATTTTTACCATTAAGGATAACAAGATGAGTTTTATGTCATATTGCTTGAGTTTATCCCTCTACATTATGTCATATTGCTTAAAGTGTTGCTCTGTTCTTGTGAACTTAATACACTAGATGCAGGTAGGAGCCGGTTGATGTGTGTAGTAATAGTAGTAGATGCAGAATCGTTTCGGTCTACTTGTCACGGACGTGATGCCTATATTCATGATATTTTCCTTAGGTATCATCATAAACTTGCGCCTTTCTATCAATTGTTCAACAGTAATTTATTTACCCACCGTATGCTTTCTTCGATAGAGAAGCCTCTAGTGTAACCTATGGCCCCCGGGTCTATTCTTTATCATATATTTTCAGATCTATAAAACCAAAAACAAAAAATACCTTCCTGCAATATATTTGTGTTTACTTTATTTCACCTTTTACTTATATTTTAAATATGTCTCTATCAGATCTCACTCTTGCTAGTGATCGTGAAGGGATTGCCAACCCCTTTCCCGCATCATGTCCAAGGTTTTGTTAGTTTGTGCAGGTGCATCTATTGGGGACATGCTCGTGCCTCCTATTGGGTTGATACCTTGGTTCCTAACTATGGGAAATACTTATCTCTACTTTGCTGCATCACCCTTTCCTCATCAAGGGAAAAATCAACGTAAGCTATAGAAGTAGCAGTCACACTCATCTGTGAGGACGTTGGTCAACCCAGCATTCCCAACGAATTGCACGAACTCTTGGTGAAACCCGACTTCGTTCATGAAAGCACGGTGTGTCCACTCACACGGCCAAACATCCGTCCTACACGAATGGTGAAGGTCAAGGTCCAGGGCCCCTCCGATGAATCTGTCGGGGTTTTGGAATGACATATGCCAACGGATGGCTTATCATGCATGGGGTCAAAAGAACGTCGCCGGGCTCGGGAAGCGGGATGAGGCGAAACCTAGGATGCCTACGGATCTTACCCAGGTTCGGGGCTCTCCGAGGAGATAACACCCCTAGTCCTGCTCTACGGGGGCTCCGCGTCATGACTGATTTCACTATGGTAGCTACAAGGGTGCTCCTTGAGCTGTGTGGTCTAGAGGAAGAAGATGAACAAGGCTAGCTCACCTCCTATCTCTTTTCTAGGGTTCAATCTCGTAACCTTCTATCCCCTCCTCATGGAGGACCCTGTGGGGTTTATATAGGCCTACCCCCCAGGGGTACAATGGTAATCTCGACGGTGTGGCTCCCAGCCGTCAGTGTCTTCCGGCGTGGCCTTGCCACCCGCCTGCTGGGGCCCGCCGCTTGCGGGCCCACGTGATTGCCTTTCACTGTAGATTCGCCTCTGCTGACGACAGCCTCGTCAGGAGGGAAGTGGCTACAGTGCAGCCGTCTCCTGCCGTACACTGCCGCCACACCCTGTCTTGTCATCTTGATGAGGTTCGGACTTCCAGGGCGAGATTTGCTGCCTGCTACTAGGCGGCCGTCTCCCCTGGCCGTTTGCCAGGGGCGGCTTGTTCATGAGCTACTCGCTGGCTAATGGGGCCAGCCGCCTGCTGGCCCTGCCGTCTGTGAGTAGTGGGATCGCGGCATCCTCTGACCGATGCTTGGTCACGAGCAACGTGGCTACAGTGACCCGCCTCTTAGGAGATGTTCACTGTAGCCATGCCCTTATAGATCCTCTAAGGACATGTTCACCTGTAGCCACGCCTCTGCTGTGTGGGGGTCCCCCAGCACGCGTCCCGAGGGAGGGATATGGGACCGTCTGCTAGCTGGTGGTGTTGGTGCCCCTGCCTGTTGAGTCTCTGCCGCCTGCTGGCAGACGGCTCCTAGGGAAGGCTAACCTAGGAGGCGGCCTGATGAGCAGACGGCCGGGGTGGAGCTGGCAGCTGTTATTTGTCTTGAAATAGCAAGGGTGGTCGCCGAGGGTATCCATGATCAATATCTCCGACAGTAGTCCTCGAAGCTGGTGGAACTCCGCGGCGGGCACTGGAGGGCCGAGGGGTTCCAGCAGCCGAACCGTCGTCTTTGAATCTTCAGGAGGAAGGCACCGCCTGGTCGGCAGGCAGTCGAGCAGGCCTGCCGACCGTTGGCAGCCTCCCACGTGTCATCGCCCCGTCGCGTCGGCCTGCCAGCCCACGCGCGTGACGGGATGGAACAGTGGGCCGAGGCCCGCCACTATGGGGCCTCGGTCCTCGCGCGGATCCAGGGTGGCAGGGGTAATCGATTACCCTCCCACGCGCATTTAATGCGCGCGGATTAGGCGCGCAAAAAGCGGGGGTCGTGCGGGGCGTGGAGCAGTTAATCCCACGCCCGTCCCCTCGGCTTCGCCGCCCCGGTCCTATAAATAGGCCGGGGGAGAGGAGCTGGCACCGTTCTCGCGCTCACTCCTCCCCACCCTCCTTCTTCTTCCTTGCTTCCTGCCGCTCCTCTCGCCGACGTCGCAGCGAGCGGCCACCTGAGCCATGTCCGCCCCAGCACCTCCCCGACACCATGGCCAGTGGGACGGCAGCGAGGTCCTGGAGGAGCACATCAACGTCCTCCGGCGGTCGCGGAAGCTTCCCCCGGCCAACAGGGTCACCGTGCGCCTGGCGCCGGTGGTAGAGATCAGGCCCGCCCCACGGCAGAGCGAGCGGGTTGTCTTCCGCTCGCACTTCCCGTGCGGCTTCGGCCTTCCGGCGAGCGGTTTCTTCCGATCCTTCCTAGAGTTCTTCCACATCCAACCCCACCACCTAACGCCGAACACGATGGTGACTCTCTCGTCCTTCATCGTCCTCTGCGAAGCATACTTCGGCATCCTCCCCACCATAGAGCTTTGGACCGAGCTCTTTTACGTGAAGCTCGACTCCGCCGTCCAGAGCGTGCCGGCCCAGTGCGGGGGGTACATCACGGTGAAGCGCAGTGGGACGAGGAATTTCTTCCCAGCGACGCAGCTTGTGGGGTCGGTGAAGAAGTGGCAGAAGACGTATTTCTTCGTCTCCAACGTCGACCCCGAGCAAGACTTCATATGTCTGCCGAAGTGGGTGCCAGGGCCGCTCGCCGAGCCTCGCGATTCCTGGAGGTCCCGGCCTGCCTCCCTCACGGAAGGCGCCTCCATCGCGTTGCGCCGTCTCCGGGAGCTGAGGGACGGCGAGGGCCTGGTCTTCGCGGATTTGCTGCTCACGCTCGCAGAGCGTCGAGTGCGGCTGCTGCGGCGCCGCCCTCATCTGATCTGTGACATGAGCGGGCACCGGGACCCCAGCCGGACGTGCACCAAGCCCCTGCCATACAGGGAGGTAGCTAACCTGGTGAACCACATCTCCAACTGCAAGGTCTCCGACTTCGGCTGGGCCTTTGGCAAGCTGCCGTACAGCCGCAGCAACCAGCCGCCCGCAGTAAGCTCTTCAATCCTCTCTTTTCTTTCTTTTTTGTCAGGCTGCTGTAGTCGTCTGATCCTGATGTCTTGTTCAAATCTTCCCCGGCCAGCCGGCGCCAGGCTCGGGCCAGCCGGGCCGCCCCCTGGAGCCGGATCGCTCCCAGAGTGACACAAGCGACCCCAATCTTGGGGCCGCCGCTATGGAGGAGGAGGTGACAGGCGGCGGGGGCCAGCCGTCGGGCGGCCTGCCAGAAGGCGGCGTTGAGAGCTGGCCGGACGATGACGAGGAGGTGGATGAGGCACCCCTCCGCGCCAGCCAGCAGGCCGGGCCGTCTGGCACAGCCGGCGGTGGGAAACGGCGGTCCTCCTCGGGGTCGTCTGGTGCCCCTCCTAGAAGCTATGGCTGTCGACCGCAGCCACGACCCGTCGGGAGGCAGCCGCCAGGGCGAATGCGCCGAAGATGCCCAAGGCCCGGCCGATTGTGTCCGGGTAAGTGTTTTGCATCCCTCCTTTGTGTGATGCTCATCTTTCTTAGCCGATCCAATCTTGGTTGACTCCCCGTTTCTTTGGGATATCCGCGCAGCGCGCCACTTTCCCTCTCGTGGGTGCCAGCGGGCTCTGTTGTGGGAGGCACGGATGCCCTCCCGCGCCCCCTCGCGTGGATCCAGCCGCCGCGCTTCGGGAGGCGACGAAGAGGAACACTCGCGAGGCGCGTGCAGAACGCGAGGCCGCGGACCGCGAGCCAGCGGTGGCCGATGCCGCCGCCAGAGTAGAGGCCGAAGCCGCCAATAAGGCCCAGGCAGATGCAGCCCGAACCCGGGAGCAGGAAGCAGGCTCCCAGCAGCCAGCGGGCCGCACCGTCCTCCCGGAGGCAGGCTCTCTGGAGCCGTCAACCCAAGCAGCGGCTGCTGACGACCAGCTGGCCCCAGACGATGGGGGGGACGACTGCGTCATCCTGGAGACGCGGGTGCCGCCCCCTGCGTCGTCGGCTGGAGAGCAGGGCGACCGGCCAGCGGGGACGGAGGTGCCGCCAGCTGGGGGCGTGATTGTTGTCAGGACCCCGATCCTAAGTCACACCGATCTAGCTGTAACACGTCATATCATTTTGCAGCCTCACGCACGGTAACCCCACGGGTGCCACCTTACCTGGCCCAGGACCGTTTGCGCATTTTGGCACACGTATATGACAGTGTCGCTAGCATCCATATGACAGAGAACCCGGGCCGACATGGCTAGTTATAAACCAAAAGTGGCACTAGATTATAGAGACAGGCATCCATGACCCAACAACGAACGTGTCGGTCATCAACGTATGAACCCAAGTCGTAGCAAGCTACATGGACTTAAAGGAACAACGCGTGACATTTCCCCTAAGGGACAGACACAGGAACGAAGAAGGACACATGCCGGCTAGCCTACGTGTTCCGAGCAGTAGCAAGCTACCAAGGCTCATTGGAATCACTAGGAGGCATTTCCCTGTAAGGTAGGCTACCAAAGGAAAACAACTAGGTGTCGGATCCCACACATACCAAGCATTTCAACCATACACACAATATGCTCAATATGTGCAAATACAACATTGCATCACAACAGAACTCTATGACTCAAAGTACTTTATTTAAGAGGCTCCAAGAGCCATACATAACATATCCATACAGGTAGGGGTCACATGACCCAACACTCAAGTCATACAGTCATACAAGCACAAGCGGAAGCTACATGTCCGAGTACACACAACTTAGAAAATAAAACAGGCTTGGTGTAGCCTGACTATCTACAAGGCCCTTCACAAGCTCCAGATCTCCGTCTGGGTGTCAAGCTACTCGTCGACGTCAACGTCTATGTAGAACCCATCAGCAGGGGCAGGGTTCTCCTCTGCAACAATTATTAAGCAAACATGAGTACAAAGGTACTCAGCAAGTCTTACCACAAAACCTATCATAGATGCAACATTATCAACAAGGGGTAGTGGAGTTCATAGCAGAAAGCCAGCTTTGACTCTTGGCTAACCGATACTACAACTCTCAATAGATTGCAAGATGTTATTACGAACACGAGTCCTCTAATCACCACAACAATACACTACCAAGGATCCTCTTCCGTCATCCTACGGAAGGGCCATCCACGGCACTCACACTTATCTTGAGGCTTTTAGTAGTATCCATCAACTTGTCTATGAACTGTAAGAGTAACCAAGTAGTCCGTACCGCGAACAACGGCTATTCGAATAGATTGATAACCCTGCAGGGGTGTACCTCTTCACACACGCTTCCACCACTTATCACCGTTTACTCGACATGTACTCGGCAACCTTCAAGCGGAAGCCCAGCGAGGGTGTCGGCCACGACCTCACTAACTACACAAGTCTCTCGTCCAGGTTTATCGCCTATTTGGGTTCCATCCGTGGGGAGATCCGGCCGGGGTGTCGCTCACGGCCCCAAACGATGTGTACAGGGTTCCCGAGTCACCAAATGGGCAACCGGTACACCGTGCCACGTACCTCTCGCATCACAACCCACCCCGAGGGTCAGCGCTGTGCACGACCTCCAGTAAACTATAAACACCAGAAACTAGTTGCAACTCCTGGACAGAGATCGAGGGTAATTAATAAGCCGAGAGGGTCCATTGGTTTCGGGCCCAATGCATGGTAGTAACGGGAACTTGAACCACACATACAGATCTCGGGTCCTATGGACGGTTCCAATGAAACAACCCACCACGTACTCCTACATGGCCTTTCATCGATACCTTTACCAAGCGTATTCCACACTTCCTTCTCTTTATCGGTATGATCATTTCACTCTGATCCATCACCCAGATGAACCAGACCAGACACAACTCTAAGCATAGCAGGCAACATAAACAAATAGCATGGTGGATCACACATCACATGGCTCAATCAACTCCTACACATGCTAGTGGGTTTCAACTATTTACTGTGGCAATGACAGGTCATGCAAGGGAATAGGGTTCAACTACCGCAGCAAGTAGCAGTTCACACGCTGTTGCCTTAATGCAGTAAAAGAGAGCAGGAGCGAGAAGATTGGGTTTGTATCGGAATGATTAATGATTGCTTGCCTAACAAAGTGGTTGTCGGGTACTGCTCTTCAACTGGATACGCAGCAGTATCCTCGGGAGCAGGACCTAACACAAAGAATACCGGCGATACAATCATTAAACAAACAAATGCAACAATATGATGTATGTTCATGATATGGCAAGATGCATGTGTTTTGGGCTAATGCAACTATAACCAGAAGGGTTTGAGCCTATTTGAATCAAAGATTCAAATCGGCACTTTAGCTATTATTTAAATAAGTGCATTATCATGTTTTAAAGTATACAGCAAAGTTAACTTGCTCAAACATGCATGAAACAAGTGCCATTGGAAAGATTGGATTTTTCTGATCATTTTTCATATATAAATTATTTCCATCTGAGCTACGGTTGATTTTATATGATTTTTAGAAGTTTTGGGTATTTTCTGGAATTTCCTGAATTATTTTTAAATCTAAAAATCCCAGAAAATCCTTTACTGCGTCAGCATGACATCATGCTGACGTCAGTCATTCAACAGGAGCTAGTCCAAGTCAAACATGACATGTGGGCCCGACATGTCAGTGTCACAGCTATTTAGAAAAGTTAATTAGTGTTAAACTAAAGACTAATTAGCTGTCAGTGGGGTCTGGGCCCACGGGCCAGTGACTAAACTAATTAACTAATTTAATTAACACTTATTTAATTAAACTAGCTAATTAGGGGAGGGGTGGCCCACGCGTCAGCGACCCAGGGGTGGTCAACCCCCCGGTCAAACGAGTCAAACTCGCCGGCGAAGTGACGCCGGCGAGGCCAGACACGGTGGCGTGCTTCGGAAAACGTCCACAAGGCTCGGTTCGAGCCGCGGTTGGGCGCGTTGGAGAGCCCTTGCCGAAGCGCGTCGAACTGTGGTGGTCGTCGGGCCTGTGGTGGCCGGAGACGACGGCAACGAGCTCGACAGCGGCGGCCGGCATTCGGGTGTGTGTGGAGACGCGGCTACGGTGGCCTAGGCGATGCGTGCGTGGTGCCTAGCTCGTCTACGTGCTGCGGCGAGCGAGATGGACATGTTGTTGGGGAACGTAGTATTTTCAAAATTTTCCTACGATCACGCAAGATCTATCTACTAGATGCATAGCAACGAGAGGGGAGAGTGTGTCTACGTACCCTCGTAGACCGAAAGCGGAAGCGTTTATCAACGCGGTTGATGTAGTCGTGCACCTTCACGATCCGTCCCGATCTAGTACCGAACGTACGGCACCTCCGCGTTCAGCACACGTTCAGCTCGATGACGTCCTCGCCTTCTTGATCCAGCAAGACGGGCGAAGTAGTAGATGAGTTCCGGCAGCACGACGGCGTGGTGACGGTTGTTGATGAAGAACAATCTCTGCAGGGCTTCGCCAAGCACTACAGAAACTAGACGGAGGATAAACTAGAGGGTCGGGGTAGCCGGCACACGGCTTGGTGTATCTTGATGTGTCTTGGGTGCTAGCCCTACCCCTCTATTTATATGTTGAGCCTTGGGGTCGAAACTTGGAGTAAAAGCCTTCACAAAGTCGGTTTCACCCGAAAGGCAAGAGTCCTTCTCGGACTCCAGGACCAGACGCCAGGGTTCCCGGCGTCTGGACCCAGACGCCAGGGACCCTGGCGTCTGGCCCCTGGACTCCGCAAAACTTCCTTTTGCGCTTTCCAAAAACCTTGTGTGCTTTCCCTTTTGGCCCAAATAACGTGTTCTCGTACCCAAACACTTCGGGAAACATCCGGAACCTCTTCCGGTGAAATCTGGAACCCTTCAGGAGGTCAAACACTATTATCTCATATATTAATCTTTATCTCCGGACCATTCCGGAGTTCCTCGTCATGTCCGTGATCACATCCTGGACTCCGAATAACATTCGGTCACCAACATACATAACTCATTAAATACTATATCGTCAACGAACGTTTAAGCGTGCGGACCCTACGGGTTCGAGAACTATGTAGACATGACCGAGACATCTCTCCGGTCAATTACCAATAGCGGAACCTGGATGCCCATATTGGCTCCTACATATTCTACGAAGATCTTTATCGGTCGAACCGCATAACAACATACGTTGTTCCTTTTGTCAACGGTATGTTACTTGCCCGAGATTCGATCGTCGGTATCACTATACCTAGTTCAATCTCGTTACCGGCAAGTCTCTTTACTCGTTCCGTAACACATCATCTCGGGACTAACTCATTAGTCTTTTGCTTGCAAGGCTTATTATGATGTGTGTTACCGAGAGGGCCCAGAGATACCTCTCCGACACTCGGAGTGACAAATCCCAATCTTGATCTATGCCAACACCACGAATACTTTCGGAGACACCTGTAGAGCATCATTATGATCACCCAGTTACGTTGTGACGTTTGATAGGACACAAGGTGTTCCTACGGTATTCGGGAGTTGCATAATCTCATAGTCATAGGAACATGTATAAGTCATGAAGAAAGCAATAACAGTTAAACTAAACGATCATAGTGCTATGCTAACGGATGGGTCTTGTCCATCACATCATTCTCCTAATGATGTGATCCCGTTGATCAAATGACAACTCATGTCTATGGCTAGGAAACATAACCATCTTTGATCAATGAGCTAGTCTAGTAGAGGCATACTAGGGACATACTGTTTTGTCTATGTATTCACACATGTATTAAGTTTCCGGTTAATACAATTCTAGCATGAATAATAAACATTTATCATGATATAAGGAAATAAATAATAACTTTATTATTGACTCTAGGGCATATTTCCTTCAGTCTCCCACTTGCACTAGAGTCAATAATCTAGCTCACATCGCCATGTGATTTAATACCGATAGTTCACATGGTTATGTGATTAACACCCATAGTTCACATCGCCATGTGACCAACACCCAAAGGGTTTACTAGAGTCAATAATCTAGTTCACATTGCTATGTGATTAATACCCAAGAGTAATAAGGTGTGATCATGTTTTGCTTGTGAGAGAAGTTTAGTCAACGGGTCTGTCATATACAGATCCCTATGTATTTCGCAAATTTCTATGTCTACAATGCTCTGCATAGAGCTACTCTAGCTAATTGCTCCCACTTTCAATACGCATCCAGATTGATACTTAGAGTCATCTGGATTTTGGTGTCAAAGCTTGCATCGGCGTAACCCTTTACGACGAACTCTTTATCACCTCCATAATCGAGAAATATTTCCTTAGTCATCCAGTTACTAAGGATAATTTTGACCGCTATACAGTGATCTACTCCTGGATCACTATTGTACCCTCTTGACAAACTCATGGCACGGTACACAACATGTTTGGTACACAGCATGGCATACTTTATAGAACCTATGGCTGAGGCATAGGGAGTGACTTTCATTTTCTCTATATTTTTCTGCAGTGGTCGGGCATTGAGTCTTACTCAACTTCATACCTTGTAGTACAGGCAAGAACCTTTTCTTTGACTGATCCATTTTGAAATTCTTCAAAATCTTATCAAGGTATGTACTCATCGAAAGTCTTATCAAGCGTCTTGATCTATCTATATAGATTTTGATGCTCAATATGTAAGCAGCTTCACCGAGGTCTTTCATTGAAAAACTTTTATTCAAATATCCTTTTATGCTTTCCAGAAAATTCTACATCATTTCCGATCAACAATAGGTCATTCACATATACTTATCAGAAAGGTTGTAGTGCTCCCACTCACTTCTTGTAAATACAGGCTTCTCCAAAAGTCTGTATAAAACCATATGCTTTGATCACCTCATCAAAGCGTATATTCCAATTCCGAGATGCTTGCACCAGTCCATAGATGGATCGCTGGAGCTTGCATACTTTGTTAGCACCTTTAGGATTGACAAAACCTTCGGGTTGCATCATATGCAATTTTTCTTTAATAAATTCATTAAAGAATGCAGTTTTGTTATCCATTTGCCAGATTTCATAAAATGTGGCAATTGCTAACATGATTCGGACAAACTTAAGCATCGCTACAGGTGAGAAAGTCAACTCCTTGAACTTGTCGAAAACCTTTCGCAACAAGTCGAGCTTAGTAAACAGTGACATTACCGTCAGCGTCGGTCTTCCTCTTGAAGATCCATTTATTTTCGATGGCCTGCCGATCATCGGGCAAGTCAACCAAAGTCCACACTTTGTTCTTATACATGGATCCCATCTCAGATTTCATGGCTTCAAGCCATTTTGCGGAATCTGGGCTCATCATCGCTTCCTCATAGTTCGTAGGTTCATCATGGTCCAGTAACATGATTTCCAGAACTGGGTTGCCGTACCACTTTGGTGCGGAACGTACTCTGGTTGATCTACGACGTTCAGTAGAAACTTGATCCGAAGTTTCATGATCATTATCATTAACTTCCTCACTAATTGGTGTAGGAATCACTGGAACAATTTCCTGTGATGTACTACTTTCCAATCCGGGAGAAGGTACAATTACCTCATCAAGTTCTGCTTTCCTCCCACTCACTTCTTTCGAGATAAACTCTTTTTCTAGAAAGGATCCGTTCTTAGCAACGAATATTTTGCCTTCGGATCTGTGATAGAAGGTGTACCCAACAGTCTCTTTTGGGTATCCTATGAAGATTTACTTCTCCGGTTTGGGTTCGAGTTTATCATGTGAAAAACTTTTTCACATAAGCATCGCAGTCCCAAACTTTAAGAAACAACAACTTTGGTTTCTTGCCAAACCATAGTTCTTAAGGCGTTGTTTCAACGGATTCAGATGAAGCCCTTATTTAACGTGAATGCAGCTGTCTCTAATGCATGACCCAAAACGATAGTGGTAAATCGGTAAGAGACATCATAGATCGCACCATATCCAATAAAGTACGGTTACGACGTTCGGACACACCATTACGCTGTGGTGTTCCAGGTGGCGTGAGTTGTGAAACTATTCCACATTGTTTCAAATGAAGACCAAACTCGTAACTCAAATATTCTGCTCCACGATCAGATCGTAGGAACTTTATTTTCTTGTTACGATGATTCTCTACTTCACTCTGAAATTCTTTGAACTTTTCAAATGTTTCAGACTTGTGTTTCATTAAGTAGATATACCCATATCTGCTCAAATCATCAGTGAAGGTCAGAAAATAACGATACCCACCGCGAGCATCAACACTCATTGGTCCACATACATCAGTATGTATGATTTCCAACAAATCTGTTGCTCGCTCCATAGTTCCGGAGAACGGAGTTTTAGTCATCTTGCCCATGAGGCATGGTTCGCAAGCACCAAGTGATTCATAATCAAGTGATTCCAAAAGTCCATCTTTATGGAGTTTCTTCATGCGTTTTACACCAATATGACCTAAACGGCAGTGCCACAAATAAGTTGCACTATCATTATTAACCTTGCATCTTTTGGCTTCAATATTATGAATATGTGTATCACACGATCGAGATCCAATAAACTATTTTCATTGGGTGTATGACCATAGAAGGTTTTATTCATGTAAACAGAACAACAATTATTCTCTAACTTACATGAATAACCGTATTGCAATAAACATGATCAAATCACATTCATGCTCAACACAAACACCAAATAACAGTTATTTAGGTTCAACACTAATCCCGAAAGTATAGGGAGTGTGCGATGATGATCATATCAATCTTGGAACTATTTCCAATACACATCGTCACTTCATCCTTTAACTAGTTTCTGTTCATTATGCAACTCCCATTTCGAGTTACTACCTTTTTAGCAACTAAATCAGTATCAAATACCGAGGGGTTGCTATGAACACTAGTAAAATACACATCAATAATCTGTATATCAAATATACCTTTGTTTACTTTGCCATCCTTCTTATCCGCCAAGTATCTAGGGCAGTTCCACTTCCAGTGACCATTTCCTTTGCAGTAGAAGCACTTAGTTTCAGGTTTGAGTTTAGCTTTGGGTTTCTTCGTGGAAGTAGCAACTGACTTGCTATTCTTTTTGAAGTTCCCTTTCTTTCCCTTGCCCTTTTTCTTGAAACTAGTGGTCTTGCTAACCATCAATACTTGATGCTTTTTCATGATTTCTACCTTCGCCTACTTCAGTATCGCCAAGAGCTGGGAATTCCTTTTGTCATCCCTTGCATATTTATAGTTCATCACGAAGTTCTACTAACTTGGTGATAGTGACTAGAGAACTTTGTCAATTACTATCTTATCTGGAAGATTAACTCCCACTTGATTAAAGTAATTGTAGTACCCAGACAATCTGAGCACATGCTCACTGGTTGAGCTATTCTCCTCCATCTTGTAAGCAAAGTACTGTCAGAGGTCTTATACCTCTCGACACGGGCATGAGTATGAAATACTAATTTCAACTCTTGGAACATCTTATATGCTCCGTGGCGTTCAAAACGGTTTTTGAAGTCCCGGTTCTAAGCCGTAAAGTATGGTGCACTTAAACTATCAAGTAGTCATCATATCGAGTCTTTGTCAAAAACGTTCATAACGTCTACATCTGCTCCTGCAATAGGTCTGTCACCTAGCGGTGCATCAAGGACATAATTCTTCTGTGCAGCAATGAGGATAATCCTCAGATCACGGAACAATTCCGCATCATTGCTACTAACATCTTTCAACTTGGTTTTCTCTAGGAACATATGAAAAATAAACGGGGAGCAACATCGCGAGCTATTGATCTACAACATAGATATGCTAATACTTCCAGGACTAAGTTCATGATAAATCAATGTTCAATCATATTACTTAAGAACTCCCACTTAGATAGACATCCCTCTGGTCATCTAAATGATCACGTGATCCAAATCAACTAAACCATGTCCGATCATCACGTGAGATGGAGTAGTTTTCAATGGTGAACATCTTATGTTGATCATATCTACTATATGATTCACGCTCGACCTTTCGGTCTCCAGTGTTCCGAGGCCATATCTGTATATGCTAGGCTCGTTAAGTTTAACCCGAGTATTCTGCGTGTGCAAAACTGGCTTACACCCGTTGTATTTGAACGTAGAGCTTATCACACCCGATCATCACGTGGTGTCTCGGCACGACGAACTTTCGCAACGGTGCATACTCAGGGAGAACACTTATACCTTGAAATTTAGTAAGGGATCATCTTATAATGCTACCGTCGTTCTAAGCAAAAATAAGAAGCATAATAAGATAAACATCACATGCAATCAAAATATGTGACATGATATGGCCATCATCATCTTGTGCTTTTGATCTCCATCTCCAAAGCACCGTCATGATCACCTTCGTCACCGGCTTGACACCTTGATCTCCATCGTAGCATCATTGTCGTCTCGCCAACTATTGCTTCTACGACTATCGCTACCGCTTAGTGATAAACTAAAGCAATTACATGGCGATTGCATTTCATACAATAAAGCGACAACCATATGGCTCCTGCCAGTTGCCGATAACTTTACAAAACATGATCATCTCATACAAAATCGTATAACTCATGTCTTGACCATATCACATCACAACATGCCCTGCAAAAACAAGTTAGACGTCCTCTACTTTGTTTGTTGCAAGTTTTACGTGGCTGCTACGGGCTTAGCAAGAACCGTTCTTACCTACGCATACAAAACCACAACGATGTTTCGTCAAGTATGTGCTGTTTTAACCTTCACAAGGACCGGGCGTAGCCACACTTGATTCAGGTAAAGTGAGAGAGACAGACACCCGCCAGTCACCTTTAAGCAACGAGTGCTCGTAACGGTGAAACCAGTCTCGCGTAAGCGTACGCGTAATGTCGGTCCGGGCCGCTTCATCTCACAATACCGCCGAAGCAAAGTATGACATGCTGGTAAGCAGTATGACTAGTATCGTCCACAATCTTATTGTGTTCTACTCGTGCATATCATCTACGCATAGACCTGGCTCTGATACCACTGTTGGGGAACGTAGTATTTTCAAAATTTTCCTACGATCACGCAAGATCTATCTACTAGATGCATAGCAACGAGAGGGGAGAGTGTGTCTACGTACCCTCGTAGACCGAAAGCGGAAGCGTTTATCAACGCGGTGGATGTAGTCGTGCACCTTCACGATCCGTCCCGATCTAGTACCGAACGTACGGCACCTCCGCGTTCAGCACACGTTCAGCTCGATGACGTCCTCGCCTTCTTGATCCAGCAAGACGGGCGAAGTAGTAGATGAGTTCCGGCAGCACGACGGCGTGGTGACGGTTGTTGATGAAGAACAATCTCTGCAGGGCTTCGCCAAGCACTACAGAAACTAGACGGAGGATAAACTAGAGGGTCGGGGTAGCCGGCACACGGCTTGGTGTATCTTGATGTGTCTTGGGTGCTAGCCCTACCCCTCTATTTATATGTTGAGCCTTGGGGTCGAAACTTGGAGTAAAAGCCTTCACAAAGTCGGTTTCACCCGAAAGGCAAGAGTCCTTCTCGGACTCCAGGGCCAGACGCCAGGGTTCCCGGCGTCTGGACCCAGACGCCAGGGACCCTGGCGTCTGGCCCCTGGACTCCGCAAAACTTCCTTTTGCGCTTTCCAAAAACCTTGTGTGCTTTCCCTTTTGGCCCAAATAACGTGTTCTCGTACCCAAACACTTCGGGAAACATCCAGAACCTCTTCCGGTGAATTCCGGAACCCTTCCGGAGGTCAAACACTATTATCTCATATATTAATCTTTATCTCCGGACCATTCCGGAGTTCCTCGTCATGTCCGTGATCACATCCTGGACTCCGAATAACATTCGGTCACCAACATACATAACTCATTAAATACTATATCGTCAACGAACGTTTAAGCGTGCGGACCCTACGGGTTCGAGAACTATGTAGACATGACCGAGACATCTCTCCGGTCAATAACCAATAGCGGAACCTGGATGCCCATATTGGCTCCTACATATTCTACGAAGATCTTTATCGGTCGAACCGCATAACAACATACGTTGTTCCTTTTGTCAATGGTATGTTACTTGCCCGAGATTCGATCGTCGGTATCACTATACCTAGTTCAATCTCGTTACCGGCAAGTCTCTTTACTCGTTCCGTAACACATCATCTCGTGACTAACTCATTAGTCTTTTGCTTGCAAGGCTTATTATGATGTGTGTTACCGAGAGGGCCCAGAGATACCTCTCCGACACTGGGAGTGACAAATCCCAATCTTGATCTATGCCAACACCACGAATACTTTCGGAGACACCTGTAGAGCATCTTTATGATCACCCAGTTACGTTGTGACGTTTGATAGCACACAAGGTGTTCCTACGGTATTCGGGAGTTGCATAATCTCATAGTCATAGGAACATGTATAAGTCATGAAGAAAGCAATAACAGTTAAACTAAACGATCATAGTGCTATGCTAACGGATGGGTCTTGTCCATCACATCATTCTCCTAATGATGTGATCCCGTTGATCAAATGACAAGTCATGTCTATGGCTAGGAAACATAACCATCTTTGATCAATGAGCTAGTCTAGTAGAGGCATACTAGGGACATACTGTTTTGTCTATGTATTCACACATGTATTAAGTTTCCGGTTAATACAATTCTAGCATGAATAATAAACATTTATCATGATATAAGGAAATAAATAATAACTTTATTATTGCCTCTAGGGCATATTTCATTCACATGTGTCCGTGACCAAATGGTCATCGGAGCATCACCGGCGGCAAGCACGGCGGCGGTGGGTTTCGGTGATCAACGGAGCGGCAGCTACACGGCGCAAACGACGCAGAGGAAGGAGGGATATGCCGTAGGAGCTCACCGCGGTGCTAGCGAGCTCGACGGAGAGGTCGGGGACGCTCTGCAGCTTCTTAATCGACGGCGAGGTGCTCCGGCGATCCGACGTTGGGGACGACGGCATGAAGGCGTTGCAGGGCTCCCGGCGATCCGTGGCTCAGCGAGGAGGTAGAGGGCGTCGCGGCGAATCTTCTGGACACGGTCACGGGACGAGGGGGAGGGTCTAGGTGCGGCAACGGCGAGCGGCGGCGACGAGCGGCTCGGTGGTGAGAGGGAGAGAGCCAGGGGAAGGCGATGGGGACGAGGGGAAAGTGCGAGAGGGGTCGGGGCAGCTGCGTGGCGATGCCAGGAGACGTCCAGGTCATCGGGGAGGCAGGCAAGCAGGGTGGAGCTGGCCGGGCGCGTGCCGGCGCGCGGTGGCCAAGCGCGCTGCCTTTTGGCGCGAGGAGGAAGGCGACAGAATGGGGCTGCTGGGCTGGGCCGTCCTGCACCAGTGCTGGGCCCAAGGTAAGTGCCTTCTCTCTCTTTCTTTTTTCCTATTTCTTTCTGTTTCATTTGTTTTGCAACTTTGTTTAATTAATAAAAATGCCAGAACATTTTTATAACTCATAAAACTTGTCATGCCCACTGTATATATTATGAACAGTATGGAACATTATAGTTTATGATTATTTGAGCATTTAAAATATTTTATAGCATTTAAATGCCCAAATTCAAATAACATATGATTTAATCCAGAGACCTTGGATGTCCTAGAAAATTGTGCACCATTTTTGGCAGAGGTTTAGGACCAAGGCAGAAATGATGAACATTTTTGAAGCGCATTTTGGGTACATTAGAAAAGATTTTATCAAACCCTAGTTGTTAGAAGAGGGGTGTTGGGGTTTCTGTCATTCCCATTTCAAGTTTCTTTGATAAGTAAACATGATGCACACTCTAGCTAGCCCTAATGCAAGTGCTAAACTAGGGATGTGACAACTCACCCCCACTTAAAAGAATCGCGTCCCGAGATTCGGGTTCCTCCGGAAAGAGGGTGGGGTACTCAAGTCGAAGACGATCCTCCCTTTCCCAAGTAGCTTCACTCTCGGAATGATGTGACCATTGAACGTTGAGAAACTTGATATTGTGGCGTCGAGTGGTGCGCTCGGTTTGATCAAGAATACGAACGGGGTATTCTCGATATGTGAGATTGTCCTGGAGATCAAGCGTTTCGTGGTCCACTCCGCGGATAGGATCCGAGAAGCAACGCCTGAGTTGAGAAACGTGGAACACGTCATGAACTCTGGATAGGTGCGGAGGTAGTTCCAATTGGTAGGAAACTTCTCCTCGTTTGGCAAGAATGCGAAAAGGACCGATGTAACGAGGGGCCAATTTGCCTTTGATACCGAAGCGATGGGTTCCCTTAAGAGGAGTAACCCGAAGGTAAGCCTTATCGCCGACTTCAAAAGTCACAGCCTTATGATGACTATCATATTGGCTCTTCTGGCGAGACTGGGCTGTTTTCAATCTCTCACGAACGATGCGAACTTGCTCTTCTGCTTCCTGGATCATATCCGGGCCAAAGAATTGTCTTTCCCCGGTTTCTGACCAGTTAAGAGGTGTTCGACACCTTTGTTCATATAGAACTTCGAAGGGGGCTTTGCCCAAGCTGGCTTGATAACTATTGTTATAAGCGAATTTGGCAAATGGAAGACACTTTTCCCATTCCATACCGAAAGAGATGATAGAGGCTCGAAGCATGTCTTCCAGAATTTTGTTGACTCTTTCCACTTGACCACTTGACTGGGGATGGAAGGCAGTACTGAAGGAGAGATGAGTTCCCATAGCATTTTGGAAACTTTCCCAAAATCGTGAAGTGAAAAGACTTCCACGGTCTGAGTTAATCTCCAACGGCACACCATGAAGTGATACTATCCGAGAGACATACAAATCTGCTAGCTGGCTAGCAGTAATACTCTCTCGAACAGGCAGGAAATGAGCTACTTTAGAGAGGCGGTCGATAACGACGAAGATAGCATTATTCCCTTTCCTGGTCCTGGGAAACCCGGTAATGAAATCCATACCGACTTTGTCCCATTTCCATTCAGGAATAGCTAAAGGTTGAAGGGTGCCAGCAGGCCGTTGATGCTCTGCTTTGACTCGACGACAAACGTCGCAGTTAGCAATGAATTGAGTGATTTCTCTCTTCATCCTAGTCCACCAGAATCTCTGACGTAGGTCCTGATACGTCTTGGTACTACCGGGATGAATTGTGAGAGGAGATTCATGAGCCTCCTTAAGGATCAAACGTCTCAGGTTTCGTACTTTAGGAACCACTAAACGGTTGCCAAAGAATACAATTCCTTGATCATCAATTGAGAAATATCCCGCAACTCCTTTCTTGATGTTCCTCTTAATACGGGAAATTCCCGGGTCAACCTTCTGTGCTTTGATGACCTGATCCGTAAGGGTAGGTTCCGCCACCAAGGTGGAAAGGAATCCTCGAGGAACAATGTGAAGGTTAAGCTTACAAAATTCCTCGTGGAGAAGTGGTTGTCACTGTTGTAACATCAAGTTGTTACAATAAGACTTACGACTTAGTGCATCAGCCATGACATTGGCCTTCCCAGGGGTGTAAGTGATTCCTAAGTCGTAGTTTGTGAGCAACTCGACCCAACGTCTTTGCCTGAGATTTAGATCCGGTTGGGTGAAGATATACTTCAAACTTTGATGATCAGTGAAGATTTCACAGCGATTACCAAGGAGGTAATGTCGCCATGTCTTGAGTGCATGGACTACAGCTGCAAGCTCTAGATCATGAGTAGGATAGTTATCCTCATGTGGACGCAACTGTCGAGATGCGTATGCAATCACTTGACGATCTTGCATGAGTATGCAACCTAGTCCTTGTCGCGAGGCGTCGCAATAGATTATAAAATCCTTGGAAAAGTCTGGTGGTACCAGTACAGGTGCAGATGTCAGGCGTCTTTTCAGTTCCTGAAAACTAGACTCGCACTGTGGGGTCCACTCAAACTTTTTATCTTTCTTGAGGAGTTCAGTTAGAGGTTTAGCAACCTTGGAGAAATTCTCTACGAAGCGTCGGCAATAGCTCGCTAAGCCAAGAAAACTCCTAACTTGCTTGACCGATTCAGGGGGAGTCCAATCAAGGACGGCTTGAACTCGCTCGGGATTGACAGCAATACCCTTGCCAGAGATCACATGACCTAGATAGGTTACTTCTGGCAACCAAAATTCACATTTAGAGAATTTGGCATAAAGGCGGTGCTCTGGAAGTTTCGTCAATACCAGCCTTAAATGCTCGGCATGATCTTCCTTGTTCCTGGAATAGATGAGTATATCATCGAGGTATACCACGACGAATTTATCCAAGTACTCCATGAAAATAGAATTCATTAGCCGGGAAAAAGTAGCTGGGGCATTGGTTAATCCGAAGGACATGACGGTGTACTCATATTGGCCATAACGAGTAACAAAAGCCGTTTTAGGAATGTCCCCGTTCTTGATTTTGATTTGATGGTAACCCAACCTCAAATCCATCTTAGAGAAGACTGAGGATCCAGCGAGCTAATCATACAGGTCGTTGATCCTGGGAAGCGGATACTTGTTCTTTATGGTGACCAGATTGACAGGTCGGTAATCTACAACCATCCGCTCCGTTCCATCCTTCTTCTTGATGAAGAGGACGGGGCAAGCCCAAGGGGAAGAACTAGGACGGATGAAACCTTTTTGCAAGGACTCATCGAGTTGTTTCTTAAGCTCAGCTAATTCTAGTGGTGTCATCTTATAAGGTCTCCTAGAGATTGGGACAGTTCCAGGGATAAGATCTATCACGAACTCGACATCTCTGTCAGGTGGAATTCCTGGCAGTTCTTCTGGGAAAACATCGGGAAAGTCACGGACTACCGGGATATCTTCGAGTTCGGGTAGAGGGCTGGCATTAAGAGAGTAGAGATGACACTCAGCCATTCGGGTCAAGACATTGACTATCTTGCCGGATGGGTGTGTTAGTTGAACGGTCCTAGTATAGCAATCAATCTTGGCGTAATGAGTTGTCATCCAATCCATACCCAAGATCATGTTTATGTCCGAGGACTTGAGAGCGATTAGAGATGCTAGGAAAACAAGTCTATCGACAAGGATTTCATTTCCATGGCTTACCCTAGAGGTTTGCCACTTTGATCCAGGAGTTTGAATAACCATGGAAGTAGGCATGTCACAAAAAGTCATGTTGTGCATTCGAGCATAGCTCTCAGATATGAACGAACGGGATGCTCCAGTATCAAAAAGAACAGATGCCGGATGGCAGTTAATGAGAAGCGTACCAAGGACGACGTTAGGATCCTCATAAGCTTCCTCGGCAGAGACATAGTTGACATGACCACGTGCAGTGGGGATTGGCTTGACATAATTCACCTTGCCGGTTGGCTTACCACGGCCAATGGGTTTTCCTGGTTGGTTCTGAGGACACTCACACATGTAGTGCCCCGGTTCTCCACACTTGAAGCAGGTCACAGTGCTAGTGTGTGGAGCAAAGTTGGAAGGTGGTCCTCCATAGGTCTTAGCAGGTGCATACTGTTGAGTTGGGCGAGGCGCCTCATAGGATGGCCTCGGTGTGTACTTGGGTGGCAGAGCAGTGTTAGGAACCCACACACGGCGCTTGTGAGAACCAGAGCCGGATGAGGAACCAAAGTCTCGAGTATGCTTGCGTGTGGCCTCGAAGTCGGTCTGGCCTGTTTCAGCACTGATAGCCTTGTTTACCAACTTCTGGAAGGAAGTGCGCTCGTGCAGACGTAGATCTCAGCGGAGTTCAGGGCTGAGTCCCTCGCCTGCTTCTTGGCATCGGTGGATACTTCCTCAGGTGCATAGCGTGCCAAGTTGCCAAACTCGCGACTATAGCCATCTACAGTTAACCGGCCCTGGGTGAAGTTGCAGAATTCCTCCCACTTGCGATCCATGAGACCTTCTGGAATGTGATGTTCACGGAATGCCTCATTGAACTCAAGCCAAGTAGTGATTTGGCCAGCATGACGCATAGCTTCAAAGTTTTCCCACCAAAGACTGGCAGGGCCCTCAAGATGATAGGCGGCGTAGGTAACCTTGTCAGCTTCGGCCACACGGGCAGAGTGTAGCTTATGGGTGATACTACGTAGCCAGTCATCCACATCCAGAGGTTCAGTGGAGTGATGGAACTTCGGTGGGCACATCTTGATAAAGTCAATGATTGACACCACGTCATTCCTCTGACGGAACCCAGTGTTCTGCTCTATGCGTTCCAGCAGACGGTTAGTCTCTCTCTTGTTCTGTTCTGCCTCGAGCATAACTTCCGCCAAGGAGGGTGGCTAGGGCAGATTCCCATCTCTAGCCCCACTAGCCTCACCCTGCTCCTGAGCAGCAGGAGTGTTGCGAGTGTTGACCATCCTAGGAAAACAAAACAACGGTTTAGACAAGGATGGCAGAAATTTGACATAGAAGTGCAAAATGTAATGGATGACACGGAATGCAGAGATGTTCATCCGTACGACATGGTAATATAGAAACTGCTATATATACACCAGTGGTCATACACACCATTCATAGTTTAGTACATGCCAAGGCTAAAGTACAACTGCGGAGAAAGACGACACATCCCATCAGAGGCATTCCAAGCTCCTATACATTATTTAACTACACCTCCGGAACTCAGTACACACTAAGTCATATTCCACAAGACGCGTAGGACTGTGGGAATACAACTACTACCACGGTCTAACTCAGACATTCCCGTAGTAATCTTCGTAAAGATTACCACCGTAGCCTGGAAGTGTAACAGACAGATCTTGAAACTCGCGAGCGCTCGAAGGCTGTGGACCATAGGGACATGGATGTGGCCTCGGTCCCGATGCTAGTGGTAACCGACGCCCACGTGGAGGTGTAATACCCCCAACGTCACGCCAATCCATGCGATCAGGCAGACGAGTCCGCACGGGGTACAAATCCCGCATGTCCAAATATCCGGCGTGCACAGCAGGTGCAAGCCATGTCAAAGTAGTCCAGTGGGCGGCTCGAGTGTTATACAGCTCCATTCGGAGGGCACGGACCTCACGGTCCCTATCCTCCAGCATCTGAACAGTAGTCTGAAGTAGTGGCTCTTCATGAGCAGCATCAGTATACAGACCAGTGTAGTAGCCTTCCTCTCCGGGAAGCGAGGCTGGCATGTAACAGAACTCAGTGTTCAGCAACAGGGCATGCCTAGCCCGGAGAATGGTCATCATCGAATAGGCGGCATCCTGTAGTGCCATCTCGATGGTAACCCCGAGTCCATAAGACCAATGGATGGGGTCGTTAGCTCCGGGATATGAGGGGTATATCCGGACTATGCAGAAATACTGACTCTGATTGAAATCCCGGTACTGTTCCTGCACGGTGTACTCAGGATACCAGCGATAACCGGTCTCAGTCAGCACATAGACTAGCATGGCCATGTGACCGGGCACATTAATGCACCGAGTCAAACGAACCACTTGGTGAGGGGTGCGGCCAGACATCTGAAACACGAAGTAATGCAAAGGCATTAATTAGTGTTTCTGGAAGAAATCGGGCAGCATAACAACTGTAAATGCTCAAACAAAGATTTGAGACATCATACAAATGATAGCATAGCCACTCAACAATTCCATATCAAGGTTCCGGGTCCAACAATCATCATACTAAAAGGATAGAAACTGAACTGAGGCTCGAAACCAACAATCCTAAGAGTCTACGGATTAGTAACACGTGAACCTAGTAAGGATAAGAGGCCTAGTCCTAAATCCCCGTAGAAAGAATAGACTGACTCAGATCAGAAGGGCATATGGTAAAGGAGTAAAAAGAGCCTTACGTTCCCTTCCACAATCAATTCCCCTACATATAACTAAGAATTTTTCTAGACTCAACATCGACCAGTTTGGCTTGAGAAACCTAGAGGCACTCCAGCTCTGATGCCAACGCTGTCAGGACCCCGATCCTAAGTCACACCGATCTAGCTGTAACACGTCATATCACTTTGCGGCCTCACGCACGGTAACCCGACGGGTGCCACCTTACCTGGCCCGGGACCGTTTGCGCATTTTGGCACACGTATATGACAGTGTCGCTAGCATCCATATGACAGAGGACCCGGGCCGACATGGCTAGTTATAAACCAAAAGTGGCACTAGATTACAGAGACAGGCATCCATGACCCAGCAACGAACGTGTCGGTCATCAACGTATGAACCCAAGTCGTAGCAAGCTACATGGACTTAAAGGAACAACGCGTGACATTTCCCCTAAGGTACAGACACAGGAACGAAGAAGGACACATGCCGGCCAGCCTACGTGTTCCGAGCAGTAGCAAGCTACCAAGGCTCATTGGAATCACTAGGAGGCATTTCCCTGTAAGGTAGGCTACCAAAGGAAAACAACTAGGTGTCGGATCCCACACATACCAAGCATTTCAACCATACACACAATATGCTCAATATGTGCAAATACAACATTGCATCACAACAGAACTCTATGACTCAAAGTACTTTATTTAAGAGGCTCCAAGAGCCATACATAACATATCCATACAGGTAGGGGTCACATGACCCAACACTCAAGTCATACAGTCATACAAGCACAAGCGGAAGCTACATGTCTGAGTACAGACAACTTAGAAAATAAAACAGGCTTGGTGTAGCCTGACTATCTACAAGGCCCTTCACAAGCTCCAGATCTCCGTCTGGGTGTCAAGCTACTCGTCGACGTCAACGTCTATGTAGAACCCATCAGCAGGGGCAGGGTTCTCCTCTGCAACAGTTATTAAGCAAACATGAGTACAAAGGTACTCAGCAAGTCTTACCATAGAACCTGTCATACATGCAACATTATCAACAGGGGGTAGTGGAGTTCATACCAGAATGCCAGCTTTGACTCTTGGCTAACCTATACTACAACTCTCAACAGATTGCAAGATGTTATTACGAACACGAGTCCTCTAATAACCACAACAATACACTACCGAGGATCCTCTTCCGCCATCCTACGGAAGGGCCATCCACGGCACTCACACTTATCTTGAGGCTTTTAGTAGTATCCATCAACTTGTCTATGAACTGTAAGAGTAACCAAGTAGTCCGTACCGCGAACAACGGCTATTCGAATAGATTGATAACCCTGCAGGGGTGTACCTCTTCACACGCGCTTCCACCACTTATCGCCGTTTACTGACATGTACTCGGCAACCTTCAAGCGGAAGCCCATCGATGGTGTCGGCCACGACCTGACTAACTACACAAGTCTCTCGTCCAGGTTTATCGCCTATTTGGGTTCCATCCGTGGGAGAACCGGCCGGGGTGTCGCTCACGGCCCCAAACGATGTGTACAGGGTTCCCGAGTCACCAAACGGGCAACCGGTACACCATGCCACGTACCTGTCGCATCACAACCCACCCCGAGGGTCAGCGCTGTGCACGACCTCCAGTAAACTATAAACACCAGAAACTAGTTGCAACTCCTGGACAGAGATCGAGGGTAATTAATAAGCCGAGAGGGTCCATTGGTTTCGGGCCCAATGCATGGTAGTAACTGGAACTTGAACCACACATACAGATCTCGGGTCCTATGGACGGTTCCAATGAAACAACCCACCACGTACTCCTACATGGCCTTTCATTGATACCTTTACCAAGCGTATTCCACACTTCCTTCTCTTTATCGGTATGATCAATTCACTCTGATCCATCACCCAGATGAACCAGACCAGACACAACTCTAAGCATAGCAGGCAACATAAACAAATAGCATGGTGGATCACACATCACATGGCTCAATAAACTCCTACACATGCTAGTGGGTTTCAACTATTTACTGTGGCAATGACAGGTCATGCAAGGGAATAGGGTTCAACTACTGCAGCAAGTAGCAGTTCACACGCTGTTGCCTTAATGCAGTAAAAGAGAGCAGGAGCGAGAAGATTGGGTTTGTATCGGAATGATCAATGATTGCTCGCCTAACAAAGTGGTTGACGGGTACTGCTCTTCAACTGGATACGCAACAGTATCCTCGGGAGCAGGACCTAACACAGAGAATACCGGCGATACAATCATTAAACAAACAAATGCAACAATATGATGTATGTTCATGACATGGCAAGATGCATGTGTTTTGGGCTAATGCAACTATAACCAGAAGGGTTTGAGCCTATTTGAATCAATCAAAGATTCAAATTGGCACTTTAGCTATTATTTAAATAAGTGCATTATCATGTTTTAAAGTATACAACAAGGTTAACTTGCTCAAACATGCATGAAACAAGTGCCATTGGAAAGATTGGATTTTTCTGATCATTTTTCATATATAAATTATTTCCATCTTAGCTACAGTTGATTTTATATGATTTTTAGAAGTTTTGGGTATTTTCTGGAATTTCCTGAATTATTTTTAAATCTAAAAATCCCAGAAAATCCTTTACTGCGTCAGTATGACATCATGCTGACGTCAGTCAGTCAACAGGAGCTGGTCCAAGTCAAACATGACATGTGGGCCCGGCATGTCAGTGTCACAGCTATTTAGCAAAGTTAATTAGTGTTAAACTAAAGACTAATTAGCTGTCAGTGGGGTCTGGGCCCACGGGTCAGTGACTAAACTAATTAACTAATTTAATTAACATTTATTTAATTAAACTAGCTAATTAGGGGAGGGGTGGCCCACGCGTCAGCGACCCAGGGGTGGTCAACCCCCTGGTCAAACGAGTCAAACTCGCCGGCGAAGTGACGCCGGCGAGGCCAGATGTCAGGACCCCGATCCTAAGTCACACAGGTCTAGCCGGTAACACATCATATCACTTTGCGGCCTCACGCACGGTATCCCCACGGGTGCCACCTTACCTGGCCCGGGACCGTTTGCGCATTTTGGCACACGTATATGATAGTGTCGCTAGCATCCATATGACAGAGAACCCGGGCCGACATGAGTAGTTATAAACCAAAAGTGGCACTAAATCACAGGGACAGGCATACATGACCCAGCAACGAACGTGTCGGTCATCAACGTATGAACCCAAGTCGTAGCAAGCTACAAGGACTTAAAGGAACAACGCGTGACATTTCCCTTAAGGGACAGACACAGGAACGAAGAAGGACACATGCCGGCCAGCCTAAGTGTTCCGGAGCAGTAGCAAGCTACCAAGGCTCAGTGGAAACACTAGGAGACATTTCCCTATAAGATAGGCTACCAAAGGTAAACAACTAGGTGTCGGATCCCACACATAGCAATAGACATTACACGTACGCATAACATGCAAGTATGTGCTGAGCAACAAGGCATCACAACATAACTCAACAACTCATATAGATAAAGGCCCAGAAGAGCCATCATAGCATTTATTACAATCAGAGGTCACATGGCCCAACATACAGAGCATACAACCCATTTATCATAATGGTTTCGTACCTAGAACGTCAAATAAAAGGTCGGACTTCAGGGGAACAAAAATCCATAAGGAACAACTAGGGAGTAATTCCTACGAAGTCCTTATGGGGAGGTGGCCAACTTCTTCAAACAAGATACTGCAACAATAGGTCTTCCGGCGGGGTGTGTTGGCCACGACATCCACTTTACCGGTTATCGAGAGACCAATATTATAGTTCTTGGAAAATGCTCCAACCATCATATATGCCTGAGATTCAGTTCTGGTTGGTGTCAGGATATTCCAGACTCATCGAGTCTAGAAAGAATGAATATTTGCAACACAATTCGACGAGACAGCGTTGCGAGATTCTCAGGAATGAACTACGATAGCAGGCTCCAAAACATGAGCTAGTTCTGCTACGTACCTGTGAACACGTTGTCCCAGACAAATGTGACCACATAGTAGTCTTATAATAAAATACTATCGAGTTCTGTTCGGGAACCATCGTCTAGGATATCAAAGTCCTTACATAATTCATATGATTAGCTCTTATGATGGAACTTTTCTCCTTGAACAAATCAATCAGTGGCTTGGTGTGCTAGGGATACATACAGAATGAAGATGATCAGTCTATCAGACCATAGAATACTTCGCACGTATGCATGACTGACTTGGGATGACTCCAGAGGAGGTAAAAACATGCTTTCTCGAATTCACGCGGCAACTTGCATCAAGTGCACATGAATTAGAGAAAGTCACTTCTTTCTTCCGTACATATGCTTCACGAACGGGTCATGAAGACAATGCTTGTAAAAGTTTCCAATACTAACTGGATGTTCAACATAGATCATGGTGAAGATAACAATGTTGCTGATGGGCTCAACAACAATTCATCCAGGTTTCCATGGAGATGCAACTCCATAATTATGTGAACAAGTGATAGTATTGGTCAGACCAATAGATGTAATGGTGTATGCTCGAGGGATCAACCACGAGTAAGACAACGTTACGAATATCGTTGGTTCTGATTTGATTCGAGGATAGCCCACACTCAAATCAAAGTTTTGGACAGGATAATAAATCCACAAATGATCACGGGGATCAATTGGAGAAGATATCATCTATCTTCAATACACACACAAGATATCCCTTTGGAGTGAGCTATGTGGGTTAAGCTTTTATCTTCCAACTCTCCAAGTTGTTGTTTAGCTTAACCAACTAGTTCGGGGTATCCAATACAGATTATTAGAGAAGTGGTCGTTTATAAAGAAACCAACTTGATCACGATCTCAACACAGCGGTCAGGTGACAACCTGGTAATACTTCCGAGAAGATATTCGGAAAATCACGAACCACCGATGTGTTACTAAGCTCGAGAACAATCTTGCTTTTCAGGGCAAGACGATATAATCAAATGAGCAAGGAATTAACAAAATCTTAAGTCATCAATCAAGGGGTGCACCAAGAAAGTGGACTAGGTAGCACGATCAATCTTAGGATGATGATTCGGTAACCATCATGCTAAGAATGAAATTGTTGTCCTTTAACTACCAAGCAACGAAGTTGCTAGGAGTATTGATTTCACACATCACAATCCACTTGTCAGCATTCCGGTTATAATAACACGGAGGCCGAGAAATAAACGATGATGGCGAGAAGTATCACTACATCAAGAATTCATAAGAGATAATGCAATTCTCACGACATTCTTGACATAAAGCTGGTAATACTCCAGGATAGAACAGTTTAGAAGCTGCATTAGCATTCTTCATCTGCGAAGTACAACTTCTTTGACCAAATCCGGAATATGGATAGGGTACTAGAGTTTGTTTCTCCTAGTCATTCCAGAATAGAATGGCTTGACGGACCACAAGAGTAAAAGGCATCGATGAACACAAGTGCACCACTGCTCCTGACTATCAACTGATAGACGAAGGTCATAAAACAACTGAAAAGGGACAACTCAATGAACATATAACTTCTGAGTTGTGGATGCATAGGTTAGTATGTCGAACGAGTTCCACATATTTCTTCCGGATAACCCATGCAGAAAGGTAGGACTGGCAGAGTCACAATATGAATGGAGTACCACTCAGGAGCACTCTGGTTGTGATCTTTTGGTTCGGGAGAACTTCTGCCAAGATGGTTCATGGTATTGGAAGAACGATAACCACGGACCTCGAGGACTATCGCAAGGTTACTAATATCCTAAAGGAACGAGCAAATACTATCCACATGAAGTAAGTAGGGTGAAGCTCGGGTTCAAGAACCCAGGAATAGAATACCTACCAACTAAATGGCATCACGGGATGCTTTTCGAGAACAATGGCCAGAATCATCACACTGAAAATATAAAGCATTGCTAGCTTACTGAATGATCTTCTAAGATTACTTAGGGTCATAATAATAACTCCAACATATGTGTCGAGGTAACAGGGTGCCTCAACACACTGACTAGTGTGATTAATCTGGCCTAAAAGGACATCGGAAACAGGGAGGAAAGGTTTGCAAATGCATCAGACTATTTAGAAACCTGGGATGACTTGGACAGCATAACGACTGTAAGTGTTCGAAAATACTTTGAGATCCAAGCAACAGAGTATCATATCCACTTAACATCATAATGTCAAGGTGCTGAGACCAACAGTTGAACAAACAGAAGTAGTAGAAACTGAACTGAGGGTTGAATCCACAATAACGTGATCCTGATAGACATAAGAGAAAACCTAGTTCTTAATCCCCGTAGAAAGAAGAAGGTGACTCAGATCAGAAGGTCATAAGGTAAAGGAGTAAAAAGAGCCTTACGTTCCCTTCCACAAACAATTCCCTTACATAACTAAAGAGTTTCTATACATGACTTCGACCAGTTTGGCTTGCTAATCCTACAGGCAGTCAGGCTCTGATACCAAAGCTGTCAGGACCCCGATCCTAAGTCACACAGGTCTAGCCGGTAACACATCATATCACTTTGCGGCCTCACGCACGGTATCCCCACGGGTGCCACCTTACCTGGCCCGGTACCGTTTGCGCATTTTGGCACACGTATATGATAGTGTCGCTAGCATCCATATGACAGAGAACCCGGTCCGACATGACTAGTTATAAACCAAAAGTGGCACTAAATCACAGGGACAAGCATACATGACCCAGCAACGAACGTGTCGGTCATCAACGTATGAACCCAAGTCGTAGCAAGCTACAAGGACTTAAAGGAACAACGCGTGACATTTCCCCTAAGGGACAGACACAGGAACGAAGAAGGACACATGCCGGCCAGCCTAAGTGTTCCGGAGCAGTAGCAAGCTACCAAGGCTCAGTGGAAACACTAGGAGACATTTCCCTGTAAGATAGGCTACCAAAGGTAAACAACTAGGTGTCGGATCCCACACATAGCAATACACATTACACGTACGCATAACATGCAAGTATGTGCTGAACAACAAGGCATCACAACATAACTCAACAACTCATATAGATAAAGGCCCAGAAGAGCCATCATAGCATTTATTACAATCAGAGGTCACATGACCCAACATACATAGCATACAGGCAACGGAAGCATTACATGTCTGAGTACAGACATCTACAAATGAAAAAGACTAAGAAGCCTGACTATCTACCAGACCCTCCCAAGGGTACAAGATCGTAGCTGAGGTAACAAACTAAACGTCGAAGTCCACGTGGAACCACTAGCGAGACTGAAGTCTCTCTGCAAAAACATAAATTAAGCAAACGTGAGTACAAAGGTACTCAGCAAGACTTACATCAGAACTAGCTACATATGCATCGGTATCAACAAAGGGGTGGTGGAGTTTGACTGCAGCAAGCCAGCTTTGACTCGGTGGCTATCCTGAACTACGACTGCAAGTAACTCTTTTGAGTTGGCGCACACGAGTCCACATATTCACCAATCAATACACCACTATGGATCCGTTCCCGTCTCCCTACGAGAAGGCCATCCATAGCACTCACGCTTATCTTGCGCGTTTTAGAGTATCCACTTTCACTTGTCTATGAACTGTAATAGGCAACCCAGAAGTCCATTACCGCGGACACGGCTATTCGAATAGATTATATTTAACCCTGCAGGGGTGTACTTCTTCACACACGCTCTCACCACTTACCGCCGTTTACACGACATGTACTCGGCAACCTTCAAGCGGAGGCCCAGCGAGGGTGTCGGCCACGACCTAACTAACCACACAAGTCTCTCGTCCAGGTTTATCGCCTATTTGGGTTCCATTCGTGGGGAGATCCGGCCGGGGTGTCGCTCACGGCCCCAAACGATGTGTACAGGGTTCCCGCATCACCAAACGAGCAATCGGTACACCGTGCCACGTACCTGCCGTGTCACAGCCCACCCCGAGGGTCAGCACTGCGCACGACCTCCAGTAAACTACAAACACCAGAAACTAGTTGCAACTCCTGGACAAAGATCATGTTGATTAATAAGTCGAGACGGTCCATTGGTTTCGGGCCCAATGCATGGTAGTAACTGGTCATGGATCAACCAACACAGAACTCAGTTCCTGAGGACGGCTGCAATGAGACAACCCAGCATGTACTCCTACATGGCCTCTCATCGCTACCTTTACCAAATCGTGTTCACACACTTAGCTCACACACCGTAGGACATGTTCATCACATTCCAATTCATCCCCGATGAATCAGACCTGACACAACTCTAAGCAATAGCAGGCATAACCAAAAAGCATCAATGAGTAGGCACAACATGGCTCAAACAACTCCTACTCATACTAGTGGGTTTCAACTATTTACTGTGGCAATGACGGGTCATGCAGTGGAAAGTGGTTCAACTACCGCAGCAGGTAATAATTGAAGCGTTGTTGTCCTAATGCAGTAAAAGAGAGCAAGAGCGAGAGAGTGGGATTGTATCGGAATGCTCAATGGGGGTTTGCTTGCCTGGCACTTCTGAAGATAACATTGAGTCTTCATCGGTGTCATCGATCACATCGTCGGAACACGTCTACTGAAAGGGGACAAGCACCGGCAAACAATAGAGAACACAATCAATGCAATGCGACAATATGATGCATGATCATGACATGGCAATATGCTTTTGATTGAGCTAATGCAACTAGCAACACAATTAAATGAAGTTGGTTTGAACCAGAGGTTCAAATTCAAACTTCATATGTGATTAATTAAATGCCATTTAATTGATTTGACCTGATCAGCAGGTTTAACTTGTTCAAACATGCATGAAAATGCCATAAACAGATTCCTTGAATTTTTCTGATCAATTTACATATATAAATTATTTTCATCTGAGTTATAGATTATTTTCTATGATTTTTAGAAGTTTTGGTTATTTTCTGAAATAAATAAATCATTTCTGATTTATTTAAAATTCCAGAAAGCATTTATGACATCATAGTGACATCATCACTACGTCAGCAGGTCAAAGGCGCCAGCCCAGGTCAAACCTGACGGCTGGGACCCACAAGTCAGTGTCTCAACTAATTAACTAAAAGTTAAACTAAACTAAACAGACACGGGGCCCACATGTCAGTGAGTCATAGAGTTAACTAATTACAAATTAGCACTAATCTAGAATTAGCAGGGCACTGGGCCCACCTGTCAGTGTCTACTTAAACTAATGACAGAAATTAAACTTAACTAAAACCTAAACTAAAACTAATCTACAGCCGGCCCCACATGTCATGGACACAGGGGGGGTCCAGCCGGAGTCAAACGAGGCCAAAACCACCGGCGGCTCGACGTCGGCGAGGCCAAACGTGGCGGCGGTGCTCGGAAATCGCCCTCCGGCGACCATTTGGACGGCGGTTTGGTGCTACGTGTAGCTGGGGAGCTCGCGCATCTAGTGGAGGCGACGGTGTGTGCTGGGGTGGCCGGAGCTCGTCGGAAACGAGCTCGCGGCGGCGCCGGAGTTCGGGCTCCGTCGGGTTAAGCGCTGCGGGGCACGGGGAGACGAGCTGATGGGTGCGGCGTGCTCCTGGGGGTGCGCTGAGCTCGCTCGTGGCCTCAAAGAAGCGTGACAGCAGCTCTGGCCACGGCGGCGACAGGCTCAGCGGCGGCCGGCGACGGTGAGGAAAGGGGCGACGGCTACGGTGAGCTACAGGCCACGGGGACAGGGGGAAACGGCTCGGAGGCTCACCGTGGTTCATTTGAAGAAGACGGCGACCCCCCGAGGGCGGCCTGACGGCGGCGAATCGCCGACGGCGGTCACCGGACGCAGAGGAGGGGAACGACGGTGTTGCGGGTAAGGGGGGGCTCCTGGCGTCGCGTGAGATGAAGGAGAGGAAGAGGGGGAACACGGCGAAGCTCGAGGGATCATCGGAGGGGCGAGAGATGGACGGTGGCCGTGGTGGTTCAGGACGGCGGCGACGGTGGCGCTCGGCCAAGGTGAACAACGGCGAGGGAGAGAGCCAGGGGGGGAAAAATGAGGCGAGGGTGAGAGAGAGGGGGGACTAGCAAGTCCCTGGACGTCTCCAGGCGCGAGGAGAAGCAGGAGGTGGCATGCAGGAGCTGGCCAGGGCGAGCGCGCGTGCGACAGTGAGCTGCTCCGACTGGCGGAGGAAGACGACGCGGTGGGGGTGGGCTGGGCCTGGCAGGCCGGCTGTCTGCCGGCTTCTAGTGGGCTGCACAGGTAAGAAGGCCCAGGCACTTCTCTCTCTCTTATTTTCTTTCTGTTTTCTATTTCTGTTATTTTGTTTTGATTTAGTTTATAGCCCAAATCATTTTAGTAAATCCTAAAAATAATTGTGGGCATTAAATAAATTATTACAGAGACCCTCAATTATTTTCAGAATTATTGGACCATTTAAAGGTATTAAAAATATTTATATGCCCCAATTTAAATACTTATTGATTTAATTCAAAGCCCAAAATATTCCACAAAAATGCTCACTATTTTTGGTTTGGTCTCAATGCCTTGCCAAAATTATCAAACATTGATGAAGCGATTTCGGGACATTGGAAATGATTTTATTCTTGACCCTAGTTGAGTTGCTTTACTGCTAGGGTTTAGGCAATCCCCATTTCAAGTTTCTGAGAATTGAAACATGATGCACACAAGACTAACTGGACCAGAGCAGACCAGAACTGGGGATGTGACAACTCACCCACACTAAACAAGAATCTCGTCCCGAGATTCAGGACGTGAGATAAGAAATCAAAGGGAACACTAACTAACACATTCTTCTCGATCCCGGTTCTCCTCCTCGAAATTGTTGATTCGTAGCATCATGTTGATCCTGACTTCCTTGATTACTAGATCTTTGTCCAACACAGTGATAACAGAAGAAACTCTGCAATAGTTGATCTTGTGAAGATCGGGCAACTCAAGATCAACTCTTGGAGTGAGACGTTGAAACATCTCTTGAGCTGAGACACGGAGTACACCTCCAGGGGGATGGAATGAAACAAACGATGAAGGTTCACCTAGTGGCCATAATTCCACACCTAAGAAGATGGTGACGATACCACCAGACGGGGCACCTTTAGGGAAGGTGACTCACAGAATTATTCCCTTAAGTGGCAAAAAGAATTACTTTTGATATAGAGATCATTGAAATTCCCTTTACCAGCCTAAGGCAAACACAATCGATCGTTTGACGGAGTTCGAGATAATGACATTCTCGGGCCAGAATAGATGATGTGGACTACCTTGTAAAGGACAATGCCAAGGTTGATTTTGCTTATCACCGGAAATGGATGGAACCTATGGCAGGACCACTTTTGAAGATAATCCTGAACAGCAGTTGCTGAGAAGGGCAATCCATGGAAAATTGGCATGATGGTGGTGCAAGCTGGGAATGATTCTATTAACTGGGAAGAAACCCAACAGTAGAGAGTAATTCTACTCTTGAGGGGTTATAGCATAATCAAGAACACTGTGAGCAATCCCGGTTAGTGCCGGTGATAACACCTAGTGCTTGTGCGTGCTCTCAAGAACTTGAGCATCCTCATATCCATCAAGGTATTACCAATATCCGTGTCAAGGATCCTAGCAACACCACATACTACCATGATGAATAACGATGGACGATGCTGATGCAAAGGAAGATAACACTTTCCTAGATTTCACCTAAGCGGAGCCAAGGGGCAAAATCTGGATGATCGACCGAGAGACATTTAGCACTCCGCTTCTAATGTTCTCCTTGATGTGCTAGCACAACCCATTTATCATAATGGTTTCGTACCTAGAACGTCAAATAAAAGGTCGGACTTCAGGGGAACAAAAATCCATAAGGAACAACTAGGGAGTAATTCCTACGAAGTCCTTATGGGGAGGTGGCCAACTTCTTCAAACAAGATACTGCAACAATAGGTCTTCCGGCGGGGTGTGTTGGCCATGACATCCACTTTACCGGTTATCGAGAGACCAATATTATAGTTCTTGGAAAATGCTCCAACCATCATATATGCCTGAGATTTAGTTCTGGTTGGTGTCAGGATATTCCAGACTCATCGAGTCTAGAAAGAATGAATATTTGCAACACAATTCGACGAGACAGCGTTGCGAGATTCTCAGGAATGAACTACGATAGCAGGCTCCAAAACATGAGCTAGTTCTGCTACGTACCTGTGAACACGTTGTCCCAGACAAACGTGACCACATAGTAGTCTTATAATAAAATACTATCGAGTTCTGGTCGGGAACCATCGTCTAGGATATCAAAGTCCTTACATAATTCATATGATTAGCTCTTATGATGGAACTTTTCTCCTTGAACAAATCAATCAGTGGCTTGGTGTGCTAGGGATACATACAGAATGAAGATGATCAGTCTATCAGACCATAGAATACTTCGCACGTATGCATGACTGACTTGGGATGACTCCAGAGGAGGTAAAAACATGCTTTCTCGAATTCACGGCGGCAACTTGCATCAAGTGCACATGAATTAGAGAAAGTCACTTCTTTCTTCCGTACATATGCTTCACGAACGGGTCATGAAGACAATGCTTGTAAAAGTTTCCAATACTAACTGGATGTTCAACATAGATCATGGTGAAGATAACAATGTTGCTGATGGGCTCAACAACAATTCATCCAGGTTTCCATGGAGATGCAACTCCATAATTATGTGAACAAGTGATAGTATTGGTCAGACCAATAGATGTAATGGTGTATGCTCGAGGGATCAACCACGAGTAAGACAACGTTACGAATATCGTTGGTTCTGATTTGATTCGAGGATAGCCCACACTCAAATCAAAGTTTTGGACAGGATAATAAATCCACAAATGATCACGGGGATCAATTGGAGAAGATATCATCTATCTTCAATACACACACAAGATATCCCTTTGGAGTGAGCTATGTGGGTTAAGCTTTTATCTTCCAACTCTCCAAGTTGTTGTTTAGCTTAACCAACTAGTTCGGGGTATCCAATACAGATTCTTAGAGAAGTGGTCGTTTATAAAGAAACCAACTTGATCACGATCTCAACACAGCGGTCAGGTGACAACCTGGTAATACTTCCGAGAAGATATTCGGAAAATCACGAACCACCGATGTGTTACTAAGCTCGAGAACAATCTTGCTTTTCAGGGCAAGACGATATAATCAAATGAGCAAGGAATTAACAAAATCTTAAGTCATCAATCAAGGGGTGCACCAAGAAAGTGGACTAGGTAGCACGATCAATCTTAGGATGATGATTCGGTAACCATCATGCTAAGAATGAAATTGTTGTCCTTTAACTACCAAGCAACGAAGTTGCTAGGAGTATTGATTTCACACATCACAATCCACTTGTCAGCATTCCGGTTATAATAACACGGAGGCCGAGAAATAAACGATGATGGCGAGAAGTATCACTACATCAAGAATTCATAAGAGATAATGCAATTCTCACGACATTCTTGACATAAAGATGGTAATACTCCAGGATAGAACAGTTTAGAAGCTGCATTAGCATTCTTCATCTGCGAAGTACAACTTCCCTGACCAAATCCAGAATATGGATAGGGTACTGGAATTTGTTTCTCCTAGTCATTCCAGAATAGAATGGCTTGACGGACCACAAGAGTAAAAGGCATCGATGAACACAAGTGCACCACTGCTCCTGACTATCAACTGATAGACGAAGGCCATAAAACAACTGAAAAGGGACAACTCAAAGAACATATAACTTCTGAGTTGTGGATGCATAGGTTAGTATGTCGAACGAGTTCCACATATTTCTTCCGGATAACCCATGCAGAAAGGTAGGACTGGCAGAGTCACAATATGAATGGAGTACCACTCAGGAGCACTCTGGTTGTGATCTTTTGGTTCGGGAGAACTTCTGCCAAGATGGTTCATGGTATTGGAAGAACGATAACCACGGACCTCGAGGACTATCGCAAGGTTACTAATATCCTAAAGGAACGAGCAAATACTATCCACATGAAGTAAGTAGGGTGAAGCTCGGGTTCAAGAACCCAGGAATAGAATACCTACCAACTAAATGGCATCACGGGATGCTTTTCGAGAACAATGGCCAGAATCATCACACTGAAAATATAAAGCATTGCTAGCTTACTGAATGATCTTCTAAGATTACTTAGGGTCATAATAATAACTCCAACATATGTGTCGAGGTAACAGGGTGCCTCAACACACTGACTAGTGTGATTAATCTGGCCTAAAAGGACATCGGAAACAGGGAGGAAAGGTTTGCAAATGCATCAGACTATTTAGAAACCTGGGATGACTCGGACAGCATAACGACTGTAAGTGTTCGAAAATACTTTGAGATCCAAGCAAAAGAGTATCATATCCACTTAACATCATAATGTCAAGGTGCTGAGACCAACAGTTGAACAAACAGAAGTAGTAGAAACTGAACTGAGGGTTGAATCCACAATAACGTGATCCTGATAGACATAAGAGAAAACCTAGTTCTGAATCCCCGTAGAAAGAAGAAGGTGACTCAGATCAGAAGGTCATAAGGTAAAGGAGTAAAAAGAGCCTTACGTTCCCTTCCACAAACAATTCCCTTACATAACTAAAGAGTTTCTAGACATGACTTCGACCAGTTTGGCTTGCTAATCCTACAGGCAGTCAGGCTCTGATACCAAAGCTGTCAGGACCCCAATCCTAAGTCACACAGGTCTAGCCGGTAACACATCATATCACTTTGCGGCCTCACGCACGGTATCCCCACGGGTGCCACCTTACCTGGCCCGGGACCGTTTGCGCATTTTGGCACACGTATATGATAGTGTCGCTAGCATCCATATGACAGAGAACCCGGGCCGACATGACTAGTTATAAACCAAAAGTGGCACTAAATCACAGGGACAGGCATACATGACCCAGCAACGAACGTGTCGGTCATCAACGTATGAACCCAAGTCATAGCAAGCTACAAGGACTTAAAGGAACAACACGTGACATTTCCCCTAAGAGACAGACACAGGAACGAAGAAGGACACATGCCGGCCAGCCTAAGTGTTCCGGAGCAGTAGCAAGCTACCAAGGCTCAGTGGAAACACTAGGAGACATTTCCCTGTAAGATAGGCTACCAAAGGTAAACAACTAGGTGTCGGATCCCACACATAGCAATACACATTACACGTACGCATAACATGCAAGTATGTGCTGAACAACAAGGCATCACAACATAACTCAACAACTCATATAGATAAAGGCCCAGAAGAGCCATCATAGCATTTATTACAATCAGAGGTCACATGACCCAACATACAGAGCATACAGGCAATGGAAGCATTACATGTCTGAGTACATACATCTACAAATGAAAAAGACTAAGAAGCCTGACTATCTACCAAACCCTCCCAAGGGTACAAGATCGTAGCTGAGGTAACAAACTAAACGTCGAAGTCCACGCGGAACCACTAGCGAGACTGAAGTCTCTCTGCAAAAACATAAATTAAGCAAACGTGAGTACAAAGGTACTCAGCAAGACTTACATCAGAACTAGCTACATATGCATCGGTATCAACAAAGGGGTGGTGGAGTTTGACTGCAGCAAGCCAGCTTTGACTCGGTGGCTATCCTGAACTACGACTGCAAGTAACTCTTTTGAGGTGGCGCACACGAGTCCACATATTCACCAATCAATACACCACTATGGGTCCGCTCCCGTCTCCCTACGAGAAGGCCATCCATAGCACTCACGCTTATCTTGCGCGTTTTAGAGTATCCACTTTCACTTGTCTATGAACTGTAATAGGCAACCCAGAAGTCCATTACCGCGGACATGGCTATTCGAATAGATTATATTTAACCCTGCAGGGGTGTACTTCTTCACACACGCTCTCACCACTTACCGCCGTTTACACGACATGTACTCGGCAACCTTCAAGCGGAGGCCCAGCGAGGGTGTCGGCCACGACCTGACTAACCACACAAGTCTCTCGTCCAGGTTTATCGCTTATTTGGGTTCCATCCGTGGGGAGATCCGGCCGGGGTGTCGCTCACGGCCCCAAACGATGTGTACAGGGTTCCCGCATCCCCAAACGGGCAATCGGTACACCGTGCCACGTACCTGCCGCGTCACAGCCCACCCCGAGGGTCAGCGCTGCGCACGACCTCCAGTAAACTACAAACACCAGAAACTAGTTGCAACTCCTGGACAGAGATCATGTTGATTAATAAGTCGAGAGGGTCCATTGGTTTCGGGCCCAATGCATGGTAGTAACTGGTCATGGATCAACCAACACAGAACTCAGTTCCTGAGGACGGCTGCAATGAGACAACCCACCATGTACTCCTACATGGCCTCTCATCGCTGCCTTTACCAAATCGTGTTCACACACTTAGCTCACACACCGTAGGACATGTTCATCACATTCCTATTCATCCCCGATGAATCAGACCTGACACAACTCTAAGCAATAGCAGGCATAACCAAAAAGCATCAATGAGTAGGCACAACATGGCTCAAACAACTCCTACTCATACTAGTGGGTTTCAACTATTTACTGTGGCAATGACGGGTCATGCAGTGGAAAGTGGTTCAACTACCGCAGCAGGTAATAATTGAAGCGTTGTTGTCCTAATGCAGTAAAAGAGAGCAAGAGCGAGAGAGTGGGATTGTATCAGAATGCTCAATGGGGGTTTGCTTGCCTGGCACTTCTGAAGATAACATTGAGTCTTCATCGGTGTCATCGATCACATCGTCGGAACACATCTACTGAAAGGGGACAAGCACCGGCAAACAAGAGAGAACACAATCAATGCAATGCGACAATATGATGCATGATCATGACATGGCAATATGCTGTTGATTGAGCTAATGCAACTAGCAACACAATTAAATGAAGTTGGTTTGAACCAGAGGTTCAAATTCAAACTTCATATGTGATTATTTAAATGCCATTTAATTGATTTGACCTGATCAGCAGGTTTAACTTGTTCAAACATGCATGAAAATGCCATAAACAGATTCCTTGAATTTTTCTGATCAATTTACATATATAAATTATTTTCATCTGAGTTATAGATTATTTTCTATGATTTTTAGAAGTTTTGGTTATTTTCTGAAATAAATAAATCATTTCTGATTTATTTAAAATTCCAGAAAGCATTTATGACATCATAGTGACATCATCACTACGTCAGCAGGTCAAAGGCGCCAGCCCAGGTCAAACCTGACGGCTGGGACCCACAAGTCAGTGTCTCAACTAATTAACTAAAAGTTAAACTAAACTAAACAGACACGGGGCCCACATGTCAGTGAGTCATAGAGTTAACTAATTACAAATTAGCACTAATCTAGAATTAGCAGGGCACTGGGCCCACCTGTCAGTGTCTACTTAAACTAATGACAGAAATTAAACTTAACTAAAACCTAAACTAAAACTAATCTACAGCCGGCCCCACATGTCATGGACACAGGGGGGTCCAGCCGGAGTCAAACGAGGTCAAAACCACCAGCGGCTCCACGCCTGCGAGGCCAAACGTGGCGGCGGTGCTCGGAAATCGCCCTCCGGCGACCATTTGGACGGCGGTTTGGTGCTACGTGTAGCTGGGGAGCTCGCGCATCTAGTGGAGGCGACGGTGTGTGCTGGGGTGGCCGGAGCTCGTCGGAAACGAGCTCGCGGCGGCGCCGGAGTTCGGGCTCCGTCGGGTTAAGCGCTGCGGGGCACGGGGAGACGAGCTGATGGGTGCGGCGTGCTCCTGGGGGTGCGCTGAGCTCGCTCGTGGCCTCAAAGAAGCGTGACAGCAGCTCTGGCCACGGCGGCGACAGGCTCAGCGGCGGCCGGCGACGGTGAGGAAAGGGGCGACGGCTACGGTGAGCTACAGGCCACGGGGACAGGGGGAAACGGCTCGGAGGCTCACCGTGGTTCATTTGAAGAAGACGGCGAGCCCGGGGGCGGCCTGACGGCGGCGAATCGCCAACGGCGGTCACCGGACGCAGAGGAGGGGAACGACGGCGTTGCGGGTGAGGGGGGGCTCCTGGCGTCGCGTGAGATGAAGGAGAGGAAGAGGGGGAACACGGCGGAGCTCGAGGGCTCATCGGAGGGGCGAGAGATGGACGGTGGCCGTGGTGGTTCAGGACGGCGGCGACGGTGGCGCTCGGCCAAGGTGAACAGCGGCGAGGGAGAGAGCCAGGGGGGAAAAAATGAGGCGAGGGTGAGAGAGAGGGGGGACTAGCAAGTCCCTGGACGTCTCCAGGCGCGAGGAGAAGCAGGAGGTGGCAAGCAGGAGCTGGCCAGGGCGAGCGCGCGCGCGACAGCGAGCTGCTCCGACTGGCGGAGGAAGACGACGCGGTGGGGGTGGGATGGGCCTGGCAGGCCGGCTGTCTGCGGGCTTCTAGTGGGCTGCACAGGTAAGAAGGCCCAGGTACTTCTCTCTCTCTTATTTTCTTTCTGTTTTCTATTTCTGTTATTTTGTTTTGATTTAGTTTATAGCCCAAATTATTTTAGTAAATCCTAAAAATAATTGTGGGCATTAAATAAATTATTACAGAGACCCTCAATTATTTTCACAATTATTGGAGCATTTAAAGGTATTAAAAATATTTATATGCCCCAATTTAAATACTTATTGATTTAATTCAAAGCCCAAAATATTCCACAAAAATGCTCACTATTTTTGGTTTGGTCTCAATGCCTTGCCAAAATTATCAAACATTGATGAAGGGATTTTGGGACATTGGAAATGATTTTATTCTTGACCCTAGTTGAGTTGCTTTACTGCTAGGGTTTAGGCAATCCCCATTTCAAGTTTCTGAGAATTGAAACATGATGCACACAAGACTAACTGGACCAGAGCAGACCAGAACTGGGGATGTGACACCAGACACGGCGGCGTGCTTCGGAAAACGTCCACAGGGCTCGGTTCGAGCCGCGGCTAGGCGCGTTGGAGAGCCCTTGCCGAAGCGCGTCGAACGGTGGTGGTCGCCGGGCCTGTGGTGGCCGGAGACGACGGCAACGAGCTCGACAGCGGCGGCCGGCGTTCGGGTGTGTGTGGAGACGCGGCTACGGTGGCCTAGGCGATGCGTGCTTGGTGCCTAGCTCGTCTACGTGCTGCGGCGAGCGAGATGGACATGTGTCCGTGACCAAATGGTCTTCGGAGCATCGCCGGCGGCAAGCACGGCAGCGGTGGGTTTCGGTGATCAATGGAGCGGCAGCTACACGGCGCAAACAACGCAGAGGAAGGAGGGATACGGCGTAGGAGCTCACCGCGGTGCTAGCGAGCTCGACGGAGAGGTCGGGGACGCTCTGCAGCTTCTGAATCGACGGTGAGGTGCTCCGGCGATCCGACGTTGGGGACGACGGCATGAAGGCGTTGCAGGGCTCCCGGCGATCCGTGGCTCAGCGAGGAGGTAGAGGGCGTCGCGGCGAATCTTCTAGACACGGTCACGGGACGAGGGGGAGGGTCTAGGTGCGACAACGGCGAGCGGCGGCGACGAGCGGCTCGGTGGTGAGAGGGAGAGAGCCAGGGGAAGGCGATGGGGACGAGGGGAAAGTGCGAGAAGGGTCGGGGCAGCTGCGTGGCGACGCCAGGAGATGTACAGGCCGTCGGGGAGGCAGGCAAGCAGGGTGGAGGTGGCCAGGCGCGTGCCGGCGCGCGGTGGCCACGTGCGCTGCCTTCTGGCACGAGGAGGAAGGCGACAGAACGGGGCTGGTGGGCTGGGCCGGCCTGCAACAGTGCTGGGCCCTTCTCTCTCTTTCTTTTTTCCTATTTCTTTCTGTTTCATTTGTTTTGCAACTTTGTTTAATTAATAAAAATGCCAGAACATTTTATAACTCATAAAAGTTGTCATGCCCACTGTATATATTATGAACAGTATGGAACATTATAGTTTATGATTATTTGAGCATTTAAAATATTTTATAGCATTTAAATGCCCAAATTCAAATAACATATGATTTAATCCAGAGACCTTGGATGTCCTAGAAAATTGTGCACCATTTTTGGCAGAGGTTTAGGACCAAGGCAGAAATGATGAACATTTTTGAAGGGCATTTTGGGTACATTGGAAAAGATTTTATCAAACCCTAGTTGTTAGAAGAGGGGTGCTGGGGTTTCTGTCATTCCCATTTCAAGTTTCTTTGATAAGTAAACATGATGCACACTCTAGCTAGCCCTAATGCAAGTGCTAAACTAGGGATGTGACAATTGTGACCGGCCCGCAGCCGGCCCTCCGAGCCCCAGCCCATCCGCGCCCTGCGAGGGCGGTCTCCGTGCCACGGCAGGTGGAGGCTAGCGGGGCCAGCTCGTCCGCGCCGGAGAATGAGGCGACCAGCGCGGCGCCGTCGGGTTGGAGGCCAGGAGGCGGTGGCGCGCTGATCGTCGCGTCGCGGGACGTCCTCGATCGCTTCAACTCCTTGGGCAACGTCGTGCAGACGGCGATGCAGGAGTTCGTGGCCACACGGTCCTCCGTTCGGGTACGTGTGCTTCGTGTTCTTCTGTTTTTATTCCTTCAATTTCTTCTGTGGGGGCGCGTCAGCACACCCACTGGGTGTAGTTCCCGAGTTCCGAGCTGGTTGCTGAGCAGGCGGCTTGGAACTCCAAAGTGTGCGTCGTGGGCTGATCTTGCATCTCGTTGCAGGAGTACCACAATCTCCACGTGGCCTTCTACAACGCTCATCGCCAGGAGCTGGCGCAGCTGTAGGCTGCCTTGGCAGACAGCCAAGGTGAGTGCTTCTCCTCTTCTCCTTGCGGGGGCGCGTCAGCGCACCCGCTGGGTGTAGTCCCCGAGTTCCGAGCCGGCTGCTAAGGAGGCGGCTTGGAACTCCAAGGTTATCCTTTTGCTGCTGACATTTGTTGTTTTTCTTCCTCTCTTGCCAGCGGTCCCAACCGACCTTCGCAACCAGCTGGGCGAGGCCGAGTCGGAGCTGGCTGCTAAGGAGAGAGAGCATGGTCTTGCCGCTCAAGACCGCGACCGCCTGACCAAGGAGCTGGCGGACCAGGCGGTGGCCCACAAGGTCGAGCTTGGGAAGATGTCGGACGCGGATACACTTCCGCAGGCCGAATTCGAGACCGAGCGCTCGAATTGGGCCGAGAAGGAGGCGGCTCTCCAAGACGGCTACGTAGCCATTGGAGACATGGTTGACGGTGAGATGTCTATCCTTTCCTCTTGTACTCGTCGTCTTGTAACAGCTGTCTTTCTTCTCTTCTGATCCTTCTTCTAGTTTTTGCAGAGTTCTTCCCGGGCTACTCTGTGGCTGCCACCCAGGCCATCGAGGCCGAGTGTGTGCGAGGCGCCAGGCGGGCCGGGAGATCGCACCCAACGCGCCCAGGACCCCGATCTATGAGCTTCTTGCCATTCGGGTGCGTCTCCTATTGGTCCGCCGTCTGCTTCGCCGTCTGCAGCGTGCTGGCGCCCAGGTCCTGGCCGTCCTCTGGCCAGGTGTGCCAGCACTCCGCACTCCCGGTCGGACTGCCGACTGGCTGGAGGCGGGCGGCCAACGCTTCAAGGCTTGGAAGGGCTCCGCAGCGAGGGCTGGCACATGGACCGCCCTTGAATTCGTCAAGAGCTGGTATCTGGGCCTAAGCCTTGAGCAGCTGGAGACCTTCCGTGCGGAGGCCCAACCTGAGCTGGCCGTCGTGCAGAAGGAGCTCGTCCAACGCGCCGCCGCCCTTACCGAGTACGCCGACACCTCCGTCTTCATCCCAGAGTTGGACGAAAGGGGACATGTGGTGCCGCCTAGCAACTTCGGGCTGGACCTAGCGGCGTCGGAGGAGCCGGACGAGGAGATCGCCCCCAGTGAAGGGGACGAGGAGGAGGAAGGCAGCGACGAGGAGGCCAGCTCCCAGGAGGCGGATCCGTCTGCCAGCTGCTAGCCTGACTAGTCCTCGACAAGCGGACCAGGTGTGGTGGCCCCGCCTGCCACAGGAAGCGGCCAGACCGAGACCCACCAGGCGGCCCCCTCAGAAGCCGGTTCCGTCGTGCCGCCTGCCCAGCCTACTGCGCCTTAAGTCTTTTCTTTTGTATTTGTTGTTTCCTGTTTCTCTGTAAGACTTTGTAGGGTTAATCCGAACAATTCCACCCGCAGGGTGTATCAGTAAGTTATTACTGCAAGGCGGCCCTTGAGGCCTTTTGGATGTAAATATTCTTTTAATCCTGCATGGTTTTTATGCAATTTTGCCGAGTCCTAGGATTAGCCCCGCCCTAGATTCCTTGTGGCGATTTTCCTTTTGCCGTCTCCTTTAACTGCCGCCCTACCAGCCAGATAGCCACTCTGTGGTTCTGTGGCTGGGTCAGGAACTTGGCTGTTTTCAGGGTAGGCAAGTATTCCGCCCTCTGGAAGGCGGCGCGGCTAAGCCCAGAACCGGCTGGCCGGCTGTTTGACAGCCGGCTGCTCGTGCGAGGGGCCGGCTTGCCCTATGTCTTTTTTCCTTAGCCATTTTTCATGTGGGCACCATTTCTAGCCTTTGGCTCCTGCCAGTCGGACAGCCGCGTTCTGCGAGTCTGTGACTTAATGCGGGAGAGGGCTTGGATGCCATCACATTACTTGTCTGACTATTTAAGGAGAATTTCTTAGACATAGGGCTAGGCGGCCAGTCCCCGGGCCGTCTGCTAGGCTCTAGTGCCAGACAAAGGAGTGAACAACAATCATTCACAGACATAATTCTTATCATATAGATAAAGGGTTGGGCAGTCCCCGAGATCTCCTCGGGGGTCCCATTGCTTCTCAAAATAACTTTAGATAGCGCGACACATACTGTCTTTCAGCTATAAAAGCGGCAAAGTAGGTTTGCGTTCCATGGGCGCTCCGACTCCTTGCGTGAGTCGTCTCTCTTGTGTGCTCTTGGCTTCTGGGCATCAATGAGGTAGTAGGCATCATTGCTTAGTACCTTGCTGACGATGAACGGTCCTTCCCAAGGAGCCGAGAGCTTGTGCTGGCCGGCTATTCGCTGGATCAGCCGGAGCACAAGGTCCCCCTTGCGGAAGGAGCGTGGCTTGACTCGCCGGCTGTGATAGCGGCGGAGACCCTGCTGGTAGATGGTGGAGCGGTTGAGTGCTACCAGCCAGGCCTCCTCCTGTAGGTCCACGCCGTCTTCGCGTTCTTCTTTGGCTTCGGCTTCCGTATACATGGTGACACGAGGTGAGTCAAACTCAACATCCGTTGGGATGACAACCTCGGCCCCATACACGAGGAAGAAAGGAGTGAAGCCAGTGGATTTGTTCGAAGTGGTTCTGAGGCTCCAAAGGCCAGACGGTAATTCTTCAATCCAGCAGCCGGCTGATCGCTCCAAAGGTTCGACCAGCTGGGGCTTGATGCCGGACAGGATAAGGTCATTGGCACGCTCGACTTGGCCGTTGGACTGTGGGTGGGCAACGGACGCTAGGTCCAGTCGGATGCCCTGTGTAGCACATAAACGGGCAAGTGCGCCTTTGGCAAAATTTGTGCCATTGTCGGTGATGATGCTGTGCGATATACCATACCGGACTGTGATGTCTGCGATGAATGTCACAGTAGTTGGGCCATTTAGTTACTTGATTGCTTAGGCTTCGATCCACTTGGTGAATTTATCTGTTGCCACGAGTAAATGTGTCAAGCCTCCTCTGGCTGTCTTGAAAGGGCCTACCATATCCAGGCCCCAGACGGTTGGCCAAGTGATCGGAATAGTCTTGAGTGCAGAAGCCGGCAAGTGTTGCTTGGAACTGAAGCGCTAGCAGCCGTTGCACTTTCTTACCAAATATTTGGCATCGTCCAAAGCAGTCGGCCAGAAGAAGCCGTGGCGGAAAGCTTTAGCGACGAGGGACCTTGAGGCTGTGTGATGGCCACATTCCCCTTGGTGAATGTCCTTCAGGATGGCCATCCCCTTTGCTGCTTCTACACAGCGCTGGAAGACGCCTGTTGCGCTTCTTCTGACAAGCTCTTTATTGACTATGGTGTATGCTGAAGCTCGGTGTTGGACTTGCCGTGCCAAAGTTTTTTCTACTCGCAGCTCTCCTCTGAGCAAGAATGTGAGGATTGGCTGTGCCCAAGACGGCGCTGAGACTCCTGTTGCTTCGGCCAGAGAGACCAGGGTGGTTGGGCTGGGAGGCGGAGGGCTGGGCTGAGCCGTCTTCTGTGCATCCAAAGTCCTCGAGCCATCTGCTGGATCTGGCGCCTCCTGGCCGCCTGCTAGAGCAGTCCCCGGGCCAGGAACGGGCGAGCTGCAGGTGGTCCGTCTGTTGGAGTTGGAGTGTCAAGGCCGCCTGCTGGAGCAGTCTCTGGGCTGGCTGCTGAAGCTGGGAGGCCGCCTGCTCTAGGGTCGGCTGGTATGAAGATTGACTCCGACTCTCGTGAAGGCTTGATAGACGGCTTGCGCAGGCATTGAAGAGATACGCCGGCTGGTATTGCTTGGCGGGTGGAGCCGATTCGTGCCAAGGTGTCGGCTTGCATGTTGTCAGCTCGTGGTACGTGGAGGAACTCACAGCCATCAAAGTGTCCACTGATCTACTGGACAAGGAAGCCATAGTTTGCTATGTTTGCGTCCTTGGCGTCCCAGTCCCCAGACGACTACTGGACAACTAAGTCTGAGTCACCATAGCACAGCACTCGGCGGATGCCAATCTCCTTGGCCATCCGGAGCCCGTGGATAAGTGCCTCATACTCGGCCACGTTGTTGGAGGCGGCGAAGTGGATCTGCAGGGCATACTTGAGCTTGTCGCCTTTGGGGGAGGTGAGGACGACGTCGTCTCCTAGGCCGGTGCGTATCTTTGACCCGTCAAAGTGCATCCGCCAATGGGTTGAGTCTGGAACATGCGGCAAGTACTGGGTTTCGGCCCGGTCGATGAGGAAGTCGGCCAATGCTTGTGACTTGATGGTGGTGCGCGACTGGTCGAAGATGGTGAAGGGGGCCAGCTCTATGGCCCACTTGGCCACTCTTCCCGAGGCATCTCTGTTGCCCATGATTTCAGCAAGCGGGGCCGTGCAGACGACCGTGAATGAATGCTCTTGGAAGTACTGCTTAAGTTTCTTGGTGGTAAAGTACACACCGTAACACATCTTCTGGTAGTGGGGGTAGTTCTGCTTGGATGCTGACAGCACTTCGCTAAAGTAGTAGACGGGCCTCTGGACGGGCAAGGCTCTGCCGTCCTCTGGGCGCTCGACCACAATGACAGTGCTGACTACCCGGCTGGTGGCGGCTATGTAAAGGAACATGGGTTCATTGTGTGCTGGCGCCGCCAGGACAGGCGGGGTGGACAGCAGTCTCTTGAGCTGCTGGAAAGCTTCGCCTGCCTGGTCGTTCCACTCAAAGTACGTGGTCTTCTTTATCAGTTGGTACAGGGGGAGTGCCTTTTCTCCCAGCCGGCTGATGAAACGGCTGAGAGATGCCAAGCACCCCGTGAATCTCTAGACATCCCGCACGCAGGTCGGCCGTTCCATCCTCTCAATGGCCTTGATCTTCGCAGGGTTGCACTCGATGCCGCGTTCGGATACCAGGAAGCCAAGGAGCTGGCCGGCTAGCACCCCAAAGAAACATTTCTCCGGGTTTAGCTTAATCCGAAAGCGGCGCAGGTTCTCAAATGTTTCTTGGAGATCCTCCAAAAGGGTTCCTCTCTTCTCCGTCTTCACCACGATATCGTTTAGTAAACGTGGGCGTTCCTGCCAAGCTGCTTGAGGAGACACTTCTGCATGCAACGCTGAAAGGTAGTGCTGGCATTTCTCAAGCCGAACGTCATGGTCAGGTAGCAGAAGGCCCCAAATGGCATGAGGAAGGCGGTCTTTAGGCGGTCAGCTGGGTCAAGCTTGATTTGGTGGTACCCAGAATAAGCATCAAGGAAAGACAGCAGCTCGCATCCGGCTGTGGAGTCGATCACTTGATCTATTCGCGGCAGAGCAAACGGATCTTTAGGGCAAGCTTTGTTGAGGCTAGTGTAATCAATGCACATGCGCCATTTGTTGTTCTTCTTCAGCACTAGGACTGGATTCGCAAGCCACTCGGGGTAAAAGACTTCCATGATGAAGCCGGCTGCTAGCAGGCGGGCAACTTCTTCCCCAACGACTCTTCTCTTTTCTTCTGGCAGGCGGCGCAGCGGTTGTCTGACAGGTTTTGCATCTTCTCTCACGTGTAGTTTGTTGTGATAGCCTGGCTTATTAGGGATGATAGACTACTCATATCAATAAGGAATTCCTTCTTTTCCGGGAGCCCATTCGGATAGAACTCCAAAGTTAAGTGTGCTCAGCTTGGAGTAGTTTCAGGATGGGTGACCGACCGGGAAGTTGCTCCTGGGTGCGCACGAGTGAGGACAAAGTGCGCAGAAAAGACTAGTATTGATATGTGAGGCCAGTCTAGATCCCACCAGGAGTAACGACCACCGACGGGTGTGTCCGGAGCGTTACAAGTTGGTATCAGAGCCGACCCTCACGGTTACACGGATGTTTGCTGATAGTTCGCAGTCATGTTGTGCATGACGTTTGTGACCCGTCGTGGCACACGGCATGGCACATGTGATGTCCTAGAAGCACAGATTGTTGTGCCAAGAGGGAACGTTCCTCTGGCCCACCGAGGACGTCGGTTCCTCTGAGTGAGGGTGTATGTGATAGCCTGGCTTATTAGGGATGATAGACTACTCATATCAATAAGGAATAACTTCTTTTCCGGGAGCCCATTCGGATAGAACTCCAAAGTTAAGCGTGCTCGGCTTGGAGTAGTTTCAGGATGGGTGACCGACCGGGAAGTTGCTCCCGGGTGCGCACGAGTGAGGAGAAAGTGCGCAGAAAAGACTAGTATTGATATGTGAGGCCAGTCTAGATCCCGCCAGGAGTAACAACCACCGGCGGGTGTGTACGGGGCGTTACATTTGTGCTCGGCGAAATCCGTCGGGACACCCGGCATGTCTTTGGGGGACCATGCAAAGATGTCCCGATTCTCACGAAGGAAATCGACGAGCTCGCTTTCCTATTTGCTGTCTAGGTTTGACCCTATGACAGCAAATCGCTCCGGGTGAGATGGGTCCAAGGCAATCTTCTTTGTCTCCTTGGTTGGCTGGAACGAGCCTTGCGGCTCCGCCTCCCTGGGATCGGCTGGTATGGCCGTCTGATCGCCAGCCGTTGCCACCAGCCGTTCTAGAAGGCGCTTTTCCTCAGCTATGACACGGGACTCTGCCAGGCGGCTGCTGGCTGTTGCGCATGCAATGGACTTCTCGTAGTCCCCGGCTATGGTGATTATTCCCTTGGGGCTCGGCATCTTCATCTTGAGGTAGGCATAATGGGGTACTGCCATGAACTTTGCAAGAGTTGGCCAGCCCAAGATCACGTGATAGGGACTTTCCAGGTTCACCACTTCAAACCAGACCGGCTCCCTCCGGAAATGCATCTTGTCACCAAACAGGACATCGACCCTGGCCTTGCCGATTGGCGAGCAAGAGAGGCATGGTACAATGCCATGGAACACGGTCCTGGTAGGCTGGAGTTGCTTTTCTTTGATGCCCAACTTCTCCATGGTGTCACGGTACATGATGTTGAAGCTGCTGCCGCCGTCTTACAGCACCCGGGAGAAACGACAGGCCCGCCTGTCAGTGGAGAGAGTGGCATCCAGGACCAAGGCATAGGCCCCTGGCGATGGCATGACAGCCGGGTGATCCTCTCGGCTCCAGCTGACAGGCCTCTCAGACCAATGCATGAATTCTGAGTCCTTGACGGCAATAGTGTTGACTTCTCTGCGCTGTTGGCGCCGGTTGTGCCTATTGTCCGTCTGGCTGGTGAAGATAACATAGGCTCCGTTTTCTTCTGGGAACTCGTCCTGGACCTGGCCGCCAAGGCGGGTAGCTGGCGGATTAGGAGGCGGGGCCGGCTGCCCAGCAGGCGGCGGTGGCAGAGCTTCTCCCCTCGCGATTCTTGTGAGCCAATGACACTTTCGCGTTGTGTGGTTGGAAGGCTTCGCGCCACTGTGGAACTTGCAGGGGGCGTCCAGAGCTTGGTCAAAGGAGAAAGCCGGCTGCCAGACTGGTTTGCCGCCCTTCTAGCGCTTGGGTCCTGCTTGAGCTTCTGGCTGCTGGCCGTCGACTGCTGCCACCAGCCGGCTGTTGGCAGCCGGCGCGTGGGCCTTGCGTTTCTGGTCGCTTGTCTGCTCGCGCCGGCTGGACTCTCCCGCCAGCATCTTGGAGGTCAGAGGAGTCATCTTGCCAGAAGGATCCACTTGCAGCTCGGTCTTCATGGAGGAGTCGGCGGTGGCGTACTTGTCTGCTATGCTCAGCAGTTCATCCAACGTGGCCAGCTCGTCACAAAGGAGCCGGTGCTTGAGTAAGGTGCCTTCTCTGCACCCGGCCGTGAAATCTTGATGGCTTGTACCTCATGCACTCCTTCACAAAGAGATTCGCACCTCTGCCCAGCGCGTCAGATAATCGCGGGCCGACTCGTCTGGGCCTTGCACGCACAGGGAGAGCTGACGCGACTTGGGAGGATGCTTGTAGGTGCTGGTGAAGTTGCGAGTGAAGGCATCGGTGAAGTCTAGCCAGCCATTGATGCTATTGGGTTTGAGGCTGTTCAACCAGGTCCGAGCCGTGCCCTGGAGCATGAGAGGCATGTACTTCACCACAACACGTCTGTTGCCGGTAGCTATGCTGACGGCTGTGGAGTAGTCCACCAGCCAGTCCTCTGGTTTCACTGATCCATTGTACTTGGGGGTATCTCTGGGGAGCGAGAAGCCCTTGGGACAAGGCTCATTGCGGATGCGAGGGCCGAAGCAAGCCGGACCGAGGTCGTCTTCTTCTTCGACCGCCTGGGACCGAGCCAGACGGTCCAGGCGGAGGCGGGCGTCGTTCTCCCCAACCCCCTCGCGGCGACCCAAATGGCCCGCCAGAGTGGGGTGGTCAACAGGCAGAGGAGACACGCGCCTCTCCCGCCTGGGAGGAGGCGGATGTTCCCCTCGCCGTTCTACGGCCCTTGGACGGCCGTCTTCATCGCGCTCGATGGTGACGCGAGTCTGCCGGCTGCGGCTGGCAGCCGGCTCTGAGTCTCGCCGGTTGGTGGCGCCGACTGTTGGAGAGCGAGACGTGGCTCCTTGCTCCCACCGAAAAGGGCGGTTGTCTTTGTGCATGACGGCCTCTGATACACGGTGACGGGCCTCCTGCTGCATGGCAGCAGCGTCGAGGAGCTGGCGAGCGCCCTGAGTCATGCAACGAAGCTCGTCTCCCTCCAAGTGGTCCATCACATCGACTGCCGCCTGGGCAGCCCTTAGGTTCTCCGATGGAGTGAGGTACATAGGCCGCGGGGCCCCCAGCATGTCTGCTAACAGCCCGTCGCGATCGCGGACGGCGCCGGCTCGGCTAGGCTCACCAGCAGCCGGCGTGCCACAGATGGCACGGTCCATCTCGTGGCGGTAAGCTTCGGTGAGGCGTTGGGAGGCAGCCAGTTTGTTGGCGCTGTCGAGAAGCGAAACACGGAGCGCCTCTAACGCCTCGCCATCCACAACCCGCCGCGACAGGAGCGGCGAGGTGCTGCAGAGCAGCCTCGAGCGGGTCTGGGCCCGCCCTGCTGGATGGTTCGCCGTGGTCGGTGACGAGCACCTCTGTGACGGTGCTGATGGCGCTGCCGATCGGAAGAGCGATGAGGGGTCGTTGATGATCACCACGTACTCGGAGAAGGAGTCGACGGGCCCCGCGCCGAGGTCGACGATCATATCTACTGGTGGGTCAGAAGAGCCTACTGACTCTACGTCTGAGGCGCGCTCGTCGACGATGTGGAGCTTGTCGAGGAGCTCGACGAGGCAGCTCTCCGGCGCTACTGGCTCGGTCGCCGGAGAGGGCTCATCGAGGATGCGAACATCGCCGAGAAGATCGGCGAGCTCACTCAAGGCGCATGCGGCCTCAGCGCCGCGAAGCATCCCGGTTTCCATGCCAATAGGCGTGCCGGGCTGGCTACTCTCGCCAGGAAGGAACAAAGTTCCCGTCCAGAACATGTCTCCGGACGACGGTGCACCTTGCCCCATGGTGGGCGCCAAATGTCGGGGTTTTGGAACGACATATGCCAACGGATGGCTTATCATGCATGGGGTCAAAAGAACATCGCCGGGCTCGGGAAGCAGGATGAGGCGAAACCTAGGACGCCTACGGATCTTACCCAGATTCGGCGCTCTCCGAGGAGATAACACCCCTAGTCCTGCTCTGCGGGGGCTCCGCGTCATGACTGATGTCACTATGGTAGCTACAAGGGTGCTCCTTGAGTTGTGTGGTCTAGAGGAACAAGATGAACAAGGCTAGCTCACCTCCTATCTCTTTTCTAGGGTTCAATCTCGTAACCTTCTAACCCCTCATCATGGAGGACCCTGTGGGGTTTATATAGGCCTACCCCCTAGGGGTACAATGGTAATCTTGACGGTGTGGCTCCCAGCCGTCAGTGTCTTCCGGCGCCGGCCTTGCCGCCCGCCTGCTAGGGCCCGCCGCCTGCGGGCCCACATGATTGCCTTTCACTGTAGGTGCGCCTCTGCTGACAACAGCCTCGTCAGGAGGGAAGTGGCTACAGTGCAGCCGTCTCGTCCCGTACACTGCCGCCATGCCCTGTCTTGTCATATTGATGAGGTTCAGACTTCCAGGGCGAGATTTGCCGCCTGCTACCAGGTGGCCGTCTCCCCTGGCCGTCTGCCAGGGGCGGCTTGTTCATGAGCTACTCGCAGGCTAATGGGGCCAGCCGCCTGCTGGCCCTGCCATCTGTGAGTAGTGGGATCGTGGCCTCCTTTGACCGATGCTTGGTCACGAGCAACGTGGCTACAGTGACCCGCCGCTTAGGAGATATTCATAAGGTACATGTTCACTGTAGCCACGGCCTTATAGATCCTCTAAGGACATGCTCACCTGTAGCCACGCCTCTGCTGCGTGGGGGTCCCCCAGCACGCGTCCCGAGGGAGGGATATGGGACCGTCTGCTAGCTGGTGGTGTTGGTGCCGCTGCCTGTTGAGTCCCTGCCGCCTGCTGGCAGCCGGCTCCTAGGGGAGGCTACCCTAGGAGGCGGCCCAATGAGAAGACGGCCGGGGTGGAGCTGGCAGCTGTTATTTGTCTTAAAATACCAAGGGTGGTCGCCGAGGGTACCCATGCTCAATATCTCCGACAGACTCCCTTGGGTCTCCGGCTTGAATAATCTCTCCGGAAGAAGTTCATTTTTCCTAAGAAGAAATTTATGTAATCTTTGGACCACAAAATGATGTCAACAAAACTTTGCAAGATTGGTATCAACTACTCATATGAATGCTTAGAGGTTATATCAAGCATTCAAACTACTTAGAACCAACTAAATTCAACACGCAAGCTCATTTTCAGGGGCACCAAGAGTAACAAAATATACAAAATATAATCCACTAAAGCAAAAACTAATTAGAGAAATGGAGGAGTCACATACCAAGGAGCAATCCCTCAAAACAGTTTTGGGAGCGGAGTTATGAGCAAAAAGATCAAAAATTTCAGGTTTGGGAGCAAGAACATGAGAGAGAGAGAGAGAGAGCTACCTAGATTTTTTTTCTGGAGGTAGGAGATGAAGTGGGCTGAAGGACTAGGTTAGTGTGGTCCTGTGTGCCCCACAAGGTATCTTGGCGCGGCCAGAGTTGGTCGCATCCTGTGGCCTTGTGGGCAAGAGTGGAACACCTCTAGGATGTATTCTATACCAAAAATCCCAAATATTCCAGAAAAGAAATCATGTTAAAATTTTACGACATTCTGAGCACTTTTATTTTTGATCCATTTTTTATTGCATGGACAATTCAGAAAAGAGGGTCATCAAGGCATCTTACTTTATTAAACTACAAATAACAGATAGCAAACTAGAATTATAGAAACTTGTGCTTACTAAATTCATTGACTACATGCCCTTGAAAAGGAATCCATTAGTAAGGTTGATCAAGTCTTTAACAAACTATTTCTGAGTAACATGGAACAAGAGAATTTTCATATAACACTATGTTACCTCGACGGGGATACGCATCTCCCAAAGATAAGAGATTCATATTTCTTTTTGATGGTCGGAAGAGGCAAATCAAACACTCCAATTTTGATTATCATAATTCTTCAAATAGAGTTAACACTATTAACTTGGAGTTGTTTCTTCGGAAAACATACCGTATGTTCGTTACCATTGACATGGAAAGTGACCTTGCTTTTGGTGCAATCAATAACAGCCCCTGCAGTATTCAAAAAAGGTCTACCAAGGAAAATAGACATACTATCGTCCTCGAGCATATCAAGAATAACAAAGTCCCTTAAGATTGAAACATTTGCAACTACAACATGCACATCCTCACAAATACCAATGGGTATAGTGGTTGATTCACTAGCCATTTGCAAAAATATTTCAGTAGGCGTCAACTTATTCAAATCAAGTCTTATATAGAAAGAGAAAGGAATAACACTAACACCAACTCCTAGATCACGGAAAGCAGTTTTGACATAACTTCTTTTAATGGAGCATGGTATAGTGGGTATTCTTGAATCTCCTAAATTCTTAGGTACTCCACCCTTCAAAGAATAATTTGCAAGCATGGTGGAAATTTCAACTTCGGGTATCTTTCATGTATTTAGCATATGGAGGCATTTTCAATATATTTGGCAAGCGAGTACGCAAAAAGTCCGGCCTAAGCATTTCAACAAAGTGTTCAAAATCCTCATCAACGTTATTTTTCGGAGACTTAGTAGGAAATGGCATGGGTTTTATACATATGGTTCTCTTTCTTCATTATTTTTTCTAGCAATGAAATCACTTTCATCATATCTTTTATTCTTAGGGTGTGGGTTATCAAGATCAACAGTAGGTTCTATTTCTACATCTTTATCATTTTTTATCATTATTCGGCTAGGCATAAACATGAACATCATTATTATTGTCATTAGGTGAAAGTTCATTATGAGATTGTGTCTCAGCATCAGAAATAGAAATTTGATTATGATTCTTAGAAGGTTTTTTCTACCACTGGTTTACTAGAAGAATGCAAGGTTCTATCATTTTTTTTCTTTTTATTCTTAAATGAACTAGATGTATCAATATTAATTCTTTGAGAATCTTGCTCAACTCTCTTAAGATGACCTTTAGGATATAGAGGCTCCTAATTCATTCTACCACCTTTAGTCACAACTCTGACACCACACTCATTCATTTTATTATTCTTTTCAGTAAGCAAATCATTTTGTGACTTAGAGACTTGTTCTAGCTGGGTATAAACCATGGACGCATGTGTACTTAAGCCTTTAACACCATTAGCAATCCTAAACATCAAGTCACACAAACGATCAATCATGAAAGCATTTCGTTTCAATTGGTTGCTAACATGCATATTGAAAATTTCTTTCTTAATGATGTAATTATCAAATTCAGGAATTGATTAGCAGATTTATTATAGGGCATATCTCCCACAACAAATCTATAAAGATAATTTTCAATTACTACCTTTGTCTGGATATCGAGTCCATGTATTTCTTCAATAGGTGGTAATTTCTTATCATCTTCAGATTTAGTACCCTTTTCTTTCATAAATTTCTTAGCCTCTTTCATATCTTCAAGACTCAGGTATAGAATACATCTCTTCTTTGGAGTTGGTTCAGGTGGTGGTTCACGAAGTGTCAAATAATCAGCATTTCCCAATACATTATTCAATAGTTTGTCATCCTATTCAACAGCTCGTTTCTCGACAACACAACTAGTACAACTATCTAGGTAGTCCCCAGGAGCATCGGTTGGCCCATTATAAAATATATAATTATTTCATTTTTCTTGAGAGGATGATCACGCAAAGTGTTAAGTGATTCCACAAGCCTCCCCGAAGCTTGAGGGAAATTCTCTTCTTCAAATTGCACAAAGTTAAATATTTCCTGTAAGGTATTATTTCTTACGAGAAGGAAAATATTTTCCAGAGAAGTAATATATCATATCCTAGGGGTTATGCACACAACCAGGAGCAAGTGTAGTAAACCTGTTCTTAGCATCACCCTTTAATGAGAGAGGAAACAATTTTTGGATATAGTAGTAGTGAATATTCTCCTCATGAGAAAATAGGTTGGCTATATCATTCTATTTAGTAAGTTGTACCACAACAGATTCATTTTCACAACCATGAAAAGGATCATATTCTACCAAAGTAACTAACTCAGGATCGATAGAGAATTCATAATTATCAGTAGCAAAGGTAGGAGAAGTAGCAAACTTGGTATCATATTTCATTCTCTCCATCATAGACTTATTGTCGGTGTACAAAAAGGGGGGTACACTTTTTGTACCCCTATGACTGTGCACGGGCAGTCTGAGCCACGGGCACCGCCGCACCAAGCAAGGCCAGGGAGGTAAGCCAGGGTAAGACAGAAGCCGAAAGCCAAGACCACAAATAGCAAAGGGACGAAGCGGGTTCCCCCGGCAAGATCCTTGCTGGGAGCTAGTTTTAGCTGCCCCGGCAAGATCCTTGACGGGGCCGGCTTTAGCAGCCCCGGCAAGACCCTTGCCGCGGCAACTCGCCCCCATGCCTACGGAGCGAATCACCCTTGAGTCCACTGCCCCCATGGGGCAAGGATTCGGGAGACATCCCCGTAGTGGCATGCAGATCTTTGTGAAGACGTTCAAGATCAGATACACACTAAGAAGACGGCGACCCTTGGCGGGATCCCAGCCAAGGAAGACCACAAGACATCCGACAAGAACCTTGCCGGGGATGACAGCAGGCACCATGGCCGAGGACGTCTGCAGGGCCACCATCAGGCCCACGCCGACTGAACTACCACCGCATTATACAGCTGCCGACCCAACCAGCTGGGTAGGCACCTGCGTGGCGGCATGCAGATCTTCGTGAAGACCCACCATTGCGCCACCTCAGCTGCCTGCCAGCCTACATGGCATCTCAGGCATCGCTGGCCAGGGCGCGTGTCGACACAAGAAGGAGCGGGGGCGGACAAGACAGATCTCTCCCCCGTCCTCGATAAAGCAAGGACACCTAAGCAAGACGCATTAAATGCGCCTTGTCATGTAATGCGAGGGATAATCTCGCATCACTGTACTCTTTCCACCTCCTATGTGCCACTGTGGCAACCCCTTTCTCTATAAAAGGAGGCCCAAGGCGACCAGGAGGAGGATTCGGCTTTTTGGAGCTCCTCACGCCCCATAGCTAGCTGAAGAACACATATATACAATCCACCAAAGCAGGAGTAGGGTTTTACGCATCCTCGCGGCCCGAACCTGGATAAACGAACCGTGTGCTATCTGTTTGATCCGCTCTTCTCTCAACCCCGCGCCCCGCAACCGTAGTAGGGATTCTCGTGATCCTATAGGTGTCGTCCCAATACGCCAATATCTTTGGCGCGCCAGGTAGTGGGGCACAGTTGTGAGAATCGGCTTTAGCAGTTAGTTCGACGCTTCTTCATCATCATGGCGCCCAAGAAGAAGACGACGGTGGCGGTTGGCCAGTCGGAAGCCGGACGGCCCGTCCCGACGCGGGCGAGCAGCGGACTAGTCGCGGAAAGGACCCGGGGCGCTGCTCGCGAACACCAACACCGTCCCAGCAGCCGGAGTTTGGGAGGTGGCGATGTTTGTGCGCCTGGTGACAGGCCACACACCGCCAAATCCAAAGATGGAGCCATGCCCTCCGCGGGTGGCGCGGGGCCTTCCAGGATCGCTGCCGCATCACCCGAAGGCGACGCCAGGGCCTCCAGGACTCCCACGCCGGCGCCAACAGCGCGCTCCTCCCAAGCAGCGCGCGGCGAACGACGTCATCACGCCGAAGATCCCAGGCGTCGCCACGGGAAGAGCCCCGAGCGCCACTCCCGAGACGTGGAAGACCTGCCCGCCTGCCGAAGCGATGGTGGAAACGGCATGCGACCGCGGGATCGTGATGGAGCTCCTCCTGACATGGTCAGGGGTCGAAGTGCGTCGCGGTCCGTGCAGGTTTCGCTATCGCTAACCCCAGTCGAAGCCGTGGCGCGCGCGCAGTTGCTCCTCGACTTTCCTCCCATTACAGGGAAACTCGACGAATGGAGAGCCACCATCTGAAGCGTTGTCACAGTCGCCAACAAGGATGAACCAAGTCCAGCGGATCCCCCGGGTCGATGCTCCGATGGGGTCCCACGCTCCGGTGGCGGGAGTATCGGCAACACCGTGGCCACGATGCATTCGCCTCCTCCTCGCCCGGTACCGCGTGTGTCGACTCGTCGGGATGTCGCGGGTGACGACATCTCCATAGCGTCGTCCGACCCACCATCGAGCGCCGGCGCGGAGCGAGCTCATGAAGACGCTTGAACCACCATCGAGCGCCGGCGCGGAGCGCGCCACCAGTCAGACAGGCGAGCAGGGCCTGCTATGAACCACCCAGCACCGAAGAGCCCTGGAGGCCTACCTTACGAGCTAGGCTGTCCGGCTTTTACCCGTGAGCTACGGCAGTTCCAATGGCCCACTCACCGCACCTTCAAGCCTGACGTTGGCGAGAAGTACAACAGAAAGACCCACCCGTCGGAGTTCCTCAGCATCTACACCATCGCGATGCAAGCTACCGGAGCCCACGACAATAAGGTGCTTGCGAATTACTTTCCATTGGCTCTTAAACCCAACGCCATGTCGTGGTTCATGCACTTGCCGGTGGACTCTATTTCCTCCTGGTCGGATTTGTGCCATGAGTTTATTGGCGCCTTTACTGGAGGTCACCAAGCCCATGGCCAAGCAAGTGACCTGCACGTCATTCCCCAGAAGGGAGGCGAGAGTCTGCACAAATATATACAGAGGTACAGCCGGGTAAAGTACAATATCCCTGATGTTCACCCTGCCGCCATCATCAGCGCGTTCCATCAGAACGTGCGTAACCGCAAGATGCATGAAGAACCGGCAATGACCAAGGTGAAAGATGTGGCGGAACTCTATGTTCTTGCTGACAGATGTGCCCGGGCTGAAGAGGGAAGGAAGTATCCCGGAGAAGACGCCGACGTGGAAACCGACTCTTCAGATGAGGATACTGCCGCCCCAGTGAAGAAAGGTCGGCACCGCAACAGGAAGCGCAAAGGTAAAGTCGTGCTTGTCGTCGAGGGATCTGATGACGCCGGCTCCGCCAAGAAAACCAAGGCAGATGACCCCGGCAAGGAAATTGCCGGGTGTGTCGCCTGCCGGGCCTTGGCAGCTGCCAAGAAGCCAGGAAACTCCGACAAGCAATACTGCAAGATCCATCGCACCAAAGGCCATGATCTCCAGAACTGCCGACAGGTTGAGCTCCTTGCTGAGAAGCAGAGGGCTGAATATGAGAGGCGGGACAAGGAGAAGGGCTAGGATGGTGCTGGGGGGTCCGGCAAGAAGCGTGACGGCCAAGCAGGCAGTCGCGGTAAGGATAAACAGCAGGAGAGGCCCGCCCGGGGCCGTGACAGAAAGCCAAAAGACGACGATCACGAAGAGGACGACGAGTCCGGCGACCAAGAGTTTTAGAAATCCACGGAGGCCATGTGCGTCGATGGCGGCGCCTCGCCGCATACTTCTCACCGCCATCTTAAATAGTGGGCGCGTGAGATCACAGCGGCGGAGCCGTCGTCTGGTGCCCAAAAGCCACTGAAATGGTCCAGCACGCCTATCATTTTTTACGCTGAGGATGACCCTGATCGCACTACTGCGGTCGGGTGCTTGCCATTGTTGGTTTCACCGAAAATACGCAACCTCAAGGTGACAAAGATGCTAGTCGGTGACGGGGCCGGTCTGAACTTAATCTCGGCTACCCTGATCGAGAAGCTGCAGATTTCTGACGGAGACCTCGAAGAGACGGGCAAGTTTCAGGGGGTCAACCCGGGGAGAAGTCAACCAAAGGGGAAGGTCACGCTGCCCGTGACTTTTGGAAGTGATCTGAACTATAGGACAGAAAGGATCGTGTTCGATGTAGCCAAGATCCCCTTGCCTTACAACAGGATCCTTGGCCACCCGGCGCTGGCCATGTTCATGACAGTGTAACACTACGCCTACAACACCCTGAAGATGCCAGGGCATGTGACGATCATCAGCATCCCGTCCGATAAGAAAGATGCGCTAATTTGCGCTGACCAACTATACCAACAAGCAGTTGCAGAAACTGCCGCCACTAGGGCACTTGCTCCTACCACCGGAGCCCCAGGCGGGAAGAAGAACGAGAAGAAGACCGGTGAGACCTCGGACACCCACTCCGGCAAGCGCACCTCTTCGGAGTGTTGTGCTCCCGTCAAGGACGTGCCAGAGAGCTCCACCGGCAAGAAGAAGACCGGTGAAACCTCGGACACCCACTCCGGCAAGCGCACCTCTTCGGAGTGTTGTGCTCCCATCGAGGATGTGCCAGAGAGCTCCGCCGGCAGATACAAGAAGTCCAGGGCCACACCACCGGGAACCAAGAAGGTTTCTGTCAAGGAGGACAACACAGGAGGGGCTTTCACCATAAGCTCCACCCTTGACGACAAATAGGAAGACGCGCTCGTCACCTTCCTGCGAGCAAATGTCGATGTGTTTGCATGGGAAGCATCCGACATCCCCAGCGTTCCCAGGGAGGTGATTGAGCACCACCTTGATGTATGTCCTCATGCGCGGCCCGTCAAGCAGAAGGTCAGGAAGCAAGATTTGGAACAACAAGAGTTCATCACAGAGGAGATCCGGAAACTGGAGCAGCTGGTTTGGTAAGAGGAGTGCTCCATCCAACGTGGTTGGCCAATCCAGTGGTGGTGCGCAAGGTAAATGGGAAGTGGAGGCTGTGTATTGATTACACATATATCAATAAGGCTTATCCTAAAGACCCCTTCCCATTGCCGTGCATCGACCAGATTGTTGACTCCACGGCTGGGTGTGACCTGCTGTCATTCCTCGATGCCTACTCCGGCTACCATCAGATCTTCATGACAAGGGAAGACGAAGAGAAGACAGCTTTCATCACCCCATGTGGTACGTATTGTTTCGTACGAATGCCTTTCGGGTTGAAGAGTGCCGGCTCAACGTTTGCAAGAGCAATCCAGATTGGTTTTGAACCCCAGCTCCATAGAAATATGTAGGCTTATATGGATGATATAGTGTTCAAAACCAAGAACGGGGCAACCCTTATACCGGATTTACAAGAAACATTTGCAAACCTACGCATGATCAATCTCAAGCTGAACCCTGAGAAATGCGTCTTCGGCGTCCCGTCCGGCAAGCTTCTCGGGTTCTTTGTGTCGCGGCGTGGGATAGAGGCCAATCCGGACAAGATCAAAGCTATAGAACAGACTGAAGCACCCAAACGGGTCAAGGATGTGCGTCGGCTTCCTGGCTGCGTTGCCGCCATGAGCAGATTCATTTCCAAGTCTATCGAGCGAGCCCTTTCCTTTTTCAAGGTCTTGAAAAAGGTGGGCCTAATGGAATGGATGCCAAGAGCCGAAGCAGCATTGCAAGATTTGAAGAGGCATCTTTCCTCCACACCAGTACTAGTTGTGCCTAGGCCACAAGAACCGTTGCTGCTATACCTGGCGGCAACGAACCAGGTGGTCAGTGCCGCACTAGTGGCACAGGGAGAAATTGATGACGAGACGATAGCAGCGACAGAGCCTGATGCCATTGGTGCAGAGACGACACGGCCGGTCGGAGTGCCGCCAAGGAAGAAAATGATGCAGCACCCGGTCTACTTTGTTAGCTCCCTCTTGCAGGGGGCTAGATCAAGGTACTCCGGTGTGCAAAAATTGCTCTTCGGCCTTCTTATGGCCTCGAGGAAGCTGTGTCACTACTTCCAGGCGCACGAGATCACTGTCGTCACTCGCCTCCCTCTGCAACGGATATTGCACAATCCAGATGCAATGGGAAGAATTGTAGAGTGGGCACTGGAGCTGTCCAGCTTTGGCCTCAAGTTTGAAAGTACCTCGACGATTCAAAGCCGAGTCCTGGCGGAGTTTGTGGCGGAATGGACCGCGACGCCTGATGAAGAAGTCCAGGAAACTGCTCTCCTCGGCAAAGAGGTGAGTTGCGACTGGATCATGTACTTTGATGGAGCTTTCTCCTTATAGGGCGTCGGGGCTGGCGCACTGCTGGTCGCGCCCACTGGAGAGCACCTCAAGTACGTGGTCCTGATGCACTTCCCTAGGGAGGTATCAACGAACAATACTGCTGAATATGAGGGGCTGCTTGCTGGTTTTAGGATCGCGGCAGACCTCGGAATCAAGAAACTCATCGTCAGGGGCGACTCGCAGCTTGTCGTCAAACAAGTCAACAAAGATTACCAGAGCCCGTTGATGAAGGCCTACGTCGATGAAGTGAGAAAGCTGGAAGAGCATTTTGATGGTATACAGGCGGAGCACGTTCCCCGAGCAGAGAACGACATTGCCGATTACCTGTCAAAGCGCGCTGCCCTCAAGTTACCTATGGAACTAGGTACCTTTGTGCTTCAGCTTTCCCAGCCATCTGTTGATCCATCAACAGAGCAAAACAAAAGGAGGAAATCAAGGCCCGGCAAGTACTTTCCCGCCGAGCTCCCCGGAGCCGCCGGCAAGGATGTTGTCGAGGACACTGAGCCCGCCATGGGACGGCTAGCTCCGGCGGAGCGTCAAGCTCTTGTCGTCGAGACAACCGCTCCTATAGCGGAAGAAATGCCTTTAGTCCTCGCCGTCGAGCCCCAGGCTCCAGCGTGGGCACAGCATACCGTCTGATTCCTCCAAACTGGGGAACTTCCTGAGGTGCAGGAAGAAGCGAAAAAAGTAGCCCGTCGATCTGCTATGTACCAGTTCGTCGATGACGTCCTGTAAAGAAAGAGACCAAACGGTATGAAATTGAAGTGTATCCCTCGAGAGGAAGGACTAGGGCTGTTGGTAGAGATACATGGAGGCATATGTGGATCCCACATAGGGTCAAGGGCCCTTGCCGGCAAGGCATTTCGGCAAGGCTTCTTCTGGCCCACTGTCCTCCAGGATGCGACGACACTGGTCACCAGGTGTGAAGCGTGTCAGTTCCATTCAAAGAGACTTCATCAACCAGCTCAAGCCCTTCGAACCATTCCTCTCTCCTGGCCCTTCTCGGTCTGGGGGCTCGACATACTGGGCCCTTTCCCCTGCGCTGTCGGGGGCTTTGAGTACTTGTACGTCGTAATCGACAAGTTCACAAAGTGGCCAGAGGTGGAGGCAGTGAGGAAGGTCACGGCTCAGTCAGCCGTCAAATTCTTCAAGGGGCTAGTGTGCCGTTTTGGTGTACCCAACAGGGTCATCACCGAGAACGGCACAGAGTTCACAAGCCGCACCTTCATGCAATATACCCAAGACCTCGACAGCAAAGTTTGTTTCGCTTCCATTGCTCACCCACGAAGCAATGGTCAAGCTGAGAGGGCAAACACTGAAGTATTGCGAGGCTTAAGGACAAAGACCTTTGACAGGCTGCACAAGAGTGGAAGGCGCTGGATTGATGAGTTGCCGACGGTTCTTTAGTCGATCAGAACGATGCCAAATCGAGCCACCGGCCAGACATCCTTTGCCCTAGTATACGGGGCAAGAGCAGTTCTCCCCACTGAACTCATATACGGGTCACCTCGAGCGCTATCTTATGATGAGCTTGAGCAAGAGCAACTGCGGCAAGACGACGCAACGCTCCTTGAGGAAGATCGTGTTCGGGAGGTTGTGAGAGCAGCACGCTACCAGCAAGCCTTGCGCCGCTACCATAGCCGCAAGGTCCATGCCCGAAGCTTTGAGGAAGGCGACCTTGTTCTTCGGCGCGTTCAATCGGCCAAGAATACCAACAAGTTGACGCCGAAGTGGGAAGGCCCTTATCGGGTAATACGAGTCACCAGGCCTGGCGCAGTCCACCTGGAGACCGAAAATGCCATTCTGGTGAGTAATTCCTGGAACATTGAGCATCTTCGCAAGTTTTACCCATAAGGCGCGGCTTGCCGGGCCCCCCCGGCAAGCCACCTTTTGTACAAGGCTTGCCGGCAAGCCATGTAACCCTTTGTACAAAGCCAGGCGTAGACCCTGAGCATAAATAAATGAAGCGCTGGCGCCCTAAGTTATAGCATGCATGCTAGGTCGAGTCTCGTCCTTGGTTAGGGTTGATAGTGCTTAGTGGCGGCTAACCCCTAGCTTAGAGGTCGAGTTTGCATCTCTTTGTCTTTCTTTTATCTCCTTTGGTTCACAGGACGCACATATATCCTTTCCGAAACCACTTGAGGAAAAAAAGTAATAGACCAGCATCAAGGCCCAGGCAAGCCAGTGTTGCCGGGGGCTACAAGAGCAAAGTTTCACCCACGGCAACCAGGGTTGCCGGGGGCTGGAGCTTCAGATAAGTTCTCCATCCCTTATCATGCATTCCATTATAAACTGAGGAATGTGAAACCTCATTTTTTTTTCCTTAAACTACTGTGCTCCCATAACTCTAGGCCCTAGGGCTCGTTCATGGGACCAAGTTTGGTCGTAGTCGCGGCAGCGAAAGGATGAAACAAGGAGCCTAAACCCACTTCATCCCTGCCTCCGCCAAAGGTGTGAGAAAGGTCGAGCGAAGTAGGGAGACGGTAAGGCCTGTTGCCGGGCCAGAAAATGTTTATCTTAGAGATATCAAGGATTTATTCCTTGTTGTGGGTTTCAACCACAAACAAATGACCCGGCAAACATCCCTTTTTCATTAAAAACATTCCACTCAGGTACAGTCCATAGGGAATGAAAAACATGAACAAGGGGATTACAACTTTTAAATTTAACAGATGCCCGAAGGCTTACAAACTAAAAAGAGATAAGATGCCTGTAATGCCTTTCTTGTCCCTCTCCTCAGGAGGCAGGTCAAGGAGGCGAGAAGGGCAAAAGGAGCGCCTAGGCAAGCTATGGGTGGCGGAAGACACCAAGAGAACATCTTGGTGGCCGCCCAAAGGCTGGATGGTGATGGCAGCGCTGGAAGCAGAGCTCGAAGACGAGGCGGCAGGACGTCAGTACGCGCAGAAGGCGTCGGTGCCCGCGTACTCTGACATGACGACCTTGCTGCCCGCCCTCTTCCTCTTCCGCAGCATCCCAACGCCAGCCGCCAAGGGGACGGCCCCGAGAAGTTCAAGGAGCCGGTGACACAGATGATGGGGTCGCCGGTGCCACCAGGAGCGGCGCCCGACACCTAGTCGGACCCGTCATCCTGCCGCCTACCGCCCTCGTCGTCGCTGCTGCTGTCCTCCTCGTCACTCTCGCTCGAGGAGGAGTCTTCGTCATCAGAAGAGCTCTCCACGCAGCACCTTGCACGAGCCCCGAAGTGCCCGAAGACCTTGATGGAAAGAAGGCCACCCTCCATCAACTTAAAATGGAGAGTGAGCCCATCCATCAAGCTATGGATACGAGCAAACATCTTCCATCCCTGACGAAGATACATCACATGAGGAGGAGGGAAGTCGACGCGGACCCGCGTGCCATTGATCCCGCAGCCCCTCATGTGCAGCCACAATGACTCCGGCGGATCCAGCTCCATCTCCCGTGCAAATGGAGTCGGGAGACGAAGGCGACGGTGCGGCAGCCGGCGCAACCTGACGAAGAACTAGCAAGGGTCATCCCCAACATGGCCCTCCATTGGAGGAGGAGCTGCTGGCGGGGGCGAGGCCGGCGGGCCACCCCGTCCTCCCCTTCCCCGAGCGCCCCGGCCTCTCCCCCTCCCCCTTCCCCTCGCGGCCGGCTCTGCCACCGCAGGCGCAGGAGAAGGAGGGACGCGTTGTCGAGCGGCGACCCTCGCCGCCACCGTTGAAGGGTCGGGATTTCCTCTCTCCATGACGAATGGAAGAGGGGAGCGGAAGCTGAAGGAGGAAGAAGATGGAAGAATGCGGGGCGCTGTCCCTCACCTCCCGCTCTTTATAAAGGAACAGGGTTGGGGCTCGGCCGCCCCGCTCGGCCAATCAAGACACGGAAGGCGCAGGGAGCCAGGACCGACCCGCCGCCCCAACCAGCGACGGCCCGGTTTTCCGCCTCCACCGTTTGCCACCCCAGGCGCATGGGAGACACGTGGCAGATGTGCAGAACCGAGGGGATGGGTGAGGCGACCTCTCCCCACCCCGTGACCATGGGGAGTGGACGCCTTGAGGACCGCGCCTTGGCCCAATTCAGTAAATGGGCCGCGCCTCCACGCCTCCCCCGTTTATGGGGAAGCCGCGAAGGCGCCTCTTTACTACGATGTGACGCATGCCTGCGGAACCGCCCCACGCATGCCAGCCATGTCATGCACACCCCTCCACACAGCGCCACGCGCGCGGATAGTGGGAGGCGCAGCGCACGGAAAATCTTGCCGCGGTAAAAACCGTCCCGCCTGCCCGCGCACCGTTCTGTGCCTAGCCCAACAACGCGTCGCGCTTATGTGTGGCCCAGGCCCGGGGGCTCCTGTCAGTGTACAAAAAGGGGGGGTACACTTTTTGTACCCCTATGACTGTGCACGGGAAGTCTGAGCCACGGGCACCGCCGCACCAAGCAAGGCCAGGGAGGTAAGCCAGAGTATGACTGAAGCTCAAATCCAAGACCACAAAGAGCAAAGGGACGAAGCGGGTTCCCCCAGCAAGATCCTTGCTGGGAGCTAGTTTTAGCAGCCCCGGCAAGATCCTTGCTGGGGCCGTCTTTAGCAGCCCGGGCAAGACCCTTGCCGCGGCAACTCGCCCCCACGCCTACAGAGCGAATCACCCTTGAGTCCACTACCCCCAAGGGGCAAGGATTCGGCATACATCCCCGTAGTGGCATGCGGATCTTTGTGAAGACGTTCAAGATCAGATACACACTAAGAAGACGGCGACCCTTGGCGGGATCCCAGCCAAGGAAGACCACAAGACCTCCTGCAAGCACCTTGCCGGGGATGACAGCAGGCACCGCGGCAAGACCCTTGCCGGGGCCCCGGCAAGGCCCTTGCCGAGGACGTCCGCAGGGCCACCATCAGGCCCACGCCGACTGAACTACAACCGCATTATACAGCTGCCAACCCAACCAGCTGGGCAGGCACCTGCGTGGCGGCATGCAGATCTTCGTGAAGACCCACCATTGTGCCACCTCAACTGCCTGCCTGCCTACATGGCATCTCAGGCATCGCTGGCCAGGGAGTGTGTCGACACAAGAAGGAGCGGCGACGGACAAGACATATCTCTCCCCCGTCCCCGATAAAGCAAGGACACCTAAGAAAGACACATTAAATGCGCCTTGTCATGTAATGCGAGGGATAACCTCGCATCACTGTACCCTTTCCACCTCATGTGTGCCACTGTGGCAACCCCTTTCTCTATAAAAGGAGACCCGAGGCGACAAGGAGGAGGATTTGGCTTCTTGGAGCTCCTCACACCCCATAGCTAGCTGAAGAACACAGATATACAATCCACCAAAGCAGGAGTAGGGTTTTACGCATCCTCGCGGCCCGAACCTGGATAAACGAACCATGTGCTATCTGTTTGATCTGCTCTTCTCTCAACCCCGCACCCCGCAACCGTTGTAAGAATTCTCGTCATCCCATAGGTGTCGTCCCAATACGCCGACACTTATCGTTACACCATCTCTATCATTACAAGCAAGAAATTATCTAGCTATATCCCCATCCATAACATAACCCTTATGTATCTTAGGCTTCAACTCTAGGAGAGCTAGGCATAATAGGTGATTCATAACTTTCATCAGTTTTAGCATTCTCAAGTTCTTTAGCTTTAGCAAGTTGTTTATCAAGAAATTCACCTAGTGCCACAATTTTACCAGGCAGAGTATGGCATCATCACAAGTTTCATTCATAGCAGAAGTAGCATCATCAATTACTTGCGACATATCAGAATGAATAGCAGGTGTCAATGTCGCAAGCCTACTCAAAACATAAGGTGAGTCGAGTGCAGAGTTTGATGGAAGTTCCTTACCTCCCCTTGTCTTAGAAGGTACGATCTTGGTATTGGTGACCAAAGATATAATTCCCAAGTGACTCAACAAATAGAGCTATGCTCCCAGCAATGGAGCTAGAAAAAGTTCTTGATAACCCACAAATATAGGGGATCACAACAGTCTTGAGTGTAGTATTTCACCCAAATTAATTGATTCGACACAAGGGGAACCAAACAATATTTATGAGAATTATCAGTTGAGTTGTCAATTCAACCATACCTGGAGAACTAAATATCTGCAGCAAAGTGCTTTGTAGCACAGTAGTATGATAGCTTGATAGAAGTAGTAATAGTAGCAATAGTAACATGAACATTAACAATAGCGGTTTTGTAGTGATTGTAATAGCAGCAGGAACAGTAGTAACTTATCAAAGATCAATATGAGAAAAGCCTAGGCATTGGATCAACGATGTATATTTGTGTTGGATGACATTCATCATGTAAGAGTCACAACCTAGAGCGATACAAAATAGCTCCTATTCGTCAATCTAATGTAGGCATGTATTCTATTTATCGTCATACATGCTATAATAAGAACTTGCATGCCATCTTTTGTCCTACCCTCTCGTGGCAGCGGGGTCCATAAGGAAAATAAGTGATATAAAGGCCTCCTTTCTATAGAGAACTGGAACAAAGCATTAACACATGGTGAATACATGAAGTTCTCGAATCATAGTCATCCTTTGGGGTCTATGAATCACAACAATAACACCTGCATATAACTAGCAGATAGGATCAAACTCAACTATATTCATTAAAACATAAAGGGTTCAGATCAGAAATCATGGCACTCGGGCGCTAGTGACAAGCATTAAGCAAAGGAAAGTCGTAGCAACATCCAACTAAGAACATAGTGGATGCTAGGGATCAAGTCATATCAAATTGACTCAATTACATGTAAATCTCATCCAACTCCATCACCGTCTTGCAAGCCTATGAACGAATGAATCACTCCCGGTGGTGAGCATCATGAAACTGGCGATGAAGAAGGTTTGGCGATGATGATGGTAACGAATCCCCCTCCCTAGAGCCCCGAACAGACTCTAGAATGACCCTCCCGATGAAGATCAGGAGGTGGCAGTGGCTCCGCACTGTAAAACGCGATGAATCTTATCCTTTTCTCTTGGGAAGATATTCATGGAGTCAAGATTAGGGTCTGTGGAGCCTCATGGGCCCCACAAGGTAGCAAGACGCGCCTAGGGGGTGGCTGCGCCATGTTGCCTTGTAGGCAACTGGTGGCCCCCTCCAGTGGGTCTTCGTCAAGTATTTTCTTATATAGCCCATAAAAAATCTCTAAAAAGCTTCGTCCGATGCAGAGAACTTCTATTTCTGCACATAAAACAACACCATGGTAGTTCTGCTGAAAGCAACAACAGTCCGGGTTAGTTTCATTCAAATCATGCAAAATAGAGTCCAAAACAACAGTGGAAGTGTTTTGAAAAAGTAGATGTATCACCTACCAAACAAGACCACTTTTAAGGGCATAATTACCGGCAAGGAGGTGCGCTGCATGTTAAGAGTCACACAGGACGTGGTATTTGGAACTCCCAGTTTTGATCGGCATTCGCGCAGCTCCATTTTGAAGCGGCTACCATGTGCTCTTTCTATCGGCCTTCACACAGTTCCACGCCATGCCACATTGCGCATACATGAAACAAATATTCCAGGCCCAAATGGCATAATTACAATTAGCGGCTACCCACACCATTAATTCAGAACTAAGGACTGGACCGCAACTTGGACTATCGAGGCCCAAATCGAGGCCAGAGCAACCGAGGATTTGTCCGAACTATGAACATAGGTTGACAGAGACGATGTTATCCTTCCAAATGCTCAAAATCAACATCCTTCAAACTGGGCATCAAGGTCGTCTAGTTTCAGGTCCATCACTAGGACCCGTCTAAAATCACCCCCACTGGAACATGGATGGGTGCCACAATTGAAGCTACATTATGTTATTTTCACCATGAAAACTAGGATATTTTTGCCTGGTACCTTTCATACATGCTGAGAATCCTGATGGATCTCGCGTGGCATGGCTTGAAACATCATCCCTGAATAAAAACAAGTTAAATAGACGTTCCATAGATTCTACAAACGTAAGTTTCAAGCGACGGGGGAAGAGCTCATCAAGTTACTAGAAGCTAGATTCATCTTCGAAGTCAAGCATCCAGACTAGTTGGTGAACTTGGTAGTGGTGCCCAAAAAGGAAAATTCATGCCCCTTTGTGCTGACCTCAAAGATATAAACATAGTTCGCCCCAAGGGCCCTTTCTCGTTGCCACAAATCGACCAAATAGTCGATACTATGGCCGGGCATAATGTCCTATGTTTCCGGGATGCTGATAGCCTGCAAGTGTGCATGGTTTAGTTGTAGCATTTTTGAAGTAAGAGTATAGATCCTAGAGGGAGCACTGGAATCAGACTTTTGTCTCTTACAATGAATTATGGGATTGTGTCTGCAGATAATTGTAGATTCCAAAAAAGTGAAGGCGGAAGTAAATTGTAAATGGGTAACGTAATGAGCCTTATTGTAAATAGATAAAAAGTAAATAGGGAAACAGTAGCTGAAGTGACTGATGGAACAATAGAGGAGTAAGGCAGTGATATATCTCTAACGTATCTATAAATTTTTATTGTTCCATGCTATTATATCACTAGTGGAAAAGTGCTAGCCCCAACTTTTGTTAGTGGCGCCATGATTCCCAGCAATGCCAGCACGATCTTTTCAAATATTGGTGGCGTCAGACAAATTAGTATGACATTGATATGAGTACATCGCTGGCGTGTAATGTTTCTAGGACGTCATAGCTATTTTCTGAGTTTTTTTCCCGTGTGCTATCATTTTCTATGGCGTGGCCCATTAGTCTTACGACAACGCTGTGCATTAGGACAACGCCAATACAAAAATCCATGTCCATTAAAAATCAGCAAGTCCGATTCATCGCTTCGAGCTCATCGGTTTTACCCTTCTTTTTCGTCTGCCCCTTCTCGACCAACACCGCCACTGCCGCCCGACCACGCTGTTCTTCGCCGCTGGAACTGCATGGCCGCCGCCGACTCCGGCAAGGAGCTGAGATCTCCCCTATTCCCCTCGCAAATCTTCTTCCCCTCCCTAAGCGTCTCCCACCGACCGGTGGCAGATCTGATAGCTAGAAATTTTTGATATTAGCTAGTAATGTGAAATTGATTTATTAGGTAGATGATGTTGGCATGGCATTGACGTTGATTTATTAGGTAGATGCTATTTATTAGAAAATTGTTTATTACTAATGTGATTTATTAGTACAAATTCACATATTGGTCCCTTTGGTAGATTTATAGTGAGATAGCATTTAGAATTTCGAACATAGTAGAATGAGTGTGAGTAAGTTGAATTGGTTGGGTGGGGAAACTAAAATCAAGACCATGATTTTGAATTGGAGTGGCATACTTGCATTTATAATCCAACTTAGTGTTCAACACGTGTTTTGTGTAGAATGGAGCAAAAACCACCATGTTGATTGTGCAAGTCAAGGTGTCGGGCCAGCCTTTGTACTACCACACTATTTGACATTTACTTCCAGCATAGTTTTATTCCTGCAGCGGTAACAAATTATATTAACCTTCTAATAGTTTTGTTTGTTGCTATTTCCACTAATGCATTGTGTGTGTGTGCTTTTGTTTTTCTTACACAGATCATTCTATGCAATGTGAGATTGGCATTCAATGAGCTCACCAGAGACACAGTGACCTTCGAAGCTCGTGGGAGCCCTACAATATGCAAGTCGACAAGGGGCAAAATATAACCCAGGTTGGAGGAGATGAATGGGATCATTTCATCGCCCGCATGGGTCTTTGTGGGGTTGAATTTATAAGCTTCTCCTCCAAAGGAGAAAGTCCAAGGCTTAGTCTTGTCTATTTTAGTTTGATTCCTGATGCTGATGACGAGGATTCGGATCATGAGGATTCAGATGATGAGGATTCATATGATGATGAGGGCCCACTTAATGAAGCACTATATGCCCAAAGACTGAGGCTGAGCGATGAGGAATTGGGCAACCTCTGGGACATACTTCTGCTTAGTGAAGACTACATAGGGATGCCATTCGTAACCCACCTCACAAGGACGAATATTAAACAACATCTCATGGTATGTTACTTCGTGTAGTAATTAATCAGATGATGTGCTTGTTGTAGTAATGTCATGATATATATGCTTAGTGTAGAAATTGTTTTGTGTAGAAATGTGCATGATGTGTAGAAATGTGATAATATGCTTAGTGTACGTAGCTAGTAATCAGGATGCATGTTGTAGTAATGTGATGATATGCTTATATAGTGTAGTATAATGTGATGATACATGCTTACTGTAGTAATGTGATGATATATGCTTATTGTATGAAGTAACTTGATGATATATATGTTTAATTCGTGTAGTAAATTGATGATGTGTGTAGTCTAGTGATGTGATGATAAGCTTTTTGTTGAATCTGACGATATATGTAGATTGAAGTGGTATGCTTTGTTCATAATTGTGCATGACATGCTCATTTATCATATCTAATGTTTTCAGAAATTACCTAAGAAGCTATCTTTGAGTTGTGGCATCGAGACAGATTGCCGGTGCACTAGGACTGGGGTATCCAGTGCCCCAGACTTATGCATAGACAGTAGTAGCAAAACCCATCGACGTAAGCTTAGTCACATCCAGTCCAAGCCAGAGAAGCCGCTCTCCGTGAGATTGATATGTCTCCATTGTATCTATAATTTTTGGTTGTTTGATACCAATATTATACAACTTTTACATAGTTTTGGCAACAATTTATATGATTTTCTTGGACTAACATATTGATCCAGTGCCCAGTGCCAGTTCTTGATTGTTGCATGTTTTTTGTTGCGCAAAATATCCATATCAAATGAAGTCCAAACGCGATAAAAACTTACGAAGTTTTTTTTTTAAATATATGTGATTTTTATGAAGCGGAATCAATGCGAGACGATGCCCGAGGGGCCCACAAGCCGTAGGGGTGCACCCCCTACCTAGGGCGTGCCTAGGAGGATTGTGGCCACCCTGAAGGTCGGTTGGAGGTGTCCTTCGGCCGCAAGGAAGCTAATATCCAAATCAAATCGTGTCAAAACTTCAGCACAATCAGAGTTGGGGATCTCCGAGAATTTAAGAAATGGTGAAAGCGAGAGATTGGGGTCACGAAACAGAAGAGAAATAGAGAGACATATCCAATCTCGGAGTGGCTCTCACCCCTCTACCTCCATGGAGGCCATGGACCAGAGGGGGAACCCTCCTCCCGTCTATGGGGGAGGTCAAGGAAGAAGGAGGAGGATGGCTCTCTCCCGGTGGCGCCGAAACGTCGCAGTGGCAATCATCGTGTGACGGCGATCTACACCAACACCTCCATCATCTTCACCAACATCTTCATCACCTCCCCTCATATATATTCACTAGTCCACTCTCCCGCAACCTGTTGTACCCTCTACTTGAACATGGTGCTTTATGCTTCATATTATTATCCAATGATGTGTTTCCATCCTATGATGTTTGAATAGATTTTTGTTGTCCTATCGGTGATTGGTTAATTGGTATGGTTGCTTTCATTTCCTTGTTGTTATGTTGTTGTCCTTTGGTTCCCATTGATGTCGCTTAAAGCTACGTCGGTTTTTCCCCAAAGAGAAAGGGATGATGCAGCACAGCGGCGGTAGGTATTTCCCTCAGATGTGAAACCAAGGTTATCGAACCAATAGGAGAACCAAGCAACACAACGTAAGCAGCACAAGCACACAAATAACAACACATCGCAACCCGAAATGTTAAAGGGGTTGTCAATCCCTTTCGGGTAACGAACGTGAGAGAGATATAAATATTGGTAGATTGCTTGATAAATCAGATAAATTGCAGCAAGGTATTTTTGGGTTTTTGGCTTAGTAGAGCTGAAAATAAAAGCAAGGGCAAATATATGATAAAGATGACCCGGGGCCGTAGGTTCCACTAGTACCTTCTCTCGAGAAAAATAGCAGACGGTGGGTAAACAAATTACTTTTGGGAAATTGATAGAACTTCAAATAATCATGATGATATCCACGCAATGATCATTACATAGGCATCACGTCCAAGATCAGTAGACCGACTCCTACCTGCATCTACTACTATTACTCCACACATCGACCGCTATCCAGGATGCATCTAGTGTATTAAGTTCATGGAAAAACAGAGTAATGCATTAAGAACGATGACATGAAGTAGACAAGATCTGTTTATCTATGGCGTTAGATATGGATCTTGTTGTTTTATCCTTAGTGGCAACGATACATACATGTCGGTTCCCCTTCTGTCACTGGGATCAAACACCGTAAGATCGAACCCACTACCGGGCACCTCTTCCCATTGCAAGATAAACAGATTAAGTTGGCCAAACAAAACCCAAATATCGGAGAATAAATACGAGGCTATAAGAGATCATGCATATAAGAGATCAAAGAAACTCAAATAACTTTCATGGATATAAAAAGTTAGATCTGGTCATAAACTCAAAGTTCATCGGATCCCAACAAAAACACCACAAAAGAGTTACATCATACGGAGCTCCCCAGGTGCTGCCTTGGCCCATCAGGTGTCTTCTGGCCCAAAAAAAATCTCCAAAAAGTTCCGCGTTGTTTCGGCTCCGTTTGATATTGATTTTGCAATGTAAAAAACAAGCAGAAAACATCAACTGGCACTTGGCCCAATATCAGTAGGTTAGTACCAAAATATGATATAAAATGACTATAAAATGACTGTAAAACATCCATGGATGATAATATAACAGCGTGGAACAATAAAAAGGTATAGATACGTTGGATACGTATCAGCATCCCCAAGATTAACTCCTGTTCGTCCTCGAGTAGGTAAGTGCTAAAAACAGAATTTTTTATGTGGAATGCTACCTATCATGTGATATCATATTCTTTTATTTATAGCATGGACATTTCGACTTTTATATGGTTCTAAGCAATAGTATAGTTTTGTCATAATTATTTAGATACTCAAGCATATCAACAAGCAACCATGTCTTTCAAAATATCAATGCTAAAATAAGTTATCCCTAGCCCATTATGCTTAACCATTGATCCATTCATGAAACACATTCGTATATTAGTTACACCCAATGCTCAAGTATGATCATAGTGTTTCCTAGTTGGTGCTTGTAAGAGAAGATGGAGACTCAAATTCAAAAATAAAAATTGCATAAGTAAAAGAAATGCCCTTCGCAGAGGGAAGTAGGGATTTGTAGAGGTGCCAGAGCTCAAAGCTTAAATTGAGAGACACATTTTTTTGGGAGGTATACTTTTCCCACCAATGAGAATGACTTGAGGTTCCCAAAACATTCCATGCTAGATATATCATAGGCGGTTCCCAAACAGAAAATAAAGTTTATTCCTTTTCCACCAAACTTTCACAAGCCATGGCCAGCCGAATCCACGGTTGCCTTCCATACCAACACTTTCCAAGGAATTTATTATTTGACAACATAAAATAGATTTGTTTTTCATTTTGGCACTGGGCATCCCTAATACATTTGCCTTACTCTTGTGCAATGGCAAGTGAATAAACACTCAACGTGAGAATAACACATCTAGCATGGAAAATATTGGACACCCTTCACCGCCTCGCGACCGGTACGGGCACACAAAAGGGAAATTTATTTCGAAAATTAGAGATGGCAGATACAAATTTTCTTAGAATGTCAAGGAAATACCGCATATAGGTAGGCATGGTGGACTCATGCGGCAAAACCGAGATAAAGGATTTTGGATGCACAAGTAGAGATCGTACTTAGTGCAAAATGAAGGCTAGCAAAAGACTGGGAAGCGACCAACCATGAAACGAATAATCTCATAAGCGAAGATTGAGCATAAATAACACTGAATAAGGCACCATAAGTAGGATATAATTTAATTGCATAATTATTGACTTTCGTGCTTGCATATGGAATCACAAACTTTAACACTAATATTCTTACTAAAGCATACTTACTCATTAATATGACTCACATATCATATCATCATGTCTCAAAACTATTACAAGGAATCAAGTTTATTTTGTCCAATGATCTTCATGAAAGTTTTTATTATATCCTTCTTGGATATCTATCACTTTGGGACTAATTTTCATGTGTTTCTATTGATAAGCTCGAACAAATATAAGTGCAGATCATGAGCATAATTTTTCTTTCTTTCTCTCAAAATAATATATGTGAAGCAAGAGAGAATTTCTTCAAAATTTACTAACTCTCAAATAAATCTAAGTGAAGCAAGAGAGTATTTCTTCAAAAACACTAAGCACACCGTGCTCAATAAGATATAAGTGAAGCACTAGAGCAAGTCCATTGCTCATAAAAATTTAAGTGAAGCATAGAGAGGAATTCTAGCAAGTCATGGAATAATTTTGGCTCTCTCAAATAGGTGTGTGCAGAAAGGATTGATGACTTAAAAAAGCAAAATAAAACATGCAATGACTCATATCATACAAGACGCTCCAAGAAAAACACATATCATGTCATGAATAAAAATATAGTTTCGAGTGAAATACCGATAGTTGTTGGAAGAAAGCGGGGATGCCACTCAGGGGGCATCCCCAAGCTTAGTTTGTTTCTAATTTTTGAATAATAGCTTGGTATGTCGGGGCATCCCCAAACTTAGGCTCCTCCATCCTTCCTTCATCCATCGTAAGATAACCCAAAACTTGAAAACATCAATCACACAAAACTTCAACAAAACCTTCGTGAGATCCATTAGTATAAGAAAGCAAACCACTACTATGAGTGTTGTGTCAAACCAATTCATATTTTGTTTTTGTATTATATCTACTGTATTTCAAATTTTCTATGGCAAAAACTCTTCAAAGAAAACCATAGAGCCATCAAAATAAGCACACAACACAAAGAAAACAGAATCTATCAAAAACAGAACAGTCTGTAGTAATCTGGAAGTTCCGAATACTTCTGTAATTCTAAATATCTTGAAAAAAATAAGGCCACATGGGAAATTTGTATATTAATCATCAGCAAAAACAATGAACATAAAATAACTTTTCTGTTAAAAATGAGAATTTTTCTCGTGAGCGCAAGAGTTCTGTCTTTTTCAGCAAGATCAAACAACTATCACCCAAGAAGATCCTAACGGTTCTACTTGGCACAAACATTTATTCAAACCACAAAACACATCTCAACAGAGATAATAAAGGGATTTTTATTGAAAACAGAAAGGAAATAAAAAAGCAAAAAACATACAAGGTGGGTTGCCTCCTAACAAGTGCTATCATTTTACATCCTTAGCTAGGCATGATACCAAGATTTCAAGTGTTGTCATCCTTGTTGGATGTTCCATAAGTTGCCCTCATTATAGATTCATAAGGCAATATGATCTTGGTTCTAAGGGATATTATTTTTGCGGGCGGAAAATATTTATTGATAAAATCATCTTTGCATTTGTTCCAAGAATCAATGCTATTGCGAGGTAAAGAAAAAAAACCAAATTTTTGCATGATCTAGCAAAGAAAATGGAAACAATTTCAATTCCACAGTATCGTTATCCACATATCTTTTCTTTTCATATCGCATAATTCCACGAAGGTATTAAGATGGGACGCGACATCCTCAGTAGGAGTGCCAGAAAATTGATCTTTCATGACAAGATTCAACAAAGCAGAATTAATATCATGAGTCTCCGCATTAGTGGCGGGAGGAGCAATCAGAGTGCCAATAAAATTGTTGTTGTTGGTATTGGAAAAATCACACAACTTAGTGTTCTCTTACGTCATTTTTGAGCAATTGTAAACAAGAACACAAGTGGCGATAGATCTGATCAGAAAAATGGCAAAAGGAAAAGATGGAAAACAAAAATGGCAAATGTTTGTGAATTGGGGGAAATGAAAACAAGAGGAAAATGGCAAATAATGTAAATTGCGAGGAGATGAGATTTGTGATTAGGAACCTGGTATATGTTGAAGGTCCTCCCCGGCAATGGCACCAGAAATTCGTTTTGATGTCGCTTAAAGCTACGTCGGTTTTTCCCCAAAGAGGAAGGGATGATGCAGCACAACGGCGGTAGTTATTTCCCTCATATGTGAAACCAAGGTTACCGAACTAGTAGGAGAACCAAGCAACGCAACGTAAATAGCATCTGCACACAAATAACAACACCTCGCAACCCAATGTGTTAAAGGGGTTATTAAACTCTTTCGAGTAACGAACATGAGAGAGATATAAATATTGGTAGATTGGTTGATAAATAAGATAAATTGCAGCAAGGTATTTTTGGGTTTTTGGTTTAGTAGATCTGAAAATAAAAGCATAGGAAAATAGATCGCAAAGGCAAATATATGAGAAAGAAGACCCAGTGGCCGTAGGTTTCACTAGTAGCTTCTCTCGAGAAAAATAGCAAATGGTGGGTAAACAAATTACTGTTGGGCAATTGATAGAACCTCAAATAATCATGACGATATCCAGGCAATGATCATTTCATAGGAACGATGTCCAAGATTAGTAGACCGACTCCTGCCTGCATCTACTACTATTACTCCACACATCGACCGCTATCGAGCATGCATCTAGTGTATTAGGTTCATGCAAAAATGGAGTAATGCATTAAGAACAATGACATGGTGTAGACAAGATCCGTTTATCTATGGCGCTATATATGGATCTCGTCGTTTTATCCTTAGTGGCAATGATACATACGTGTCGGTTCCCCTTCTATCACTGGGATCAAGCACCGTAAGATCAACCCCACTACCGGGCACCTCTTCCCATTGCAAGATAAAGAGATCAAGTTGGCCAAAGAAAACCCAAATATCAGAGAATAAATACGAGGCTATAAGAGATCATGCATATAAGAGATCAAAGAAACTCAAATAACTTCCATGGATATAAGAAGATAGATCTGATCATAAACTCAAAGTACATCGGATCCCAACAAACACACCGCAAAAGAGTTACATCATATGCATCTCCAAGAGACCATTGTATTGATAATCAAACGAGAGAGAGGAAGCCATTTAGCTACTAACTACGGACCCGTAGGTCTACAAGGAATTACTCACGCATCATCGGAGAGGGACCAATGGAAGTGGTGAACCCCTCCGTGATGGTGTCTAGATTGGATCTTTTGTTTCTGGACTCTGCGACGGCTGGATGAATATTTCGTCGACTCCCCTAGGGTTTCTGGAATATTGGGGTATTTATAGAGCAAAGAGGCGGTGCGGGAGGACGTCGAGGTGGGCACAACCCATCTGGGTGCGCCAGGGGGGCCTGGCGTGCCCTGGTGGGTTGTGCCCCCCTCGGGGCACCCCAGGTGCTGCCTTGGGCCATCAGGTGTCTTCTGGCCCAAAAAAATCTCCAAAAAGTTTCGTGGTGTTTGGGCTCCATTTGATATTGATTTCCTATGATGTAAAAAAATGCAGAAAACAGCAACAGACACTTGGAACTATGTCAATAGGTTAGTACCAAAAAATTATATAAAATGACTGTAAAATGATTGTAAAACATCCAAGAATGATAATATAACAGCATGGAACAATCAAAAATTATAGATACATTGGAGATGTATCACCTATCATATGAGCGCGCGTGTGGATCACACCATAGGGTTAGTTGTAGGTTGATAGGACTATGTATTGGAGGCCAAGGGTGACAACATCTTCAACCAGGCATAGAAATTGATGCATACGGGATTGAAGGGGGACCAATATATCTTAAGGATATGGTTGGGTTTTACCATAATGAATGACAGTAGTTGCGGATGCTTGCTGGAGTTCCAATCATAAGTGCATAGAATTCCATGTAAGGGATGGCATGCTAGCAGTGGCCTCTCCAACTAAAATTGCTATCGTTCTAGTAACGTAGTCAATTGCTTGGGGACAATTCCGCAAATCCTACAACCACCAATCCACACTCGTTATATTAACTTAATTTTTTATTTATCCAAATAGCACCTAGTTTTTATTTACATGCTCTATATTGTCTTGCAAACCTATCACAAAACACCTACAAAGTACTTATAGTTTCATACTTGTTCTAGGTAAAGCGAACGTTAAGCGTGCGTACAGTTGTATAGATGGTCGATAGAACTTGAGGGAATATTTGTTCTACCTTTAGCTCCTTGTTCGGTTCGACTATCTTACTTATCGAAAGAGGCTACAACTGATCCTCTACACTTGTCGGTTATCAGGGATCAAGGAGCGCATCAAGAAGACGAAACCATCATTCAACACCTAGACTCCAACAGAGCAACCTTTGCTGGCTAAGCAACGCCAGCAAGGTCGAAGCAATGGCCTAGAATGGGCCTGAACCACGCCAGTCACGTCCCTAGTGCTTGCCAGGGACCGAGGCGCACATATCTTCAAGAAGACCCGGCAAGCCATCCCATGGCAGGTGCGAGCCAATCCACCATCGCTCCATCGCATCGCAACGCCAGTCACTTGTCAATTCGGTGTGGAGCCCTCAGGTGGCTAAGTGGCCATCGCTAAGCACGTGGCGGCTTGCTGGAAGACAAATTATGCTCGTTTGACACCCGTACAAAGGAGTGTCAAGATAATGTGCAATATTTAGCTAAAGCGATGGTAAAAGCCTGTCGGGAATGCATCCCCGCATGCCACCTAGGCTAGAATTTATGGCATTTTATTCTAAGTGTCAGACCAAGGTATGATAGCACTGTTGGGTATTTACTTACTAGATAATGCCTGTTTTTCCATTGTCGTTACCCCTTGAGCTATTAAAAGAGGCCCAAGGAAACCTAGCTAAAGATTCAGACCCTTGGATGCTTGTACTCGCGTAGCAGATCTCTCAAAGGCAACCTTGCCGGGCTTAAGCGCTACATGTGCTTCGCGTTCCACCCTCCAATCCACCAAAGCAGGAGTAGGGTTTTACGCTTCTTAGCGACCCGAACTTGGGTAAGAACACCAGCGTCTCGTCCTCCTGCTGACTCACCACCTCTGCTCTTTCTACCACGTGATCTCCCCCTGCCGAACCACAAGGGGCCCATGGCCCCATAGGTGATCGTGTGCATCCAGCCTCGACATGGATTAAGAAGGCATAGCTGGACTACGCCTTACTAGAAGGGGCTCCATCACCAACTGTGCCTAAGCAGTGGACACGGAAGGTCACACTATCTTCAATCGGGCGGGGTGGAACAAGTTCCTTCGTGGCAAGAATCTTCGGGTAGGACATGCCATCCTACTCACCATTATGAACACCATGCACCATGACTTGAGGATGATGATCATCATAAACCGCATTTAGAAGTGGCTGGGCCATTGATGTGAAATTAACTGCTTATTAATTATGTTAGCTCATGTTTGTGAGTAATTGTCGTGTATTACCGTACCGCTATATATGTAGCTAGTATTGTATGTCATCGATTGTCAATATTATTAACTGCTAATTAATGGTATATTACCTGGTATTATTCTACTGTGCGTTGTTATCTACCTGTTTAGTTCTAATGTGAAATACAAAATGTTATATATGGTGCTGGAAAATTATTATTTTTTGGCTGGTCGAAATGCTTGTGGCGTGCAAAGGACACTACACGCATCTACCTATGTGGTTATAGTGCTGGCATTGTCCATCTGGCACGCCATCAACCATTAGAATACTGTTGGTGTGGCCTCCCACGTCGACACTATTTTCTAACAGTGGCGCCATATTGGTGGCGTAGGGTGTCCATGCCAGCAAAGCACTTTTTGCCACGCCATAGCTAGGCTTTTTCCACTAGTGTACTATCAACCTTGTATGCATTATATGCAATATCATTTTTAGGAAATAACCTATTCACCTAGTGCCTAGTGTGAGTTGGTATTTTCTACATGTTTTTGGTCTTATAGAAAACCCTACCAAACAAAGTCCATACATGGTAAAAAAATGCCAATTTTTTCGGGACCAGGAGGGACCCTAGAAGCTTCATGGGAGGACTAGAAGTTAAACGAGGAGACGACATGGCAACAGGGCGTGCCCTGATGTCTTGGGGCCCCTAGTGGCTCCGTCTCACCTAATTTCGGTGCTATAAATTTCCAAATATTCCAAACCCTAGAGCGAGACCCAAAACAAGTATTCTGCTGTCGCAAGTCTCTGTTCTTCTGCAATCCCATCTATAGGTCTCTCCCAGTACTCTGCTGGAGGGGGAATCGATCACGGAGGGCCTCGACATCAACCTTCTGGCCTCTTTGGTGATGTGTGGTAATTTGTTGGACACACCTTGTCGGGGTACACAAACAGGGGTATGTGTTTACCCTGACTTGTGCACGGATAGCAAAGCAGCCATCCCCGGCAGCCAAAACGGCAACAAGGAAATGACCTTCATGAAGCATCCAAGTCAAGAACCCAGCTAGAGAGAGATAAAGTGCTCTTTGGGAGTCAAAGAGTAGATCAACAAGACCAAGACAAGGAGAACGAACAAGATTCCATTAAAGGAAAGCCTCCCTTGCCGGGCAGGTGCGCCCAGTTGGGTCGAGGCCACCCCAAGAACAAGGCCAAGCTTTCCCCGGCAGGCTTGCCGATGCCACCAGGGGAGGATCTCCCCACCAAGGCTCCACCGCACAGCAACGCAAGTCACTTATCAGCACGTGGCCGCCATATGGGAGTGATTTTCCACCCGTGCGACAACCGTATAGCAGTGTGTCATGTAAACAGATAAGAAGGTAGTTAAGTGGCGCGACAGGCTTGCCGGGCTGCGTCCCAGTGTGACACCTAGTAGTGCATTTAAGACACTTTGTCCTAACTGCTATAGTTAGGTATGATAGCACTATTAGCTATCTAATCAACCAATGGTGACTATGCTTCCATTGTGGATGCCCCTTGAACTATAAAAGGAGGACTGAGGCGAGCTAGAAAAGGATTTGGACCCTTGTACTCTCATATGCGGGTAGCTGCTCTCCCCGAGGCAACCTTGTCGAGCTTGAGCGATGCGGGCTCATCACGCTTCCTCATCCAATCCACCAAAGTAGGAGTAGGGTTTTACGCTTCACAGCGGCCCGAACCTTGGTAAAATGATCAGAGTCACCCCCTGTCGTGCTCCTCGATGATCTCTACTCTTTGTGCAACGCGCTCTTCCCCTTGCCGAACCACAAGGGGCCAATGGCCCCATAGGTGATCGTGTTTTCCGGTGGTACGGCCTCCGCGCTACTCCCTCCCGGGGAAGGAAGCGGGAAAAACGAAAAACAATGTATAGATACCACCTCTGCCACTTTCACTTACTAACAATCATGTCGCATGGGGGGAACACCACCAACGTCGATAATCCCACACGAAACTTTGTCTAGCATTTGCTTCGATGAAGGAAAAATCCAGAGTGAAATGTTGGTGTGAGTCTGTTGGTTACCCGCCTCTTGTCTGCTAACTGAGAAGGCACAGATCTTCATGCCCATCGTCTTGATATGGGCTGAGAGATGCTCGACGATGTCAACCAGGCTCCTGATCCAGAGTTCATGTTGCTCAACTTGGTTTGCCAGTTTGTCCTCTCCATCCTTTCAGAATGTTCTTGCGTTGTCCAATTCCTTCGACAGCTGCTTCTCCCGCGCTCCGGCAGTCTCAACTTTACTCTCCAGGGAGCCAAGCCTAGTCTTCAGGTCAGCAATGATACCGTTGGCAGAGTTAAGGTCCTAGCACTTGGAGGAGAGTTGTGATTGCACCTCTTTCATAAGGATCTCAGCTTTTGCGCTTCCTCTCTGAGGGCCACGATTTCCTTGGCGCTCCCGGCAAGATCCTCCATCAGTTTGGCTACATGCTGCTCTAGGACAACCTTGACAGCAGAGTCAGTAGACAACTCATCGGCCACCTTCTCCAACTGTGCAGAAGAGTCATGAGTGAGCGCATCGAGGTCTGACTTGTGTTTGTCCTCCAGATCTTTGATGCGCTGCCGGATGAGGGCCTCCAACTCTTCATCTTTGCTAAGGAGAGCAGCCTCGAGATTTCCCTCCTGGGAGGAGATGTCCTTGTCCTTGGTGTCCAGAAGTACCTCGCGCTCCGCTAGACGGGCCTCTCAGGCTAGGACGTGCTCTCTGGCTAGGGATATGGCTTTATGCTATCACTGAAGAGATGGGAACTGTTTGTTGTGCCACGCATGCAACTCATAGCCCTTGTCCTTCAGCTTATGATCCGCGAGACCAAGTCATGTCGCTCCTTGATCGTCTGCCACTTCAGACCCTTCCTTCTCTACATGTCTTTGATTCCCACAGTCACGGACTCTAGAAAGGAAAAGTCCATGGTTGCGTCCACAAAATCATCAGCCTCCTCGGTCCTATGGGACAACGGTGCCAATATGCGCTTGATCTCCTCGTCGAAGTCAGCACCCATTGCTACGGACGAGCTAGGGATGGTTGTCCCAGGCCGAGCGAGGACCAACACCAGCTTGCTCTGACATGGCTACGAGATTGCAGCTGATGTGCCACAAAGGGATAGGGGCCCATGGTTTGGAGGGGAACCTTCTCCTCAACCACCACCTCTGACCATGTCACACTATTAGGGATCTACTATGTCTCCTTTGGAACTTCCTAACTATCCTCCGCGGCGTGTTCTGAGCTCTCCACAGCAGCAACCTTGACGGCCTCCATGGCGACATCCTTGCCGATACCAGCCACCTCCTCCAGCAGCTCGGGCTCCTTGACTGAAGGGGATGCCAATAAAGATCGCAAGCAACGATGAGGAAGTAGGAATTTTAACGGATCATGTACTTGAGGCCAAATAATGAAAGTAGTAGAAGACGAAAAAGCAAGCAAGTTACCGGGAGATGTGTGCCGTGGAGAAGCTTCGATTTCCCCGGCAATGCCTATCGCGGGATATCCGTGGCCACCTATGGGACCGGGTGGCCCCTTGCTGGTTCGACGGGGGGACGTCGCATTGCACAAAGAGCAGATCGGTGTACGGCAGCACGACAGAGATCACACAAAGCAATTTACCCAGGTTCGGGCCGCCGCGAGGCGTAAGACCCAACTTCTGCTTTGGTGGATTGATGGTGGAATGAGTGAGGTGGTGCGTGGTACACTTGCCCGACAGGGTTTGCCTTAGGGCAGCAGCGACTACGCACGTATGGTGGTGTGGGTTAATCAACTTTCCAACCCTTTCTATGGTTGTCATGGGCCTCCTTTTATAGATTAATGGGTCACCATAGTGGCAAAGTAGTCATTATGAACTGATATGGTAGAGAACAGTGCTATCATACCTAACACTACAGGCTGACAGGGCGCATTAAATGTGCCGCTTAACGTGACATTGTTGGCTGCCCGGCATGCCTTGCCGGGTTATCCCGACAGCTCCATGTCTGCTTGTTCGACACGTCGCAGGACGGGTGTCATCTGCGGGTTCTCAATGTGGGAACTGGCTACCATGTGGCTAATGGCTGGCACTTAATCATCTTGTGGCTTGACATCGCATTGATTGACGACGTGGGTCGTGCTTGAGTGTACGGTGGGGCCGTTTGGCCTCCGCGAGCCCCCGGTAGGCCCTGCCGGGGCGTTTCTGCTATCTGCTTTGGGGGTGGCTTCGCCCCTTGCCGGGCTCGCCTGCCCAGCAAGGGAGGCCCTTATCTTGGTGATGTCTTGCTTCTCTGGTTTGTCCTTGGTCTCTTTGCTCTGAGCTGGTTCCTCGTTCCTCTTGATTATTTGTACTTTGGTTGGGGCTGGTGCTTCAATCTTGGTCTTGCACCTACGCATAGTCTGGGCAACGGACCCAGGGTTTGTTGCACCGACAGAAGCCCACGGTCCTGCCCCGATCGCACTACTGAGCGTCGCTGGGGTAGGGCCTAATAAATCGACATGCAGTGTTGCTGAGGAGGCGGTTATCTTGAGGTCCTCTTTCTGCTTCTTCATGAGTCTTGAATCCTGGCCAGTTTCCAGTTTCCCCGTGCGCTATGTCAAGCCAATAGTGGTGGGGCCGCTTTAGTAATGGCCCGTGAATGACTTTAACGCACGGGGTGGAAACTGCCAATTTGATCTTCCCATCACGCTCTTATCCTTAGCCACGTATGCAGCTTGCATAACGCGGGGTAGGTGACGGAGGCACGTGGCATGGGAGAGCATCATGGCGAGGGCCAGTCGTCTTGAATTGGCGAAGGAGGACGGTGGCCGCCTGTCGATGGAGCAGTTATCCTCCTCGCCCTGCCTATAATTGGGAGGGGTGGAGGAGGGGAAGGCAATCCATCTTTGCATTCCACCACTTCTCAACTTTTGTTTCTGTTGGTTCTGTCGAAGAAGAGAGCCTGGGACCAGTCCCCGGGCCCCAGCTCGAAGTTTCTCTTGGATTTAAAAGAGAGACTCGGGCGGCGCGGTAACAACGCCGGAGATGGCGACTCTGGCGTGCCTTTCGCCGGGCCGCTCGGAATTTCGGCTCCAGTGGGCGGGGATGCAAACGACACCACACCGAGGCTCAGGGTGAGCCATGTGTGTGGTAGATGGTTGCTCCCTATTTTCCTTCCCTTCACCATGCAGGAGAGGAGCTATATGGGGGGCTCGCCGCCAGTAGGGGCGAACCCAATTTTTCTCGGGCGTCGGCCTCTTGCTGTGTGGGGGAGCCTTCCGTTTCGCATGCGTCACTGGGACATGCAATGTCTTCTAACACCAGGGCTTCGAGGGACGACCATGCTCTCTGGAGAATTGCTCGGAGAGCATGATATCCGAGCCCCTTGCCACAAAAGGGGTTTCGGATGATGGTGGCGCTGGGGGTGGCGGCAACCCACGACACGTCAAGAACAGGGATGACCGTTCCGATGAGTCATGTTTGTCGGTGACTCCGCATCTCCCGCTTGGGGCTTTCGGCAGCGCCACCATATGTCCCTGTCCTCTAGTTCCTTCTTCCTGGCCGGGAGACGGTGCCATCCTGACCTGGTGCCATCCTGACTTGGGGAGGCGTCGGGTCCCAGTACTGCCCTCCTCTCCAGCCTCTTCGACCTCGTCCTGTAGGAGATGGACAGGGGCAAAGGCATCATGGGACACTTATCTTTTTTCAATCTTAAACTTGTAGGCAATCGCCAAATCTTAATTCAAATAATGTAATCCCTCGAGTCCATCTTTGTGTTCTGTAATGCTTGTACTTGAATCAACATATGAATGAAATAGATAGACCTTGTCGGGAACCCGTGCATGTGTATGTCCATGCAGAGGTGGAATGCCTCTTTTTTCTAATAAAACGAGTTTTCCCGGCAAGCTACCTTGTCAGCATCCTCTTCGTCTGCCAAAGAACTACATCTGCCGAAAATAGACAGAGGAGCTAGCCCCCCGCCAACTCCCTTTCACCAAAGGCCACTACAAACATCTCGCTCGAAGCAACATTCGAGTTTGGGATGGGAGCACCTAAGCCTCAAGAGAGTGTGGCGAGGTTTTCGTATGCACAAGTTATAGCTTACAGAACACTAAAGGACATGAGGTTAAACTTATCTTTTTGGCTTACCGGGGACTACAGTACTGGCAATCTTCTCAACTCCTTGTTGAAGCCAAGTCCACGGTAGGAACCTGGAACTCCATGTAGATGAGAATGAATGCATGATACGATCCTATCTATATGCATATGCAAATGCTCATGAAATGCTTATGCAGTGATGTTGGTTGGGGGCCCCCTTCGCAGCGATTCTTTATTTTGTCTTGCACGGGGTCATCGCCCCGGCTTTCTACAAGGGGTTACATGCAGTTGAGGCAAGGCATGTACAAATGGGTGGCTGCCAGGCAGTGCCCGGCAGCCTCGCACCTTACGGGTAGTACTTGTGTAGATGCTCAATATTCCATGAGTTTTGAAACCGAGTGCCATCCCCGGTCTCCAGACAGACTGCGCCAGGTCTGGTGACTCGTACCACCCGGTAAGGGCCTTCCCACTTCGGTAACAGCTTGTTTGTACCCTTGGCGGACTGAACGCGCTTAAGGACAAGGTCACCTTCCTCAAAACACCGGGCTTGAACCCTGCGACTATGATAGCAACGCAGGGCTTGCTGGTAGCGTGCAGCACGTGTAGTAGCCCGGAGACGGTTCTCCTCGAGTAGCACAGCATCGTCACGCCAGTGCTGATCTTGCGCTACATCATCATAGGCAAGCACTCGAGGGACCCATAAATGAGTTTCGTCGAGATAACTGCTTCTGCCCCGTAGACCAAGGAGAAGGGAGTCTGCCCGGTAGCTCGGTTAGGTGTCGTTCTGAGGGACCAGAGGACAACCGGCAGCTCCTCAATCTACCGCCTGATGTGCTTCTGCAGCATATCAGAAGTTTGTGTCTTGAGTCCGCGAAGCACTTCAGCGTTCTCCCTCTTAGCTTGCCCACTGCTCCGGGGGTGTGCCACATGAGCGATTGAGATTTTGCATCCGAGGGTATGAACATATTGCATGAAGGCATGTGTCATGAACTAGGTGCCGTTGGCAGTGATGATCCTTGTCGGAACTCTGAAACGACACACCAATTCTTTCAAGAACTTGATAGCTGACAGAGCAGTCACCTTTCTCATGGCAGTCACTTCCGGCCATTTTGTAAACTTGTCGATGGCAATGAATAGGAATTCAAAGCCTCTGATTGCTTGGGGGAAGGGGCCTAAGATATCGAGCCCCCAGACTGAAAATGGCCATGATAAAGGGATTGTCTGAAGATCTTGGGCAGGCAGGTGTATTTTCTTGGAATGGAACTGGCAGGCTTCACATTTCGTGACTAACTCAACCGCATCTTGGAGGGCTGTGGGCCAATAGAATCCTTGACAGAATGCTTTCCCAACTAATGCCCTTGATCCAATGTGGGAGCCGCACATTCCTTTGTGAATCTCAGCCATAAGTTCCTTTCCATCCTCCCGGCAAACACACTTCAATTTCACGCCATTAGGCCACCTTCTGTACAGAGTGTCATCGACAAACTGATACATATTGGTACTCCGGGCTACTCTTTCAGCTTCATCTTGATTGCCAGGGAGTTCTCCAGTTTGGAGGAAATGGACAATGTGCCTTGCCCAAGTTGGATCCTGGGGCTCGACAACGAGGACTAGTGGCACCTCCTCTGCTACGGGAGCACCAGCCTCGTTTGCGGGGTCCATAGGCCCGGGTGGAGGGAGTGGTCCGGCAGGTTGTGAGGAGTTGTTTCCGGCAGGGTCTCTGCCAGGAGCAGATAGCTTTATCAGGGGAGGCTTACCATAGTCCAACTTTCTCCTTTTCCGGGCCATTGTGGCTGGTGATACGGAAGGTTGAGAGAGATGGAGAACAAAAGTTCCGAGTTCGACAAGAAGCTTCGCGCAGCACACTTTGACAGGTGATCAACTATGCTATTTTTCGCATGGGGTACGTGCTCTGTTTGTAACCTATCAAAGTGCTCCTCCAATCACCTCACTTACTCGACGTATGCTTCCATCAATGGGCTTCGATAATCCTTGTTGACTTGTCTCACCACAAGCTATGAATCTCCTCGGATGATCATCTTCTTAATTCCCAAATCCACGGCGATCCTGAGCCCGGCAAGGAGCCCGTCGTACTCAGCCGTATTGTTGGTGGCTTCTTCTCGGGTAAAGTGCATTTGGACGACATACTTCAAGTGCTCCCTGGAGGGGGCAACAAGAAGCACGACAGCCCCTGCACGTTGTAGGGAAAAAGCACCATCAAAATACATGATCCATTCTTTGGGTGATTCCTTGTTGGGGATGGCTATCTCTGTCCTTTCCTCATCAGGGGTTGGCGTCCATTCTGCAATAAACTCTGCCAATGCCCTGCTGTGAATAGTTTATGTGCTCTCAAACTTCAAACCAAAGCTGGACAGCTCCAAAGCCCATTCCACTATTCTACCAGTTGCCTCAGGGTTTCGGAGTATCCTTTGCAACGGAAAACGAGTAACAACCGTGAGCTCATGGGCTTGGAAGTAGTGGTGCAGTTTCCTTGAGTCCATAATAAGACCAACGATCAACTTTTGCATGCCAGAGTACCTCGGTCTATCCCCTGTAACAAGGAGCTAACGAAGTACACTAGGCGCTGCACTTTTTTTTCCTTGCCGCATCCCTGGGGTTGTTCTCGTTGCCGTGCTCATTGCTGACCTAGTCCTTTTCTGACTCTGATGTTCTCGGTTCCGTCTCTGCCTCATCCACCTCTCGATGCGCTACGAGGGCTGCACAGACCACCCGGTTGGTTGCCACCAAGTATAGCAACAATGGTTCTTGGGGTTTGGGCACAACCAAGGTCGGTATGGACGATGGGTAGACTTTTAACTCTTGCAGAGCTGCATCTGCTTCTGGGGTCTACTTCATAGGCCCTGCTTTCTTCAAAACCTTGAAGAACAGCAGGGCATGCTTGGCAGAATTGGAGATGAATCTGCTCAGCACGGCAACACATCCCGTCAAGCACCTCACATCCTTAACTGTACTTGGCACTTGGATCTGATCAATGGCCTTGATCTTGTTGAGGTTGGCTTCGATCCCCCGATGGGACACGAAGAATCCAAGTAGCTTGTCGGAGGGAACACCGAATACACAGTTCTTCCAATTGAGCTTCAGATTGATCTTGCGCAGATTAGCAAATGTCTCTTCCAAATCCTGGATAAGGGTGGCCTTATCCTTGGTTTTGACCACAATGCCATCCATATAAGCTTCTATATTTTTGTGCAACTATGGCTCAAAACCGATATGGACTGCCCTTGCAAAAGTGGACCCAACACTCTTTAATCCGAATGGCATGCGGACAAAGCAGTACGTACCACATGGAGTGATTAATGATGTCTTCTCTTCATCTTCTTTGGACATGAAGATGTGATGATACCCGGAATATGCGTCCAGAAAGGTTGGCAAATCACATCCCGAGGTAGAATCCACAATCTGGTCAATGTGTGGCAAGGGAAATGAGTCCTTTGGACAAGCCTTGTCGAGGTCTGTGAAATCAATGCAAAGCCTCCACTTCCCATTAGCCTTCCGGACCACTATTGGATTTGCTAACCACGTACGGTGCACTACTCCTCTGACTATACTAGCTGCCTCCAACTTCTTGATCTCTTCGGTAATGAACTGCTGCCTCTCCAAGGCCTGCTTCCGTATCTGCTTGACGGGTCGGGCATGTGGACAGACAGCAAGGTGGTGCTCAATTACCTCCCTAGGAACACCGGGGATATCGAATGGTTGCCAAAAAACACATCGATATTCGCTCGCATGAAGGCAACGAGCGCGCTTTCCTATTTGTCATCAACGGTGGTGCTGATAGTGAAAGTTCCATCAACACCAGCCAGCCCTGCCGGGACCCTCTTCACTTGGGGTGCAGTAACCTTGGATCTCTTGCTGTTGGAACACTCCAGCACGTCGTCAAAGGGTGTCGTGCACTTGGAGGGGGCACGCTTCCCGGACTCCTTGCCGGAGGTCCTACAATCACTCTTCTTTCCTCTACTTTCCTTGGTGGGGACTGCCATTGCCGCTGCTTCTACCGCAACTGCATCCTGATACATCTTGTCCACACGAATAATTGCATCCTTCTCATCCGATGGAATAATGAGGACTCCCAATGGCCTGGGCATTTTCAAGGTGTTGTAAGCATAACGGGATGCTGCCATGAACTTGGCCAGGGCTGGTCGTCCAAGAATCCCTTTGTACGACAAGGGGAGATCAACCACATCAAACACAATATTCTCAGTCTGATAGTTTAGTTCTCCTCCAAACATCACTGGAAACATAATCTTTCCCTTAGGATGGCTCCTGTTGGGATTAACTCCTTGAAACGTGTCGGTGACCTCTAGCTCTTCTTCTCCTATCTGAAGCTTGTTGATAACTGATGGGGAAATCAGATTCAACCTGGCCCCACCATCCACTAGCATCTTTGTAACCTTGAGGTTGCGAATTGTTGGGGAGAACAACAACGGCAAGCACCCTACCGCGGTGGTGCGACTAGGGTGATCCTCTTTGTCAAAGATGATGGGTGTGCGGGGCCATTTGAGCGGTTTACGGGCCTTTGGCGCTGGTTCCACAGCATTGATCACTCGTGCCCATCGCTTGAGTTGGCGATGAGAGGTGTGCAAAGATGCACCCCCCATCAATGCATAGGGCGTCAGTGGCCTTCTGGAATTCCTGCTCACTAGCTTCCTCTTCATCCCCTCCATTACTGGCATCGTCACGGATCTCCGACTCTTGGCCCCTGGTGGGTTTTCCTTGGTACCGAAAGGGTCTACCGAGATGATTAGCCTCACCACCCTAGCCCTTACCGCCAGCAGCATTCTGACTTTTCTCCTTATCACGCTTATCATACTGTGCCCTTTGTTGCGCTTCTTGCCCTTTCTCTGGCTAGTTGATTCATCCAAGCACATTTATCCACCAGTGTATATAGTTCTTTCACAGTCTTGGGCAACCACATGTTCATTTTGGAACGAATGCAGCGGTTGCGCACATTGGACTGGAAAGCTGCTATAACAGCTGCCGAATAGATATTTGGAATGTTTCTATGAACTTTACTGAATCTCTGCAAATACTTACGGAGGGTTTCTCCTTCCTTCTGCTGCAGAAGCAGCTGATCGATGGGCCTGTCGGGCTCTTGGTGGCCACCGGTGAAGGCACCGATGAACTCGTGGCACAGGTCTGCCCATGACGAAATGGAGTTCTCCGGCAGGTGCATCAGCCAAGACCTCACATTCGACTTGTGAAAGCACAAGTGCTCCCTGGGTGATTTTGGTAATTAATGTCAACATATCTCTTGTTGGACTAATGTTTTCATCTAGTATATTTCAGACAAGTTCAACAAATGGAGTGGCATGGACTAGAGGATTTGGAACCCCTTGAAGATGATAAGGACAAAGGATTGGCTCAAGCTCAAAGATCAGGACTCTACATTTTCTATTTTAGTGATCCAAGATCACATTGAGTTCATAGGAAAGCCAACACTATTAAAAGGGGATGAGGTGTTGCTTAATGGCTTGCTTGCTCAAAGTGCTTAGTGATATGCTCCAAAACCCTCAACCACTTTCTCACATCCACATATGTCCCAAACCAAAAGTCAAACTCGGCCCCACCAAAACTTTCTGTCCGGCGCCACTGAGTTCATTCGACATAGCCACTACCAAAACCCTAATCAGTTCGGTCTCACCGATAGAGATCTCGGTCTCACCGAGATGGGGATGTAAACTCTATGTTTCCTATTTGTAACATTTCGGTCCAACCGAGATATGAGAATCAGTCTCACCAAGTTAGCATTGCAAACTCTTTGTTGCCTCTTCGTAACATTTTGGTCTCACCGAAATGAGCGAATCGGTCCCACCGAGTTTTCCTAACCAACTCTCTGGTTAGCTTATTACCAAAATCGGTCCTACCGAGTTTGTGTAATTGATCTCACCGAGATTACATTATGCCGTGACCCTGATGAAATCGGTCCTACCGAGTTGATCATATCGGTCCAACCGAAATGCCTAATGGTCACATTATGAACTAAATCTGTCTGACCGAGTTCTCTGATTCGGTCCTACCAAGTTTGGTAAATTGTGTGTAACGGTTAGATTTTGTGTGGAGGCTATATATACCCCTCCACCCACTTTGAATTCGTGGAGAGAGCCATCAGAACAAGCCTACACTTCCATTACTCATTTTTTGAGAGAGAACCACCTACTCATGTGTTGAGACCATGATATTCCAATCCTATCATATGAATCTTGATCTCTAGCCTTCCCCAAGTTGCTTTCCACTCAAATCATCTTTCCACCAAATCCAATCATATTAAAGAGAGTTGAGTGTTGGGAGACTGTCATTTGAAGCAAAAGAGCAAGGAGTTCATTATCAACACACCGTCTATTACCTTTTGGAGAGTGGTGTCTCCTAGATTGGTTAGGTGTCACTTGGGATCCTCCGTCAAGATTGTGGAGTTGAACCAAGGAGTTTGTACGGGCAAGGAGATCGCCTACTTCGTGAAGAACAACCCTAGTAAGGCAAGTCCTTCGTGGGCGACGACCGTGGTGGGATAGACAAGGTTACTTCTTCGTGGAACCTTCGTGGGTGGAGCCCTCCATGGACTCTCGCAGTCGTTACCCTTCGTGGGTTGAAGTCTCCATCAACGTGGATGTATGATAGCACCACCTATCGGAACCACGACAAAAACATCTATGTCAACAATTGTGTTTGCAATCTCCAAACCACTCCCTTTACCTTCATATGCAATTGTTTTACATTCTGCTGCTATACTCTTAGAATTGCATGTGTAGGTTGATTGCTTGACTTGTGCATAATTGCTAAAATCTGCCAAGACATAAAATTGGTAAAAGGCTAGGTTTTTATTTGGTCAAGTAGTCAAAATTGCATGCTTTACTTTCCAATACCCATATACTCTTGTCATGCTTGCTTGATACGTATTGTGAATGTTTAAACATGTGCTAAAACTCCACCGCAACTTGAAGAAATTAAAAACTGCCACTTCTCTTGCTAAGAGTCTATTCACCCCCCTCTAGACACCTCTTCTCGATCCTTTCAATCGGTATCAGAGCATTGGTCTCCATTGCTTTGGTTTAATCACCATTGGAGGATGATGGATGAGTCTATGTTGGGGAGTCTTAGACATAGAGTGCATATACTTGAAGGAGAGTACTTGCATGAATGGAAAAATGAGATGCTTGAGATTTTCAATGAATATCATTTTAACAAGTACATTACTACTCCATGTGCTTGCAATGTTGATCCTTTCCATCCCACACCCGATGAGGATCTTGACATGATTCGCAATCTTAGAACTATCAATCTTATTGTTAGAGGATTGCCCAAAAATTTGATTGCTAGCTTACCTACTCTAGATTGTGCTTACACCATATGGAGATTCCTTGAGGAACGATTCCCAAATTATTCCTTGGAAAATCTGGATGAGATTCTCCATAAGTCTATTGCCTTGAATAGGATGAGTACTAGTGATCCTAAGTTTGTTGATTGCCTATTTGAGCTTCATGATCTCATGCGTGCTGATGACCCAGAAGTGTAGGGGGTCTATCGTAGTCCTTTCGACAAGTAAGAGTGTCAAACCCAATGAGGAGTAGAAGGAAATGATAGGCAGTTTTCAATAAGGTATTCTCCGCAAGCACTGAAATTAACGGTAACAGATAGTTTTGTGACAAGGTAATTGGTAACAAGTAACAAGTAGTAAAAGTAAATAAGGTGCAGCAATATGGCCCGATCCTGTTTGTAGCAAAGGACAAGTGTGGACAAACTCTTATATAAAGGAAAGCGCTCCCGAGGACACATGGGAATTATCGTCAAGCCAGTTTTTATCACACTCATATGATTCACGTTCGTCACTGATACTTTGGTATGTGGGTGGACCGGTGCTTGGGTACTGGCCTTACTTGGACAAGCATCCCACTTATGATTAACCTCTATTGCAAGCATCCGCAACTACAAAAGAGGTATTAAAGTAAACCTTACCATAGCATGAAACATATGGATCCAAATCAGCCCCTTACGAAGCAATGCATAAACTAGGGTTTAATCTTTTGTCACTCTAGCAACCCATCATCTACTTATTACTTCCCAATGCCTTCCTCTAGGGCAAACAATGGTGAAGTGTCATGTAGTCCATGTTCACATAACATCACTAGAGGAAAGACACCATACATCTCATCGAAATATCGAACGAATACCAAATTCACATGACTACTTATAGCAAGACTTCTCCCATGTCCTCAGGAACAAACGTAACTACTCACAAATCATAGTCATGTTCATAATCAGAGGGGTATTAATATGCATAATGGATCTGAACATATGATCTTCCACCGGATAAACCAACTAGCATCAACTACAGGGAGTAATCAACACTACTAGCAAGCCACAGGTACCAATCTGAAGTTTTGATACAAAGATTGGATACAAGAGATGAACTAGGATTTTAGAGGAGATGGTGCTGGTGAAGATGTTGATGGAGATAACCCTCCGCAATATGGGAGAGTTTTTGGTGATGATGATGGTGATGATTTTCCCCTCCCGGAGGGAAGTTTCCCCTGCAGAACAGCTCCACCGGAGCCCTAGATTGTTTCCGCCAAGGTTCCGCCTCGATATGGCGGCACTTCGTCCCGAAAGCCTCCTTATGATTTTTTTCTAGGTCAAAACACTTGATATAGCAGAAGATGAGCATCGGGGGGCTGCCAGGTGGCCCACGAGGCAGGGGGGTGCGTCCAAGGGGGTAGGGCGCGCCCCCACCCTCATGGACGGTGGGTGGCCCCCCTCCTGTACTTTCTTCGCCAAATATTTTTTATATTTTCCAAAACTGACTTTAGTGGAGTTTCAGGGCTTTTTGAGTTCTGCAGAATAGGTCTCCAATATTTGCTCCTTTTTCAGCCCAGAATTCCAGCTGCCGGCATTCTCCCTCTTCATGTAAACCTTGTAAAATAAGAGAGAAAAGGCATAAGTATTGTGACATAATGTGTAATAACAGCCCATAATGCAATAAATATCAATATAAAAGCATGATGCAAAATGGACGTATCAACTCCCCCAAGCTTAGACCTCGCTTGTCCTCAAGCGGAAGCCGATATCGAAAAATATGTCCACATGTTTAGAGATAGAGGTGTTGATAAAATAAAATACGGACATGAGGGCATCATGATTACTCTTATAACAACAACATATATATATATATAGTCATATGATTTCTTATGCTAAAGTAACAATCTATTCACAATGTCAAGTATGAATCGGAAACTTCATTGAAAACTAACAAACTATGATCTCGGTCATTGAAGCAATTGCAATTTATCATAACATCGGAAAGAGTCAATATAAGAGCTTTTCAGCAAGTCCACATACTCAACTATCATTTAGTCTTTCAGAGTTGCTCACACTCACGCAATACTTATGGGTATGGAGTTTTAATCGTACACAGAGAAAGATAGGGGCTTATAGTGTTGCCTCCCAACCTTTTACCTCAAGGGTAATGTCAACAGTAATAGATCATGATAGCTTACATCCAAGTGGGTATATATGTCAGGATCTTTCAAACACAATGTGCTTGCCAAATGATAAAATGTAAAAAGGAAAGGTGAAGATCACCATGACTCTTATAAGGTAAGAAAAATAGATAGGCCCTTCGTAGAGGGAAGCAGAGGTTGTCATGTGCTTTTATGGTTGGATGTACAAAATCTTAGCGCAAAAGAACGTCACTTTATATTGCCACTTCTGATATGGACCTTTATTATGCAGTCCGTCGCTTTTATTGCTTCCATATCTCAAGATCATATAAAGCTTATTTTCTCCACACTAATAGATCAAACATATATAGAGAGTTGCAACAATGACAACTTACTTGAAGGATCTTACTCAATCCATGGGTAGATATGGTGGACTCTCATGGCAAAACTGGGTTTAAGGATGTTTGGAAGCACAAGTAGTATCTCTACTTGGTGCAAGGAGTTTGGCTAGCATGAGGGGGAAAGGCAAGCTCAACATGTTGGATGATCCATGGCAATATACATTATTTCAGATATAAGACGACATAACTCATTACGTTATCTTCCGTGTCCAACATCAACTCTTTAGCATGTCATATTTTAGTGAGTGCTCACAAACATAAAAGATGTCCAAGATAGTATATTTATATGTGAAAACCCCTCTTTCTTTATTACTTCCTATTAATTGCAACGATGACCAAAACTATGTTTGTCAACTCTCAACAATTTTTATTCACCACACTCTTCATATGTGAAGTCATTACTTTTCATAGGATCAATATGATATCTTTGACTATTTTTATTCTTTCTTTTATTCTCTCATGATCATAGTGAGATAGTCAAGCCCTTGACTCAAAACTAATCTTTATTATATATAGCTCACAGACTCAATTACAAAGATAAGGATCATAAATCAAAGTTCACAACTAGATCATACTAACTTTATTCTACTAGATCAAGATATAACCAAAAGGATCCAACTGAGAAAAAGGGTAAAGATAGGAGTGTGATGCTGATACGATACCAGGGCACCTCCCCCAATCTTGGTAGTTGCCAAGGGGAGTGCCCATACCGATGTGATTATGTCTCTTTCTTCAGAGGTGGTGATGCTGGAGTTGTTTGATGACGGGGTTGGTAGCAATGATGATGGACTGTCGTACATCGAGCGTAGGATATCCTCCAATTTGCAGATAATGCCCTTGAGTGCGGTGATATGCTCCTTCAGCAAAATATTTTCACGTGTGAGATACTTGTTTTGTATGTGAGCTAATTCAATCATCTTGAAAGCTTCAATCTCAGTCGGGGTAAAAAGGTTTGGAAGGTGTTGAAAGATGTCTTCTTCTTCTGCTGCCGGAGATTGATCCTCCATGGCCTTCTTGATCCTTTCATCCTTGTTGATCTCCCCAAGGTCTTCTCTCTTCAGCTCTATCTTCATAGCCAAGCATCGTTGCCCTCATTGTTGGAGGAGGCGGACGACATGATGACTGGCCTTGTCAACTCTGGCAGAAAATACCTTGAAACAAAAATAGAGGATATTCGCGTGGTACCGTGGTCAAAACTTTCGGGAGATTATATAATGATTTTTTACCGACCAAAAGGAGTATTGTGCAATACAACGGAGTCCGGAGGGCACACAAGGTTCCCATGAGGTAGGGGCGTGCCCAGGGTGGTAGGGCATGCCCTCCACCCTCGTGGACGACTCGTGTCCCGTTCGGACTACTTCTTATTTTCCTAATTTTTAAAATATTCCAAAACGGAGAAAAATTGCCATTAGAACTCTTTTGGAGTCGGTTTACTTACCGTACCAAATACCTCTTCCTTTTCGGAGTCTGGATCGTTCTGGAAAGCGTCCCTTATGTATTCCTCCGGGGTCACGGTTTCAATAACATTGGTTTCAACATTTATGGGATTACCTAAGATATAATCTTTGATTCTTTGGTTGTTCACCACCTTCAGATTTGTGCCTTCGAAGTTATTGATTTTTATGGTACCGGATCGATAGACCTCCACTACAAAAAAATACACTTCCGTGATGATACGTGTTTGTCACAGTAGGTCACGTTTTCTATCATGCATGTACATCCATGACAAATTTATGACAGAATCAAGATAGTCATACCTGTGCTATCGTAGAAGTGTTCCATGACATTACCAAAATTATCATCACGGAAGTGTCCACTTCCATGACGATAAATCGCTCGTCACGGAAGTGCTTTTGTCAAGGGTGACCGACACATGGCATCCACCGTAACGGAACGCCATTAAGCTATTGGGTCCGGTTTTGAATCCGATAACTCGTTAACAGCCCCGACCAATGGGGATTTTCCATGTGTAAAATCATCATTGGCCGGAGGAAACACGTGTTGCCTCACCGTTGGGACAGATGTCATCCACTCATTGGATAGGAGGCGCCTATGATAGGTCGACACGTGGCATGGCCCAACAGTCGCCCATTCCGGTGAAAAGGCCGGCCCAGTAAAAAATAGCAGGCCGGCCCATATAAGGCCTACTTGTGTCAGGTCCATTTAAGCCCACGGCCCATACGAGATGTGCCAATTCGTCAGTTCATCATCAGTTCGAGCCCGTTAATAGCCCGCTATATATTTGGGCTCAATATCGGCCTGATGAGATTTCGGCCTGTTAACGGCCCATTCATTGGATGGGCCAATTTTCACGAAGTACATCTTTCGGCCTTTTAGCGACCCATTTAAATATTGGGCTAATTTCTGGCCCAGTGTGTCTTTCAGCCTGTTGACGGCCCATAAATCAGTTGAGCCATTTGTAGTCGGACCTGAGTTTCGTCCTTTTAGCGACCCATTTAAGTGTTGGGCCAATTTCCGGCCCGGTGTGTCTTTCAGCTTGGTGACGGCCCATATATCTGTTGGGCCATTTGTAGTCGGACCTGAGTTTTGGCCTTTTAGAGATCCATTTAAGTGTGGGGCCAATTCCCCGCCCTGTGTGCCTTTCAGCCTGTTAACGGACCATAAATGAGTTGGGCCATTTGTAGTCGGACCTGAGTTTTGGCCTTTTAACGACCCATGCCCTTCATGGTCCAATACCAGCCCGATTTCTCTTTCGGCTTGCTAAAGGCCCACAGCACAGTTGGGCCATTTACAATACAACCTTACTTTCAGCCTCTTAGCGGCCCATGCTCTTCATGGTCCAGTACAAGCCCGCTGTCTCTTTCGGCCGGCTAAAGGCCCACAGTAGAGTTGGGCCATATGTAGCCCGAACTTTGTAACGGCCTGTTAACGGCCCGTGAAGTCAATTGGGCCCACCAGTTGCCCGCTTCGATGTCATCCCATTAACGACCCGAAAGTTAAGAGGGCCGACCATTAACTTTCGGCCTGGTAACGGCCCATTAACTTAATGGGCCCACTAAAGTTCGTACATGTCTTTAGGCCAAATTAGATAATTTGAGCCCATTACGACGAGCAATTATGCACAGGACCAAAAACGATCAAGCAACAGTGCGGCATATAGGGAAAAATGGTGCGCATCCAGCATATATTACTGGAAATTACATCCACTGGGTAATCAAAGTTTGATGCCAGTGCAAATGAATGAACAGAACCTAACGATCTACAACGTCACAATCTGCAACCTCAACACGGATGACGCCCATAAGCATGTGGGCAATTTCTTGATGCTTTTCTACACTGTCTCTGAAAACATAGATCAGTTGTTGTGTCGCACGACTCTGCACCTCTGATTCCTCCACCATTTCCATCATTCCTTCAGCCATTAATTGGTTCACAAACATACATTTTTTCCGTTGCATTCGAGATAGAGGATACTGAATAAATTCAGATGGTGATTTTGGCAGGCTTGTATTATTGATAGGGGAGAGTGTCTCGACCACTGCAACATAACATAAATTAGGAGGGGAACCAAATAGATTAATCATGAGTTATTGGCATATTACCTGGCCTAGATTTATTGGAAAGGAACAATGGGGTTGCCTTGCTGTTTTCAGAGTTTGTCTTCTTATCTTCAGCAGCCTGCACCAAATTAGGTCACTAGCATTGCTATCATTGGCCAAGTCAGATAATAGGAAAGCAACATTGGCACAACGAACGTTTGGGAAACTAGCCAACACCAAATTAAGACAATATGGCACAGCTATCATCAGCCAGGTAAGGTAATACGAAATCAACATTGACACAATGAATGAATGGGCAACCAGAGCAGCACTACAATTCAGTAATGTGCATGATATGAGATAGTACACTCATGCAGCTCGGTATGCAAAACTACGAGGCAGTTTTCTTTACAAAATCAACATTGGCGCCTTTAACATTTTGCTACAACTAATTTTAGATCAGACAAAGGTTGGATTCACGCCGATTAACAAAATACATGGTGATGTAAACATATAGTGATATACAACAGGTACTTACATCAGCATTGGAGTACAGAGATTCCCGCAAGATATTTTCCTCGAATACAATGCCAATGAAGGAAATCTTCTATCATTTAACCTTATTTTCTAAAAAAGAGATGGGTAAGTGTGGGGACCCCGACTTAGGAGTCGAGATTACCGATGCACGTGTACAGTGATCCCAGAGATCAATGCTCACTGAACACACAGAAGCTGAATAACAAGAGTCTTACATCCATACATACCGTCTTACACAAATTATGGCCATTATGGCCAAGTCTTACATAGATAAAGCCTCACGGGCTGAATAGCAAATAACTCAAATAGCGGAAGTCTTCGATGATAAGTAGAACCCATGCCATCTGACTTAACCCTACAGGCATTCTGACTGGGATAGCGTCCTAGTGCGCATGTTCGTCTCCATAGAATATTTCTTCATATTCCTGTTCCTCCATGCCTGGTCAATTAAATAACCAGTGGCAAGCCAATGAGTACTTTTAATGTACTCGCAAGCAACCCATGATTTGGTTCAAGGTAACAAATGCAGTTGAACAATAATGTGCAATCTAGCAACAAGCTAGAATAAATATTCTACCATCAAGTATATGCATCAATAAACTCACGTAACCTCGAAGACAGGTTACCGATATCAACATAAGTATGATTCAACTCATCGAGTCAAGTCACCACCTTGACTCATCATACACACACATACTTTCATCGATGAAGTAAAACTCTGGACATAGTTTAAGTAGCACCACCCAACTGTCCATGACCGTGGACACGGCTATTCGAATAGTTTTACACTCTACAGAGGTCGCGCACTTTACCCACAAGATCCGGGAAGCTTTCGTGTCACCCACGATCCCGCAGTACCTCAAGTACTAGGGGGAAGCACCCGGTCATTATCTTTCCTTAGACGATACTAACATAGAGTCCACTCGTCGGTACACGGCCCTCGGGTACAAACATTAGATCATGGGAATTGCCCTAATTTCAATGTCACGCGTACCCGAAGGGACCAACGGTGTGTCCGGTGCCCTGTAAAAACAGTCATGGTCGTCTATCCAAGCACGACCCCATCCCGGGAAAGACCTCAAGTGTGACGCCCAAAGACCGACGTCCCAGAAGATTCCAGAGATTCCAGATGTTCCGGGTTCTCCCGTGTGTTTCATTTGTGCTTGTGTTATTTAGTTTGCTTTGCATCATGCCATCATGCCATCATGACTTTATTTCTGCATCTCAACCTAAATAAATTGTGTGGACCTTCGGTTCATTTAAATCGAGGGAAGGATGACTTCTCTTTATAACATATCCTCCTAATATTAGGGAGCTATAATAAAAAATATCCCATTAGTTTGGGATCACCGCAACACACTTGCATATTTTTCCCATGCCCCTTTTGCTTCAAGTTTCCCGCCTACCTTGCCAACTTTTCCCTTTCCCTTTTATCGAGGATCCTCCTATAATCTAGACTCCTTTCAAACTCCTTTATTGCAAGCTAAATATTTTGGGTTCCACTTCCCTATTTTGTTGGAACCACTTTTGTTGGGTTGGAAATATTCCTTAAAGCCTTATGAAAATGTTCTATCATTTATTTCTTGTTCACGACCTCTTTTTCTTAATATTTTTGAACTCTCACTATTTTTTCTGCTAAAGAAATAAATTAGGTGAGAGAGATAGGCCATTTGGGCCTCCTTAGGCCAAGGCCATCCGTCCCCAGCCGGCCCATCTGGCCTCCTGGCCCACTCCAGCGCTAACCCTAGCTCCCGACCCCTCACTCCTCCCTCTCCCTTAGCCGCCGCACTCCAGCGCAGCCTCCTTCGATCCCCCGACCGCTCGCCCCTTCTCTCCCTCACAGCGCCGTTTGTCCGATCCCCATCTCCCTGCTCGATCCCCATCTTCCCCCTCGCTGGCTCGCCTCCCACTTCTCCTCCTCGCGTCGCCGAGCCAGCCACGGGCCTGCGCATCCCCGCCTCCGCGCGGCTCCTCCCCATCGATCTCCCTTCCCAGCGCTTCGTCTCCAACGCGCCCAGGCCGTCGCCTTGCCTTGGAGCCTCCGTCCGCCGCCAAGGCCTGTGCCTCGCCCCCGAGCGCCTCCCTCCGGAGCTCCTGGTGCCCCACTCCAGCGCCGCAGTGCCCCTGCCTCCTCGCCGTCTCCCTCCAGCGGCCAGGAGCCGCCGCCGTCGCCGCCAATATCTCCAGCGGCCTCGCCTCTGCTCCAGCGCCTCCGCGCCTCTCCTCCTCGGTGGCCTCGTCACCCCGTGCTGCTGCCCTTGTTGCCCTCTTGTTGCTGTGTTTGGACCTCGGATGTGTCAAGTTCCACTACACCTTCATGAACAAGTACCACGACGATACCGAAGGGTTCAGATCCGTCAAGTACCTCTACGACGACTCGAACACCTACAAACGTGTACCCCTACGTCAACGACGACTACGACTCCCCGTGTACAACTACCGTCGACGTGCTTGCGCCAAGTCCCTCTCCGACAAGAGTACACCTACCGTCGCCCCGAAGACGTCCGATGCCGCGACAAGTACCTCTTCGGAAACGGAACGACTACTTCCTCTACGATCTCGAGCCGCCCCGAAACGAACGCTTCGAAGGTATAACCCCGAGACGATGACCCGTGGACGAATGCATGTGTTGTATGAGATGTTCCCCTTGTGTGCACCGTTCCCATTTCGACTTTTGTCATGCTCCTCGGTTGCCTCGCCGCTGACCCGTGGGAACCCGGTGACGGGATCACCCCACCTTTCTTCTTGTTCGAATCGCTCACGCAACCTTTCTTTTGCACCGGTCTCTCAACGAGTTACCGGAACCGATATGTTGCGTGGCATCATTTTCGGATAATTGTCGTGGCACCCTTTTCCTTCCACCACGGTGACAATGCTTCACATCTCTTATGTTAACGTTTAACTAATAATTGCATAAAACTTGATCATGTCATCCGCATCGTGTTAACAACATTTAAAATGTGTGAATTGTTGTTTGCTTAAAAATTGCTAAACATGCACATGAGGAGTTTCCGGAATTGTTGTTGTTATTTCCGGCCTCATTTAAAATGCCTAGATAGGTAGTTTGCTCTTGCTTCACCTCTTGCCATGTTAACAAACATTTAATCTTGTCTTGTAAATAAACGAGAGTCAATTAAATAATTAAAATGTGGTGTTTCGTCAATATGCAACTCGTTGCATATTGAGCTCCACTTAACTTGTAGTACTTGTTTGTGCACTTTGCCATGCCATGCATAATTAAATCGGACATGCATCATATTTGGATGTGCATCGTATGCCATGTTTATGCTTGTGTGTTTACCGTGTTGTTTGCTTCTTTCCGGTTGCTTCTCTTGTTAGCTTCGGTTTCGTTCCGGAGTTGTGAGGATTCGCTCGACTTTGTTGCTCCGTCTACTTCATGGATCCGTTCTTCTTCCTTGCGGAATTCCAGGCAAGATGATCATACCCTTGGATACCTTTACTACCATTGCCATGCTTAGTGTCTCGATGCTATCGTTATATGTCGCGCTACCCATCTTTATTGTCAGCCTCTCCTTGTTGCCATGAAACCTCTAACTTTTGAAACCTTCCTAGCAAAACCACTGTTTGGCTATGTTACCCGCTTGCTCGGCCCCTCTTATAGCGTTGTTAGTTGCAGGTGATGATGAAGATCGTTCCAGGAGGGAACTTGTCGTTGGAATATCACAATATCTATAATTATTATTAACACACCTATATATTGGGCATGGGTGGAAGGCTTGGCCTTTTTCTCGGTGTTTTGTTCCACTCATGCCACCTTAGGCGCCGATAAACCGGCATTATGTTCCTTGATTTTGCGTTCCTTACACGATGGGTGGATGGGGACCCCTTGACAGTTCGTCTTTGAATAAAACTCCGCCAGCAAGGCCCAACTTTGGTTTTAATTTGCCTCATAATAACAACTTAACTAATTAATTAAATTTGCATAGGGGGTCGCATCCTCGGGTATTCTTTTCTACATAGCAGGGGGGCCAGTGCTGATGGTGTTGGTCCCAAACGGGGAGTATGCGGGGCCACCACGGGGAAACTCGAGGATTGGTTTTACTCGTATAATCGCCCATCCGGTCGTGGCCTGAGACGAGATACGCGCGGCTACTATCAGGGTGTCGACACACCGGGAGGTCTTGCTGGACTTGTTTTACCATTGTCGAAATGTCTTGTGCACCGGGATACCGAGCCTGATCGGATTTCCCTAAGATAAGGGGTGATGATATTATATTTATCACTTCAGCTAATCGTGAGAGCTTGTGATGGGCTAAGTTGGGACACCCCTGCAGGGTTATGATCTTTCGAAAGCCGTGCCCGCGGTTATGTGGCGGATTGGAATTTGTTAATTGCCGGTTGTAGAAAACATGACAGAGGATCCGAAGTAAAACACACAACTGGGTGAGTAACCGTGACTGTCTCTTTTCACTTTGAGAAGAGAACACGGTGGGGTTATGTTTGACTCATATGTAGTTCAGGATCATTAGCGACCACTGCTATTTGCGACCGTTTGCGTAGATGCTCATCTTATTCTTGTACTCGTAAGTTAGCCACCATATTATGCTTAGCCGCTGCTGCAACCTCACCACTTTACCTCTTCCTACCCATAAAGCTTTGCTAGTCTTGATACCCATGGTTATGGGATTGCTGAGTCCTCGTGGCTCACAGATACTACAACACCAGATGCAAGTTCAGCCGAGAAAGATGCAGGAGCTGGTTCAAGTACTTCCGGGAGTTCCATGAAGAGCGTGGCCGTATGTTTGTGATGTTTTTCGATGATCAGTAGTGGTTTCTACTAGGGGCGATTCAGACCTGTGGCTTTATGTTGTTTTGGTATCTTTCTTTTGGATCTTTGCCCATAGTCGGGTTGTGATGTTTTGAATGATGATTTGCTTATGTAATGTATTGTGTGAAGTGGCGAGTGTAAGCCAACTATCTCCTTTTGCAATTTAATCCCTCTTTTACATGAGTCGTGCAAATATACCAAACTTGAGATCATTCCAGAATGGGCTTATACCTTTAAGTCGTGCCTCGACACGTAGGAGGTATAGTCCCATCCTGGGCATTACAAGTTGGTATTCAGAGCCTTCTCCGACCTAGAAGCCCCCACTGATTGATCAAATCGTTGACGGTTGAGTCTAGGCACACACTTGAAAATGTTTTGAGTCCTATATATATCGGAGAGTAATATTTCTTTTGCTCCTCATCTCATTTCACTCTGGTGAGGACTCCTGACGATTACTCTTGTCTCTTCTACTCTCAAAAATTCACCAAATATTTTTTAGGATCTCGCGAGTATTGTTTGGATTGTTCCGATGTCTTTGTGACGAGAACATTGTTCTCGATGCCTCCTGTCATTAGGGGTTGTGGCAGTGTCCCGGGGAGTTGAGCTCCGAGGTGTTGTCGTCACAAATATATCGCATCAGTTCTGGAATACTTAAGACGGCCGACATCGAAAACTCTCCTATGCGGTTAGTGGCAAGATAACCCCGACATCACCCAGTACTGGGGAGGTAGTTCGGGAGTATTGCCATAGCTTGTATAGTAGATGTGTTTCGAAGGTCCGAGGTAAACGGTTTCCGGAAATAACTGGTTATGTGTTGAAGGATGGATACAGCTGGATGTAGGATTAGAGTTGAGTGCGCAGTGCTTCCCCTGTATCCCCAACACCTGATTGCATAACTGGAAACTTTCGGAAATTAATAGGTGGGTTCATCTAGTAGTTCTAGGCATTCTTCCAACGAGTGCATGATATGGAGTTCGGGGTTCAACATTGAGTGAAGTGGTTTTATGGGCGTTGTTCCGATCAAGAGTTGCATCTTAAAGGGTCCTTGGCTATGCTGATCCGGGGATTGCAAAACCCTTTTGTAACACGTTCCATAAGCTTTCAGCACGAAGATGTCAAACGAAGCTTCTATCGTGTATTTGTTCTTCTGCTCCTTGTTGTTTTTATTTATCTTTTGTTCTCCCAAGTGGCTTCTCATCAAGTTGATGTACCTACGGAATCCATTCGTTCAATTCTCTGTTCGAATGATATTGTGAAGATTATGTTGCAACATATCTATCCTTTGTTTTGATTTGATTCTGGTATTCGAGTTGCTTCGATGTCAAATGTTGATTCCATACCTTTCCTAATCGGTGTTCTCATATTTCTATGGGAGTGCTAATTCTTCTTGACCATCGAGATCTTCATGTTAATCCTTTTTCAACCGGTGTGCCTTCTCTTGAAATTATTCCATACAGACGCCGTTGAGAAATCCGACGTTTTGTCCGTTTCATTCATCCCAAGTTATCTGTGTTTCCCCGCCCTCCCTCCCTTTTTCTTCTTGAAGCCAGAGTCCCTAATGAAGTATACATTTTATTCATGTGATATTTCTTCATTCTTTTCCTTCAATGTTCTTATCCTGTGATTTATCATGAAGATGCTCAAGAGTTTCATGTTCATCATTCTTAATTCTAATATTCTTGTTTCACATGTTTTCCAATGTGAGAATTTATTATCCAAAGTCTCTCTTGCTTATTCAACTCTCTAATTCTTCTCCGGAGTGCTGAAGATATCTCAGAAGATTCGCGTTTCCATTCGCAATCCTTTCAAGCTATTTTGAGTTTGTCTAGTCATTTAATTCAACCGGTGTAATATCTCTTAAGCAATCTTTTTCAATGGTGATTACTTTCGAGTGGGCCCTAACCCACATGTCTTTTCCCAGGATCTTACCTGACTCTTCCAATTTTTTCCGGAGTTATACTCAAATTCTTTTCAAAGCGTGACATAAGAATGATTCCCATCAGTCACATGCCTTTTCCAAGATCACTTTCAAATTCTTTTCATCATTGGTTCAACCTTTTAATTCTTCATTCCGGAGTATCTCAAGATTCTTCATGACATTTCTCGTCTTCATTCTCAACATTTGAAGACCGGAGAAGAGTTTCTCTTAAATCTTGGCCGTTCTCTTGAAGATTCGTGGTTCTAGCTTAATGACATCCTCATTATTGTTTCGTTTGTGAGGAATTCTTTTATACCCATCCAAAGCATTTCATGAATTCTTCCATTGTGATCCTCCGAAGGCCATCAATTCAGAAGATTTCTTCGTTCTCAGTTTTCAACTTCGTCCTCCAAATATTCTTCATTGATGTCTCTTCGTTCGTCTCCATATTTTACGGCGGTTCTTTCAACATTACTCTTCCGTTGTTATCGTATTAATCCATTTGTTCTTTTCATAATCCTACCGGTGAGTCGTTCAAGACTTTTCTCAAGTTTGTGCGAGATCTCTCTTTAATTCTTTCCAACGTGAATAAGTAGTATGCCAAATCCGTTGCTTGTCATCAATTTAATTTGGTGAAGGATAAGCATACAATAAATCTTATTCTTATTTCCCCGAAGTGACTAATCTCTTTTTCCGGAGCTTGTTCATCATATCATATTCTCGATCCTAAGTTGTTCATCTTGTTTTCCGGAGCTTCAAGTTATTTCTATTACATCATTTCAAACCTCCATCTAGTTCATCGCAGGCCTTGAATCTTATTCTTTTCATCTTTTACTTCTCATGCTTTCATTACCGGAGTTTTCATGGTGGTTCATCAAGATTTAATTCATCCTTGAAGTCTTCATCAAGATTCTTGTTGGAGCTCAAGCATTCTTCATCATGCATTCCAATTGCAATTCTTGCTCCCTTATTTGTTGAGGTGGTGTTATGTCATTCTTGATAATTTTCCTCCATGTTTCAGGATTCACAAGTTATCAAGAATGAGATAGTTAAAACCACCATTTTCTTTGTTTAGGAGATCTTTTCCAACTCTTCAATTATTCGTTGGAGTCATCTTGGGTTATAATTCACCTAAAAGCTTTCCCTAAGGATTGTTGCTAATTATGGTGCTCATAAATGAACCAAGTTCTTCATTTATCATTCCGGTGAATTAAGTTTTTTCATCTCCTTGTTGATCTCAATCCAATCAAATGTTTTCGTAAGTGGCTGGTTGTCAACTCATAATTTTGAGATGTTTTCCATAAGCCCAAAACAAGCTTACTCTTTTGTTGTTGATTAGTTTCAACAACTACGTTCAACCCTTCTTTGTAAGGATGATTTTCAGATTCATTCGTGGGAGAAGTTGTCATTTTCTTCTCCGTTCTTTTCTTTCCAACGACCTAGCATATATTCTTTCATTCCGGAGGCATTGTGATATTGCCCTCTTTGTCCCGTAATCTCGTTTTGTCAAGATCATGTTCTTTTCCTTGTTTATCTATTTAACTAGAGTGTTGTGCCCAACGTTTGAGTTCTCTCATCTTATCAAAGTTTTTCCTCTCTTTTCAACTAGAGTGTTGTCTGAAATCTTTCTTACCTCTTGTGCCATCCTTTCAATTGTTCCGGAGGCAGTGTGTTATAGATTTCATCAAGTATATTCCCATCTCCTCAAGTTCATGTTCAATTCCTTCCATTTACAGTCGGAATGCTGTCCAAATTATTTCGTTCTTATTCCTTCTCCATCTTGTTTGAACCGAAGTGGTTTTGAATTCTTTCGTCATCTTTGAGCTCTTCGTTCATGTCCTTGCAACCTTCAAATTCCCGTGATGTTCATTGTTCCTCCTTTTACCGGAGTGCTCCTAACTTCGTTCATCTCCGTTGCATTCTTTCTTTCAAGATTGTTCAACCTCTCAAGGTTCGTGGTTTCACTCGTTTGTCAAAGAAGCAACTTTGTTTTACCTCTTCCTCTTCCGTTTTTTATCCGGTGCCATCTCTAGGATCTCGGGTCGAGATCCTGTGTTAGTATGGGAGAGTTGTGACGCCCGAAGACCGACGTCCCAGAAGATTCCAGAGATTCCAGATGTTCCGGGTTCTCCCGTGTGTTTCATTTGTGCTTGTGTTATTTATTTTGCTTTGCATCATGCCATCATGCCATCATGACTTTATTTCTGCATCTCAACCTAAATAAATTGTGTGGACCTTCGGTCCATTTAAATCGAGGGAAGGATGACTTCTCTTTATAACATATCCTCCTAATATTAGGGAGCTATAATAAAAAATATCCCATTAGTTTGGGATCACCGCAACACACTTGCATATTTTTCCCATGCCCCTTTTTCTTCAAGTTTCCCGCCTACCTTGCCAACTTTTCCCTTTCCCTTTTATCGAGGCTCCTCCTATAATCTAGACTCCTTTCAAACTCCTTTATTGCAAGCTAAATATTTTGGGTTGCACTTCCCTATTTTGTTGGAACCACTTTTGTTGGGTTGGTAATATTCCTTAAAGGCTTACAAAAATGTTCCATCATTTATTTCTTGTTCATGGCCTATTTTTCTTAATATTTTTGAACTCTCACTATTTTTTCTGCTAAGGAAACAAATTAGGTGAGAGAGATAGGCCATTTGGGCCTCCTTTGGCCAAGGCCATCCGTCCCCAGCCGGCCCATCTGGCCTCCTGGCCCACTCCAGCGCTAACCCTAGCTCCCGACCCCTCACTCCTCCCTCTCCCTCAGCCGCCGCACTCCAGCGCAGCCTCCTTCGATCTCCCGACCGCTCGCCCCTTCTCTCCCTCACAGCACCGTTCGTCCGATCCGCATCTCCCTGCTCAATCCCCATCTTCCCCCCTCGCTGGCTCGCCTCCCACTTCTCCTCCTCGCGTCGCCAAGCCAGCCGCGGGCCTGCGCATCCCCGCCTCCGCGCGGCTCCTCCCCATCGATCTCCCTTCCCAGCGCTTCGTCTCCAGCGCGCCCAGGCCGTCGCCTTGCCTTGGAGCCGCCGTCCGCCACCAAGGCATGTGCCTCGCCCCCGAGTGCCTCCCTCCGGAGCTCCTGGTGCCCCACTCCAGCGCCGCAGCGCCCCTGCCTCCTCGCCGTCTCCCTCCAGCGGCCAGGAGCCGCCCCCGTCGCTGCCAATATCTCCAGCGGCCTCGCCTTTGCTCCAGCACCTCCGCGCCTCTCCTCCTCGGTGGCCTCGTCACCCCGTGCTGCTGCCCTTGTTGCCCTCTTGTTGCTGCGTTTGGACCTCGGATGCATCAAGTTCCACTACACCATCATGAACAAGTACCACGGCGATACCAAAGGGTTCAGATCCGTCAAGTACCTCTACGACAACTCGAACACCTACAAACATGTACCCCTACGTCAACGACGACTACGACTCCCCGTGTACAACTATCGTCGACGTGCTTGCGCCAAGCCCCTCTCCGACAAGAGTACACCTACCGTCTCCCCGAAGACGTCCGATGCCGCGACAAGTACCTCTTCGGAAACGGAACGACTACTTCCTCTATGATCTCGAGCCGCCCCGAAACGAACGCTTCGAAGGTATAACCCCGAGACGATGACCCGTGGACGAATGCATGTGTTGTATGAGATGTTCCCCTTGTGTGCACCGTTCCCGTTTCGACTTTTTTCATGCTCCTCGGTTGCCTCGTCGCCGACCCGTGGGAACCCGGTGACGGGATCACCCCACCTTTCTTCTTGTTCGAATCGCTCACGCCACCTTTCTTTTGCACCGGTCTCTCAACGAGTTACCGGAACCGATATGTTGCGTGGCATCATTTTCGGATCGTTGCCGTGGCACCCTTTTCCTTCCACCATGGTGACAATGCTTCACATCTCTTATGTTAACGTTTAACTAATAATTGCATAAAACTTGATCATGTCATCCGCATCCTGTTAACAACATTTAAAATGTGTGAATTGTTGTTTGCTTAAAAATTGCTAAACATGCACATGAGGAGTTTCTGGAATTGTTGTTGTTATTTCTGGCCTCATGTACAATGCCTAGATAGGTAGTTTGCTCTTGCTTCACCTCTTGCCATGTTAACAAACATTTAATCTTGTCTTGTAAATAAACGAGAGTCAATTAAATAATTAAAATGTGGTGTTTCGTCAATATGCAACTCGTTGCATATTGAGCTCCACTTAACTTGTAGTACTTGTTTGTGCACTTTGCCATGCCATGCATAATTAAACCGGACATGCATCATACTTGGATGTGCATCGTATGCCATGTTTACGCTTGTGTGTTTACCGTGTTGTTTGCTTCTTTCCGGTTGCTTCTCTTGTTAGCTTCGGTTTCGTTCAGGAGTTGTGAGGATTCGCTCGACTTTGTTGCTTCGTCTACTTCATGGATCCGTTCTTCTTCCTTGCGGAATTCCAGGCAAGATGATCATACCCTTGGATACCTTTACTACCATTGCCATGCTTAGTGTCTCGAAGCTATCGTTATATGTCGCGCTACCCATCTTTATTGTTAGCCTCTCCTTGTTGCCATGAAACCTCTAACTTTTGAAACCTTCCTAGCAAAACCACTGTTTGGCTATGTTACCCGCTTGCTCAGCCCCTCTTATAGCGTTGTTTGTTGCAGGTGAAGATGAAGATCGTTCCAGGAGGGAACTTGTCGTTGGAATATCACAATATCTATAATTATTATTAACACACCTATATATTGGGCATGGGTGGAAGGCTTGGCATTTTGCTCGGTGTTTTGTTCCACTCATGCCACCTTAGGCGCCGATAAACCGGCATTATGTTCCTTGATTTTGCGTTCCTTACACGATGGGTGGATGGGGACCCCTTGACAGTTCGTCTTTGAATAAAATGTCGGGACCCCGATCCTAAGTCACACAGGTCTAGCCTGTAACACACCATATCACTTTGCGGCCTCACGCACGGTATCCCCACGGGTGCCACCTTACCTGGCCCGGGACCGTTTGCGTATTTTGGCACACGTATATGATAGTGTCGCTAGCATCCATATGACAGAGAACCCGGGCCGACATGACCAGTTATAAACCAAAAGTGGCACTAAATTACAGAGACAGGCATACATGACCCAGCAACGAACGTGTCGGTCATCAACATATGAACCCAAGTCGTAGCAAGCTACAAGGACTTAAAGGAACAACGCGTGACATTTCCCCTAAGGGACAGACACAGGAACGAAGAAGGACACATGCCGGCCAGCCTAAGTGTTCCGGAGCAGTAGCAAGCTACCAAGGCTCAGTGGAATCACTAGGAGACATTTCCCTGTAAGATAGGCTACCAAAGGTAAACAACTAGGTGTTGGATCCCACACATAGCAATACACATTACACGTACGCATAACATGCAAGTATGTGCTATACAACATGGCATCACAACATAACTCAAAAACTCATATAGATAAAGGCCCAGAAGAGCCATCATAGCATTTATTACAATCAGAGGTCACATGACCCAACATACAGAGCATACAGGCAACGGAAGCATTACATGTCTGAGTACAGACATCTACAAAGGAAAAAGTCTAAGTAGCCTGACTATCTACAAGACCCTCCTAAGGGAACAAGACCGTAGCTGAGGTAACAAGCTAAACGTCGAAGTCCACGCGGAACCACTAGCGAGACTGAAGTCTCTCTGCAAAACATAAATTAAGCAAACGTGAGTACAAAGGTACTCAGCAAGACTTACATCAGAACTAACTATATATGCAACAGTATCAACAAGGGGGTAGTGGAGTTTGACTGCAGCAAGCCAGCTTTGACTCGTGGCTATCCTGAACTACGACTGCAAGTAACTCTTTTGAGGTGGCGCACACGAGTCCACATATTCACCAATCAATACACCACTATGGATCCGCTTCCGTCTCCCTACGAGAAGGCCATCCATAGCACTCACGCTTATCTTGCGCACTTTAGAGTATCCACTTTCGATTGTCTATGTACCACGTAAGCATCCAAGAAGTCCATATCCGCGGACCCGGCTATTCGAATAGATCATGTTAACCCTGCAGGGGTGTACTTCTTCACACACGCTCTCGCCACTTACCGCCATGTACACGTCGTGTATCTCGGCAACCTTCAAGCGGAAGCCTGGCGAGGGTGTCGGCCACGACCTGACTAACCACACAAGTCTCTCGTCCAGGTTTATCGCCTATTCGGGTTCCATCCGTGGGGAGATCCGGCCGGGGTGTCGCTCACGGCCCCAAAAGATGTGTGCAGGGTTCCCAAGCCCACCTCGTCGGATGGATCTACGCTTGGTACACCGTGCCACGGTGCCTAGTCTGACCCAAGCCCACATGTACCGTGTGCCACTTGGTAGACTACTAACACTACCTACAAACACCAGAAACTAGTTGCAACTCCTAGACAGAGATCTAGTTGATTAATAAGTCGAGAGGGGTCGAGTTACCGGAACCCAATGTGTGGTAGTAACTATGTCATTGGACAACTTACACAGAACTCAGTTCTTAAGGACGGCTCCAATGAGACAACCCACCATGTACTCCTACATGGCCTCTCACCGCTACCTTTACCAAAACGTGTTCACACACTTAGCTCACACACAGTAGGACATGTTCACCACATTCCAATTCATCCCCGATGAATCAGACCTGACTCAACTCTAAGCAATAGCAGGCATAACCAGAAAGCATGAATGAGTAGGCACAACATGGCTCAAACAACTCCTACTCATGCTAGTGGGTTTCAACTATTTACTGTGGCAATGACAGGTCATGCAGAGGAAAGGGGTTCAACTACCGCAGCAAAAGCAGTTCAATCGTTGTTGTCCTAATGCAGTAAAAGAGAGTAGGAGTGAGAGAGTTGGATTGTATCGGGATGCTCAATGGGGGTTTGCTTGCCTGGCACTTCTGAAGATATCAATAGCTCTTCATCGGTGTCATCGAATTCATCGTCGGAACGTCGTCTACTGAGAGGGGACAAAACCGACAAACACAGAAAGAACACAATCAATGCAATGCAACAATATGATGCATGAATGTGACATGGCAATATGATGTTTCTTGAGCTAATGCAACTAGCAACACATTTAAATGAAGTTGGTTTGAACCAAAGGTTCAAATTCAAACTCCATATGTGATTATTCAAATGCCATTTATTCCAATTGTCCTAAACATTAACCATAAGTTGTTCTAACATGCATGAAAATGCCATAAACAGATTCCTTGCATTTTTTTGATCAATTTTCATATATAAATTATTTCCATCTGAGTTACGGTTGATTTTATATGATTTTTAGAAGTTTTGACTATTTTCTGAAATAAATAAATCATTTCTGATTTATTTAAAAACCCAGAAAACATTTACTGCGTCAGCACTGCGTCATCATGACGTCAGCAAGTCAAAAGGGCTGGTCCAGGTCAAACCTGACCAGTGGGGCCCACTGGTCAGTGACACAACTAACTAAACTAACTTATATAAATCTAACCTAGTTTAATTAGCCGGGCGGGGCCCACATGTCAGTGAGTCACAGGGTTAACTAATTTACAAATTAGCACTAACCTAAATTAACAGGGCACTGGGCCCACCTGTCAGTGGCACTAGGGCGTGATTACTGGGGTGGTTAGGCTCTAATTAAAAAGGCCACGTCGGCGACAGGCGCCGGCGACCAGAGAACACAGTGGTGGCTCGCCGGAGTTGATCGGGGCGACGCTGCAGGCCACGGCTTGAGCCACGGGTGGTCTCTACGCGTAGCTGGCGCTCTTCGACATCCAATGGGACCGGAGTCAGCGGCTGGGGTGGCCGGAGGCGGGAGCAATGAGCTCGACCGCGGCGGCCGGAGTTCGGGCACCGTCGGGTTTCGGGTTGGGGTGCGCTAGGGGAGGAAGTGGTGCTTGCGCTCGGCTCCTGGGAGCACGGTGAGTGCGATGACATGCTCAAAAACGGACAGAGGCGACTGGGGCCACGGCGGTGACAGGGTCAGCGGCGGCCGGCGACGGTGAGGAAGGGGGCGACGGCTATGGGGCGCGCGCGAAGGAAAGGAAGAAGGGAAGAGGTTCAGTGGCTCACGGCGGTTCGGCTGGTGCAGACGGAGGGGCCGGGGAGGCGTTGGTTGCCGCGAATCGCCGGCGAGCTCGACGGCGGCCGAAGGTTGAAGAAGACGGTGGCGAGGGCGTTCGGGGCTTCCTGGCGTCGGGCGGCTTGGCGAGGAGGAAGAGAAAGACGAGGCGAAGCTCGTGGGCACCTTGCGGGGGCGTGGGGAGGGCTGTGGCCACGGTGGTGGTGAGCGGCGGCGACGAGCCCGCTCGGTCGCCGCGTGAGAGAGAGACAGAGGAGGGAGGAGAGAGTAGCGAGTGAGGGGGGAGGTCGAGGGGGTTCCAGGGGTGCGCGTGGTGTCGTCTAGGCGCGTCGGCAGCGGCGGGAAGCAGGAGGTGGCGCGGCGTGTGGCCGGCGCGCGGCGGGCACGCTCCCCTGTCCTCCTGGCGCGAGGACAGGGATGACTGGTAGGGGAGCCCAGGTGGGCTGGGCTGCCAGTTGGGCCGGCCAGGTAAGTGGTCCAGGTAGTGCTCTCTCTCTCTTATTTTCTTTCTGTTTTCTATTTCTGTTATTTTGTTTTGATTTAGTTTATAGCCCAAATCATTTTAATAAATCCTAAAAATAATTGTGGGCATTAAATAAATTATTACAGAGACCCTCAACTATTTTCAGAATTGTTGGAGCATTTAAGGATATTAAAAATATTTATATGCCCCAATTTAAATACTTATTGATTTAATTCAAAGCCCAAAATATTCCACAAAAATGCTCACTATTTTTGGTTTGGTCTCAATGCCTTGCCAAAATTATCAAACATTGATGGAGGAATTTTGGGTCATTGGAAATGATTTTATTCTTGACCCTAGTTGAGTTCATTTAGTGCTAGGGTTTGATCAATCCCCATTTCAAGTTAACCAAATTTTAAACATGATGACATGGAGAGCAAGCAAAGACAACAGGGAAGCTAGGGCTGTGACAACTCACCCCCACTAAAACAAGAATCTCGTCCCGAGATTCAAGCGTAGGGTAAGAAATCAGAGGGGACACAATCTAGCACAATCTTCACGATCCAATTTTTCCTTCTCGGAGATATTGATTTATTGCATCATATTGATCTTGTCATCCTGTTTCGAGATCTTCATCCAACCAGATGATAGTGGAGTCATACTCTGTAGAAATCGATCTTCCCGGAGATCGAGGAACTCAAGATCAACTTATGGTGTGAGACATTGAAGCATCTCTTGAGCTGAGACACGGAACACACATCCAGAGGGATGGAGTGAAACATATGATGAAGGTTCACTTGGTAGGCACTAATTACACACCTAAGAAGATGGTGATCAATGTCACCAGACGGGACACCTTGGAGAAGGTGACTCGTAGAGTTATTCCCTTAAGTGGCAAAAAGAATTACTTTTGATATAGCGATCATTGAAATTCCCTATACCAGCCTAAGGTAATCACAAACAATCATTTGACAGGGTTCGAGATAAGACATTCTCGGGTTAGAATGGATGATGTGGACTACCTTGTAAGGACAATGCCAAGGTTGATTTTGCTTATCACCGGAAATGGATGGGATCCATGGCAAGTTGGCACATTGGCGGTGCAAGCTGGGAACAAAATGCAGATGCTGGGAATGATTCTGGTAACTGGGAGAAACCCAACAGTAGAGAGTGAATCTACTCTTTGAGAGGTTATAGCATAATCAAAAACACTGGGAGCAATCCCGGTTAGTGCCGGTGACAACACCTAGGCCTTGTGCATGCTCTCAAGAACTTGAGCATTCCCATATCCATCAAGGTTTACCAGTATCCGCGTCAAGGACCCTGGCAACACCACATACTACCATGATGAACGGTAAGGGAGGATGCAGATGCAAAAGGAAGATAACACTTTCTCAGATTTCACCTTAACGGTGCCAGGGGCAAAATCTGGATGATCGACCGAGAGACATTTAGCACTCCGCTTCTAATGTTCTCCTTGATGTGTTAGCGTAAGCCATTCATAGATATGTTTGGTATCTTGAACATCAAGTAAAGGTCGGACTTCGGGAGCACAAAAAGTCCATAAGGAACAACTAGGGAGTAATTCCTACGAAGTCCTTATAGGGAGGTGGCCAACTTCTTCAATCAAGATACTACAACAATAGGTCTTCCGGCTGGGTGGGTTGGCCACGACATCCACTTTACCGGTAATCGAGAGACCAATATTATAGTTCTTGGGAAATGCACCAACCATCATATCTGCCTGAGATTCAGCTCTGATTGGTGTCAGCATATTCCAGACTCATCAAGTCTAGGAAGGAAAATGAAGGTTTGCAACACAAATCGACGTGACGGCGTTGCGAGATTCTCGGAAAATGGACTGCGGTAGTAAGCTCCAAAACATGAGCTGGTTCTGCTACGTACCTGTGAACACGTTGCCCAAGACAAACATGACCACGTAGTAGTCTTATGATAAAACACTACCGAGTTCAGGTGGGGACCCATCAACAAGGATAGCGAAGTCCTAACATAAGTCATGATTCTTAAGAAGGAACTTCTTCTCCTTGAACAAATCTATCAGTGGCTCGGTGTGCTAGGAATACGTATGGGGTGGAGGTAATTAATCTACCAAACCATAGAATACTTCGCACGTGCATGAGTGACTTGGGATGACTCCACAGGAAGCAAAACAACTTTCTCGCATTCACGGTGACAACTTTCATCAAATGCTCATGAATTTGAGGAAGTCACTTCTTTCTTCCGTACATATGCTTCACGAACGGCCATGAAGATAATGCTTATAAAAGTTTCCAACACTAGCTGGATGTTCAACAAGATCATGGAGAGGATAAGGAGGTTGTCGATGGGCTCAACAATAACTCATCCCGGTTTCCATATAGATGGAATTCCATGACAATGTGAACAAAGTGATAGCATTGGTCAAACCAAAAGGATATAATGGTGTATGCTCAAGGGAACAACCATGAGTAAGACAACATTACGAATATCGTTGGTTCTGATTTGACTTGGCGATAACCCATACTCAAATCAAAGTCTGGACAAGACAATAGATCCACAATGATCACGAAGATCAATTGAAGAAGATATCATCTATCTTCATTACACACACAAGATATCCCTTTGAGGTGAGCTATGTGGATTAAGCTTTTATCTTCCAACTCTCCAAGTTGTTGTTTAGCTTAACCAACTAGTTCAGGGTATCCAACACAGATTCTTGGAGAGAGGGTGGTTTAGAGAGAAACCAGCTTGATCACGAACTCAACATAGCGGTCAGGTGACAACCTGGTAATACTTCCGAGAAGATATTCGGAAAATCACGAACCACCGATATGTTATGAAGCTCGAGAACAATCTTGCTTTTCAGGGCAAGACGATATGATCAAAAGAGTGAGGGATTTATGCAATCCTAACCCACTGGTCAAAAAGTGCACCAGAAAAATGGACTAGGTAGCACGATCAATCTTAGAATGGTGATTTAGTAACCAACACACTAAGAATGAAATTGTTGTCCATTAACCACCTAGCAACAGGGTTGCTAGGAGTATTGATTTCACACATCACAATTCACTTGTCGGTGTTCCAGTTATAACAACGCGGAGACCGAGGAATGAACGACGATGGTGAGAAGTATTACTGTATCAAGAGTTTATAGGAGGTTGTGCAATTCCCACGACATTCTTGATATAAAGGTGGTAATACTCCAAGGTAGAACAGATTAGAAGATGGATTAAAATTCTTCATCTGCGCAGTACAACTTCTTTGACCCAATCCTAGGAATGGATGAGGTACTGGAGTTTGTTTCTCCTAGTCATTCCAGAATAGAATGGCTTGACGGACCACAAGAGTAATAGGCATCGATGAACGAATACACGCATGCTCTTGACTATCAATTGATAGATGAAGGTCAAGATACAACTAAAGGGGGACAACTCGGGGAACATATATTTGTCTGAGTTGTAGATGCATAGATTAGCGTGTCGAACTAGTTTCAACATATTTCTTCCGGATAACACATGCAGAAAGGTAGGACTGGCAGAGTCACAATATGAATGGAGTACTACTCAAGAGCACTCTCGTTGTGATCCTTTGGCTCAGAAGAACTTCTGCCATGATGGTTCATGGTATTGGAAGAACGATATACCACGGACCTCGAGGACTATCACAAGGTTGCTAATAACCTAAAGGGACGAGCAAATACTACCAACATGAAGTAGGTAGAAAGAATCTTGGGTTCAAGAACCCAGAAGTAGAATGCCTACTAACTAAATGGCATCACGGGATGCTTTTGAGAATTACGGCCAGTATCATCACACTGAGGATACAAAGTATTGCTGCATTACTGGGTAATCTTCTAAGACACCTAGGGTCATAGTAATAAGTCCAACATATATGTCGAGGTAACGAAGTACCTCAACATACCGACTGGTGTGTTTAATCTGGCCTAAAAGGACATTAGGAACGGATAGGAATGATTTGCCAATGCATCAGACTATTTAGAAACCTGGGATGACTCGGACAGCATAACGACTGTAATTGCTCGAAAATACTTTGAGATCCAAGCAAAAGAGTATCATATTCACTTAACAACATAATGTCAAGGTTCTGAGACCAACAGATGAGCAACAGATGTAGTAAAATAAACTGAACTGAGAGTTGAATCCACAATTAACGTGATCCTGATAGACAGAAGAGAAAGCCTAGTTCTTAATCCCCGTAGAAAGAAAAAGGTGACTCAGATCAGAAGGTCATAGGGTTAAGGAGTAAAAAGAGCCTTACGTTCCCATCCACAATCAATTCCCTTATATAACTAAAGAGTTTCTAGACACGACTTCGACCAGTTGGGCTTGCTAATCCTACAGGCAGTCAGGCTCTGTACCAAAGCTGTCGGGACCCCGATCCTAAGTCACACAGGTCTAGCCTGTAACACACCATATCACTTTGCGGCCTCACACACGGTATCCCCACGGGTGCCACCTTACCTGGCCCGGGACCGTTTGCGTATTTTGGCACACGTATATGATAGTGTCGCTAGCATCCATATGACAGAGAACCCGGGCCGACATGACCAGTTATAAACCAAAAGTGGCACTAAATTACAGAGACAGGCATACATGACCCAGCAACGAACGTGTCGGTCATCAACGTATGAACCCAAGTCATAGCAAGCTACAAGGACTTAAAGGAACAACGCGTGACATTTCCCCTAAGGGACAGACACAGGAACGAAGAAGGACACATGCCGGCCAGCCTAAGTGTTCCGGAGCAGTAGCAAGCTACCAAGGCTCAGTGGAATCACTAGGAGACATTTCCCTGTAAGATAGGCTACCAAAGGTAAACAACTAGGTGTCGGATCCCACACATAGCAATACACATTACACGTACGCATAACATGCAAGTATGCGCTATACAACATGGCATCACAACATAACTCAACAACTCATATAGATAAAGGCCCAGAAGAGCCATCATAGCATTTATTACAATCAGAGGTCACATGACCCAACATACAGAGCATACAGGCAACGGAAGCATTACATGTCTGAGTACAGACATCTACAAAGGAAAAAGGCTGAGTAGCCTGACTATCTACAAGACCCTCCTAAGGGCACAAGACCGTAGCTGAGGTAACAAGCTAAACATCGAAGTCCATGCGGAACCACTAGCGAGACTGAAGTCTCTCTGCAAAACATAAATTAAGCAAACATGAGTACAAAGGTACTCAGCAAGACTTACATCAGAACTAACTACATATGCAACAGTATCAACAAGGGGGTAGTGGAGTTTGACTGCAGCAAGCCAGCTTTGACTCGTGGCTATCCTGAACTACGACTGCAAGTAACTCTTTTGAGGTGGCGCACACGAGTCCACATATTCACCAATCAATACACCACTATGGATCCGCTTCCGTCTCCCTACGAGAAGGCCATCCATAGCACTCACGCTTATCTTGCGCATTTTAGAGTATCCACTTTCGATTGTCTATGTACCACGTAAGCATCCAAGAAGTCCATATCCGCGGAACCGGCTATTCGAATAGATCGTGTTAACCCTGCAGGGGTGTACTTATTCACACACGCTCTCGCCACTTACCGCCATGTACACGTCGTGTATCTCGGCAACCTTCAAGCGGAAGCCTGGCGAGGGTGTCGGCCACGACCTGACTAACCACACAAGTCTCTCGTCCAGGTTTATCACCTATTCGGGTTCCATCCGTGGGGAGATCCGGCCGGGGTGTCGCTCACGGCCCCAAAAGATGTGCGCAGGGTTCCCAAGCCCACCTCGTCGGATGGATCTACGCTTGGTACATCGTGCCATGGTGCCTAGTCTGACCCAAGCCCACATGTACCGTGTGCCACTTGGTAGACTACTAACACTACCTACAAACACCAGAAACTAGTTGCAACTCCTGGACAGAGATCTAGTTGATTAATAAGTCGAGAGGGGTCGAGTTACCGGAACCCAATGTGTGGTAGTAACTATGTCATTGGACAACTTACACAGAACTCAGTTCTTAAGGACGGCTCCAATGAGACAACCCACCATGTACTCCTACATGGCCTCTCACCGCTACCTTTACCAAAACGTGTTCACACACTTAGCTCACACACAGTAGGACATGTTCACCACATTCCAATTCATCCCCGATGAATCAGACCTGACTTAACTCTAAGCAATAGCAGGCATAACCAGAAAGCATGAATGAGTAGGCACAACATGGCTCAAACAACTCCTACTCATGCTAGTGGGTTTCAACTATTTACTGTGGCAATGATAGGTCATGCAGAGGAAAGGGGTTCAACTACCGCAGCAAAAGCAGTTCAATCGTTGTAGTCCTAATGCAGTAAAAGAGAGCAGGAGCGAGAGAGTGGGATTGTATCGGGATGCTCAATGGGGGTTTGCTTGGCTGGCACTTCTGAAGATATCAATAGCTCTTCATCGGTGTCATCGAATTCATCGTCGGAACGTCGTCTACTGAGAGGGGACAAAACCGACAAACACAGAAAGAACACAATCAATGCAATGCAACAATATGATGCATGAATGTGACATGGCAATATGATGTTTCTTGAGCTAATGCAACTAGCAACACATTTAAATGAAGTTGGTTTGAAACAAAGGTTCAAATTCAAACTCCATATATGATTATTCAAATGCCATTTATTCAAATTGTCCTAAACAGTAACCATAAGTTGTTCTAACATGCATGAAAATGCCATAAACAGATTCCTTGGATTTTTCTGATCAATTTTCATATATAAATTATTTCCATCTGAGTTACGGTTGATTTTATATGATTTTTAGAAGTTTTGACTATTTTCTGAAATAAATAAATCATTTCTGATTTATTTAAAAACCCAGAAAACATTTACTGCGTCAGCACTGCGTCATCATGATGTCAGCAAGTCAAAAGGGCTGGTCCAGGTCAAACCTAACCAGTGGGGCCCACTGGTCAGTCACACAACTAACTAAACTAACTTATATAAATCTAACCTAGTTTAATTAGCCGGGCGGGGCCCACATGTCAGTGAGTCACAGGGTTAACTAATTTACAAATTAGCACTAACCTAAATTAACAGGGCACTGGGCCCACCTGTCAGTGGCACTAGGGCGTGATTACTGGGGTGGTTAGGCTCTAATTAAAAAGGCCACGTCGGCGACAGGCGCCGGCGACCAGAGAACACGGTGGTGGCTCGCCGGAGTTGATCGGGGTGGCGCTGCAGGCCACGGCTTGAGCCACGGGTGGTCTCTACGCGTAGCTGGCGCTCTTCCGCATCCAATGGGACCGGAGTCAGCGGCTGGGGTGGCCGGAGGCGGGAGCAATGAGCTCGGCCGCGGCGGCCGAAGTTCGGGCATCGTCGGGTTTGGGATTGGGGTGCGCTAGGGGAGGAAGTGGTGCTTGCGCTCGGCTCCTGGGAGCACGGTGAGTGCGATGACACGCTAAAAAACGGACAGAGGCGACTGGGGCCACGGCGGTGATAGGGTCAGCGGCGGCCGGCGACGGTGAGGAAGGGGGCGACGGCTACGGGGCGCGCGCGAAGGAAAGGAAGAAGGGAAGAGGTTCAGTGGCTCACGGCGGTTCGGCTGGTGCAGACGGAGGGGCCGGGGAGGCGTTGGTTGCCGCGAATCGCCGGCGAGGTCGACGGCGGCCGAAGGTTGAAGAAGACGGTGGCGAGGGCGTTCGGGGCTTCCTGGCGTCGGGCGGCTTGGCGAGGAGGAAGAGAAAGACGAGGCGAAGCTCGTGGGCACCTTGCGGGGGCGTGGGGAGGGCTGTGGCCACGGTGGTGGTGAGCGCCGGCGACGAGCCCGCTCGGTCGCCGCGTGAGAGAGAGACAGAGGAGGGAGGAGATAGTAGCGAGTGAGGGGGGAGGTCGAGGGGGTTCCAGGGGTGCGCGTGGCGTCGTCTAGGCGCGTCGGCAGCGGCGGGAAGCAGGAGGTGGCGCGGCGTGTGGCCGGCGCGCGGCGGGCACGCTCCCCTGTCCTCCTGGCGCGAGGACAGGGATGACTGGCAGGGGAGCCCAGGTGGGCTGGGCTGCCAGTTGGGCCGGCCAGGTAAGTGGTCCAGGTAGTGCACTCTCTCTCTCTTATTTTCTTTCTGTTTTCTATTTCTGTTATTTTGTTTTGATTTAGTTTATAGCCCAAATCATTTTAATAAATCCTAAAAATAATTGTGGGCATTAAATAAATTATTACAGAGACCCTCAACTATTTTCAGAATTGTTGGAGCATTTAAGGATATTAAAAATATTTATATGCCCCAATTTAAATACTTATTGATTTAATTCAAAGCCCAAAATATTCCACAAAAATGCTCACTATTTTTGGTTTGGTCTCAATGCCTTGCCAAAATTATCAAACGTTGATGGAGGAATTTTGGGTCATTGGAAATGATTTTATTCTTGACCCTAGTTGAGTTCATTTAGTGCTAGGGTTTGATCAATCCCCATTTCAAGTTAACCAAATTTTAAACATGATGACATGGAGAGCAAGCAAAGACAACAGGGAAGCTAGGGCTGTGACATAAAACTCCTCCAGCAAGGCCCAACTTTGGTTTTAATTTGCCTCATAATAACAACTTAATTAATTAATTAAATTTGCATAGGGGGTCGCACCCTCGGGTATTCTTTTCTACATAGCAGGGGGGGCCAGTGCTGATGGTGTTGGTCCCAAACGGGGAGTATGCGGGGCCACCACGGGGAAACTCGAGGATTGGTTTTACTCGTATAATCGCCCATCCGGTCGTGGCCTGAGACGAGATACGCGCGGCTACTATCAGGGTGTCGACACACCGGGAGGTCTTGCTGGACTTGTTTTACCATTGTCGAAATGTCTTGTGCACCGGGATACCGAGCCTGATCGGATTTCCCTAAGATAAGGGGTGATGATATTATATTTATCACTTCAGCTAATCGTGAGAGCTTGTGATGGGCTAAGTTGGGACACCCCTGCAGGGTTATGATCTTTCGAAAGCCGTGCCCGCGGTTATGTGGCAGATTGGAATTTGTTAATGTCCGGTTGTAGAAAACTTGATAGAGGATCCGAAGTAAAACACACAACTGGGTGAGTAACCGTGACTGTCTCTTTTCACTTTGAGAAGAGAACACGGTGGGGTTATGTTTGACTCGTATGTAGTTCAGGATCTTTAGCGATCACTGCTATTTGCGACCGTTTGCGTAGATGCTCATCTTATTCTTGTACTCGTAAGTTAGCCACCATATTATGCTTAGCCGCTGCTGCAACCTCACCACTTTACCTCTTCCTACCCATAAAGGTTTGATAGTCTTGATACCCATGGTTATGGGATTGCTGAGTCCTCGTGGCTCACAGATACTACAACACCAGATGCTGGTTCAGCCGAGAAAGATTCAGGAGCTGGTTCAAGTACTTCCGGGAGTTCCATGAAGAGCGTGGCCATATGTTTGTGACGTTTTTCGACGATCAGTAGTGGTTTCTACTAGGGGCAATTCGGACATGTGGCTTTATGTTGTTCTGGTATCTTTATTTTGGATCTTCGCCCATAGTCGGGTTGTGATGTTTTGAATGATGATTTGCTTATGTAATGTATTGTGTGGAGTGGCGAGTGTAAGCCAACTATCTCCTTTTGCAATTTAATCCCTCTTTTACATGAGTCGTGCAAAGATACCAAACTTGGGATCATTCCAGAATGGGCTTATACCTTTCAGTCGTGCCTCGACATGTAGGAGGTATAGTCCCATCCTGAGCATTACATCAAGTCTTCCTGTCACTAGTAATGCGGGCACCATGCTAGTACCGGCCTAAGTAATCAACAAAGCCCCGTCCCATAAGGGGTTGAGTGGTTGCACATGTTTGGTTGGGACGGTAGTCACACATAAATCTAATCCATCATTTCACCCATGCACAAGATTTTTACCGGCACATCACTTCTTCCTCAAGTGATGACCTAACTCAACATTACCCTCGGGCATTAGGGGCACCCGATGGGGTTTATGAAAAGATTTCAACCACGAAGATTCATGGCACACATGCATCACTAATCATCACTACAAAACCATATGCATGGCATCTAGCACATAGCAAGATCATGAGTGAAACATGCATCATGTGGTGGTTCATAACTAGGTCACCACCATAACTCTTATCATCATGCATTCGGAATCAAACGGGGTCCGAAGAACACAAGTGTATCATGGTCAAAGGGCTGCTTGCCTGGATTGGCTTGGTCTTCAAAGTCTTCAAATCCTTCTCCTTCTCCTTCTTTAGCAACTTCGTCAAATACGGGATCTCATCGTCGCAAAATAACAACGAGAAAATAAGCCCACAATGAAAACAGAAAACTCAAAGTGCTCAGAAAAATGTCAACTTATTTTTGTTAAATACTAGAGGGAAAACTAAGATGGCAAAAATTCTTAGTTGGAGTTTTGGAGTTGCAGAATGGAATCTAAGGATTTTAGAACAGGAGTTTTATTGCTCAAATTTGAATTTAAATTTGAACAGAACAGAAAAGGTTCATGGATTTGTGTGAAAGTGAGACCATTAAATAGGTTGGAATTTTACAAGATTTTAGGAGTTGGAATTAATTCATTTGGACACATATTTAATTCTGTGAAATTGATTGAAATAATCACAGAAACAATAAAAAGAAATGGCCCTATGCCACTGGGCCAAAACGGCCACAGTGCACGGCCCAGGGCGAATGGCCCAGCCGCACGGGAGCCAGCGCGCGCGCGCCAGGTTTTCAAACCTGACGGGCGGGGCCCGGCGGTCAGTGGCTGCGAGGGGAGAGAGAGAGCGGTGAGGATGACACGCGGGGCCCGCCTGTCATCTTCAACCTTGCGGTCAACGTGACGGCGAGCTCACCGGCGGCGATTCCGGGCACGGCGGGGCAAACGAAGGGCAGGAATGGGCTCAGCAGCGAGTCACGGATGTAGTGGTGGTGGCGCGGCTCGCCGGAGGGGCCTGGTTCGCCGGAGGCGAGGACACGCGGCGGAGGGTCATCGGGAGGTCGCTGCTCCGGTTGATTCCGGCAGCTGCAGAAGGGGAAAAGAGAGGGGAATGCATCAGTGGTGTGCGGCGGTTCCAGATCGAGCAAGGGTTGGAGCGGAGAGGGCCTGTATCGCGAGATCTCCGGCTGCCCGACGCGGTGGAGCTCCGGTCGATCCCGAGCACTGAGGCCCTCTGAGGATGAGTGGTTGGTGCTGGCGTGCTACTGAGAGTGTGGGTAGGTTGTTGGTGCAGAGTGGAGGGGCTTGGGGGCCCTATTTATAGGGGAACGGCCGGGTCACGTGGACCTGTGCGCCGGCGAGCTCACGGGCGAGGCCAGAGGCCATGCAGGCGCTCGCATTCGAGTCGGGGAGGATCGTGGACGAGGTCCACGCCTAGTAGAGGGGAGAGGAGGAGCGGGGAAGGCTCCAGAGGACGTGCGTGTGTGAGGCCGACGAGTGGAGGTTGCGGGCGGCCAGCGCGCGTGCGAGGGCGGCCACTGGAGGGCGGAGGAGGAGGGGGACAGCGTCGGGGGAGGTCGCAGACGTCGAGGAGCATTGGTAGGCGCGAGGGGTAGCTCGAGGTGGTCGGCTGCGCTGGATTGGGCGAAGCTACAGTGCGGGTGCGGACTGTAGCGCGCTCTGGAGCGAGCTTATCGCATGCCATGGCATGGCATTGGCCTTCTGGGCGTGTCCGCCGTGTCTGGGGGGTCCAGGGCGACGTAAGCAACTCCGGTGTGGCCTTGGATGCTCTGGAGGTGCAGTGAGAGAGAGGTGAAGCTGGTAACTAGGTGAAATTTGGCTGTCCAGCAAGGTGAATTGGGGTTTTCACCCCCAATCATGGAGCTGTGGACATGGGGGAGTTACTGGACGTAGATTGTAACTAGATGAAGCTGTGGTAGAAAGTTGAGGCGAAAGTAAATGGTAAAAGGGGTCAAGATGGTAGTTTTGGTAAAAAGGCAGAAGGTGTTTGATCAAGTTTTGGTCAAGCAAATGATTCCCACTTGCCATGACACTTAACAGGATTGTATGACATATGGAAATAGGGTGTTTCACCAAATTTGGGCTCATTTGAAGAAACTAGCCAATGTAACTTTGGTGAACCCTAGAAATCAACACAAATGGCTTCATCTTGTTTAAGTCAAGCTAATCATCTCCCCTTGATGCACCACTTGGTGTAGCTTCATCATTTGGGGTATTGATCATGCCCACAAAGTTTGAAGCTCCAGGTAAAAAGTTGGTAATGTAAAGTTGTTCAAATTTGCATTTGAAGAGAAATGGTTTTGGGGTATTCTGATCAAGTTACCCTACTCCAGATCTTGTGCCATTTGGTCTAGATGCCTTATTAGGCATTTCTAGCATGTGCACCAAGTTTGAGAGCATTTGGACAAGTTTGGCAATGTAAAGTTGCTCAAACTTCAAATATGGACAGAATGGTTTTGAAGGGTTTTGATGATGTTTTCTTGCTTCCCAAGGCATGGGGCTTGGCAAGATCATCAAATATGTCATATATGACATGATAGAATTTCCCTGGAATTTTTGGAGAATATTTCCTTTGTAAATATTTCAAAAGCTTGAAATATCTAGAAAGGGTTTTGGAGGGATTAGCCCATTATTTTTAACATGACCAAGTGTTGAAACTCTTATATATGGACAATATATGTCCTATGAGTCTCCCTGAATTTTGGCAAATATTTTTGAAATACTTAAATAATTTTCCCTATTAAAGACCATTTCTGGCCTTAAGGAAAAGCTTTTAAATAAAATAGGAAAATAACTTTTAAAATTATACTTTTGTGGTTTCTGGGAGTCCTATGACTACTAGGTCTCAAATACACTTTTTGAAATAATTTTCTCACCCTAAATCATGCACTTGCAGTGCAAACCTCAATTCAGGGGTTTTTGGAATACTAAATTTTAAAAATACATTTTGGCCAAATTAATAATAAGAAAATACTATACTTCCATATAACACTTGGCATGATCATTGGGCAGAAGTTTTGGGTATGGAGATGAATTCTACAAGAGGTAATAGTTGACTTTAATGAGCACATGAAAAGCACATGAAGAAAGACTCAATTCCAAATAAAAGTCAAATGATGCCAAAAAAATTTGCTGGTCCAAATTTTCATGCTTCATTGATGCAAATAACATGTTACAAAATGCAGGGTGTGATAGTAAGAAACATGTAGAAAATATGATCAGAATGTTATATAATTTCATGATGCAAGGATACGCACACGCTTCTTAGAATGGAGTTGACATTCTTCTGCTGAACTCAAGCGGACTAGTTCTTTGGCCACTGGAATCTGCTTATTATCAGTGGGAGTTGGGTTTCTCCGTGCTGGAGCAGTATCTATGAAAAATGGAGTTGGTTTATTATCTATTGGCGTTTGGATCTTTTGCAAAGACCTGGTTTGTAACCCTTCAAATTCTAACATAGCCGTCTTCCCCTTGCATGCCTTATATAGAAGAATGGTGCTTCAATTATAAAACATGCTACAACAGAGATGGAATAGGTACTGAAGAATAGAAAGGAATGACATATTGACATGTATTCCCTCCATCCGGAAATAAATGGATGGGTCTAGGCGTATTTCAGTTCTAGATACATCCAGTTTTATCCATTTCAGCGACATGTAATCCGGACGGAGGGAATATGATGTACGAGCTAGAGATACGACAGGACAACACAGTAAAAAACACTGAAAACCCACTGCAGAACCAAAGTAATCAAACCCACTGAAATGAGATAGTACACTCATGCAGCTCAGGATGCAAAACTACCAGGCAGTTTTCCTTACAAAAATCAACATTGTGGCCTTTAATCATACATTTTGCTACAACTAAATTTAGACCTGATAAAGGTTGGATTCACGCCGATTAACAAAATACATGCTAATGTAAAAATATAGTGATATACAAGAGGTACTTACACCTGCATTGGAGTACAGAGAATTCCTGCAAGAATCTTTCCTCACAGACGATACCAGTGCATAAATTCTTCTATCTGTTAAGCTTATTTTCTAAAAAAGAGATGGGTAAGAAACATGTACAAAATATGATTAGCATGCTATAAAATTTCATGATGCAAGGATACGTAGACGCTTCTTAGAATGGAGTTGACATATTTTTGCTGGACTAGAGCGGACTAGTTCTTTGGCCACTGGAATCTGCTCATTATCAGTAGGAGTTGGGTTTCTCTGTGCTGGAGCAGTATCTATAAAAACTGGAGTTGGTTTATTATCTCCTAGCGTTTGGATCTTTTCAAAGACCTGGTTTGTAACCCTTCAGATTCTAACATAGTCGTCTTCCCCTTGCATGCCTTGTATAGAAGAATGGTGCTTCAATTATAAAACATGCTACAGCAGAGAGATGGAATAGGTAGTGAAGAATAGAAAGGCATGACATACTAACACGTATTCCCTCCATCCGGAAAAAATGGATGGGTCTAGGCATATTTTAGTTCTAGATACATCCTTTTTTATCCATTTCGGCAACAAGTAATCCGAACGGAGGGAGTATGGTGTAAGAGCTAGGGATACGATAGGACAACACAGTAAAAAACATTAGTTGAATGTAAAACTGTATGCTAACGGAATACGTACAGAAAAAACTAAGGCAACATACACGTGTATGATTGGGAAACTAAGATGGCATTGCAATAGAGCACTAAAATAGCACTTCAATGTAAAAAAACATGGTATGGTAGACAGATGAAGTACATACTGATGAATAACAATGCATAAGATATTCAGAAGCATGATGTCCAAATTAAACAGATGGCATTGTGATAGAGTAGAATGATAGTACTTGAATTTGAAAACATGTTATCATGAATGGAATAGTTACTGAAAAACAGGAAGGCATGACATATTTACATGCATGATCAGCATGCTAAGCACATGGCATTGCAACAGAGTAGATACACTCCAGGACATTATATGCATGTTCTACCCATATCATGGGCCAAGTTAGATCAAGGACCTTGTGGGGTGAAGAGGATTCAACATCTTTCTGCAAGTCTTCTGAAGAACTGCCTTTACATGTTCCATCCTATTGGGTATCATTGACATCAAGTTTATTGGCCTTTACATTGCTCCGTGAGGTTCTTGTGGATATATCAGTGTGTGCAATTATATCTAACATGCATGGAAGACAACTAGTAGTTAGATTTATGTAAGGAGTGCCTGTAGGAGACGACATAGATAGTAGGACTGGGGTTAACTAGCAGCAACAGGTCTCAAAAACTAAAGGAAGAACACAAACGAAAGCTACAGAATATGTATCGTTTGTACTCGAGACTAACTAGGTGGCACACAAAAGTATTAAAGAACAACATAGGTAATACTAGAAGTGGTATAATACTACAATCACCAGCCTGTGGGATAGCATTGGCTGATGGATGATAACTATGGAACAACATTACCTAAAGAACAAGTATCTTAGCTGAACTATGGAACAACGTTAACTCCTAAACAAGACCCATAAGAGATCAGCATGAATTTATAGTGAAATGTGATAATCTATTTTCCATGCTTAGATGAATAAAAAAGCCATAAATGTTTCACACAAGTAAGATGAGGGTACAACCTATCTGGCCACCATCCATAGGAGTGAGCATCATGTGCTGACTTGTCGATGGCCCTGTAGTTGTTGTGGTTGTGCATGTCGGGCACGCGCATTCGATGCAGGGAACTGTTGAGTGGGGACTATAGCTCCCTTCTGGTGTATGCTTCCCTTGTTGGAGCAGCTACGGTGAGTCGGAAGACGGTGTGGCTGAAGTTGCAGATAACGCATAATGTTAAGAACGACACATATGTTGGATCTGAAGAAATACACTAAGAGATCAACAGCAAGGTACGAGAGTGGTCACACGTCTGTTGACTGAGACTAAATTGGGGTCACACGATTTTATTTTATTTTGGTACTGTCCGATCAACGCCGAATGGCTTGATGGCCGTCTTGTGCCTCCCGGCTGACATTGTTAGGAATCTTCCCCGAAGAGCCAGTGACCAACGTCAGAGCAGCTTGCCTCCGCCGTCTGTGGCCCCGCACCCCGCTCCCCGCCCCACCGCACTGCCGTGGTTGCGCCGCCCCCAGGCCAATCCACAAAGACTCCCCGTCATCCAGATCCGGCGGCGGCAGTACCTTGAACCCACGCAAGTCTAAGATAGCCATCTAAGCGCTGCTTCCGCGGCGAACTTGCGGCCCCGCACCCTTACTTTAGACACCAGCCAACCGGCAGCCTAGGAGCTCTGCCGCCTTGAGGGGTGCTGCTTCCCATTGCGAATCGATTGGCCCAGAATAAAAATTCAGACAACTAACGCCTAAATAAAGTGATTTGAGATGAGGGTGCGACCTATCTGGTGGCATGGTGAAGTAGGCAGGTCCAGCTGCCGAGTCGGTGAGGCCGGCGCGGTTGCGGTGGCCACCAGCGGCAGGGAAACAACGATATCGCAATGGTCGACGGCTACGAGGAAGCAGTGTCGGGACTCTGGACGGGTCCGAAGTGGGCGGGAGCGATTTCGGGCGAGGAGGGCATGTTTTCAAATATAGTGGGCACGAGCGATTTCGGGCGAGGAGAACGTGTTTTGAAATAGTGGGCGTGAGCTATTTCTGGTGAGGAGAGCGTGTTTTGACGACCATGGTTTATGAGTTATTCGGCACATGTCATTTCGGCCGAGGAGAAGGCGCGCTTGGATGAAGTTACGAACCTACCCTCGATGCACAACTGGGCCAATTAATGTGTCTCCCACATAGGACGGTAATTTCGCGTCTCCCATTTATTTGCTCGGGCGAATTCCACCGAGCAGAGGATGTTTAACGGTTCGTTTAAAATTTGGGAGAACGATCATCCACGTCTATCTTACCAAGTCGATTCGAATCAAATTTAGAAATATTAGCTTGCCACTTCTTTTTTAGATCGAGAGATGATGCTCGGGAGTAATGTTTTTTTACATGCTCGTTGCTACCGATTTACTATATGAAAGATAGTTGACCTACTCAAAAACGGGAATCAAACCCAAAATGAAATATCTCGATTCAGTGAAATAGCTCGTTCACCAGGTCAAAATAGTGAACTAAATCCAAAATTGAACACCTCAATTGAATAGCATGTTGTACAGTATTATAGTACTCCATGAACATGTTGAAAGTCAAATTATTGAACTTGTTTGATATACGCATATATCCGTTCATAAGTGGATTGCAGACAACATGTTCTCCAATTTAAATATTTGAATGCAAGTTTATATCGAAACATGGTTTATATCAGTCTTTGATGCATAAAACGCGACCCCCCCCTCTCCCGGACTCCTGCTCTCTCTCTCTCTCTCTCTCTCTCTCTCTCTCTCTCTCTCTC
>LR738714.1:308302443-308345649 GCA_902687465.1 Secale cereale | reverse complement strand
GTGCGTAGGGGGGGGGGGGTCTTTCTAGTTCGCATGCATATATACTCCATCTATAGGTCTCTCTCACACACTATGGATGATTCTCTAGTCCAAGCTAGATATCTTGGGTGCACTCATCGTACACAGACAAATTCCTAGGCTCGTTGCACGTAACTCTCTCACACACCACTCTATCGTCTCGGAGCTCTTCCCCCTCTCTCTCAAACTCTCCATCTACCTGGGTCACACATACACATGCATATCTCACTCGCACTCGATAGGCCCATCTAAAACTCTATCTCTCTCCCTCGTTCTCTCTCCGTCTCACACGCACACACACACAACCTCATGCCTAGCTATCCAAGTATGAGGGTCTCTCACTCAATTGTAGGCACACGCAGTCCCCCCTATATGTATATGACTAGCTAATCTTAGTCTCCGTCACAAACATGTGCATGGTCTATCTCAATTTCTCTCGGGGCATCTTTCTATCGCGCACACATCTCGCTCGACCTCCCACCCATATAGTCCCCTCACGATGTCGAGGGGGTCTCTCTATCATAAACACACCCTCTCGCCCTCCCCATGCGTCCATGTTCTCCATGTGTCCCTCTCGACCTTTGTACCTTGTTGGCCAGACCTCTATTAGACATGTGCTATAGGGGTGTCTCTCTCCGTTGCAAATAATCACACACTAGCTATCTTCGTGTATCTTCTCGCCTCACTTTTCTATCTCGGAGATGCATGTGTGATATGTTCGCCTAAGAAACGAAAAAACACACTCTCTCTCTAATTTATCGTTTGTTGTCACTTTCTCTTTCACACACATACTCTTTTTGCACACTTACTCATTCTCCTTCACACGCACTTGATCCCTCTCGACTTAGGCACTCTCCTCAGTCCATAGCATATTGATTTATTGAAAAGTCAAACATCACAAAGTTTGACCATGTACGTGGAGAAAAACAATTACATGTGGAACAGAAAACATACACGATTAGATTCACCATGAGATGCAGTTTCGTATGATGTATCTTTGGTATTGAAGATATAAATAACATTTGTGTAAACCTGATCAAAGTTTCCAAAATTTGACTTCTAAAATAATTACATGCACTGCATTATCGAGCGGATGGAATATCACTTTCCCCCTCTCAGCTATCTGACGCACCACTCAGCCTTATCGAGGCTCCTCAATCTCTCTCAAACTTTATATCTCCCTGGTTCACACATACACATGTCTCGCTCGCGCTATACATATAGACCCATCCAATACTCTCCGCCCTTTTTTCTCTCTCTATGTGACACGCACCCCCCCTAATAAGTACCATAATCCCTCACTCCATCATAGGCGCAAGCACTCCCCCCTAAGTATGATTATCTCTCACTAGCCATCAGGAACACACGTATTGTCTCCTTCCATCCATACGTCTATCTCGATATCTCTCGGGGTATTTTCTATCGCGCACACACCTTGTCACTCGATCTCCCACCCATGTAGTCCCATCACGATCTCCAGGGGATCTCTCTATGACAAACATACACTCTCTCCTCCCCATGTCTGCATTTTATCCATATGTCTCTCTCGACCTTTCTCCCTTGTTTGTCAGACCCCTCTTGGCCACGTGCTAGGGGTCTTGCTCTCTCGATTGCAAACAACCACACACTATCTCCTCACCTTGCTTCCGTTGTCGAAGATGCATATGTGATATGTTTGCGTAAGACACACATGTTTTTTCTCGACTTTTATCGAGTGTTGTCCATGTCTCTTTCACACACGCACACACACTTTTTTCACTCACTCTTTCTATTTCACTCTCTCTCTCTCTCTCTCTCTCTCTCTCTCTCTCTCTAGTTAGGGACTCTCTCACGTCCATAAGCATATGGATGTTTTGAAAAGTCAAACCTCAGAAACATTTACATATGTAAAGATCATTAGATTCATCGCAACATGTACTTACTTCATACTATCATTTATCTTTGTTATTGTAGATACAAGTAATTTCTTTATAAACTTGGTCAGAGTTTCAAAAGTTTGACTTTTAAAAAAATGTTGGAACTACATTATCGAATGGAGGGAGTAGCACTTTCTCTCTCTCGCTCTCTCTGCTATCTCTCATGGGCCTCCCCTCTCACACGAACACTCTATACCGACGGACTATACGCTCACTGTGTCAGCGTATAACATCGTATATTGTTTAGTTGACTGGTCAACCAGTCCACATGCTGCCTTGTCAGCTCGTGTTCTGTATCTTCGTGTGCTAGCCCATGTGGCAGTGGGTGAAAATAAGTAAACTAGAGGCCCATCTGACACGCGGTGAAGTAAACAAAGTTGAAACCACTCGGGGTAGCACCCCGCACGCTAGTAAATTGAGGGCGCATTGAGGACACACTTCTTCCGCGTGGAGGACGCACTCGCGCAAAATTCACCACTGTGCGGCGGCATGCACAAAAGGACGCACTCGCGCACACCGAGCACACAACACACACTAGCACACGTGTACACCGGCATCGCCGTCGGTTGAGATGGACGGCGAGGCAGCCAACAAGCTGAGGCGGCTCGAGCCAGAACCGCATCTGGCGAGCCTGTACTTCATCAGCAGCTTCCCCGACGACATGTTGCTCGTCATCATCGGCCTCCTCCCCACCAAATCTGCCGTGCAGACCGCCCTGCTCTCCCGGCGGTGGCGCCCCCTCTGGCGCCGCGTCCCCCTCAACCTCACCGTCGACAGCTGCCTCTGCGACGGGAATTGCAAACACATGGCCGCAGTCTCCAAGATCCTTTCATCACACCCTGGGCCAGCCAGACGCCTTGACATCCGCATGTTCAGTGCCAACTGCAAGGTCCAACCCAAGTTCGACGAGTGGTTCTTATCCCCCGCCCTAGATCAGCTCGAGGAGCTCAGCTTTGAAGCTGGACGATGTCGCTCTCTGCCGCCGTCCGTGCTCCGCCTCGCGCCAACGCTGTGTCGCGCTAGCTTCAGCTCCTTCTATCTTCCCAGATTAATGTCGCGCCCGCCCTTCTTCTCCCTCAACTCAAGCAGCTCGACCTCTTCGATGTTGTCATCTCGAAGAACGCTATGGAGCACCTGCTCCGCAGCTGTACTGCGCTCGAGTACCTTTGTCTTGAGCAGATCCACGGGTTCATTAGCCTCCACATCGCCTCGACGAATCTCCGATGTATTTATGTGTCTTGGTGGCCCCACAAGAAGACATCAATTGGGAAGAGATCACTCCAGCTATTCCACGTTATGGTCATTAAGAATGTGCCTTTCCTTGAGAGATTGCTTGTATCGGATCTAGAAGGTCCAACATAAATTGACAGCGTTGGTGCAATCATCTGCCAAATTCTCCGAACTCTTTATTGGATCCGTAATCGTTCAGGTACAACACTCACCTTCTTCTCCGTCTTCTTGAAATTCACATTTTTTCAATTTCTTCTTGATGCATTTACGACCGTCTTCCAGAAAATGATACCGACAAGCTTGACCCAGTCTATGCGCACAGTAAAGATCTTGGCAATAAAATCTATCGGCCCCAATCTGGATCAAGTTGTTGGATTTCTTACATGCTTTCCATGCACGGAGAAGCCACTGATCGAGGTGAAACTTCTTTCCTATTAGTAAACGGTAATCACAACGTAGCTCAAATTTTTCGTAATTTTCCCAAATTACGATGACAAGTGTAGTGTTCAAAACTGCATCTACGCACTGCACCGAAAGAAATGTTTTTTGTATTTTTCTCACGTGATCACCTGCATCGTTTTTTTTTGTTGTACTACTGTAGTAGCCTAGGCTAGTCATAGTGGAAAGTAACTTAGACTACTCCAGTTACTCCATGGTTACCCTAAGAGTAAGTACTACCTCCGTCCTAGTTTACTCTTCCTATTTTGTAGTATCAAAATTTGATCGTAGATTTAACTGACAAAATGTTAATGCATGTCACTAAGAACTATATCGTTGGATTCGTATTTGAACATAATTTCAAATGGTGTAATTTTTAGTGACATGCATTGGCATTTTCTTACATAAATATATGGTCAACATTTTATACTAAATAAGAGGTAGTACAAAATTGGGCTATAACGGCCCTCCACTATGTAGGCCAAAACATGTGCCAAATTCACTTGTGATGCATTTGGCATTAATGCCCTCCATTGCTCACCTGGTGCCCCAATCTGGATCACCTACTTTGCTCCGGTGCCAAATTAACTCACGCAATGAAAAAACACTTGCGTGGGAGAGAGAGAGGATGAGGCAATAAAAAACACTTGTTTGGGAGAGTGAGAGGCTGGTGTAGTTGGTTTGATTGATTTATTTATACATGTGGGTCTGTGTGCGCAGCGGTGCCAACTCTCTCACATCGCGAGAGCGGTGCCAAAATCTTTTGATTTGACATCGATGCGTATTATGTGGCATACTTTTGTGAAATATGGCATCGGCCACATAGTGGAAGGCAACAAATGCCCAAGCTCTTCATGTACTCCTAGTTAAATGAGAGGAGAGAGAGAGAGAGAGAGAGAGAGAGAGAGAGAGAGAGTTAAAAAAATATCACTAGCCGGCCGACCCTATCATATCAGCGAATAATATTGGTACCTCTTGATGACATGGCAATATTATACTTCCAGCTGCTCTAATATGGTCTCTTCTTTTGCAGATAAAAAAGACCTGAAAGTGAAAAATGTGCTGCACTAACAATCTCATCGAATGCCTTGATCTCCATCTTACAGAAATTGATTTGATCGACTATCAAGGCAGCACATCTGAGATTAAATTGGCCAGGTTATTTGTTCTGGAGGCAAGTGTGCTCAAGGTAATGAGGTTTGGCGTTCTCTGGCGCAACAATGAATGGCGTGCTGATCACCGCAAGCGTCTAAGCCTAAATGACAAAGTCTCCGCAAAAGCTGAATTTTTTTTGAAACATCAAGTGGCCACAGACTCAGAAAGTTATTTGCCCATTAGTGACTTGTCACGACGGTGGATTTCAGTTTGTACGATAATGCTGCATCCACCTAAAGTAACAAAAGTTCTTACGTAAACTTCCTAGTAATTCCCTCTTCGTAGGTGCAACATTACTCCTAACATTTGTAATATCAGTTTGAAACTTGTTATATTGCCGTGTCCTATTCCTGCGTTTTGAAAATATTGCGAATCAAACAGGTCGTGAGTTGGTGATGATGTTGTGCCTGCCATCTTTCACCAATAGCCTTCAGATCTAGATCTGACGCATACAAACCAAACTTCTCCAGTTTTGCAAAAAGATGCCTGCACTTGTTCCCTATTTACAAACAACTCCTTGTCTCACAATCAGCCTTATCTCCTCCCCACCACATCTAGAAGGCCATGGAAAAATCTGGCGCGATGGCCGCTGCCGGCGCCGTCCCCCAATCTTTGTGTTCCGTGCAATGCACAGGCATCTATGCATGGGAAATTATGTCGAACACGGCTAGTTGTAAGCAGGCTGGGTCTACAGCAATGATGATAGTGACTGCAGACGGTGAGGCTGACTTTGGTATGCCGAACACGGCACCTATAATCAGGTGTCATCTCCGGTGTATGGTCTTGTCACTTCACTATGAGGAGCAGCACGTAATTATTTGACCAACTGGTAGTACAGTGCTACTACTACATTGGTAGTACTACTACTACTACCAGTACTAGCACCACCGTCTGGATTTAGTAGTACTACCACGTCCATCTAGATTTAGTATTTGACTAGCAATATCCAGTAATGCATGTCACAAAAAATGTACTACTCCCTCTGTAAATAAATACATGGTGTATTGTTTTATTCCTATCGGCGATATAACTTAATGTCTTTTTGCTACTTAATAGGATTACATGCAATTAACTAACCACTACATGTGATGTTTGGTAGTCTCAAGTCATTGAAAGCATGCACGGGCACGAAGGGGGACGCAACTTCATTGACTTACTGCACCTGCCTTTGGGTGTATGACACGAGGGCCTGGCGGATGGCTGGCCAACCTGTCATATAGCCAAAGGCAGGTGCAGTAGAGGGGTGAGGTGTAGATAGCCAACATGCACGTGAATTCAACGCAGTCTGCACTTCTCATATAAAGGCTCCCTCCAGTCCAATCTACCAAATCCTACGCACCTACGCACCCAAGGGCAAGAGTGATCACTCTAATCGCAAGATCAGTTTACTAGAAGCTAGACCCATGAGCGCGAGCATCAGCCGGCCGTGCCAGATGGTCCACGACGCCGGCCTGCGGCCCGGCACCGAGGAACGTCTCCAGGTAGTGCTTGAGGCCGCCAGGGCGAGGGGCCGCTTGGACGACAGGTTCGTCTCCTTGTTCGACGAGGTCCTCGTTGGCTTCCTCGACAAGTTCACCATCGTCAAGAAGCTCGCGGACGACCTTGACGTACGTCTCCAGCCCACGCGCCCAGGCTTTGCGACGCCTGCCACCCTCAACGGCCTTTATGGTGACAACGTCTTCGACGCACTGGTGGCCCTGCGACTGCCCACCGTCGCGCCGGAGAATGTCCACCTCGAGGTCGCGCTCGCCCCGCAGCGCCTGGCGCAGCAAGACACCATCGACATAATCACCCACGTCTACGCGCAAATCGTCCACAAGGACAACTACATGCAAGAGGAGGACGATAGGACGCTGGCCTTCTTGGACCGCAGGGCAACCTTGGAACGACATTGTTCATAAGCATGTTGAGCTTGCCACCAACGCCGCTGCTCCTCACACGTCGGTTGGTGAACCGGTGCACTAGGGTGTGAGGATGTCGTTGATGGATCCGTATGTATCTTTATCTTTTTGTCAAATCCATGTAGTAGTATATGGTACTACTAGTAATTATCTTACCTTTCGCATCAACTTCACAATTTTCCTACATACTCCATGGATGAACCGTGCCAGAACCAAACTTCTCATTACTCTAGGGAAAATTGTTATTTCTATCTATCTGTCGCGCCATGGAGCAGAACCAAATTTTACAAGTTACAAGTTCAAAAGGAAAAGCCTGCTGTGTTCGCGTTGCACCCCCACATGGTTGGTCCGGCACGCCACTCAAGGGGAATGCGTGTTGTGTTGCATTTTCACTTACAAGTGGGACCGCAGTTGAGCATACCGACTATCGGCAAACCCCCACCCCGCCCACCGCGCGATGGCTGAGAAAACAGGAGGGAGAAGAGATGGTTGTAGCATGGACTCCAAGAAAATTGGTGTCGGATGGGACTCGTGTGGGTGGCGTGTGCCGTACTGCTAGACATGAATGCTAGTTATGGCCCATGCCACCCCACTATATCGAGGTGCTGGTTACGTAGAACAAATTTCCTCGAGTCCGTGCTCAGCCATCCTCTATCTCTCTTCTCAGCCAACCAGCAGACGCGTAGAGCCCATCGTCTGTTTGCTCATATGCGGTCCCACATGTCAGTGAAAACGCAAGAGGACCCACTGAACCTGCACATCTTTCACCTTGACGTGCTGGTGATGAAAAAAAATCCAATAAAGATCTTCTGTGGCCGCTTTTGGAGTTACTCAAGAGTAGTAAGATTCTATTTACAGTTTAACCCAAGATGCACATCACGTGGCTTCAACTACCACTCTATTTTCTTTCATGACACGACCTGGATGCTGGATGTCCCACGTGTCGGCAAAAGGAGGAAGAACTTGACCAAATCTTCGGTTGTGCTCTCGGATTAGACTAGTTGTGCTAACTTAAAATTTTGTTGTGTAGAATGGATGCAAGTTTTGGTATTGGGAAGAGTACAACGATATATTGATAGAGCGCAATTTAGTAGATGTTCTAGCACTTTTAGCTAGCATAGAGGCACTTGTTGATAGAATATAGGCTCGACACATCTACTTCTTTACACTCAAAGAAGAAAGAAGCACGCACGATTGAGCCTCCGCAGATCAACAATGAATGTATCGAGAAGGCACTAATCCAACTTACAAGAGCAGTTATGGACGTTGGATATCCTCTAAAATGTATTCTTGTAATTCTTGTTTTTCTAATCAAAATTTTGGTGATGTATTTCCATGTACCAAAAAAGCAATGATGAAAAAAAGATATGTGTTTGCAAATAAAAATGTACGCGGCCCGGATGCGTCCGCGCGTTCGGCGCATGGCCACCGCATCCGAGAAATGGCCCGGACACGACCCCATTGCCCTACCCAAACGGATTGAATCCGGGCAAAACGGAGGTCCGTTTGGGGTCGTGCATTGGAGTTGGCCTTACTAGTGGGACCGCAGTTGAGGAAACCGACTATCGGCAAACACCCACCTCGCCCGCCGTGCGATGGCCGAGTTAGAGAAACGACGAGGTTGAAGAGATTGCTGTAGCATGGACTCCAACATATAAGGTGTCAGATGGAAGTCGCGCTGGTGGCGTGTGCCGTACTCCTGGACGTTAATGCTTGTTCTGGCCCATGCCACCCTGCTACTCCTACTACTTATAGTAGTAGTATCGAGGATTCGTGGTGCTGGTTACGTACAGCGAACACATTAAAATATGGCCCACCTCACACTGTGGCCAAATTTCCTGGAGTATGTGCTAGGTTAAAAAGTGTTGTTTGTGAGGATGGGTGGCTGGTCTCAAGTTGAAAACATGTTGTATTATGTACGCAGACGTAGATATAATGCAGCATGTGAAGCTTGTACAAATAGTGTACTATTGTTGATTGGCCTCATCCGATAACCTATTGCAATGCACGTACAATTATGTATTCGGAAAATATATTTTTCCTCGTCGCAGCACCCACTCAGAGAAGCGACTCGAAAGGCATTCATAAATTTAGTAAGTTTATCACAGGCATATCATTTTATTACCTACAACAGGTCATCAACCCACAACGACAACCAGGATACATTATAAATACTAAAGTTTTCATCACGCAACAAATAAGAAGAAATGAAATCAACTTCAACTCAACCAATCATCGGCTTTGGAAACGCTTGCTTTGAACCACAAGTGATTCTCTGGGAAGGGCCAGCTAGTGTCAATCTTGAGACCAATGCAGGACTAATCATCCAGGCTGAAGCGGCCTACTATATCATGACCAGGGTAGGGAGCCACCACAATGTCCGACGTGTAGATACAATTGCTTCTCATAAATGGTAGTAACGTTGTGTCAACGGCGGTTTGATCGTCTTTCACCATCATTGGATAGTTTTGTCCAAGGAAGAGCGAGTTTGTTCCAAGACTATCAATACTGTACCAGGGAGAAGGTGTTGGCGCTAGCACACTAGCATCTATCCCGAATACCATGCAACGGGTGTTGGAATAGGTCCAGAGAGTGCGACCATGGGAGACAACACCTGCTCCCTCAGTAGTAACATCAGCAGTGCATTGTATACAGACAAGAAGTGGTGATCCATTGGAATTAGTTGCCAGCCGCTAGTGAGCATATGGGCCCTGCTCGTCCTCATGCTCGTGATCATCACCATCGTCATCTCCCCCTTGGTTATAAAAATTTTCAAGTATAGGTGGTGGAATGTTCACAGGACCTTGGAAACACAAGAAGAAGGTTAATTAGTAGAGAAGGGAAACTTGCTAACTCGCATGCATGTGGATGAAACATTTATAATTACGATGGAAGACAAACGTACCGAAACAATAAGGATCCAATGTAAAAACAGTGCCACGAGTGGTGGCAGCAAACACAAGACCCTCGTATTAAATTGCATCACAGTACACATCCGTGTATAGAAACTGATTTTTGAGCAATATCCATCCAGTCGAACCACGAAGGATAGCAAAAAACTTGTCGAAGATAGCGACAACTTTATAGTTCTTGTAATTCCAAGAGCGATTGGGAACTCAAGAAATTGCTATCTTCCATAGACGACAGTCACCATGATCATATTTGAACGTAAGTAGATCGTTTGTGTGCTCAACCTCAGGGCACTCAGAGATTTTTGGAAGTGGAATCCACTGACGAGTGTACACATTCACAAGTTCCCACTCGCAATTGTACCCAATATAAACAACCCAATCTCCATTTGCGCCTGCCCAATGCTTTCCCTCAAGCGATGGCATCTTAACATCATATGTATCATTATCAAGCGGCATCAACTTGCACAAGGTGAGGCTTCCCTTGTCCCCGCGCCAGTCAGCAGGGTCACGGCGAAGAACATAGGGGAGATCAAACCGCTCCTGGACCCTTGGGTTCCTTGTAATGATGTTATTAGTTTAATCGAGAATGTTCTTGAACGAACCTGCCATGCTAGTCGAGGTGATGACGTTGCACCGATCAATTAGTTCCCCCACCATGTCATCTTTCAGATCGGGGCAAGAATAACAGAGTCGTTTCTGGCTTGTTCCCTCCATGAAGAAGATGATCGAACAATGGCAAAAGGAAGGGTGAAGGCAAATGGAGGAGGGAGGAAGAGCGTGCGACAACAGTTCCAAATCGAGAGGGAAAGGCGAAGAGTCGGTGGACGGTTGCCAGTTTGCCACGGTACACGAAGAGGCGCCCCGGCCTACACGTCCTTTCGGAAACTGTACAAAAGGACTCGTCGTCGTCTCACTGACATGTTGGAACGGGACCACATGTCAACGAAACATGGTGTGTAATTTCTCGTGCAAAATGCGATCTGGCCGCGTTGGCCCGAGGTGCCGCATTAGTTATCGCTGAATAATATACAATATTATGAGTGTAGACGCTCCACCCCGAGGTTTGTAGCTCCTTCTTGGTCGTCGGGAATCTATGTTCTTCCACTCTTTCGTTTAAGACAGGAGCTTTGTTCATCCTGTTGCCGGCACGCGAGATATCTATATGCCTCCATTTTACAAAATCATACTATATGCCTCCATGACACGCGGGACATCTAGCATCAAGGTGGCATGTCATGCAAGAAAATGGAGATATGCAGTGCATAAGTGAGTCGTGCACTTCGATGGAACCTAGTACTACGCAATATTTTTCTCCTCGATGGCACGTGAATAGTGCATGTACTCAATGACAGAGAACGGGATGGTAGCCATGGACATGGTCGACCCTTTTTGAAGAGAGTACTAATAAATAGGTAACTTTGATGTGGCCCGTCAACTCGCAGAATGGCGAGAAGCTTTCTTACTGCGTCTTCTCCCTCGACAACGCGTGCGCGGTGGCTCGCAGCACGAGGAGAAACTTTTACTTACAAGCGGTGGACGTGCAGCAGTTCATTTGGTGTCAGATTGCCAGAAGTAGTACAATCATTATTGTTCGGCTTCCGGAAGAGGAGAAGAGCCAAGCACAAGGTCACCTACTAACCTACAGTACTACTATAGCCAAAGCTGGTCCACCTTTTTAGAGCATGGTTAATTAATATAGGCGGCTCTTGCAGCGACACATCATTTAGAGCAAGTACTCTCTTCGTAGGATCAAAGGAAGTGAAACAAAAGTTAGAGTTGATGCTAGATTGCCAATTAAAACATGATTACATAGGAAAAAATCCTATAGCATTCTATCCTATGAATCAAATGACCAATGTGGGAAAATTATGAGGGGGGTCTCTCGAACAGTGTTCCTCAGCTCGCACCTAGCATCACAGTGGTCGAACTTGGAGTCATTCATCTGGTACACGGGACCACATGTCAACAAAACATGGTGTGTAATTTCTCGTGCAAAATGCGAACTGGCCGCGTTGGCCCGAGGTGCCGCATTAGTTATCGGTCTTTATTTTTTTAATGGCGTGTCGTTCAGTTTTACAGCACGACTAACTGTTACTGTTTGCAGAGAAAATATAAACTACTCTACCACTACTCCACCTCTAGTACTAGCATCGTTGACGCACTCGTTATCGGAGAGCGAGGTCACGCACTGACGACAAGGCCGTCCTCTCAGACCTAGCGCCCGTGCGGGATGGCCTTCGTCCCCAAGCTCGCTGCCGTAGTGCGTGCGGAGGACGACGACCACGAGCGAAGCCGCTTCCCGCCGACCCTCAGGTATGCTACCTCTTTTCGAACCATACCCTTGTTCTATTGCCCCATTTGCCACGTCGGTGCATGTGGATCTTTTTCCACTCCACCACCTTCCCAATTTGCTATCCTATCCTCTGTTGGTCACGCAGACGAAAACCTTAATTTGCACTATTAAAGGAAACCCTACTTCATGCAGACTAATCCATGTCTAGGTTGAATAAGGAAAGGAAGGGAGACTGTATTGTCCAAGAGAGTAGGCATCATCTAGGTTGAAAAGGGGAAAATCAGTAGCTAAGGAACGAGTCTCGTGTCTCTTGGTTAAATAAGGGTAGAAAGGCATGACAACGCAATAGAGAATGACTAGGTCGATCGGTTTGTTGTCGTCACATAGGAAAAAGGTGGCTGGACATAACCAAAATGGGACGTAATCCACATATGCTGCCTGGATATTTGTTGCTCTGGGCAACCATACTTCCCTCACCACTCTATGCGTCTGTGGAGGTACATCGTACTGGTGAACCCACTGTCCGAATGGGTCTCCCATGCTCTTATTACCACTTTTTGCTGTTAGTATAACGCCAACGGTAAAGTCAACCAATGCTACTGCTAAAGTGATGCCACATTTAACTAATGCCGCACTCAGTCTAATGCCACCGATAAATTTAAGCAATGCCATTTAATGTCTCTGGATTATTTCAGGGTTAGCTGTTGATTGTGGATGAATTAAAGATTTTTCAGCTAAGGCATTCTAATGTTGTTGCACAGCCAGTATACCAACGATGAAACTTGTTACTACCTTCAGATTTTTGCACTGTTAATGCTTATAGATTACATACCTCACTTTCATGAGATAAGTCAAATTTTTTGTACAGTGTCACCAAAATGCCAAGGCACTGATGTCATTTTATTTTGGTTAAACTGCACAAAAAATTATGAAGACAAGAGGAAAGGTCAAGAGTGGGCACCTCCTTATCCGGCTGTTTTCTTTGATTCGGTTGGTCAAGTTTTATGTTTAATCGACTATCAAGATTGGGACAGCAATTTTCAGGTCCTCTCGAGTTCGAAATGATATATACCTTTGAGGTACATGGTTTTCAAAAAAAAATTATACTATCATTAGTTCATAATGCTGGTTACCTTCAGACTTTCGTATTTGGTTTAATGTTGTTGCCAGCTAGTATACCAATGCTGAAACTTGTTACCTTTACATTTTGTATTGTTAATGCTTATAGAAATCTTCAAGCGCTAGCTTATGGAGATCAGTTCAGTAAAACCATTATAATCTACCCCATAATAAAACAATTACTCCACTGTTCCACAAGCCAGTGGATTAGTGTATATTTGTACTATTTGAATGGTGTTGCATTAGCGTATCGACATATATAAGGTGTGGCAAACTTTCCCAGAGCAACAAGTTTCAGCATTGGTATACTAGCTGTACAACAAGTTTCAGCATTGGAACTAAGGGTGTAGCGTTCACTCAAATACTGCCAGTAAAGCTAGCCACTTCTTTGTTAAGATTGGGATAGCAATTTTTCATGTTCACCCGAGTTCGAAATGATATTTACCTTGAAGGTACATGGTTTGTAATTTTTTAATACTGTCATTAGTTAATAATGCTAGTTACCTTTAGACTTTTGTATTTGGTTTAATGCTCTTGCACAGCTGGTATACCAATGTTGAAACTTGTTACCTTTACATTTTGTATTGTTAATTCTTATAGAAATCTTCCAGTGCTAGAGCTTATGCAAATCTTGAAGTGCTAGAGCTTATAGAAACCTTTTCCCATTAAGAAATTGGAATGCTTATATTTGTGAGTCTATGCTTCAACTAGTGCCACTTTTATAGTAATCACACTTTTAATATCTATGCAAACAGGGATGCTCGATTTTAGTGGAACTACACAAAAAGTCCAACTGGTTCAACATTAGGAGCATGTTTTCTTCCAAACCTTTATATCCAATTGGTGGCACTATGAGCTGTTCATTAAGAAGGTACATGGTTTGCTACTATCTTGCTACTCTTTTTGTACTGTCATTAGATAGTAATACTAGTGGTTTTCATGTGAATTTATTGTCAGGGTGGACCTACATTGGAGGTGCAGGACAGGATTCAATGATTGGATGCTCAATTTCGGTTGTATCGATTTCACCTCTTCCATCACTGCGAACATGGATATCCTTGGTCTGATGAAGAATAGGCGCTATATTTCTGCTCTGAACAAGCAAATCAATTCAGTATGAAATTGTCCAGGGCAAAACATGACTCTATCAAATTGTCCAATGCAAAACATGACAGATGCTAAGCGGAAGAGACATGTTTAAACCGAAAATACAAGGTGGGGTGTATGTTTACTAGTTGCTTGATATTTGTGCAGACAGATGTCTACCCGTTGCTATTTGGGAAACACACAAAGTGACGACAATTTTGGTTGAACTGCACAAGAGAATAGTATAGTCACTGTATGAAGTGCCATTTGAAAATAGACACAGAAAGATTGGATAGTCACTTCATGGACTGCAGAAAAGTAGTATTGTACTATTTATTGGCCAACACTAGGTGCTTCATTGCTTTGGTCTGATTATACAATGGGCATCATTTTGCCTAAGTTAAAGTTTGTATTCCGAAAATAGTCTCGTCGTGTGATCGAGAGAAGACCAAATCATATTGCAGTGGATGTTCCTCCATCATGTGTGGTTCATTCTGATGGTTCCAGCTGTTGATGAAACCACTTACGTTTGCAAGAGGAATTGTAGACTTCACTAACTAATTTGTCTTTCTGTCTGTACTAAATGTTGGCCAAGAGAAGCATCCATGTTAGTAGGAAGAACATATGTTTTTCTAGATCTTTGCTTTTGGAGCTACATATTTGTATATGATCTGTGAATCATTGAGATGCATTAACATGTTGATCTTATGTATGGGAATCATACTAATTGGTTTTAGTTGTGGCTGATCTTTGCTTTTGGAGCTACATATTTGTATATGATCTGTGAATCATTGATGTAAGTGCATCTAGTGCCACCCCTAGTGGTTTTGGAGTATTGAGGACAAATCTGGTTGAGGGACTAATGTGTTTGTGAGAATTGCAGGATAACACAGGTAGTAGTCCCTCATTGATTCGGTTAACCTACCGGAGATGACCCCTAAAAATGTATGAAGACATTGATATCAGTGGTGGTATATGGAGATAATCATATTGACGACTATGACATGAGAAGACATTGTGTGAAGACTATGGAAAGCGAAGACATAGAATTGTCGTTGTTTCCTTTTCTTCTTTGTTGAGTCATAGGAACCACCGCACTGTTAAGTGGGGTCCAAGTGAACTAAGTCAGAGTGACTGAAGTGATGCTCAACCAAATCCTATGTCTTCGAGCGAATACTATGAGAGCAAATCTTATCCAGAGGCGTATAAGTCAGCTTTACGTGTGTGTTTGAAATCTGACCGTTGGAACACGTGTTAGTTCCTTAGTGACCCAGGGTCACTTCGGACAAGTCAGGTCGGGTTGCCTAGTGTCTATAAATAGCCCACCCCCTACACCATAAGTTGGTGGCTGCTCAGAGTTATTACACGGCTTTTGTCATTTGAGAGAAACCCACCTCTGAAGCATTTGAGAGAGAAATCCTTGCGAGGACAAAGCCCAAACACCCAGAGCCAAAGAATGTTAGGCATCACTGACGTCTTTCTGTCTGTGTGACCTGAAGACTTATTACACTTGAGGACTGTGTTTCCTCTAGCCGGTTAGGCCTCGCGTTCTGAACATCCAAGAGTAATTGTGGATTGCCGGTGAACGAAGTCTGTGAAGGTTTGGAAGTCTACCTTGAAGACTTACCAGAGTGATTGGGCGAGGACTAGGTGTTCTTAGCTCAAGGGGAACAAGGTGAAGACGCGGTCTTCTGAGTTAAATCTCAGCCTCCCTAACCAGACGTACAGTTGTCACGGCAACTGGAACTGGTCTAACAAATCACTGTCTTCGCCGAGCTATTGGTTCTATCCTTTCCTTCCCTTTACTTACTGCTCTATGTTGTGAAGACATTGCATGTTTTCCTTATCTGATTGTCTTCACTGAGTATCTACTTGTTGTGATTAGCTCCATTCCTTCTTCCCTTATGATCACTACTGTCTAGTTGCTATTAATCTTCATGCTTTCACTTCTTTGAATACATGACTATGGTTTATCTAGTGTAGTCCACTTTCCGCTGCATACAAATAGGCTTGAGCTTATCGTTTGTCTTCAAAACTACCATGTTTTGAAGCATTTCATAAAAATCGCCTATTCACCCCCCCCCTCCAGTCGATATACTGCACTTTCAATTGGTATCAGAGCAAGGTACTCCCTTGTTCTGTGTGATTCGGTTTAACCACCTGGAGTTTTAGCTATGTCGACTGCAGGGATAATCAAGGTCTCTGCTACGTGCCCCGTCTTCGATGGCACCGAATATACCTACTGGAAGAACAAGATGCATATGCATCTTGAAGCCATTGACGTGGACCTCTGGTTTGTCGTCAAGCATGGCGTTCCCAAGACTGGTGAAGGCGTCACCCCTTATGATGTCAAGAGGCTCGTTCAATTGGATTCAACGGCCAAGAACATCATCTGTGGTCATCTGACCAAAGGACAGTACGCTCGTGTGAGTGCTCTGGAAACGTCAAAAGAAGTTTGCGACTGGCTCTCAAAGGTCAATGAAGGAGTCTCTACCCAGAGAGATCAAAGGATCAGCGTTCTTCGCAATCGCTTCAAGAGACATGACAATGAGAATGTCCAGCACACTTTTGATCGACTCACTGACATCACAAATGAGCTTCAAGCACTTGGCGCCACTGAGATCACCAAGCATGAAATCGTCAAGACCCTTCTAAGATCACTCGACAGCTCGTTTGATATCCTTGCATTGATGATTCAAGAACACCCTGACTTCAAGACTCTCGATCCGTCTGATATACTTGAGAAGCTCAACACACATGAGTTTCAGCTATCTGAGAAGCGTGACATCTATGGTCCCAACTATGGTCGATCTCGCGCTTTGAAGGCAAAAGTTGTTTCCTCATCTGAAGAAGAATCTGACTGCAGTTCTGATGATCCTGAAGACATTGGAAAGGAGCTTGCCATGCTTGTGAAGAAGTTCCAGAAATTCACTAGGAAGAAAGGCTTCAGAAAGTCTTCAAGATCCAGCTCAAGAAATGATGAAGCATCTGCTCATGACTACAAGAAAAGAACATGTCATAAGTGCAAGAAACCTGGTCACTACATCTCTGAGTGTCCTCCGTGGGACAACGAGAAAAAGAAAAAGAAGAGCAAGGAATATGATTCTGATGACAAGAAAAAGAAGAAATACTCAAAGTCTTCTTCAAAGTCTTCATCAAAGTATTCATCACATAAGAAGAATTCATATGGCAAGGCTCGTGCTTTTGTTGGCAAGGAGATGGATTCTGAGGAAGAGTCTGCTTCTGAAGAGGTGGAGGTGGAATCGGAGGAAGAGTTTGATTCTGGTGCTGCAAGTCTAGCCTTAGCCACTGCCTACGTGGGCAAGTCTATCTTCAACACTGAAGACAATGGCCCCATCCCCAACAATGATGATGAGGACGACGACTCTGCACCCACCTTCTGCTTCATGGCATGCGGTGCCAAGGTAAAATCACGCGATGCTTACTTTCAAACATCTAGTGAAGATGACTCTGATTGTGAATCAAAACCTAGCTACAAAATACTTGCTAAAATTGCCACTGAACAGCAGAAAGCCATGGAACATATTCAAAAACTGTTAGACAAAAGCGATGACCTGTTGGACACGGAAATGACCCGTTCTCAGTCCTTAATTGAAGACATAAAAAATCTTCATGTTAAGTACAAAGAACTTGAAGAGCTTTATGAATCGCTTTCAAAAACTCATGAAAAGCTTTCCCACGATTACATTCAAAGGAAGCGAGAACTTGAAAAAGTGAAAGCGGCTCATGAAGATCTTCAAAAGGAGAATGAGTCACTCCGCGCACAACTGATCAGCTCCACTCACGAAGAGTTTGAACCACCATGTCTAAAATGCATTGAACGTGATAATGCTACATCTGTTGCTGAATGCTCTACTGCTACCACTGTTGCAATATCTTCAACTATTGATGTGGAAACTAACCCTTCTGCTGAGGAAACCACTACTATTGCTGATGAAAATGCTAGGTTGAAGACTTTGCTTGAAACAGGGATGTACAAAAGCCTCAAAGGGCATCAGACTCTATGTGATGTCCTCAAAAAGCAAATACTGAACCGAAACCCTAGGAAAGAGGGTGTTGGGTTCGACAGGAAAATGAATGTTGATGGTTCATACTGGAAGCCTGAGCAGTATCCCAAAACCACATGGGTTGCTGCAAAGGGACCTTCAGTGGATCCATCTACCTTATCTGGCTTCACTTGTGCTAATCCTGTTATCATTGATGAATCCTTTGATGCAAACTATAAACTGTTTAAGAATCAAAATGGTGAAGTGTTTGCCAGGTATATTGGTACTAACTGCAGGAATGGACCACCTATGAAGAAGATCTGGGTACCTAAAGGTTGTCTTGAGAAGCTTCCAGGAAATACTATCATGACACCTCCTGGGATGAAGACAAACCCCAGACCAAAGGTTTCATATGGTCTTAAGGCTTCATACAGACAAAGGACTCACCTGAGTCACCCTAACACAGATGTTTGGCAGGGAAATCATACTCAGACCCATGAATATGAGCGTGTTTCTTCAAACTGCTATGTTCATAAATCAAAGAACGTTTCAGCCTATTCTTATGAGTACTATTCTCCTCCTGCAAGACTATTTGCTAGGGCCCAAAAGCCAAAATTCTCAGATGCTGCTCTTAGACTCATTGCTTCTAAGACACCCCTGAAGATGTGGGTGGTTAAGAAGAACTTACTTTCTCTTGCAGGGAAAGGTCTCCAGCCTGTAATCAAAGGCTTCTGATGCTATTGCTGGGGACCTAAAACACTTGTAGGGCACAAGATCAAATGCCCAAAATGACTTACTGCTCATACTATACATAAATCACTTGCTGAAGATCTTATCAGTCCTAACTTACATCTAAAGCTTTCATAATCCACTTATGCATCAATTGTTTATGCTTCATAATGGCTTTTGGTGAAGCCTATCCTCCTAACTGCATTGTAGGGAGTGACACCAAAGTCTTCAGAATGGATTATGGATAGCGGATGCACAAATCATATGACTGGTGACCGAAATCTTCTCATGGACTCAACTTTACGTCCATCCAACAAGAGTCACATCACATTTGCTGATACTGGTAAAAGCAAAGTGTTGGGTCTAGGTAGAGTTGCAATCTCAAGAGATCAGCACATGGACAAAGTCATGCTTGTTGAATCTCTTGGCTTCAACTTAATGTCTATCGCAATGCTTTGTGACTTAAACATGATTGTGATCTTTGGTAAATTTCATTGCATTGTACTAATGGAATCTGACAAGTCTTTAGTATTTGAAGGATACAGAAAAGGTGATCTATATATGGTAGATTTCTCAGCTGGACCACAAATGGTCGTATGTCTTCTAGCAAAAGCTTCAGAGTGCTGGCTCTGGCATCGGAGGCTAGGACCTGCTGGCATGAGGAACTTGCACACTCTCGCAAAGAAGAAGCATGTCATAGGCATCGAGGAAGTCAAGTTCAAGAAATATCATCTATGTGGTGCCTGTGAAGCTGGGAAGATGACTAGAGCCAAGCACCCCTCGAAGACAATAATGACGACATCCAAACCCTTCGAGCTGCTTCACATGGACTTATTTGGCCCTACTCACTACTCCACATTCTCTACCACAGCCTGTCTCTATGGCTTCGTCATTGTTGATGACTATTCAAGATACACATGGGTGCACATAATACTCTACAAGACTGAAGTGCAAGATGTCTTCAGACGCTTCGCCAACCGTGCCATGAACAATTACGGCATCAAGATCAAGCATATCAGAAGTGACAATGGCACTGAATTCAAGAACACTGGCCTCGATCTTTATCTGGATGAGATGGGAATCACTCATGAATTCTCACCTCCATATACACCTCAGCAAAATGGGATCGTTGAGCGCAAGAACAGAACTCTAATTGAGATGGCTCGAACGATGCTCGATGAGTACAAAACCCCAAGAAGATTCTGGCCCGAAGCTATTGATACTGCATGTCATATCATCAACCGTGTTTATCTTCACAAGCTTTTGAAGAAAACATCCTATGAACTCCTCACTGGAAAGAAGCCAAATGTAAGCTACTTCAGAGTATTTGGAGCTAAGTGCTGGATCAAGGATCCTCATCACAAGTCAAAATTTGCACCCAAAGCTCATGAAGGCTTCATGCTCGGATATGGAAAGGACTCACGCTCCTACAGAGTCTTCAACATTTTTCTCTATAAAATTGTTGAAACTTTGGATGTGAGGTTTGATGAGTCAAATGGATCACAAAGAGAATACCTACCAAATGTGCTAGATGAAGCTTCACCAAATAAATCTATCAAGCTAATGGGAACTGGTGAGATCATGCCTTCTGAAGCACAACCTGACGAGGAACTCATCATCTCTGCTCTAAATCAACCTGACGACAATGCTCAGCCCAAAGACAATACTCCTGATGAAGACATTGCACAGCAAGAACAAAATCTTCGTCCAGCTCACCCTTGTGTTGCAAATGAAGTGCAAGTTGAGAAGATAATTGATAGCATAAATGCTCCTGGTCCACTCACTCGCTCAAGAGCAACACAGCTTGCAAATTTCTGTGGGCATTTTGCTTTTGTCTCAATATCTGAACCCAAGAAAGTTGCTGAAGCTTTTATGGAGCCTGAATGGATTCAAGCAATGCAAGAAGAGCTTCAACAGTTTGAGCTGAACAATGTGTGGGAACTTGTAAAGCGTCCCGATCCTTGAAAGCACAACATAATAGGCACAAAATGGATCTATCGCAACAAGCAAGATGAGCATGGTCAAGTGGTCAGAAACAAAGCTCGTCTCGTTGCTCAAGGATACACTCAAGTTGAAGGGATTAACTTCGATGAAATATTTCTCCTTTGGCTAGACTTGAAGCTATTCGCATACTGCTAGCCTATGCAAATCATCACAACATACTTCTATATCAAATGGATGTAACGAGTGCCTTTCTCAATGGAAGAATTGAAGAAGAAGTGTATGTTGCACAACCACCTGGCTTTGAAGACCCAAAACGTCCTGATATGGTATACAAGCTCAACAAGGCACTGTATGGCCTCAAACAAGCGCCTTGTGCTTGGTATGACACCCTCAAAGACTTCCTGAAGAGCAAAGGCTTCAAACCTGGATCCCTGGATCCCACACTCTTCACGAAGACATATGATGATGAGCTATTTGTCTGCCAAATCTATGTGGATGACATTATCTTCGGCTGCACGGACAAGAAATACAGTGATGAGTTTGGTCACATGATGCAAGAACAATATCAAATGTCTATGATGGGTGAGCTGAAGTTCTTCCTTGGTCTTCAAATTCGGCAAAGCAACGGCATCTTCATATCTCAAGAGAAGTACCTGAAAGACTGCCTGAAGAAGTTTCGAATGCAAGACTGCAAAGGGTACTCGACGCCAATGCCTGCCAAACATCATCTGGGTCCCGACGCCAATGGTAAAGAGTTTGATCAACAGGTATACCGCTCCATGATTGGTTCATTACTTTATTTATGTGCATCTAGGCCAGATATTATGCTTAGTGTTTCCATGTGTGCTCGATATCAAGCGGCACCAAAGGAGTCGCATCACCTAGCTGTGAAGCGAATACTTCGATATTTGGCTTACACCCCAACACTAGGATTATGGTATCCAAAGGGCTCAGAGTTTGATCTAGTAGGATTTTCAGATGCTGATTATGCTGGTGACAAAGTTGATCGCAAGTCCACATCTGGCACATGTCACTTTCTAGGACAATCACTTGTCTGTTGGTCTTCAAAGAAGCAGAACTATGTATCACTCTCCACTGCAGAATCTGAATACATTGCTGCTAGATCTTGCTGCACTCAGCTTCTATGGATGAAAAAAACACTCAAGGACTATGGAGTCCATCTGAAGCATGTGCCACTCTACTTTGATAATGAAAGCGCCATCAAGATTGCCAACAACCCAGTTCAGCACTCGAAGACAAAGCACATTGAAATTTGTCATCACTTTCTCAGAGATCATGTTATGAAGGAAGATATTGATATCATACATGTCAACACTGAAGAGCAACTGGCACATATCTTCACAAAGCCCTTGGAAGAGAAAAGGTTTTGCAAGTTGCGGCGTGAGCTAAATATCTTAGAATCCTCAAATGTCCTGTAATCACGCACACATCCTAACACTTATGCATATTGATGACATAGATGTGCAACACACGGAGTAAAGTATATCTTCAATCAATGAAGACTTACATTCTAAGTGTGAATACATCAACATGGAATTTGACTTCGGAGCGCCACGATAATTGTGCTCCGTGTCTGGGTCTAATACTTCCTATACGGTGGGTAACGCCACCACCAAATTCTTGTTTGAAGCATTTCTTGTGGCGTTACATTTGCATAGTCTTCGCACTTGGTTTGTCTTCACATAGGACATATATATATATATATATATATATATATATATATATATATATATATATATATATATATATATATATATATATATATATAGTTGTGTTCTGTCCTCAACAGCATTCACTTATAGCTATGTCTTCATATTTGAATCGTTTGGACTAAGTGAATGTGATCGGACCCTAACCTCTCTATGCTTTCTCATCTCACACTCTATCTGTCCAAATCATATGCATTCTGTTGAAACAGTCGAATATCTTCTCTGCATCCTTGTCAGTAGAAGATACGGAGACAAAACTTTAAATCTGATTTTAATGCTCCATCCGTTATGCCTGAAACCCGGAGAAGCCGAAACGACTACTCCGACAGTCGTGGTGTACGTGGGATCGTTGGACAACTCCCAATGCATTACATGATGGCCATGTGTCACTCGTACGTGAACCATCAGGGGCACCTGAGTAATTACGCGGTGCCGTCTCCCATGCCTATAAATGCACGTCCCATCACGGTCAAAAGTTTCTTCCACCACCTCTCGACCTCGACCAACCCTAGCGCCTCCGCTAGCTTTCGACGACACCGACGACGAAGCGCTTCGCTGCCGCAACTTGTCGACGCCGTCCTCACGCCGGCCGCGGACATCTTCCTCTCCGTTGTCGCCGTAGCTGTCCTCCGTCGCCAAGTTAGGGCACGGAAGACAAAACTGCTGGGCATCCAACTCCTATTCCGTCTAAGAAGTTCATCGTGTGGTAAATAAACTTGCTTTTTACCATCTTCTAGATCCATAAAGATTCATCTACTTTACCACAAGAGGTTTCTGCCTACTTAGATATATAGATCTATCCTGTCTGCATCTCATATCTTTCCTAGTACATTCACATATGCTTCAACAATAGTTAGATTCCTCACTTGAACTTATTCGTGGATTCGTACAAATCTGGAACCAACTCCCATGAGTGAATGTCTTTGCACTATGAGGTCAAAGTCTTCAAAACTGTTTTAATCTTCAAACATTCTGAGAATGCATATGACCGCTTCCCCTTCCCTCGCATCTCTAATGCTGTCACAGGTACATGTCCGTGGGAGAATCCCTTGGTTCTCATAGTCTGCATTCATTTGCAGAGTTTTTGCAGCGTCACATTCATTCTCCTGAAGCTAGTTCCTGTCTGACCAGCAAACCGAAGCATTTTCCAGTTTTGAAGCCATTCAATTTGAAGCCATTCAGGTTGAAGCAAATGACAACTGACAAGACCGTAAGAAAGGGTGGCAGACAGCACCGTGGCAACACCTCCCGTGATTTGCCTCCTGATCTCAGTGAGATGTACAAGACTGATCCAGAGGAGGATTACAATCAAAGGAAGACCCGAATCCAATGGATTCGAAGATACTGGGCTGAACAATGATTCAAATATAAGTTCGTGACCCAAGAGTATGCCGAGAAAAACGCCATCAAGCATCCTTGGGGAGATATCACTTGTAAGAATCTTCCCCCCAAGACTCGTGCTGAAGCCATTGCTCAAGGCTTCTATCCTTGCATGGTTAGAGGGCCACAACCTGCTGATGCTGATCCAAGTGCTCTGCTCTGGTGTCGCGACGACAATCTGTTCAAGCAAAATCTTCAATTCGCCAAGAACTCGGTCAAGGAAAACAAGAAGCTGTGGGGATTAGACTTCAATCCTGGCCCCTCTGTACCCCGCGCTGATGGCTCGCGCGAAGCTGAACCGAATCTGGTTGGGCCCTTCTACAACCTAGAGGGCCTCATGAGTCACATAAGGGTTCAAGGGGCAGATGTAGATCAACCTGAAGCAGATGATGACTCTGAAGAAGCACCTGCAACGCCGAAGCCCCAGAAGAAGAAATCAAAGGCTTCAAAGGCTACTCCACCAAGAGCTTCAAGAGTGAAGCCTTTGGCCACTGCTCCACCTGCACCAAGTGTGCAATCTGAGGAACACTCTAGAATCTCCAAGAGCAGACAGCTAAAGAGGAAGCCAACACGCAACCCCAGTCCAGCTCTCACTCCAGATGCAGTACTGAAGACTGCCAATGATGCCCTTGATCTCTCAAGTGATGAGGATCTTGGTGATGATGCTCTGGAGCTATTGATCAAGAGCAAGCAGGATGCCGAAATCTTCAATGATTCACCGCTCTTTGACGTTGAAGTGCTCAATAACTTCATTGATGAATGGTTCGACACTCCCAACCTGAGCTTCGACGATCTTCAACTTCCAGTTGGCCTCAGCGTCTCCTTCCATGGCGCCATTGCTTCTGAGCTGGCTCTGGCTCAAAGAATTGTTGAGCTGAAGCAAAAGATAGACTATGAAAAAGCTCAGTTCAAGAAGCATATGAACAAGCTCAGCGTGCAAGAAGTTCTAAACATCAAGGTTATGATGCAAGAGCTCAAGGAAGCCTTTTGCCAGCGGCGTGAAGAAGCTAAAGGTTCTCGAGAACGCATTAAGGACTTGGCTGCAAAATGCATTCAAGCATTCAATGAATCTAAAAAGCGCAAGGCACTTGGGCATCCTGGCATTGATCCAAGAATGGCTGCCAAGAAGAAGAAGAAGCAGCCTGTGCCCGAAGCTGAAGCATCTGGGCAGGAAATGCCTTGCATAGTCTTCCCTGCAAGCATGACTGGCACGAAGCCCAAGGCAACTCCAACCGCTTCAACGCTCAAGAAGACTAAGGTGGCCGAAGCTGAAGCTCGTAAGCGTAAGCAATCTACTGATGAAGCTCCACCCACCAAGAAGCGAAAAACCAAGGATAAGGCTGCTTCCAAAGAGCCTATCTTTGTCGAGCCAATCTCAATTGCTCGCCTTGCCTCTGCCGAGAGAGAACGAAGACTGACTGTTCATGAGCCTGCTCCCACAGAGGCTGAAGACATTCCAGCTGTCGACCCCACCGCGGCTAAAGACATTGGTCCCCAAGACAATGTTGAAGATGATGAAGTCCTTCCTCAGATCGAGTATAACATTGACTCTTCGTCTGTTCTCACGAATAGCGAACGCATCAGCATTGGTCGTCCATTGACGCCAATTGCTCAGGATGACTCGTGGGCTGATCACCCACAGGATACACAAGACACTCCCCAGCAAACTCAAGACACCAGTATGGTACTTGAAGACGACGACTTTGAGGCCCAACAACCTCCATCTCCTCAGGCGTCGCCAGCTTTTCGCAGGCTTCGCAAAGGACCAAGGCCTCAAGTCGCTGTCCCGAGTGCTCTAGAAGGAGTAGAGCAACCATCTGCAACTGATGCTGCTCCTACTGGAGACCCCTCAGAATCTGAAGCCAAAGCGGCTGAAGATATTCCGGCTGCATCAGCCGAAGAAGAACCACCCCACCAAGAAGAAGCACAACCCCAAGTTGATGAAGAAAGTTCTGCCACACCACCTGTTCTCGAGGAGAACGTGTCCGACCCTCCAGTGCCTGAAGTGGAGGTAACAAATTCAGAGGTTGCCACCACCAACACTGAAGCCAATGACGTGGTCATGGCTGAAGCTTTTGTGGCACCTGAAGATACTGTGGCGCCTCAAGAACCTGCGCCTGAAGTTGCTGCACCTGAAGCCAGTACTGTGCCTGAAGCCAGTGTTGTGCCTAAAGCTAATGCTGCACCTGACGCCAATCTGCAGCTTGAAGAGAATGCCTCTGCTCCTGTTCCGCCTCCACGGCCTCACACAATTGAGCAAGCATACAACAAGGATGACCAGCTTGTTACTGTCCGGTGGCCCATTCTAATTCCACCACCTACAACTGAACCGCGTGCTGCTGGTCCTCAGTTTGATCATCATATTGCGCACAGGCCCCAAGTTCAGAAGCCTAAGCCAAGACTGCCAAGGCATCCAGGTATTGCAACATCTTCAGGGTCATTCAATGCCAATAGCTTCACTGCGCACAACACCTTCTTTGACAGCGCCAAGAACCCATATTCCAAGCCAAGAATATCATCAGATAGGTTCTGGAGCCAGCAACAGCGCAGCTACTACTCAAGAGTACTATATGATCAAGGCCGCATTTTCCCTCATATGCGTCTTGACACTGAAGCTATTGCTGGTCTGCCCTGCTTGGAGGAAGCCCTTGACTGCTTCCGTGATGCTGGCCTCCTCAATTTTGTCCTAGATAAAGAGCATTGGAATGAAGAGCTGCTTCTGCAATTCTATGTAACACTCCACATCCGAGGCTACAGCAGGGATCCGAAGACATGGGTCCTTGTGGATCACAGGCAATGTGCATCATGAAGCTAAAGCCTTTGATCTCTTTGAGCTTACAGGCCTGCCCACTCCAAGAGATCTCTATGAACCTGGCTGTCAACTGCACACTGAAGCCTTGAAGAGTATCTTTCGGAAGCGTCAGCCCAACATGAGCCAAATGCTCAGCATGATGAAGCATCTGCCAAGTGATGCTGAATATCCTAAGGAATTCTTTGTTGAAGACCTTGAGTACCTGCCGCGCACCATCTATCACATTATAAGGCGTACTCTATGGCCAATCAAAGGACATTCTTCATCAGCCAAGCTTGAAGGCACTATGAAGACTTTAGTCTTCTATATCTTCAATGGCATCAGCTTCAATGCTCAAGATTTCTTCATCAGGCAAATGGCCACGTCTGGAGCTGATCTATTTGGACTGAAATTGTATGCCCCTTGCATAATGCGCCTCATCAAGTTGCACTCAGCCGTCACCTATCAACCCTCTGCTCGCAACCATCAGATTTTCTTGCCTGAGGTTGATATGTCAGCTGAAGCCATTTACCAAGAGCCTGCTAAAGAGCCAGTTAGTCTTCACAGCGCTGATCATCAAAGCTTCACTCAGCAGATTGAAGGGGTTCCAGCAGTCTCTCACGTCTATCCTCTAGCTGGCCGTACTCGGCTACCTCGACACGCTGAAACCGAAGCCACTGAAAGCACCATCGCTCAAAGGCCTTAGAAGCGATCTCGTGTCCTGAATAATCGAGAGCTTCTAGTAGCCCTTCATCAGAAACAAGACAAGCATCACCTCTGGTTAAAGCGTCAGATGCAGAGCCTCTTGGTGGATGTCAATCGCATTCGCAATCTTGCCACCAAGAATGCTTTTGTTGCTCATGAAACATGCAGGCGGCCTTGGAAGAGTTTGACCTTACTGAGTGCTGAAGCGGATCTTCAAGACGATGGCTTCACTGAGAGATTCAAGTTTGACAACACTCATCCAATGACTGATGTTATGCGTCAAACTCCATCCCTTGAAGACTCTGAATACTCCTCCTCCACTGCAACAATTGACGCCAGGGTGATCGATGATCAGGATGATGCTACATCACCGCCTCCTACTTCAGCGCGCATCGACACTGCACCAACCACCTCTGCACCGCCAAACGACAACACCGACCCTGCATCCTCTTCTACTCCACCTGGGAACGAGTAGAGGCTCTATGTCTTCAAACCTTTTTGGTCCTTACTGACAAAAGGGGGAGAAGCATATGTGTTGATAGTCTTCAAGCGGGTCCATATGGGCGGGTGCTTTATAATTTGCCTAGTGTTTACAACTCTCGGTTCGCTACATTTGGTTCTTTGAGTTGTAACACTTATACTGATGGTCATCTGCTACGTTTTTTTGCTACTCTGTAATGCGATGATAAATTCTGCATCTGCTACTCCGCACTTAGTCATATTTGCAGACGTCCATTTTTCATTATGCATGCCATTATCTTCGACATATCAATTATGCATGATGAATTGTCTTCATAAGTTGAAGAGGATCTCCACAAGTACAACCTGCCACGTGCATTTGCATTCAAAGGCAAATCAACTATATGCACATCTTCAGGGGGAGCCTTTTGCTACTTACGAAGACAATACCTTATCCTTTACAATTTCACACATCTTTATCCCCGTTGAAAACTTCAACCAGTTTGTCATCAATCACCAAAAAGGGGGTGATTGTAAGTGCATCTAGTGCCACCCCTAGTGGTTTTGGAGTATTGATGACAAATCTGGTTGAGGGACTAATGTGTTTGTGAGAATTGCAGGATAACACAGGTAGTAGTCCCTCATTGATTCGGTTAACCTACCGGAGATGACCCCTAAAAATGTATGAAGACATTGATATCAGTGGTGGTATATGAAGATAATCATATTGAAGACTATGACATGAGAAGACATTGTGTGAAGACTATGGAAAGCGAAGACGTAGAATTGTCTTTGTTTCCTTTTTTTATTTGTTGAGTCATAGGAACAACTGCACTGTTAAGTGGGGTCCAAGTGAACTAAGTCAGAGTGACTGAACTGATGCTCAACCAAATCCTATGTCTTCGAGCGAAGACTATGAGAGCAAATCTTATCCTGAGGCGGATAAGTCAGCTTTACTTGGAGCTCAAGTAAAGTTGTCGTGTGTGTTTGAAATCTGACCATTGGAACACATGTCAGTTCCTTAGTGACCCAGGGTCACTTCGGACAAATCAGGTCGGGTTGCCTAGTGGCCATAAATAGCCCACCCCTACACCATAAGTTGGTGGCTGCTCAGAGTTATTACACGGCTTTTGTCGTTTGAGAGCAACCCACCTCCGAAGCATTTGAGAGAGAAATCCTTGCAAGGACAAAGCCCAAACACCCAGAGCCAAAGAGTGTTAGGCATCACTGAAGTCTTTCTGTCTGTGTGACCTGAAGACTTATTACACTTGAGGACTGTGTTTCCTCCAGCCGGTTAGGCGTCGCGTTCTGAGCATCCAAGAGTAATTGTGGATTGACGGTGAACGAAGTCTGTGAAGGTTTGGAAGTCTACCTTGAAGACTTACCAGAGTGATTGGGCGAGGACTAGGTGTTCTTAGCTCAAGGGGAACAAGGTGAAGACGCGGTCTTCTGAGTTAAATCTCAGCCTCCCTTACCAGGCGTACAGTTGTCACAACAACTGGAATTGGTCTAACAAATCACTGTCTTCCCCGAGCTACTGGTTCTATCCTTTCCTTCCCTTTACTTACTGCCCTATGTTGTGAAGACATTGCATGTTTGCCTTATCTGATTGTCTTCACTGAGTATCTACTTGTTGTGATTGGCTTCATTCCTTCTTCCCTTATGATCACTACTGTCTAGTTGCTATTAGTCTTCATGCTTTCACTTCTTTGAATACATGACTATGGCTTATCTAGTATAGTCCACTTTCCGCTGCATACAAATAGGCTTGAGCTTATCGTTTTTCTTCAAAACTACCATGTTTTGAAGCATTTCATAAAAATCGCCTATTCACCCCCCCTCTAGTCGATATACTACACTTTCAATTGAGATGCATTAACAGTTCCTTGTATCTGTTCGCTCAGTGTTTATAAGTTACTGATCGATCACTAGCTAGCTTACTAATGCGCTGCTGGCAGTTTTAGTTGCGACGCCATATCCAAACTGGCAGTTTTTTGAATAAAAATGCCTACCTCTCAAGAAACTAACCAGCTGCTCTGAAGAAAATGCCATGCGAATCTGAAGAAATTGCCAGCAAAAACATTCGCAAATGCCTTATCTCCTAGTGAATGTTCATCAATTAATACGATCGTACACGTACACCATCCGACCTACTCGATCCTACACGTACACTATCCGACCTACTTGATCCTACACGGATAAATAGCGGATCACGCACGTACTACCTCCTTTCCGATTTGCAGGACTCAATTTAAAAAACGACCTACTCGATCCTACACAAATAAATAGCTGATCACGCACATACTACCTCCTTTTCGGTTTGCAGGGCTTAATTCAAAAATCTCACCAACCAAGGGTAGATGATGAGTGGTGGAATGATTTTTGACAAGGAGGGAGTATCTCATCTGGATGATTCGAGTTCGCAAATGCCTTATCTCCCAGCTAAAGTTCATCAACTAATGCCCTCGGCTGCGACTCGTAGCATGCTGCTCCGCGTACAGGCTGCGAGCGATTTTGAGTGCCTGCATGCAGCCGGCCATAATTAAGGCAGCTAACTGATGCGAAAAAAGATGCTCTTTAATTGTTGCGGGCCTTTTAAATCCATGGAATCATTATTGATAAGGAGGGTGATGATTCGAGTGCACTCGTTTGACCGTCATGCCGGCGTGCGACCCAGGATGGGATGGGACAGCACAGTCCGAATTTCAGTTTCTCTAGTTTTCCATGGCAAGCTGGCGCGCTAAGCCATGCCTGCTTAGTTATGCATTGAATTCCGATGACCGTCGCGCTACCTTCCGCCTATAAGTACTATTTCCCGGCCATCTATGGTGGCACCGTGACCCAACTCGCCCTATCCTCATAAGCTCCCACCGGCCCGACGTTGCTCGCCACTTATCCTCGCTCTCGCCACGTCCGCCATGCCCCCGCCCGTCTGCGATAGGCGAGTTCAGAGGCGGTCACCGCCAAAACTAGTGTTCAGTATTTCATCGGAAGGCAGACAGAGGGAGGAGTCATTCTATCAGTGTTTAGATGGAAATGCGGAGATCGAGGACTTGTTGGAGCGCGACCGTTTGGCGGAGGAGCAGGAGTGGTTGGAGCGCGACCGCTTGGCGGAGGAGCAGCGTATCGCCGATTTGCGCCGCCAGCGGGACATGGAGCAGAAGCACACCGATGCTCTGAGTCGCGAGCAGAGCGCCCGCAACTAGGCCGAATACGTGGACACCGGCGCCCGGCAAATAGCCCTGGAGGCTGTCGGGCACACACGCGTTCGCGACGCCGATTTTTACTGCCAGCTCGTCAAGTTGGTTTCCCGCTTAGAAGCCGAAGCTCCGATGGACCATGCCAAGGTTGCAGAATATGATTAAGCTTCCGGCCTCTAAATTGTGGTCCGACATGGGAAGGGCCAACGCACGCGAGCAACGCGCCCTATATCACATCTCGCAAGTCCGAGGCAAGGCGGAGGACGCCGGTGCAGGCGTTTAGCATGTAACGCAGATGGCGGCCGGCACCGTCTAGTTAGCTAAGAGTAAGTTAGAAATTGTATGCTACTAGAGTATTAGTGGGAGTAGATAGTTAACTTGGCTATGATGGTTGTCAACGTGGAAGTTCAGTACTCTATATGTGGATCAGTCCTGTTACTTTGCTCTGAATGTTGAACTTTCCGTTTGAACGTATGGAATGGGCTGTTATTTTTTTAAATTGGTTGTATTTGTCCTCCACGGGTTTAGAGGCTGACTTGTGGACCTACCAAGTTGACGCGTACACAATCAGGAGATGATTGTACGTGGAGAGGATGACATCTGGCTCCCATGTCATTGTTAACATAGTCAATAAACGAGAGAATTGCACAACGAGCAACTGACACCAGGGACCTAGCAGCTCGCCCAGTTATTTTTGTTTTGGGTTAATTTGATAAATGCCACTCCAAATCTGATGTTTTTGAGAAATACCACTGCAATTTCCAAACTTTGAAAAAAGCCATTTCATGCCATTTCCAGTGGCATTTTTCGAAGTCTGGAGTGGCGTTTTTCAAAGTTTGCAAATTGCAGTGGCGTTTTCCAAAGATTGCAAAAATTGCAGTGCCATTTTTCAAAGTTTGGAAATTGCAGTGCCATTTTTATGAATCGCCATAATTGGAGTGGCATTTATCTAAAAAAAATGATACGGAAGCAGGGTGTCAACTGGGCTATGTAGGGCACTCTGGCTTGTCTAGACAACCTTCTCTTTTATGTTTACCATAGACTAGCCCAATAGTTTTTTTTCTTTCTGAAAATGGCTAGCCCAGTTTTTTTTTGTGATTTGCCAAGTAAGTCGCTTTGTCAAGCCTGTTGGGCTGCAAATCTTTCAAGACGAGGAGGGGTTCATTCGGCGGGACGAGAAAATGGCCTGTCAGTAATGAGAAATGGGTTGTACATTTTTAAAACACATCAAACCAGCAATTAGTTTCAAATTTATTTTTTTCATTTCGAGATTTTAAATTGCATTAATTTTTATGCGTGGACAATTTGTTGGATTTTTTTATATTGATATACATTTATTTTTAAAATCAGTTTGAATGTGACTCAAAATTTCGGGATTAAAAATAGTTCGGACCGCACCAAAATATGGAAAATTTCGTACAATTTTTTAACCGTGGCCACAATATGGGTTGTAATGCTAACAAAAAGAATGTGGGATCCAAAATAAACCTTAAGAATTATGAAATTGGCTGTAAATTATTAGAAATAATGGCACATGGGCTGTATGTTGTTTTCCACATATTTGAGGCTTTCCTAAAAAAGGTTGACACACAAGCAGCGACTGTTGGATGTCCATCCAACGGCCGTCGTGCTTCTTCAATCTCTGCTCTACCTGCTCCAGCCGCTCAAACAAGCACCAGTGGGACTGCCTGCTCTCTCCTCCCCGCGGCCGGCTGTGCTGCCGCGCAGGCCTCACCGCCCCATCGTTCTCCCATCGTTGGCCTAGCCATCCCTCTACTCACCCAAACCTGCTGTTATTCTCCGGCGACGGCAGACGAACCAGTAAACCCTCGTACAGTCGTACGCCCCTCCGTGTGGGAAACAACTGCCGAATCTTCCCTGCCTTCGTGTCGTTCCCTTCGTAGGCCTCGTCATCGTCCACCGCCCTGGTGCTCTCGGCGTGGCCTGGTCAACGTGGTCAACGACCGACATGCATATGAAGTGTCCTGTACGTGGAGAGGCTGACAGCTGGGTCCACGGCCGCACGCAAGGAAATGCCTCCTTATTACGCGGGAAATAATGATTCCTCCACCTGACATCTGGGACCCACCGAAAGGGCCTCTATATTTCGCGAAAAAAAACGTTACCGCCGCTGACAGCTCTGACCCACCAGCTATATCTTCTCATGCAAGGAAGTGTGTCCTTATTATGCACACGAAAATGAATACTCCCCCTGCTAGCTGGGACCCAGTATAGTGGCAGGCTGACTTGTGGGCCTACTAAGTTGACGGGGACGGAGGGCTTTGTCAACTTAGTCAATATGCACGATTCTAGCTCCAGTGACCGTACGATGTCCATCCAACAGCCGTACGTAATGCTTCTTCAACCTCTAGTCTTCTTGCTCCAGCCGCCCAAACCAGCGCCGGTCATGCCTCGTGCTCCTGCCTCTCGTGGCCGCCTGTGATGTGGCGGAGGCCTCACCGCCCCCTACTACTCCCACCGCTGGCCAGGCCATCCCTCTACTCATCCACACCCCCTGTTATTCTGCGGCGACGACATCCTCACACCGCAGCGAACCAGTGAACCCTCATACTCCTCTACGCGTGGGCATCCACTGTCGCGTCTTCCCCGGCTCCGTGTCATCCCCTTCCTAGGCCTCGCCGTCGTCCACCGCCCTGGTGCTCTCGGTGCGGCGTGGTCAACGTGGTCAAGGAACGACTTCCATCAGAAGAGTACTATACGTGGAGAGGCTGACAGCTGGGCCCACGGCAGCCACAAGGAAGTGCCTCCTTATTACGCGGAAAATAATTATTCCTCCAACTGACAGCAGGGACCCACCAGACGGGCCACCATATTTGGCGAAAAAATGTTTCCCCCCTGACTGCTGGGACCCGCCGGACGAACCACCGTATTTTGCGAAAAAAATGCCCCCCCCCACGCTGTCAGCTCGGACCCACCTGAAGTGCCGCCTTATTACGCACAAAAAAATGAATACTCCCCCTGCTAGTTGGGACCCACCTTGGTGGGTGGCTGACTTGTGGGCCTACTAAGTTGACGGGGATGGAGTGCTTTGTCAACTTAGTCAATATGAATGATTCTAGCTCCAGTGACCATACGATGTCCATCCAACGGCCATAGTGCTTCTTCAACCTCTGGCCTTCTTGCTCCAGCCACCCAAAGCAGTGCCGGTCATGCCGCATGCTCCTGCCTCCCATGGTCAGCTGTGCTGCCGTGGAGGCCTCACCGCCCCTACTAATCCCACCACTGGCCAGGCCCTACGGCGGCAGCAGCCTCACATCGCAGCCAAACCAGTGAACCCTCGTACTCCTCTCCACGCGGGCTTCCACTGCCGCGTCTTCTCCGGCTCCGTGTCGTCCCCTTCCTAGGCCTTGTCGTCGTCCACCTCCCTGGTGCTCTCGGCACGGCATCGTCAACGTGGTGAAGGAACAACTTCCATCGGAAGAGTACTCTACGTAGAGAGGCTGACAGCTGGGTCCACGCCCGCAACAAGGAAGTGCCTCCTTATTACGTGCAAAATAATTATTCCTCCACCTGACAGCGGGGACCAACCAGACGGGCCACCGTATTTCACGAAAAAACGTTTCCCCCTGACTGCTGGGACCCACCAGCTACATCTTCGCACGCAAGGAAGTGCGTCCGGGCAAAAAAAAACGATTTGCCCCCCTGACTGCTGGGACCCACCAGCTACAACTTCGCACGCAAGGAAGTTACTGACAGTCGGGACCCACCTGGTCGAAGCGTACGTAGCGTTGTCATTTTGGTCGCGAACATGTATGTACATACTGGTCGATGTAGAGGCGCACACGTGTCGTAGCAGAGGCGCGCACGTAGCATTTACACGTACGTACATCGACTAGGGTGCAAGAAAGTAAATACGGCCACGTACGTACATACGGGCGGGGTCTAGAACGCCTACTCGCGCGTATGTACGGCCAAGGCTCGTGTACATGGCTGGGTCGGAATGGAGAAATAGCATCATCGTCATGTTCATGGGGAGCCAATCGGCTAGGTCGGAACGGAATGCATCGTCGTGTTCAGAGAGGAAAGCGCATTCTGGCCCGAAGCAGAGGAGAAATACGCTTTCGTGTGAGGGAGACGGCTTCGAGGCGGGGCGCCTCCACTTATCCACGTCATCTGGTCCGAGTCAACGCCTTAGCTACTGACTGGCGGGGCCTGCGGGCAGGTGGGGTCGACCTGGTCGGTCTTCTTCTTTCTCCCGCTCGAGCGCGCGACTGGCCGAGGGAGGCGTCCGCCTCGACGGCGCTCGCCGGCGCGTCCGGCCACCGCTGGAGGCGTGCGTCCTACCCAGATGACCAGGGGAAGGAGACGCATCGGATGGAGGGGAGCACTTCTGCTGAGGAGCTCTATAGAGGAAGCAGCAGGGCACGCGGCGGAGAGGAGCTTCGGCCTCCGGCGAACAGGGGGCTCCGGAGGTGAAACGGCGGGGCTGAGGCCACGAGGAGGTTCGCAGGAGCTTGGGAAAGGCAGTGGTGGAAGTGGAGCGGAGAGAGGGGTGCGGCATCGCCGGAATCGAGCAGAGCCCGAGGCGGCAGCCATGGCGATGGCGGGGGTCGGGGAGAAGCTCCGGGGAGGAATGAGTGCTCGGGGAGAGGTTGGGGACAGCGAGAGAGCTCGGGGGCTCTGTTTATAGTCCCGTGAGAGCTCAGTAAGGGAGCGGGCAAGGTGGCACGCGGCGTGCGACGTGGCCGTGCCCCGGCGATGGCGCAGTGTCGGCAGACGCGGCCAATGGGCACAGGAAGCGGCGGGAAGGCGACGAGGAGGGAACGGACGAGTGCCAGAGAGTCACAGAGACGAGCAGGGCTCTGAGACGAACAGAGGAAGCGGACACTGGCGAGGAAGACGATGAGCTCACGGGCACGCTCTGTTCGAGCGTTGGCTCGGCTCACCTGAGAAGAAACCAGAGGGGGTAGGAGTTCCAGAGGGAAGACGACGTCGAGGGGGAACTATTGGGCATTAATGGCAAGGGCAGAAGAGGCCGGAGCAGCGATGCCGATGACCACAGTGGCTAGACCACCGTTTTGGCTGGTCTGCCTCGCGGTCACCACTCGCATGGCATGCTCTGGGTTTTTTACTGCTTTAAGATCATGTCTACCGCGTAGTCCTTCCAGCGTGGAGTTTTACCATGGTAAAGAGAGGGGTGGAGACAAAGGTAGCTGAGTGAAACAAGTTCCAGAAGTTTACTGCTGCAAACTTTACCACACTCCAGAGAGCAAACCAGAGAGGGTAAATGGTAAACTTGATGTCTGGGAGGCTTAGGGTAGAAAGGACTACAATCCTGGGAGTTTTGAGGTAAATGCACAACTATTTACCATAGTTGATGTACAACCATCAAAACTGACCCAGAAACTGAATGATGAACAAGCACTCACTAGGAGTGTTGGATTGGGCTAAAACTTGGCAAAGCATGATGGTTTGAACATACCATGATGCTGTAAAACGTTCATACCAAATGGACTCACCAAAATGGTACTTCCTTCACAGCTATCATTTCTATCCAAAAACTTCAAAAAAATCCTCAGGGAAATTGGCTAGATGAAATGAGCCAAACTCTTGAGGAGAGGGATGAGATAGATAGGAGAAAGCCTGGAAAAATTATCAGCCATAATGGACTAAGATAAAATACACTTGCTTCACAAACTGAAAAGGTGGACAGAAACAAAGAATTGCTCCTGTGCTCACATAGTTCATTGGAATGAACTGAATTTGGGTGGAGACTAATGATTTGAGGTACTTGAGAGGATGGAAAAGTTTCATCCCATTTAGAAACACTATTAAGGTACTTCCTTCACAAACTTTTGTTCTGGCCAAAAACTTTGAAAAATTGCACAGGGATCTAGGATGAAAGGATTGAGCTCATTTTTGGTATCCATGGGTTATTTAACAATGTTAAACACCCTGCCAAATTGCAGCTCCGTTGGACTTAAGAATATGGCACTTCCTTTACAAAGTTCTAGAGAAGGCAGAAACTTGCATTGGATCATGTGCCAAAAATTTGAACTATGGGACAAGATATAATGATGGAACTAATGATTATATAGCAAGGGCAAGCTCCATAGTTTATGGGACAATTTTCTGTGTTATAAAAATAATAGTTCCTTTGGAAAGTGGCAAAACTGCAATATTGGTATTACATAGGAAAAGGCAATTTTCCTAATTTAATTATGGCCAATATACTTGCGAGAGATTGGATTAGGCATAAGCATCAACTCCACCAATTCTCATCAATTTAGGAGATGGCTAGCTATGCCTTTGGATTTTATTCCTCAGACACAAAATGAAGGGAACAAATCCCAATTCAAAAATATTGCATAGGACTTAGCAATATTTTTGCATATCCAAGAATTATGAAGACAAGAGGGTCTCTGGGAAAGGATAGAATGATCAACAAATCAAAGAAAGTGATGGCTCCTTTGTAATCACAAAGGCCACCTAGAAATCCCAAAAGCTTGGAATTAGGGTTGAGAGAAATTTTAGGTGATGAAAATGAGGTCTTGCCCACTCACAAAGACATGAGCAAGGTTTTGAAAGGTTGAAAATGACCAGAAATCTCAGGGTCATCTAGAAATCTCCATGAGAAACATTTGAAATAGGGTTGCTAGGAAGAAATCACAGCACAAAATTGATAACCCAATTTTGAGGCTGTGACAACTCTTCCCTCCTTAAAAAGAATCTCGTCCTCGAGATGTCTAAGGTTACAGCAACCATAAAAGATAGCCACCTTGGGGAAAAACCGCTGGGTTAAATTAACCCTTTGGCTGGATACAGACAGGTTGGGGTACCGATAAGTGGTACACCCAAAGAGAGTCATGGGAAAAACAAGGTTACCTCCACACATAGGGGCACTCGAGGTCAGACTCACGACAAATGCTGGATGCACCCCAATGAACAGTGGATTCACCCGCTGACATGTGGGTCCAGGGCCCACTGGCAGCCTCCTTCTTCTACCTTCGGCTGGCTACATCATCTCCGTCGCTGCTCCGCGTGCGGCTTAGCGCAGGGCGCATCTAGCTTCTAGGGCGATGAGGACCCTAGTGCCGTAGTGCGCGGCGTGCACGGCGACGGTGCAGCGAGCACTCACGTCGCGGGCCAGCACCTTGTCGGCACTGCTCGTGGATTCGCCTCCTGGACGCCGGTGATCGGGCGACGAGCGATTTCCCAGGACATCACTCACCGTACACAGGAGTTGGGCTATAAAAACGGCAGCGCGGCTTCTCCTCCAACACACCAACACAATGCCACTCTACTACCTCTTCGGTTTGGACGAAATCGAGCCAAGCTCCTTCGGCGAGGCGGTGTTCTTGGTGGCACTGCAGTGGTTCCTCGCTGCTCTGCTGGGCATGCTGATCGACTCGTCGTTCCTTCTGATGATACTCATTAGGAATGAACGGGCTCGAGATAATGCGCGGCTCGGGGTGGTGGATCGAGGTGCAGGAGAAGACGGTGCACAGGGCGGTCCTCCGCCACGCTTGGTTCTCCGTCGCTTTGCGCCGGCGGTTTAAATGCGTGCTGCGGTGGAGCGAGGTTACGCAAGGCCAAGGTGAGGGTGACGGGGTCCAGATGCTTGTGAGGTGGCTGCGCCAGCTCAAGATGCGTACTGGGGTGCGGGAAAAAAGCTTCCGTGGATGATTCCACGAAAAAGTAGGTGTAGAGGTAGAATCAGAATGGAAGGCTGTATTGCAATCGATGTACTGGTGTGAGAGAAATAAAGTTGGCAGCGTTTTCTCCAGAAACGAAATCGGAAACGAGAGTTAGATACGGGAACTTACCAGATAGAAAGGCCTCTGCGAGGCGCTGATTTTGGAAATCCGGGCACATGAGGTGTGCACCGGTAGAGAAAATATGTGACTTTGCTTGCCCATAAGTACTGGCAAAAAGTACTCATGGGTGAACCAAGTGTGCGTATGACATGGAGCATAACCCAAACCGGCAAAACAAAAGAAATAAAAAGCAAAGAAGAACACACCAGAAAAAGCATTCTAAAGTGTTTTAATGCTAGCGGGTATATGTAATCCTGGTGCACATATACCTACACTAGCGTGCATTTTATTATTTTAGACTCGGGACGAGTCAATGTTATTTTAGTGTAAGTGATCTACAAATTAAAAGCTGGTTAGCAAAATACCGCCAACCCTGTCAAACATTTCTGATTGACAGAGCGACAAGCAAAAACCAAACAAAACTCAAAAGCACACAAACAGACATATCATATGGATTACACTAGTACAACATCCAACAATGCACGGACGCGCTACGCGCTACATGAGACTACTCTCTCCAGGATACAAAAGGCTATCCTCCTATTGAGGATGAACAGACGGAACGACCTACTTGCAGAAACACCTGACTGCGTGACTAAAGTCATGCAGAAGGCTAGGCTTGCCGGGGTTCTCCGGGAGGACGAAGACTGAACCAATCTCCATCTTCATCGTTTGACATCACTATGGGTGGGGATTCGGCTACTGCGGGTGTGGCTGAGGTTGACCCTTGCAAATGCTGTTGGTGGATCCGGTAAAGAGCTTGGTCGAAGGAGATGGGGGTTGGTCCGGGCCACATCACAGGCCGAGAAGGTAACACTGGTTCGGATGGCATGGGATGAACAACTTGAGATGGGAACCTACGAGCTTCACGGTAGGCTTCCTTGACAACTCATACCGCATTGTTGTCCAGGGTTCTGAACTCGGCAAGAATCTTGGAAATCATCATCCCGTGAGCAGTGATATACTGCACCAAGCGAGCGATTGTGGAATCATCCCCTTGGATAACTGGAGAAGGTTGCATTACTGCTTTCTCCACAATAGGGAAAAAACAGAACTCCCGCTTCTCTGCCACTTGCGGGAACTTTGTTCGGAGGTGAAGGATGGCCTCCACAGTAGCGGCCTGAACAGCCAAATCAGTAGTGGGCATGGCTTTGCCTTGGAGAACCAAGGACTGACCATCTGTTGCGGGACCTGGGCAGATGTGCACTCTGGCATCATAGCGATGAAGGTGATGGACGGGTGATGACTGAAACACCAGGTATTCGGGGCTGGCGTTACAGCCAAAGGCTGTGCTGAGCATCTCAATGAGAAGAGGTGGAAAGCCAGGGTGGTTGACACAAAGGTGCGGGTGTAAAACTTGGAAGCTTTTAGGGATCTAGTCATGGCTGGAGTGTTACTAGCTAGGCTTCTCTGCAGAGACATGGCGGACTGAGGAGTGAGCGGTCCGGCTAGCAGAAAGGGGGGTTTTATAGGCAGCTATGCGGTGCATGCCCGCACGATGCGGCAATTTACCCTAATGGGTAAGCGGTGCACCCTACCGAAAAAGATAAGGGCGCTATTCGCTCCACGGATAACTAGGCGGGGACAGCGGGGTGAGGACGTGTCGGTCCCGACTACGCCACTTGTTGATTAACAGTGGCCATGCCGGATGCTGGGGACGGGTCAAATCCCTTAGGGTCATTAAGGGTTGGTGGTGGTGGTTATCTATGGCTAGGATAATCTATGCCAGCCTGGCTGCTCTGATACCATGTCCTGTGGCACCCCGATCCGCATGGAACAGGGGGCCTTCGCACGTCAGCCGAGGAATACACCTGACGCACGACAGGGCCATGATACAGCATTCCAGGTACAATAATATTCATCAAACATCAAGGTATATGATTACATCATTGATGAATATGATTATCTGGCATAGCCCTAAGGCTATTTACATGGCAGCGGAAGTTTATTTAATTGGCGACGGAAATCTTGGTTTGGCAGCATATATCTCTGGCTGGGCTCCACAACTCACATGACTGGCAAGATTACGGCCTAGCGCGACAGAGCAAGCGATCCAAACAAGAGTGGCCTACAAAACTGTCAGGCGCAAGATGTGATTCTATCCCGATCACGTGACACTTACATGATTAGGGCACAACCGCATTTTGGGCGCTTAGCAAGATGGATATCATTACATTGTACCATTACATACATACAAGGGGGATACAACAATACATACAAGTCAAATGAATACAACAACATCAATACAAAGCATCCGACTACGGATGCAAACATGAAAAGAACAACGACATCCATCTGCTATCCCAGGCTGCTGACCCGGAACCTAACCCAAGACTTAAAAAGAAGAAGAAGAAGAACTCCAACAAAAGAACATCGCTCTCACGTCAAGACATCGGAAGCATGCACCTGCAACTGTTGTTGTAGTATCTGTGAGCGACGAGAACTCAGCAATCCCATCACCATGGGTAACAAGACTATCAAAGCTTAATAGGTAGGAAGAGGTAAAGTGGTGAGGTTGCAGCAGTGGCTAAGCAAATATATGGTGGCTAACTTACAAGTACAAGAATAAGATGAGCATCTACACAAATGGTCGCAACTAGTAGTGATCGCTAAAGATCCTGAACTACTTACAAGTCAAACATAACCCCACCGTGTTCTCTTCTCAAAGTGAAAAGAGACAGTCACGGTTACTCACACAGTTGTGTGTTTTACTTCGGATCATCTATCAAGTTTTCTACAACCGGACAATAACAAATCCAATCTACCACATAACCGCGGGCACGCCTTTCGAAAGACCGTAACCCTGCAGGGGTGTCCCAACTTAGCCCATCACAAGCTCTCACGATCAGCTAAAGTGATAAATATAATATCATCACCCCTTATCATAGGGAAATCCGATCAGGCTCGGCATCCCGGTGCACAAGACATTTCGACAATGGTAAAACAAGTCCAGCAAGACCTCCCGGTGTGTCGACACCCTGATAGTAGCCGTGCGTATCTCGTCTCAGGCCACGACCGGATGGGTGATGCTACAGGTAAAACCAGCCCTCGGGTTCCCCAAAGGTGGCCCTGCAGGACCCCCGTTTGGGACCAACACCATCAGCACTGGCCCCCCTGCTATGTAGAAGAATCCTCGGGTAGTGCTAACTGCCTATGCAATTTAATTAATTAATTAAGTTGTTATTATGAGGCAAATTAAAACCAAAGTTTGGCCTTGCTGGAGGAGTTTTATTCAAAGACGAACTATCAAGGGGTCCCCATATACCCAACCGTGTAAGGAACGCAAAAATCAAGGAACATAATGCCAGTTTATCGGCGCCTAAGGTGGCATGAGTTAAACAAAATACCGAGCAAAAGGCCAAGCCTTCCACCCATGCCCAGTATATAGGTGTGTTAATAATATATATAACATATTGTGATATTCCAACAACAAGTTCCCTCCTGGAACGATCTTCATCTTCACCTGCAACTAACAACGCTATAAGAGGGTCTGAGCAAGCGGGTAACATAGACAAACAATGGTTTTGCTAGGAAGGTTTCAAAGGTTAGAGGTTTCATGGCAACAAGGAGAGGGGCTGACAATAAAGATGGGTAGCGCGACATATAACGATAGCATCGAGACACTAAGCATGGCAATGATAGTAAAGGTATCCAAGGGTATGGTCATCTTGCCTGAGATCACGCAAGGAAGAAGAACGGATCCATGAAGAAGACGAAGAAGAAGCCTTGAAGAAGAACCACGGGTAGACGAACGAATACTCACGAACGCAACGGAACAAGCACTAACGAGAAGAAGCAAGCAACACGGTAAACACACCACACGAGACATGACAATATGCTCAACCAAGTACTCCCTCCGTCAAGAAATATTTGTCATCAAAATAAGTAAAAGGGGATGTATCTAGATGTATCTTAGTTCTAGATACATCCCTTTTTGTCCATTTTGATGACAAGTTTTTTCGGACGGAGGGAGTATGATGCAAGACCGATCTATATAGGAAGCACTACAAGTCTATACATGAATCAAAACATGGCAAGGTAGGAAGCACAGAGAAACAACACAAGTCTATATGATGCAATACATGGCAAGGTATGATGCATGACAAGTCTATACAGGAAGCAATACATGACAAGGTAGGATGCACAGAAAAATAACACAATCTATATATGATGCAATACATGGCAAGGTATCATGCATGACAAGTCAATACAGGAAGCAATACATGACAAGGTAGGAAGCACAGAAAAATAACACAATCTATATATGATGCAATACATGGAAAGGTATGATGCATGACAAGTCTATACAGGAAGCAATACATGACAAGGTAGGAAGCACAGAAAAACAACACAATCTATATATGATGCAATACATGGCAAGGTATGATGCATGACAAGTCTATACAGGAAGCAAT
>LR738714.1:308261441-308302401 GCA_902687465.1 Secale cereale | reverse complement strand
CAGAAAAACAACACAATCTATATATGATGCAATACATGTCAAGGTATGATGCATGACAAGTCTATACAGGAAGAAATACATGACAAGGTAGGAAGCACAGAAAAACAACACAATCTATATATGATGCAATACATGGTAAGGTATGATGCATGACAAGTCTATACAGGAAGCAATACATGACAAGGTAGGAAGCACAGAAAAACAACACAATCTATATATGATGCAATACATGGCAAGGTATGATGCATGACAAGTCTATACAGGAAGCAATGCATGACAAGGTAGGAAGCACAGAAAAACAACACAAGAAACATGACAATGTGCTCAAGCAAGGCAACGGTGCAAGATGTACCCAAACATCAAGCAAACATACTCCAAACATGTAAACAAGATGATAATATGATTCTACATGCAAAATCACACAAGTTTCATATAAGGCACACCCAAAACGGAGCAACGGGCTAAAAGATACACATGAAACAAGATATAACAACAAGCTGAAATTAACAGCCACATAGCAACTTTGGAGCAAGGTAAATATATGCTACAACACTCAAACATGGTGACAAGAAGCATGGACATGAAGTAACATGTCCTACAGCAAACAAATCTATTGGAGCAACTCCATAGGAGGCATGGATCAATAGCAACAAGCTACAACATTTTGATCAAGACACTAAAAACCTGACAGTAATATTTTATAGCAACTTGGGAGCAAGAATTAAATAAGCTACAGCAGGCCAAATGAGCAAGTGAAGGCATGAATGGATAGACAACAATATGTACAACAAGGAATGATCAATGGCCACCTCAAAACTAACATGGATTTGCCTAGGGCATCAAGCAAACACAGCATCAGGATATGACAGATTCCAGACTTAGTGGAATTTCACTAAGTGTTAAAACAGTAACAATAACAAGTCATGTTTACAAGCATGTTTAAGTAAACACAAGGCACATCATGGAAAGTTAAATGCACCACCTCAAAGACCACATCATGGAGAATCTAAAACATCTAGGCATGTGACAAGGGGACAAACACAACAATAGCAACGAGCTCCTCAACTAGGCATCTCATAACAAGTTACAAAACCTAACAGCCAAATGCACTTTGGCAACAGGGATAAACATGGAAATATGGACTCTAACATGCATGCTATAGCAACCAACATGTAGAGCATCTCATGATGAACATTTTGACATATCATTTGCATCATTTGGATAAACATGCACCAAGTTGTCATATCTCAAACATGGCATGAAAATAACAAATAGCAGCAGTTTATAACAAGTAGCACTCTTGCAACAGATATTTGAGCATCTAGATGAAGTCAAATGAGCATGGCACAATGAAACTAAGTGTAGACAATATCACCACGATCATTTTGATGTATCATTCACACAATTTGGACAAGCACATAATTAATTACAGCCATTCAAAATATGCATCGGAACATAAAACAGAAAAAGGACTTAGACAAAAGAACAACCTCCGGGGGATGGACAACGTCCGACTGGGGCGGACATGTCCGGATGCAGAGGCTGATGTGCGGGCCCGGGGGAGATCGGACATGTCCGGATCTGCCCGGACGCGTCCGTCGGTGGCCTGGCGCGGGGGGCCACTGGCCAGGGCTGCGGGTCAACGGGGTTCGGGTCGCTGCAGCGGATCGGGCGACGGATCTGCCCGCGTCGAAAGGATCTGGCGAAGAAGGAGGTACGGCCCGGAGGAACTCCGGCGGAGGGAGCTGGCCGGCGGCGGGGTACGGCGGTGGAAGGAGTCGCCGGCGGCGACCTGCGGGATCCGGTGGTAGCGAGCTAACGCGAGGGCGAGGCGGAGGCAGGAACTCCGGCGGCTGGAGGCGAAGCACGAGGGTGACGCGGAGGCTGCCGGATCTGACCACTAGCAGCGAGGGCCAGACGAGCCATCGCGGCGGCGGCGACCTGCGAGCCGTGGGAGGAGCGGGCGCATGAGCGCTCGGGCGCGAGGGAGCAGTTGGGCCCGGCGCGGCCCAGATCGGGGCCCAGGCGGGCCGAGCGCGGGCTGGCGGCGGCTGGAAACGCCCAGGGGCACGGGCGACGTGGAATTGCACAGCTGGCAATTGCCGGTTGGCCAGGAGGGAGTGGCCGGCGGCGGCTGGCCACTCCGGGCGCGCCAAGTGGCGGGATGGAGGAGGCTGGGCACGGAAATGGAGGCTGGGGCACGAATTTTGAGGTGGAGGAGGCTGGGAGGTAGGGGAAGAAGCTAGGCTGCCCATTTTAGGAAGGGGAGGGTCCATATATAGCAAAAAATGCTAGGGTTTGGGGGTTTGAGGCCGTTTTTGGACCGATAGATCCCGATCGAACGGCTCCGGGCGGAGGGGAAGTTAGGCAGGCCTAGGTGGGCTGTGAAAAGGGTGTGGGCTGAGATGAGAGGAGAAGGAGAGAGGCCCGCGGGGGTTTTCGGAGACCGAAAACGTCCGACGAAATAACCGGCGACTAGTGCCGCTATATATATCCGTTGGGCTATCAAACGAGCTGCGAATGCGATGAAATTTGGCAGGCGGCCTGTCTACACTATAATAAGACCACACGCCAAGTTTCAATCCATTCCGAGAACGTTTTCCGGCCACTCATAAAATAAATATTCAGAGGCACCGCGGGCGCGTGCAAGTGTGTCTGGGCTCAAAACAGACAACAGAAAGGACGGGCGGACTCTGACGGATGCAAGTTTTTAAAACATGTTGATGCAACACACATGATGACATGGCAGATGCAACACGCAAGCAGATGACATGGCAACGACAATGAATAACTGACTGACACCTGGCGCACCGGTCTCGGGGTGTCACAATAGTCCCCTACTAACAAGAGATCTCGTCCCGAGATCTTAGGAACGAGACGGAAGAGAAGAAGGAAGAACAATGTTCTTCAAGGACAAAAGAGTGAAACCAAAGAACCTTGGGATGTTGAGCAACTTGAAAGAAAGGATACAATGACGAAGAACGAAGTTGCAAGGACTTCGTTAGACAAGAGGAACAAGGAATACGACGAGAACCAAGGAGGTTGAAAGGCACAAAACAAGAGCTGAAGTAATAAGAATGAATTCAGAACCACTCTGGTAAAAAGAGATATAAAATGGATCCCCAGGAAGGAATTCGGGCAGCACTCCGGCTGAAACTGAAAGAAATAGCACACCGGTTGACATGAATGGAATAGGACAATAACCTGAGGAGATGGAACGATACTCGACGAGAGTAACAACACAAAGCCTTCGGAAGAATGTAAAGAATGGAATGAGAAGAAGGGGAAGAAGATGACGACTTCCATCACGAATGGATTGAAAGAACATCTTCAAGAGAAGGACTTAAACGGAGTAGTTGAGAAAATCAACAAGAAAAGAATAAGCTTGTTGTGGACTTATTAAAACATCTCAAGACTTGAGGTGAATTATGCCGCAACCAAAATATGGAATAGCTGAGAATGAAGAATTGCAAAACTCCACTTCAAAAGAATACGGAGAATTATTTGCACTCGAGAGGCAAAAGAATAAGAATGCTTGAGCTGCTCTAGAAGAATCAGATGAACGTTTGAAGAATGAATTTACTCGCGATGAACCACCAAGAAGAGCTCCGGTAACGAAAGAATGATGATATATAGAAGTTGAAGGATTCAAGAATAAGAATAAGTCTTGCGATGATTAGAAAGAGCTTCCGACGAGATAACCGAGAAAATTTGAACTCCAGAAAGAAAATATTAAAACACTTGGAACTAGAATTTATTCATCAAGAATAAACTCCGAAGGAAGGAATTAATCAACTTGATGAAAAGAATCAGAATTATGTTATGCTTATCCTCCATCAATTAAATTGATGAAAGCAATGGATTTGCATACCCCTTATTCTCCTTGAAATGATTAAAGAGGGATGTATCGCAAACTTGCGAAAATCTTCATGAAACACTGGTAGGATTGGAATAAAATGAATGGATTGATATGATAACACCGGAAAAGAATTCTTGAGCAACCACCGTAAAGCATTAAAGCCGAGTGAAGATAATGAACGAACCACCGTAAGGAATGAAATTGAGTGAGTACAAGAGAATGGATCGCCGGAAGAATAAAGCACTTGCGGAAAAATTTGAATTACGAGAACGAAGAGATCACGGACGGATTAAAGAATAGTTGAACGAAACACCGGAAAGAATGTGAGACGAACGAAGAGGCATCAATGAAGAATATTTAGAGGATGAAGTTGAAAACTGAGAACGAAGAAATCTTCTCAAATGATGGCCTTCGGAGGAACACAAATAAAGAATTCAAGAAATACTTCGGAAGAATTAAAAGAGGAAAGGTTGAACCAATGATGAAACGAATTAAAAGCGATATTGGAGAAGGCATATGACTGATGGAATCCATACTTACATCACACTTGAAAAGAATTTAGGAATACTTCGGGAATAATTAGAAGAGTCAGGTAAGATCCTGGGAAAAGACCTGTGGGTTAGGGCCCACCGAAGAGAAAAACACCGTTGAAAAGGACTAAAAAGGAGATAATGCGCCGGAACGATTGAAAACTCGAATGAGGTGACAACCTCGAATTATTTAAAACACAGACGAATCACCTGAGATATCTTCGGAACTCCGGAATAATTAAATGGCGAGGGTAAACGAGCAAGAGGAACATCTGAGCCAAGGGAAAATGATATGATGAACACCGAATACTGGGATTGAAATCCACCAGCAAAGAAGAAGAGGTGAAGAATAACGAACGAGAGGAGAATTCACCGAAGAAGGAAAAATATGAAGGATGACGAACTAGACGAGAATTCACCATTTGAAATAATTGAGGAAAAGAAGCAAAAGATTCACACGAGTAGGATGGATACTCGATTAAGGACTCCGGTCCGAGCAGCAAAAGGGTGGGCGGGTGGGAAAAAGAAAGACAACTTCAGACGGGGAAAACAACACCGACTGAAAGAACTGAGGTTGCACTTGCAAAGAAGAAGAGGGTTGAATCCACTTGACGAGAGATGCACCAGATGAAAGAACTAACAACGCAACGAACGGAAAAAAACTAACCACGTGATCCTAAAAAAATTTGAAGGGGAAGAGGAGTAATTCAACACCTACATCAAGATTCCTCACCAGAGCGATGAAGGGGCAGGGAAGTAAAAAGAATTCCTACTCTCTGATATAACTAGACTCCGAAAAAGTTTTCTGCTAGACTCGACAACGTCCAAGCTACGATCAATCAAGGGGGCTCCTATGGTCGGTCGAGGCTCTGATACCAACTTGTCAGGCCCAAGATGTGATTCTATCCCGATCACGTGACACTTACGTGATTGGGGCACAACCGCATTTCAGGCGCTTAGCAAGATGGATATCATTACATCATACCATTACATACATACATGGGGGATACAACAATACATACAAGTCACATGAATACAACAACATCAATACAAAGCATCCGAAACGGATGCAAACATGAAAAGAACAACGACATCCATCTGCTATCCCAGGCTGCCGACCCGGAACCTAACCCAAGACTGAAGAAGAAGAAGAAGAAGAAGAAGAACTCCAACAAAAGAACATCGCTCTCACGTCAAGACATCGTAAGCCTGCACCTGCAACTGTTGTTGTAGTATCTGTGAGCCACGAGGACTCAGCAATCCCATCACCATGGGTAACAAGACTATCAAAGCTTAATAGGTAGGAAGAGGTAAAGTGGTGAGGTTGCAGCAGCGGCTAAGCAAATATATGGTGGCTAACTTACGAGTACAAGAATAAGATGAGCATCTACGCAAACGGTCGCAACTAGTAGTGATCGCTAAAGATCCTGAACTACTTACAAGTCAAAGATAACCCCACCGTGTTCTCTTCTGAAAGGGAAAAGAGACAGTCACGGTTACTCACACAGTTGTGTGTTTTACTTCGGATCCTCTGTCAAGTTTTCTACAACCGGACATTAAAAAATTCCAATCTGCCACATAACCGCGGGCACGGCTTTCGAAAGATCGTAACCCTGCAGGGGTGTCCCAACTTAGCCCATCACAAGCTCTCACGATCAGCTGAAGTGATAAATATAATATCATCACCCCTTATCTTAGGGAAATCCGATCAGGCTCGGCATCCCGGTGCACAAGACATTTTGACAATGGTAAAACAAGTCCAGCAAGACCTCCCGGTGTGTCGACACCCTGATAGTAGCCGCGCGTATCTCGTCTCAGGCCACGACCGGATGGGTGATGCTACAGGTAAAACCAGCCCTCGGGTTCCCCCAAGGTGGCCCTGCAGGACCCCCGTTTGGGACCAACACCATCAGCACTGGCCACCCTGCTATGTAGAAGAATCCTCGGGTAGCGCTAACTCCCTATGCAATTTAATTAATTAATTAAGTTGTTATTATGAGGCAAATTAAAACCAAAGTTTGGCCTTGCTGGAGGAGTTTTATTCAAAGACGAACTGTCAAGGGGTCCCCATATACCCAACCGTGTAAGGAACGCAAAAATCAAGGAACATAATGATGGTTTATCGGCGCCTAAGGTGGCATGAGTGGAACAAAACACCGAGCAAAAGGCCAAGCCTTCCACCCATGCCCAGTATATAGGTGTGTTAATAATATATATAACATGTTGTGATATTCCAACAACAAGTTCCCTCCTGGAACGATCTTCATCTTCACCTACAACTAACAACGCTATAAGAGGGGCTGAGCAAGCGGGTAACATTGCCAAAACAATGGTTTTGCTAGGAAGGTTTCAAAGGTTAGAGGTTTCATGGCAACAAGGAGAGGGGCTGACAATAAAGATGGGTAGCGCGACATATAACGATAGCATCGAGACACTAAGCATGGCAATGATAGTAAAGGTATCCAAGGGTATGGTCATCTTGCATGAGATCCCGCAAGGAAGAAGAACGGATCCATGAAGAAGACGAAGAAGAAGCCTTGAAGAAGAACCACAGGTAGACGAACGAATCCTCACGAACGCAACGGAACAAGCACTAACGAGAAGAAGCAAGCAACATGGTAAACACACCACACGAGACATGACAATATGCTCAACCAAGTATGATGCAAGACAGATCTATATAGGAAGCACTATAAGTCTATACAGGAAGCAAAACATGGCAAGGTAGGAAGCACAGAGAAACAACACAAGTCTATATGATGCAATACATGGCAAGGTATGATGCATGACAAGTCTATACAGGAAGCAATACATGACAAGGTAGGAAGCACAGAAAAACAACACAATCTATATATGATGCAATACATGGCAAGGTATGATGCATGACAAGTCTATACAGGAAGCAATACATGACAATGTAGGAAGCACAGAAAAACAACACAATCTATATATGATGCAATACATGGCAAGGTATGCTGCATGACAAGTCTATACAGGAAGCAATACATGACAAGGTAGGAAGCACAGAAAAAACAACACAATCTATATATGATGCAATACATGGCAAGGTATGATGCATGACAAGTCTATACAGGAAGCAATACATGACAAGGTAGGAAGCACAGAAAAACAACACAATCTATATATGATGCAATACATGGCAAGGTATGATGCATGACAAGTCTATACAGGAAGCAATGCACGACAAGGTAGGAAGTACAGAAAAACAACACAAGAAACGTGACAATGTGCTCAAGCAAGGCAGCGGTGCAAGATGCACCCAAACATCAGGCAAACATACTCCAAACATGTAATAAAGATGATAATATGATTCTACATCCAAAATCACACAAGTTTCATATAAGGGACACCCAAAACGGAGCAACGGGCCAAAAGATACACATGGAACAAGATATAACAACAAGCTGAAATTAACAGCCACAGAGCAACTTTGGAGCAAGGTAAATATATGCTACAACACTCAAACATGGTGACAAGAAGCATGGACATGAAGTAACATATCCTACAGCAAACAACTCCATTGGAGCAACTCCATAGGAGGCATGGATCAATAGCAACAAGCTACAACATTTTGATCAAGACACTAAAAACCTGACAGTAATATTTTATAGCAACTTGGGAGCAAGAATTAAATAAGCTACAGTAGGCCAAATGAGCAAGTGAAGGCATGAATGGATAGAAAACAATATGTACAACAAGGAATGATCATTGGCTACCTCCAAACTAACATGGATTTTCCTAGGGCGTCAAGCAAACATAGCATCATGATATGACAGATTCCAGACTTAGTGGAATTTCACTAAGTGATAAAACAGTAACAACAACATGGCATGTTTACAAGCATGTTTAAGTAAACACAAGGCACATCATGGAAAGTTAAATGCACCACATCATGGAGAATCAAAAACATCTAGGCATGTGACAAGGGGACAAACACAACAATAGCAACGAGCTCCTCAACTAGGCATCTCGTAACAAGTTACAAAACCTAACAGCCACATGCACTTTTGCAACAGGGATAAACACGGCAATATGGACTCTAACATGCATGCTATAGCAACCAACATGTAGAGCATCTCATGATGAACATTTTGAAATATCATTTGCATCATTTGGATAAACATGCACACAGTTGTCATATCTCAAACATGGCATGAAAATAACAAAGAGAAGCAATTTATAACAAGTAGCACTCTTGCAACACATATTTGAGCATCTAGATGAAGTCAAACGAGCATGGCACAATGGAACAAAGTGTAGAGCATATCACCACGATCATTTTGACGTATCATTCACACAATTTGGACAAGCACACAATTAATTACAGCCATTCAAAATATGCATCAGAACATAAAACAGAAAAAGGACTTAGACAAAAAAACAACCTCCGGGGGATGGACAATGTCTGACTGGGGCGGACATGTCCGGATGCAGAGGCTGACGTGCGGGCCCGGGGGAGATCGGACATGTCTGGATCTGCCCGGACGCGTCCGTCGGTGGCCTGGCGCGGGGGCCCACTGGCCAGGTCTGCGGGTCAACGAGGTTCGGGTCGCTGCAGCGGATCGGGCGACGGATCCGCCTGCGTCGAAAGGATCTAGCGAAGAAGGAAGTACGGGCCGGAGGAACTCCGACGGAGGGAGCTGGTCGGCGGGCGGGTACTGCAGTGGAAGGAGTCGCCGGCGGCGACCTGCGGGATCCGGCGGCAGCAAGCTAACGCGAGGGTGAGGCGGAGGCAGGAACTCCGGCGGCTGGAGGCGGAGCACGAGGGCGACGCGAAGGCTGCCGGATCTGACCACCGGCGGCGAGGGCCAGACGAGCCGTCGCGGCGGCGGCGACCTGCGAGCCGCGGGAGAAGCTGGCGCCTGAGCGCTCGGGCGCGAGGGAGCAGTTGGGCCCGACGCGGCCCAGATCGGGGCCCAGGCGGGCCGAGCGCGGGGCTGGCGGCGGCTAGAAATGCCCAGCTGGCAATCGCCGGTTGGCCAGGAGGGAGTGGCCGGCGGCGGCTGGCCACTCCGGGCGTGCCAAGTGGCGGGATGGAGGAGGCTGGGCGCGGAAATGGAGGCTGGGGCGCGGATTTTGAGGTGGAGGAGGCTGGGAGGTAGGGGAAGAAGCTAGGCTGCCCATTTTAGGAAGGGGAGGGTCCATATATAGCAAAAAATGCTAGGGTTTGGCGGTTTGAGGCCATTTTTGGACCGATAGATCCCGATCGAACGGCTCCGGCCGGAGGGGAAGTTAGGCAGGCCTAGGTGGGCTGTGAAAAGGGTGTGGGCTGAGATGAGAGGAGAAGGAGAGAGGCCCGCGGGGGTTTTCGGAGACCGAAACGTCCGACGAAATAACCTGCGACTAGTTCCGCTATATATATCCGTTGGGCTATCAAACGAGCTCCGAATGCGATGAAATTTGGCAGGCGGCCTGTCTACACTATAATAATGCCACACGCCAAGTTTCAACCCATTCCGAGAACGTTTTCCGGCCACTCATAAAATAAATATCCGGAGGCACCGCGGGCGCGTGAAAGTGTGTCTGGGCTCAAAACGGACAACGGAAAGGACGGGCGGACTTGGACGGATGCAAGTTTTTAAAACATGCTGATGCAACACACATGATGACATGGCAGATGCAACACGCAAGCAGATGACATGGCAACGACAACGAATAACTGACTGACACCTGGCGCACCGGTCTCGGGGTGTCACAAAAACTTGCATGACACGCCATGTCAGTACATTGAATGTACTTGCAAGACAACCAAATACATAGCAGCCAAACAGGCAGAAGACAAGGCAAGAACCAAGCACATGCAACAAACTACCTCATATCAAAACATGGCATGCAAATAAGATCAAGGAGACTGAACTATCAAATAGCATCAAGACATATCCAAATAATCTCAATATGTTGATGGCAGCATAATAAACTGTCTTAATCATGGCATAACTTAATAAAATAATGCAGGGCATGGCATCATGAGACTAAGCTAACAAAATAAACTATTATTCATACATAAACAAATGCAGACATAACATATTACTTTATGCAACAAAATCTTGTACTACCATGGCTTAATGCAAACTGTTAAACATGCAAACCAAATTTGTATACCCATTCCATCGAACTATTTGACTAATAGTTTATCTTACCACACAACCGCGATCCTCTCGGTGATCGCAATCACAACCAACACTTAGTCTCCAATATTCAGTGAGAGCTCGTCTCGGGATTACAACTTAGTCTTGACTTCACACGACTATTTCATTCAAGTATCAAATTAACAAATTTTATTCTATCTGGTTTATCCTCCATTCCGATCGAGACCCAATAGTGTGACCTACTACGAACTGTGTGCTATCGATAGACTTTGTGAACACTCTGCAGAGGTAGCGCACTGTACCCACACCACGGAACCCATGGCCTCGTTATTCCATTCGGGTGGACCAACGGCGTTCCTACGAAACCGAACTACTGTCATGACACTCTCCCGGCCACTCCGACTCTTCCCCTACTGGGTTAGTCCTGGGTGGCCCCGTGTCTACCAAAGACACACCGACCATCGTCGTGGTCAAACTGTCCCCAACGGGGACTCGGTACGATAAGAACAACAACTACGGGCACACAAGGCTTATGTCCGTCTACCTGATCAGGGTAGAACGCGCCCATAACCTTCCCTCATTGGAGACACCGGCAAGAGGCAGAACAATAGTTCATATTAAGGCCTTCCCATAAAGGCTAATGTGGATGCACTAAAAAGTTCCATTTGGTGGCACTATGAACCGATCCCATCGATGACGGAGGAGTTTGTTATGATTAATTCATTTTTATTAACTCTCCATCGTCATGAGCATATTTAACAAGAATGCAACAATGAGCATGCAACATACAAAAGCATATACAAACTATCGAACTTGTCAGGTGCACAAGTATAGCATAAAGAATATGACCATACCACGTACTAGCATATTAACAGTATGTTAAAAGCATCATAGCAACTTATAACTATGGCATGACAGCAAGTAGAGTAGCAACATGGCATTCTTAATAACAACATCCTAACTAGCATGGCAAGAGATATCATGACAACACAAGCATGCATGAAAATACATAAAGAAAGATAGCAGCTGAAAACAATAAACCAACGACTGCAACTACACATGCACAAGGTACAAGCATAGTCAACGTGCGAGTTAGGAGCTTATGATAAGAGGTTGGCTTGCCTGGGGGTCGACAAATACTCCGAGAAAAAGTGTGAAACGGTCGCGGAAAGATTCGCTGGAAACAGTACTCTCTCGGAGGGGGCTGTTTACGGCAAGGGCAAAATGGTCATTTTCATAGTGTCAAACTGTCACATCCCTAGTTTAGCACTTGCATTAGGGCTAGCTAGAGTGTGCATCATGTTTACTTATCAAAGAAACTTGAAATGGGAATGACAGAAACCCCAGCACCCCTCTTCTAACAACTAGGGTTTGATAAAATATTTTCCAATGTACCCAAAATGCCCTTAAAAATGTTCATCATTTCTGCCTTGGTCTCAAACCTTTGCTAAAAATGGTGCACAATTTTCTAGGACATCCAAGGGCTCTGGATTAAATCATATGGTATTTGTGTTTGGGCATTTAAATGCTATAAAATATTTTAAATGCTCAAATAATCATAAACTATAATGTTCCATACTGTTCATATTATATACAGTGAGCATGACAAGTTTCATGAGTTATAAAAATGTTCTAGCATTTTTATTAATTAAATAAAGTTGCAAAACAAATGAAACATAAAAGAAATAAGAAAGAAAAGAAAGAGAGAAAGGACTTACCTCGGGCCCAGCACTGTAGCAGGCCGACCCAGCCCACCAGCCCCGTTCTGTCGCCTTCCTCCTTGCGCCAGAAGGCAGCGCGCGTGGCCGCCGCGCGCCGGCACGCGCCCGGCCCCCTCCACCCTGCCTGCCTGCCTCCCGATGGCCTGGACGTCTCCTGGCGTCGCCACGCAGCTGCCCCGACCCCTCTCGCACTTTCCCCTCGTCCCTGTCGCCTCCCCTGGCTCTCTCCCTCTCACCACCGAGCCGCTCGTCGCCGCCGCTCGCCGTTGCCGCACCTAGACCCTCCCCCTCGACCCGTGACCGTGTCCAAAAGGTTCGCCGCGACGCCCTCTACCTCCTCGCTGAGCCACGGATCGCCGGGAGCCCTGCAACGCCTTCACGCCGCCGTCCCCAACCTCGGATCGCCGGAGCACCTCGTCGTCGATTAAGAAGCTGCAGCGCGTCCCCGACCTCTCCGTCGAGCTCGTTAGCACCGATGTGAGCTCCTACGCCGAACCCCTCTCTTCTCTGCTTCGTTTGGGCCGTGTAGTCGCCGCTCCGTTGATCACCGAAACTCACCGCCGCCGTGCTCGCCGCCGGCGATGCTCCGGTGACCATTTGGTCACTGGCACATGTCCATCTCGCTCGCCGCAGCACGTAGACGAGCTAGGTACTACGCACGCATCGCCTAGGCCACTGCAGCCGCGTCTCCACACACGCCCGAACGCCGGCGCCGCCGTCGAGCTCGTTGCCGTCGTCTCCGGCCACCACAGGTCCGGCGACCACCACCGTTCGACGCGCAACGACGAGGGCTCTCCAACGCACCCAACCGCAGCTCGAACCGTGCCCTGTGGACGTTTTCCAAAGCACGCCGCCGTGTCTGGCCTCGCCGGCGTCACTTCGCCGGCGAGTTTGACTCGTTTGACCGGGGGGTTGACTACCCCTGGGTCACCGACGTGTGGGCCACCCTTTTCCTAATTAGCTAGTTTAATTAATTAAATGTTAATTTAATTAGTTAGTTAGTTTAGTCACTGACCCGTGGGCCCAGACCCCACTGACAGCTAATTAGTTCACTAATTAATTTTGTTAGTTAGCTATGACACTGACATGCCGGGCCCACATGTCATGTTTGACTTGGACTAGCTCCTGTTGACTGACTGACGTCAGCATGATGTCATGCTGACGAAGTAAAGGTTTTTCTGGGATTTTTAGATTTAAAAATAATTCAGGAAATTCTAGAAAATTCCTAAACTTCAAAAAATCGTATAAATTCAACAGTAGCTCAGATGGAAAAGATCTATATATGAAAAATGATCAGAAAAATCCAATCTTTCCAATGGTGCTGGTTTCATGCATGTTTGAGCAAGTTAACCTTGCTGTATACATTAAAACATGATAATGCACTTATTTAAATAATAGCTAAAGTGCCAATTTGAATCTTTGATTCAAATAAGCTCAAACCCTTCTGGTTATAGTTGGATTAGCCCAACACACCTGCATCTTGCCATGTCATGAGAATGCATCATATTGTTGCATTTGTTTGTTTAATAATTGTATCGCCGGTATTCTCTGTGTTAGGTCCTGCTCCCGAGGATACTGCTGCGTATCCAGTTGAAGAGCAGTACCCGACAACCACTTTGTCAGGCAAGCATTCATTGATCAATCCGATACAAACCCAATCTTCTCGCTCCTGCTCTCTTTTACTGCATTAAGACAACAACGTGTGAACTGCTACTTGCTGCGGTAGTTGAACCCTATTCCCTTGCATGACCTGTCATTGCCACAGTAAATAGTTGAAACCCACTAGCATGTGTAGGAGTTGATTGAGCCATGTGATGTGTGATCCACCATGCCATTTTTTTATGTTGCCTGCTATGCTTAGAGTTGTGTCTGTTCTGGTTCATCTGGGTGATGGATCAGAGTGTAATGATCATACTGATAAAGAGAAGGAAGTGTGGAATACGCTTGGTAAAGGTATCGATGAAAGGCCATGTAGGAGTACATGGTGGGTTGTTTCATTGGAATCGTCCATAGGACCCGAGATCTGTATGTGTGGTTCAAGTTACAGCTACTACCACACATTGGGATCCTTAATTGACCATCTCGGCTTATTAATTACCCTCGATCTCTGTCCAGGAGTTGCAACTAGTTTCTGGTGTTTATAGCTTACTGGAGGTCGTGCACAACGCTGACCCTCGGGGTGGGTTGTGATGCGACAGGTACGTGGCACGGTATACCGGTTGCCCGTTTGGTGACTCGGGAACCCTGTACACATCGTTTGGGGCCGTGAGCGACACCCCGGCCGGATCTCCCCATGGATGGAACCCAAATAGGCGATAAACCTGGACGAGAGACTTGTGTAGTTAGTCAGGTCGTGGCCGACACCCACGCTGGGCTTCCGCTTGAAGGTTGCCGAGTACACGTCGAGTAAACGGCGATAAGTGGTGGGAGCGTGTGTGAAGAAGTACACCCCTGCAGGGTTATCAATCTATTCGAATAGTCGTTGTTTGCGGTACGGACTACTTGGTTACTCTTACAGTTCATAGACAAGTTGATGGATACTACTAAAAGCCTCAAGATAAGTGTGAGTGCCGTGGATGGCCCTTCCGTAGGATGACGGAAGAGGATCCTCGGTGGTGTATTGTTGTGGTGAGTAGAGGACTCGTGTTCGTAATAACATCTTGCAATCTGTTGAGAGTTGTAGTATAGGTTAGCCATGAGTCAAAGCTGGCTTTCTGCTATGAACTCCACTACCCCCTTTGATAATGTTGCATGTATGATAGGTTCTGTGGTAAGACTTGCTGAGTACCTTTGTACTCATGTTTGCTTAATAACTGTTGCAGAGGAGAACCCTACCCCTGCTGATGGGTTCTACATAGACGTTGACGTCGACGAGTAGCTTGACACCCAGACGGAGATCTGGAGCTTGTGAAGGGCCTTGTAGATAGTCAGGCTACACCAAGCCTGTTTTATTTTCTAAGTTGTCTGTACTCAGACATGTAGCTTCCGCTTGTGCTTGTATGACTGTATGACTTGAGTGTTGGGCCATGTGACCCCTACCTGTATGGATATGTTATGTATGGCTCTTGGAGCCTCTTAAATAAAGTACTTTGAGTCATAGAGTTCTGTTGTGATGCAATGTTGTATTTGCACATATTGAGCATATTGTGTGTATGGTTGAAATGCTTGGTATGTGTGGGATCCGACACCTAGTTGTTTTCCTTTGGTAGCCTACCTTACAGGGAAATGCCTCCTAGTGATTCCAATGAGCCTTGGTAGCTTGCTACTGCTCGGAACATGTAGGCTGGCCGGCATGTGTCCTTCTTCGTTCCTGTGTCTGTCCCTTAGGGGAAATGTCACGCGTTATTCCTTTAAGTCCATGTAGCTTGCTACGACTTGGGTTCATACGTTGATGACCGACATGTTCGTTGCTGGGTCATGGATGCCTGTCTCTGTAATCTAGCGCCACTTTTGGTTTATAACTAGCCATGTCGGCCCGGGTTCTCTGTCATATGGATGCTAGCGACACTGTCATATACGTGTGCCAAAATGCGCAAATGGTCCTGGGCCAGGTAAGGTGGCACCCGTGGGTTACCGTGCGTGAGGCCGCAAAGTGATATGACGTGTTACAGCTAGATCGGGGTGACTTAGGATCGGGGTTCCGACAGCGTTGGCATCAGAGCTGGACTGCCTGTAGGTTTCTCAAGCCAAACTGGTCGATGTTGAGTCTAGAAAAATTCTTAGTTATATGTAGGGGAATTGATTGTGGAAGGGAACGTAAGGCTCTTTTGACTCCTTTACCTTATGCCCTTCTGATCTGAGTCAGTCTATTCTTTCTACGGGGATTTAGGACTAGGCCTCTTATCCTTACTAGGTTCACGTGTTACTAATCCGTAGACTCTTAGGATTGCTGGTTTCAAGCCTCAGTTCAGTTTCTATCCTTTTAGTATGATGATTGTTGGACCCGGAACCTTGATATGGAATTGTTGAGTGGTTATGCTATCATTTGTATTATGTCTCAAATCTTTGTTTGAGCATTTACAGTTGTTATGCTGCCCGATTTCTTCCAGAAACACTAATGCCTTTGCATTACTTCGTGTTTCAGATGTCTGGCCGCACCCCTCACCAAGTGGTTCGTTTGACTCGGTGCATTAATGTGCCCGGTCACACGGCCATGCTAGTCCGTGTGCTGTCTGAGACCGGTTTTCGATGGTATCCTGAGTACACCGTGGAGGAACAGTACCGGGATTTCAATCAGAGTCAGTATTTTTGCACAGTCCGGATATACCCCTCATATCCCGGAGCTAACGACCCCATCCATTGGTCTTATGGACTCAGGGTTACCATCGAGATGGCAGTGCAGGATGCCGCCTATTCGATGATGACCATTCTCCGGGCTAGGCATGCCCTGTTGTTGAACACTGAGTTCTGCTACATGCCAGCCTCACTTCCCGGAGAGGAAGGCTACTACACTGGTCTGTATGCTGATGCTGCTCATGAAGAGCCACTGCTTCAGACTACCGTTCAGATGCTGGAGGATAGGGACCGTGAGGTCCGTGCCCTCCGAATGGAGCTGTATAACACTCGAGCTGCCCACTTGACTACTTTGACACGGCTTGCACCTGCTGTGCACGCCGGATATCTGGACATGCGGGATTTGAACCCTGTGCGGACTCGTCTGCCTGATCGCATGGATTGGCGTGACGTTGGGGGTATTACACCTCCACGTGGGCGTCGGTTACCACCAGCATCGGGACCGAGGCCACATCCATGTCCCTATGGTCCATAGCCTTTGAGTGCTCGCGAGTTTCAAGATCCGTCTGTTCCACTTCTCGGCTACGGTGGTAATCTTTACGAAGATTACTACGGGAAAGTCTGAGCTAGACCGTGGCAGTAGTAGTATTGTAGTAGTTGTATTCCCACAGTCCTGCGCGTCTTGTGGAATATGACTTAGTGTGTACTGAGTTCCGGAGGTGTAGTTAAATAATGTATAGGAGCTTGGAATGCCTCTGATGGGATGTATTGTTTTTCACCGTAGTTGTACTTTAGCCTTGGCTTGTACTAAACTATGTATGGTGTGTATGACCACTGGTGTATATATAGCAGTTTCTATATTACCATGTCGTACGGATGAACATCTTTGCATTCCGTGTCATCCATTACATTCTGCACTTCTATGTCAAATTTTTGCCATCCTTGTCTAAACCGTTGTTTTGTTTTCCTAGGATGGTCAACACTCGCAACACTCCTGCTGCCCAGGAGCAGGGTGAGGCTAGTGGGGCTAGAGATGGGAATCTGCCCCAGCCACCCTCCTTGGCGGAAGTTATGCTCGAGGCAGAACAGAACAAGAGAGAGACCAACCGTCTGCTGGAACGCATAGAGCAGAACACTGGGTTCCGTCAGAGGAAAGACGTGGTTTCAATAAATGACTTTATCAAGATGTGCCCACCGAAGTTCCATCACTCCACTGAACCTCTGGATGCGGATGACTGGCTACGTAGTATCACCCACAAGCTACACTCTGCCCGTGTGGCCGAAGCTGACAAGGTTACCTACGCCGCCTACCATCTTGAGGGCCCTGCCAGTCTTTGGTGGGAAAACTTTGAAGCTATGCGTCCTGCTGGCCAAATCACTACTTGGGTTGAGTTCAGTGAGGCATTCCGTGAACATCACATTCCGGAATGTCTCATGGATCGCAAGCGGGAGGAATTCGGCAATTTCACCCAGGGCCGGTTAACTGTGGATGGCTATAGTCGCGAGTTTGGCAACTTGGCACGCTATGCACCTGAGGAAGTATCCACTAATGCCAAGAAGCGGGTGAGGTTCCGCAAGGGACTCAGCCCTGAACTCCACCGAGATCTACGTCTGCATGAGTGCACTTCCTTCCATAAGTTGGTAAACAAGGCTATCAGTGCTGAAACGGGCCAGACCGACTTCGAGGCCACCCGCAAGCATACTCGAGACTTTGGTTCCTCATCCGGCTCTCGCTCTCACAAGCGCCGTGTGTGGGTTCCTAACACTGCTCTGCCACCCAAGTATACACCGAGGCCATCCTATGAGGCGCCTCGCCCAACTCAACAGTATGCACCTGCTAAGACCTATGGAGGACCACCTTCCAACTTCGCTCCACACACTAACACTGTGACCTGCTTCAAGTGTGGAGAACCGGGACACTACATGCGTGAGTGTCCCCAGAACCAACCAGGAAAACCCGTTGGCCGTGGTAAGCCAACCGGCAAGGTGAATTATGTCAAGCCAATCCCCACTGCACGTGGTCATGTCAACTATGTCTCTGCCGAGGAAGCTTATGAGGATCCTAACGTCGTCCTTGGTACGCTTCTCGTTAACTGCCATCCGGCATCTGTTCTTTTCGATACTGGAGCATCCCATTCGTTCATATCTGAGAGCTATGCTCGAATGCACAACATGACTTTTTGTGACATGCCTACTTCCATGGTTATTCAAACTCCTGGTTCAAAGTGGCAAACCTCTAGGGTAAGCCATGGAAATGAAATCCTTGTCGATAGACTTGTTTTCCTAGCATCTCTAATCGCTCTCAAGTCCTCGGACATAAACATCATTTTGGGTATGGATTGGATGACAACTCATTACGCCAAGATTGATTGCTATACTAGGACCGTTCAACTTACACACCCATCCGGCAAGAGTCAATGTCTTGACCCGAATGGCTGAGCGTCAGCTCTACTCTCTTAATGCCAGCCCTCTACCAGAACTCGAAGATATCCCGGTAGTCCGTGACTTTCCGGATGTTTTTCCAGAAGAACTGCCAGGAATTCCACCTGACAGAGATGTCGAGTTCGTGATAGATCTTATCCCACGAACTGTCCCAATCTCTAGGAGACCCTATAAGATGGCACCACTAGAATTAGCTGAGCTTAAGAAACAACTCGATGAGTTCTTGCAAAAGGGTTTCATCCGTCGTAGTTCTTACCCTTGGGCTTGCCCCGTCCTCTTCGTCAAGAAGAAGGATGGAACGGAGCGGATGGTTGTAGATTACCGACCTGTCAATCTGGTCACCATAAAGAACAAGTATCCGCTCCCCAGGATCAACGACCTGTATGATCAGCTCGCTGGATCCTCAGTCTTCTCTGAGATGGATTTGAGGTTGGGTTACCATCAAATCCAAATCAAGAACGGGGACATTCCTAAAACGGCTTTTGTTACTCGTTATGGCCAATATGAGTACACCTTCATGTCCTTTGGGTTAACCAATGCCCCAGCTACCTTTTCTCGGTTAATGAATTCTATATTCATGGAGTACTTGGATAAATTCGTCGTGGTATACCTCGATGATATACTCATTTACTCCAAGAACAAGAAAGATCATGCTGAGCATTTAAGGCTGGTATTGACGAAACTTCGAGAGCACTGCCTTTATGCCAAATTCTCCAAATGTGAATTTTGGTTGCCAGAAGTAACCTATCTAGGTCATGTGATCTCTGGCAAGGGTATTGCTGTCAATCCCGAGCGAGTTCAACCCATCCTTGATTGGAATCCCCCTGAATCGGTCAAGCAAGTTAGGAGTTTTCTTGGCCTAGCGAGCTATTGCCGACACTTCATCGAGAATTTCTCCAAGGTTGATAAACCTCTAACTGAACTCCTCAAGAAAGATAAAAAGTTTGAGTGGACCCCACAGTGCGAGTCCAGTTTTCAGGAACTGAAAAGACGCCTGACATCTGCACCTGTACTGGTACCACCAGACTTTTCCAAGGATTTTATAATCTATTGCGACGCCTCGCGACAAGGACTAGGTTGCATACTCATGCAAGATCATCAAGTGATTGCATACACATCTCGACAGTTGCGTCCACATGAGGATAACTATCCTACACATGATCTAGAGCTTGCAGCTGTAGTCCATGCACTCAAAACATGGCGACATTACCTCCTTGGTAATCGCTATGAAATCTTCACTGATCATCAAAGTTTGAAGTACATCTTCACCCAACCGGATCTGAATCTCACGCAAAGACGTTGGGTTGAGTTGCTCATAGACTACTACTTAGGAATCACTTATACCCTTGGAAAGGCCAATGTCATGGCTGATGCCCTAAGTCGTAAGTCTTATTGTAACAACTTAATGTTACAACAAGGGCAACCACTTCTCCACGAGGAATTTCGTAAGCTTAACCTTCACATTGTTCCTCGAGGATTCCTTTCCACCTTGGTGGCGAAACCTACCCTTATGGATCAAATCATAGTTGCCCAGCGGTATGATAAAGGCATATCTCGGATCAAGGAGAACATTGCTAGCGGAGTTGCTAGGAGTTTCTCTATGGATGATCGAGGTGTTGTGTACTTCGAGAACCGCTTGGTGGTACCCAAGAAACAACAACTACGACAAATGATTCTTAAGGAGACTCATGAATCTCCTCTCACGATTCATCCCGGTAGTACCAAAATGTATCAGGACCTACGTCAGAGATTCTGGTGGACTAGGATGAAGAGAGAAATCGCTCAATTCAGTGCTAACTGCGACGTTTGTCGTCGAATCAAAGCAGAGCATCAACGGCCTGCTGGCACCCTTCAACCTTTAGCTATTCCTGAATGGAAATGGGACAAAGTCGGTATGGACTTCATTACCGGGTTTCCCAGGACCAGGAAAGGGAATAAGGCTATCTTCGTCGTTATCGACCGCCTCTCTAAAGTAGCTCATTTCCTACCTGTTCGAGAGAGCATTACCGCTAGCCAGCTAGCAGACTTGTATGTCTCTCGGATAGTATCACTTCATGGTGTGCCGTTGGAGATTAACTCAGATCGTGGAAGTCTTTTCACTTCACGATTTTGGGAAAGTTTCCAGAATGCTATGGGATCTCATCTCTCTTTCAGTACCGCCTTCCATCCCCAGTCAAGTGGTCAAGTGGAGCGAGTCAATCAAATTATGGAAGACATGCTTCGAGCCTCTGTCATTTCTTTCGGTATGGAATGGGAAAAGTGTCTTCCATTTGCCGAATTCGCTTATAACAATAGTTATCAAGCCATCTTGGGCAAAGCTCCCTTCGAAGTTCTATATGGACGAAGGTGTCGAACACCTCTTAACTGGTCAGAAATCGGGGAAAGACAATTCTTTGGCCCGGATATGATCCAGGAAGCAGAAGACCAAGTTCGCATCGTTCGTGAGAAATTGAAAACAGCCCAGTCTCGCCAGAAGAGCCAATATGATAGTCATCATAAGGCCGTGACTTTTGAAGTCGGCGATAAGGCTTACCTTCGGGTTACTCCTCTTAAGGGAACCCATCGCTTCGGTATCAAAGGCAAATTGGCCCCTCGTTACATCGGTCCTTTTCGCATTCTTGCCAAACGAGGAGAAGTTGCCTACCAACTGGAACTACCTCCGCACCTATCCAGAGTTCATGATGTTTTCCACGTTTCTCAACTCAGGCGTTGCTTCTCGGATCCTATCCACGGAGTGGACCACGAAACGCTTGATCTCCAGGACAATCTCACATATCGAGAATACCCCGTTCATATTCATGATCAAACTGAGTGCACCACTTGACGCCACAATATCAAGTTTCTCAAGGTTCAATGGTCACGTCATTCCGAGAGTGAAGCTACTTGGGAAAGGGAGGATCGTCTTCGACTTGAGTACCCCACCCTCTTTCCGGAGGAACCCGAATCTCAGGACGCGATTCTTTTAAGTGGGGGTGAGTTGTCACATCCCTAGTTTAGCACTTGCATTAGGGCTAGCTAGAGTGTGCATCATGTTTACTTATCAAAGAAACTTGAAATGGGAATGACAGAAACCCCAGCACCCCTCTTCTAACAACTAGGGTTTGATAAAATATTTTCCAATGTACCCAAAATGCCCTTCAAAAATGTTCATCATTTCTGCCTTGGTCTCAAACCTTTGCTAAAAATGGTGCACAATTTTCTAGGACATCCAAGGGCTCTGGATTAAATCATATGGTATTTGTGTTTGGGCATTTAAATGCTATAAAATATTTTAAATGCTCAAATAATCATAAACTATAATGTTCCATACTGTTCATATTATATACAGTGGGCATGACAAGTTTCATGAGTTATAAAAATGTTCTAGCATTTTTATTAATTAAACAAAGTTGCAAAACAAATGAAACAGAAAAGAAATAGGAAAGAAAAGAAAGAGAGAAAGGACTTACCTCGGGCCCAGCACTGTAGCAGGCCGGCCCAGCCCACCAGCCCGTTTTGTTGCCTTCCTCCTTGCGCCAGAAGGCAGCGCGCGTGGCCGCCGTGCGCCGGCACGCGCCCGGCCACCTCCACCCTGCCTGCCTGCCTCCCGACGGCCTGGACGTCTCCTGGCGTCGCCACACAGCTGCCCCAACCCCTCTCGCACTTTCCACTCGTCCCCGTCGCCTCCCCTGGCTCTCTCCCTCTCACCACCGAGCCGCTCGTCGCCGCCGCTCGTCGTTGCCGCACCTAGACCCTCCCCCTCGACCCGTGACCATGTCCAAAAGGTTCGCCGCGACGCCCTCTACCTCCTCGCTGAGCCACGGATCGCCGGGAGCCCTGCAACGCCTTCACACCGCCGTCCCCAACCTCGGATCGCCGGAGCACCTCGCCGTCGATTAAGAAGCTGCAGCACGTCCCCGACCTCTCCGTCGAGCTCGTTAGCACCGCTGTGAGCTCCTACGCCGAACCCATCTCTTCTCCGCTTCGTTTGCGTCGTGTAGCCGCCGCTCCGTTGATCACCGAAACTCACCGCCGCCGTGCTCGCCGCCGGCGATGCTCCGGTGACCATTTGGTCACTGGCACATGTCCATCTCGCTCGCCGCAGCACGTAGACGAGCTAGGTACTACGCACGCATCGCCTAGGCCACTGCAGCCGCGTCTCCACACACGCCCGAACGCCGGCGCCGCCGTCGAGCTCGTTGCCGTCGTCTCCGGCCACCACAGGTCCGGCGACCACCACCGTTCGACGCGCAACGGCGAGGGCTCTGCAACGCGCCCAACCGCAGCTCGAACCGTGCCCTGTGGACGTTTTCCGAAGCACGCCGCCGTGTCTGGCCTCGCCGGCGTCACTTCGCCGGCGAGTTTGACTCGTTTGACCGGGGGGTTGACTACCCCTGGGTCACTGACGTGTGGGCCACCCTTTTCCTAATTAGCTAGTTTAATTAATTAAATTTTAATTTAATTAGTTAGTTAGTTTAGTCACTGACCCGTGGGCCCAGACCCCACTGACAGCTAATTAGTTCACTAATTAATTTTGTTAGTTAGCTATGACACTGACATGCCGGGCCCACATGTCATGTTTGACTTGGACTAGCTCCTGTTGACTGACTGACGTCAGCATGATGTCATGCTGACGCAGTAAAGGTTTTCTGGGATTTTTAGATTTAAAAATAATTCAGGAAATTCCAGAAAATGCCTAAACTTCAAAAAATCATATAAATTCAACAGTAGCTCAGATGGAAAAGATCTATATATAAAAAATGATCAGAAAAATTCAATCTTTCCAATGGCACTGGTTTCATGCATGTTTGAGCAAGTTAACCTTGCTGTATACATTAAAACATGATAATGCACTTATTTAAATAATAGCTAAAGTGCCAATTTGAATCTTTGATTCAAATAAGCTCAAACCCTTCTGGTTATAGTTGCATTAGCCCAACACACCTGCATCTTGCCATGTCATGAGCATGCATCATAGTTTTGCATTTGTTTGTTTATTAATTGTATCGCCGGTATTCTCTGTGTTAGGTCCTGCTCCCGAGGATACTACTGCGTATCCAGTTGAAGAGTAGTACCCGACAACCACTTTGTCAGGCAAGCATTCATTGATCATTCCGATACAAACCCAATCTTCTCGCTCCTGCTCTCTTTTATTGCATTAAGGCAACAGCGTGTGAACTACTACTTGCTGCGGTAGTTGAACCCTATTCCCTTGCATGACCTGTCATTGCCACAGTAAATAGTTGAAACCCACTATTTAGCCATGTGAGCCATGTGATGTGTGATCCACCATGCTATTTGTTTATGTTCCCTGCTATGCTTAGAGTTGTGTCTGGTCTGGTTCATCTGGGTGATGGATCAGAGTGAAATGATCATAATGATAAAGAGAAGGAAGTGTGGAATATGCTTGGTAAAGGTATCGATGAAAGGCCATGTAGGAGTACATGGTGGGTTGTTTTGGAATCGTCCATAGGACCCGAGATCTCTATGTGTGGTTCAAGTTATAGCTACTACCACACATTGGGATCCTTAATTGACCCTCTCGGCTTATTAATTACCCTCGATCTCTGTCCAGGAGTTGCAACTAGTTTCTGGTGTTTATAGCCTACTGGAGGTCGTGCACAACGCTGACCCTCGGGGTGGGTTGTGATGCGATAGGTACGTGGCACGGTGTACCGGTTGTCCGTTTGGTGACTCGGGAACCCTGTACACATCGTTTGGGGCCGTGAGCGACACCCCGGCCGGATCTCCCCACGGATGGAATCCAAATAGGCGATAAACCTAGACGAGAGACTTGTGTAGTTAGTCAGGTCGTGGCCGACACCCACGCTTGGCTTCCGCTTGAAGGTTGTCGAGTACACGTCGAGTAAATGGCGATAAGTGGTGGGAGCGTGTGTGAAGAAGTACACCCCTGCAGGGTTATCAATCTATTCGAATAGCCGTTGTTCGCGGTACGGACTACTTGGTTACTCTTACAGTTCATAGACAAGTTGATGGATACTACTAAAAGCCTCAAGATAAGTGTGAGTGCCGTGGATGGCCGTTCCGTAGGATGACGGAAGAGGATCCTCGGTGGTGTATTGTTGTGGTGAGTAGAGGACTCGTGTTCGTAATAACATCTTGCAATCTGTTGAGAGTTGTAGTATAGGTTAGCCATGAGTCAAAGCTGGCTTTCTGCTATGAACTCCACTACCCCCTTTGATAATGTTGCATGTATGATAGGTTCTGTGGTAAGACTTGCTGGGTACCTTTGTACTCATGTTTGCTTAATAACTGTTGCAGAGGAGAACCCTGCCCCTGCTGATGGGTTCTACATAGACGTTGACGTCGACGAGTAGCTTGATACCCAGACGGAGATCTGGAGCTTGTGAAGGGCCTTGTAGATAGTCAGGCTACACCAAGCCTGTTTTATTTTCTAAGTTGTCTGTACTCAGACATGTAGCTTCCGCTTGTGCTTGTATGACTGTATGACTTGAGTGTTGGGTCATGTGACCCCTACCTGTATGGATATGTTATGTATGGCTCTTGGAGCCTCTTAAATAAAGTACTTTGAGTCATAGAGTTCTGTTGTGATGCAATGTTGTATTTGCACATATTGAGCATATTGTGTGTATGGTTGAAATGCTTGGTATGTGTGGGATCCGACACCTAGTTGTTTTCCTTTGGTAGCCTACCTTACAGGGAAATGCCTCCTAGTGATTCCAATCAGCGTTGGTAGCTTGCTACTGCTCGGAACACGTAGGCTGGCCGGCATGTGTCCTTCTTCGTTCCTGTGTCTGTCCCTTAGGGGAAATGTCACGCGTTGTTCCTTTAAGTCCATGTAGCTTGCTACGACTTGGGTTCATACGTTGATGACCGACACGTTCGTTGCTGGGTCATGGATGCCTGTCTATGTAATCTAGCGCCACTTTTGGTTTATAACTAGCCATGTCGGCCCGGGTTCTCTGTCATATGGATGCTAGCGACACTGTCATATACGTGTGCCAAAATGCGCAAACGGTCCCGGGCCAGGTAAGGTGGCACCCGTGGGTTACCGTGTGTGAGGCCGCAAAGTGATATGACGTGTTACAGCTAGATCGGTGTGACTTACGATCGGGGTCCCGACACAAACCATAATGAAAGTGTTACCAACAGAATGAGCTCGACGAGACGAAGAAGTAGGCTTTGGATTCACCTGATTCGGAGTTACGGGTAGAAAGATATGAATGTTTAACTACCAGGGACTCATCTGTAAAGAAAACCCTTACAAACTGGCCCCTGACAGAAAAACAGATCGCATCTTTCTCAGAAATACGCTTTCGAAGTAGAGGAGAAATACGCTTTCGCGTGAGGGAGACGGCTTCGAGGCGGGGCGCCGCCACTTATCCACGTCATCTGGTCCAAGTCAACGCCTCAGCGACTGACTGGCGGGGCCCGCGGGCAGGTGGGGTCGACCTGGTCGGTCTTCTTTGTTCTCCCGCTCGAGCGTGCGACTGGCCGAGGGAGGCGTCCGGCTCGACGGCGCTCACCGGCGCGTCCAGCCACCGCTGGAGGCGTGCGGCCTACCCAGATGACCAGGGGAAGGAGACACATCGGATGGAGGGGATCTCTTCTGCTCAGGAGCTCTGTAGAGGAAGCAGCAGGGCGCGCGGTGGAGAGGAGCTTCGGCCTCCGGCGAACAGGGGGCTCCGGAGGGGAAACGGCGGGGCTGAGGCCACGAGGAGGTTCACCAGAGCATGGGGAAGGCAATGGTGGAAGTGGAATGGAGAGAGGGGTGCGGCATCGCCGGAATCGAGCAGAGCCCGAGCTCATGGCGATGGCGGGGGTCGGGGAGAAGCTCCGGGGAGGAACGAGTGCTCTAGGAGAGGTTGGGGACAGCGAGAGAGCTCGGGGCTCTATTTATAGCCGCGAGAGAGCTCGGGAAGGGAGGGGGCGAGGTGGAACGCGGCGTGCGACGTGGCCGTGCACCGGCGATGGCGCAGTGTCGGCAGACGCGGGCAACGGACACGGGAAGCGGCGGGAAGGCGACGAGGAGGGAACGGACGAGTGCCAGTGAGTCACGGAGACGAGCACGGGCTCTGAGACGAACAGAGGAAGCGGACACTGGCGAGGAAGACGACGAGCTCACGGGCACACTCTGTTCGAGCGTTGGCACGGCTCGTCGGAGAAGAAACCAGAGGGGGCAGGAGTTCCAGAGGGAAGACGACGTCGAGGGGGAACTATTGGGCATTAATGGCGAGGGCAGAAGCGGCCGGAGCAGCGATGCCGACGACCACAGTGGCTAGACCACCATTTTGGCTGGTCTGCCTCGTGGTCACCACTGGCATGGCGTGCTCTGGGTTTTTTTACTGCGGTAAGATCATGTCTACCGCGTAGTCCTTCTAGCGTGGAGTGTTACCATGGTAAAGAGAGGGGTGGAGACAAATGTAGTTGAGTGAAAGAAGCTCTAGAAGTTTACTGCTGCAAACTTTACCACACTCCAGAGAGCAAACCAGAGAGGGTAAATGGTAAACTTGATGTCTGGGAGGCTTAGGGTAGAAAGGACTACAATCCTGGGAGTTTTGAGGTAAAATGGACAACTATTTACCATAGTTGTTGTACAACCATCAAAACTGACCCAGAAACTGAATGATGAACAAGCACTCACTAGGAGTGTTTGATTGGGCTAAAACTTGGCAAAGCATGATGATTTGAACATACCATGATGCTGTAAAAAGTTCATACCAAATGGACTCACCAAAATGGTACTTCCTTCACAGCTATCATTTCTGTCCAAAAACTTCAGAAAAATCCTCAGGGCAATTGGCTAGATGAAATGATCCAAACTCTTGAGTAGAGGGATCATATAGATAGGAGAAGGCCTGGAAAAATTATCAGCCATAATGGAGCAAGATAAAATACACTTGCTTCACAAACTGAAAAGGTGGACAGAAACAAAGAATTGCTCCTGTGCTCACATAGTTCATTGGAATGAACTGAATTTGTGTGGAGACTAATGATTTGAGGTACTTGAGAGGATGGAAAAGTTTCATCCCATTTGGAAACACTATGAAGGTACTTCCTTCACAAACTTCTGTTCTGGTCAAAAACTTTGAAAAATTGCACAGGGAGCTAGGATGAAAGGATTGAGCTCATATTTGGTATCCATGGGTTATTTAACAATGTTAAACACCCTGCCAAATTGCAGCTCCATTGGACTTAAGAATATGGCACTTCCTTTACAAAGTTCCAGAGAAGGCAGAAACTTGCATTGGATCATGTGCCAAAAATTTGAACTGTGGGACAAGATATAATGATGGAACTAATGATTATATAGCAAGGGCAAGCTCCACAATTTATGGGAGAATTTTCTCTGCTATAAAAATAATAGTGCCTTTAGAAAGTGGCAAAAATGCAATATTGGCATTAAATAGGAAAAGGCAATTTTCCTAATTTAATTATGGCCAATATACTTGCCAGAGCTTGGATTAGGCATAAGCATCAACTCCACCAATTCTCAGATAGACAATGAAGGGAACAAATCCCAATTCAAAAATATTGCATAGGACTTAGCAATATTTTTGCATATCCAAGAATTATGAAGACAAGAGGGTCTCTCGGAAAGGATAGAATGATCAACATATCAAAGAAAGTGATGGCTCCTTTGTAATCACAAAGGCCACCTAGAAATTCCAAAAGCTTGGAATTAGGGTTGAGAGTAATTTGAGGTGATGCAAATGAGGTCTTGCCCACTGACAAAGACATGAGCAAGGTTTTGAAAGGTAAAAAATGACCAGAAATCTCAGGGTCATCTGGAAATCTCCATGAGAAACATTTGAAATAGTGTTGCTAGGAAAAAATCACAGCACAAAATTGATAACCCAATTTTGAGGCTGTGACATCTGACGAGGCGGAGGAGGATGATGAGGAGGAAGAGGAGGAAGAAGTGCCCCCTGCGCAAAGGCAGGGGGAGGAAGAGGGGGGCCGCTGCTGACGCGTGTACGGCCGTGCCCCGGAGGAAACTGAATCTCGGAGCTAATTCGGGTTCGTCCAAACATAGCTTTGTGGTGAAGCCCAGGGAGAAACCCTTGCCTGAATCGTAAGTCAATCTGGATTCAAGTGCTGCACCTTTGTTTATTCAGTATTTTTGATACTTTACTTAATATTTTTCTCATGCTGACCTACAGCCCTCCTGGTGTACACCCCGATGTTACCTCATTGGAGGGGGACTCGCTGGCGCCTGGAGAGATGGAGAGTGACCCGCCAGTCCAGGCTCTATCGCCCGTAATCGGCGGGGACACCGAAGTGTCGTCCCAACGGGTGCTCTCCGCCTAAGGAGATGAGGGCGGGGCAGGAGACAAGGCAGCCAAAGGTAATGCATCGGCGGCCGCTGACCATGGGGAGTCGGCCCCCATGGAGACCGAAGACGTGGGGCCAAAACAGTCCGGGGCCCCACCGAACACCATCCCGGAGCCTAGCGCAGTTCCGGGGTCCAAAGACCCGACTCCTCAAGCGGAGGAGGGTACGGCGGCGCCCGGAGTTAATCCGGAAGCGCCGGATTTTATGGAGGGAGCACTGCAAAGTGTTGTCATCATTGAAGAACACCGCACCGTGATGGGTGCGGTGATGAAGAAGACTCAGTCCATCTAGGGTGGACTAAATGAAGCCTTCAATAGCCTTTTAACAGGCTTTGAAGTAAGCAATGTAATGCTTTTAAGAAATTTTATTTGTTTTAAATACACATATATAACTAGTAGCCGCTCATGCTTTGTGTGATTCTGAAAAGAATCGGACGAAGTATCCATAGTATAGCATTCTTTATAGAGCTGATATGTTTGTGTAGGCTTCACTAGTTGCGGCAACTGCGCGAGACGCAGAGGTTGCCGAACTCAATCGGAACCTCCTTCTGGCCAACACGGACCTCGACCGCGTCAATCGGCGTTTAGATGAAACGCAGGGTATGCGGTCTTAAAATGTCAATAAGACTTAGTTAATTAAGTATGTTTATAAACTATGATGTTATATTTTGTGTTATACAGTTGGTGCCACTGAGCTCGAGGCCCTCAAGGGTGAGGTTGCCAAGGCCAAGAAGGAGGCCAAGGCGGACAAGGTGGCCGCTGACAAAGCGGCTGCTAATTTGGAGGCCGAAAAGGCTGAGTGCAAGAAGCACAAATCTCGGGTGTCCAAAGTCGAGATTGAACTTAACGACACCATCCGAAAGTGTGAGGCGTTGGAGAAGAAGACTTCGGAACAAGCATCTGAGCTATCTGCGGCAGTAAAGTCTGCCCAGGACGCTCAAGGCGAGGCGCGCAGCGCCTGTGAGGAAATCAAGCAAGCACGGCAGATAGCATCTGGTAAGACATTTCTCTTACATAGCATCTTCGGAGGGCGGAAGTATATTGGGTAACACGATTGTGGAGTTCTCCAGGCGTGTTTGCTAATCTTCCGAGGAGCAGCGCAGACGCTGCCCAGTATTTCTGAACCCTCGAGGGGAACAACACGGAGAAGCTGTTTTGGTCGCAGTTCGATGCGCCAAAACATCCGGTGCCCCTCAGCGACCAGATGAAGCAGTTGGTCGAGCTGCACAACATAGCGGGTTCGGCCATGAAGGACTTAATAGTCCGGCTCTGGCCCGCTGAGCCAATCCCAAGTAGTTACTTCGGATTGGTGAAGTGGCTCCTTGAGGCAAGTCCGCGGGTCGACGCACTAACGCGTTCGGCCTACATAGAAGGTGCTCGGATGGCGTTCGCTTGCGTCAAAGTGCACTGGGCAAAGATGAACGCATTGCACATAGCTACTGCTGGCCCGCCCGCAGGGAAGGAGCACCGCAAGCCGGAGAAGTACTTCGAGGATGTCATCTAGGGTGGCCGCCTTGTAGAAGGCCAGTGTTCGAAGGATTATGTCTTCGAGTGATTGTATCCAGATATAAAGACTAGGCTTATAAATCTGATCTATATAACTTTTGCGATATTATAATATCAGCGTCTTTAACCTCCTGTGTGACTGCTTATCTTAAATCTGAAAGTTTCCAGTCCTCGGCTTCAGCCCCCATGTACATAGTACTGGGGTGTTCAATCATATGCATGTACACTCTTTATCCAACGTCTTGGTCCGTATAGGAGGTGTATGTGGAGCGAACCAGGCAATCAGACTATGCGGTGTTATTGCTTTCATTTAGTCGTAGGATTTTGACATGTGGGGCTTGGTAGTAGCCCCTGGTGCGGATATAATGTTCTCTACTTAACGCTTCAATTGCACCTGGCTGGGCGAAGAACCAGCCCTTCGTATAACACGGGGTAGATCTTTATCGATCGTAGTATAAAACTAAGTCACCGGATTGCAGACCAGGTTCTCGCTTATCATGACAGTCAATTTTCGGCTTTCTCTAGTGAGGTACTTAACCGGACTAGCCAGAAGTACAATCGCAGTAGTTCTCCCTTTACACCCTAGCCGAACAATTGGGAACATAGGGGTAAGCAGAGGAGCCGGGAAACCCAACTATTGACCCAAGACATGATTCAAACCCGATGCATATAAGGCAAACGTCCAGGACGCCGAACATAGGTGTTCGGTCTTTTTAAACGTATGCCAGGGCTGAATACAGCCCCTGGTGATAAACCCTTATTGACAAGGCACAAATGGCAATCTGATGCGGGAATAGAACATTTTATGATGAGTGAATAAAACTCCGGACATAATGCGAATAAATATGCTCTATTAATATCCCTCTTATAGTACAGCGAGCCATAATCTTACAGACAATGCCGAGAACCTTTTGGAAAATTTTACATGCTCAGAAGGTATATGACAAGAAAGAGAAAAAAGGTTTACACAGGGTCTTAATCTAAAAAGAAATCTTAGTGCGGGTACCTACTGAACGTCTGTGTCGTTTTCTCCTCTGTAATGTGTCCGTGAAGGTGTGAGTATGATGGCCATCTGTAGGAAAAAAGGAAAATGAAAATAATCTTGGAAAACGAAAAAATCAATCTAGTGTGTCCATAACAAGATTGGTTCATTTAACGAACCTAAAAATATAAGTTTAGAGTCTGAATAGGGTCTAGCCGAACTATGGACTGTATGCAAGTGCCCCCGGTCGACACCCAAGGAATTTTTAAGGCATAATTATGTACTCTAGGCACATATTCTATCATCTTATGGGGCAGTCGACGGGGGCATTGATACGTCCATTTTGCATCATGCTTATATATTGATATTTATTGCATTATGGGTTGTTCTTACATGTTTTGTCACAGTACTTATGCCTTTTCTCTCTTATTTTACAAGGTTTACATGAAGAGGGAGAATGCCGGCAGCTGGAATTCTGGGCTGGAAAAGGAGCAAACTCTGGAAACCTATTCTGCACAACTCCAAAAGCCCCGAAACTCAACAGAACGTTGTTTCAGAAAATATGAAAAATATCTGGCGAAATAAGTCCACGAGGGGGCCACCGGCTGCCTACGAGGGTAGGGGCGCGCCCCCCTTCCCAGGGCGCGCCCCCTGCCTCGTGGGCTAGCCGGAAGTCCCCCGATGCCCATCTTCTCCTATATGAGGTGTTTTGACCTGGAAAAAATCAAAAAGAGGCTTTCGGGACCAGACGCCGCCGTCTCGAGGCGGAAACCAATCTAGGGCTCTGGCAGAGCTGTTCTGCCAGGGATAATTCCCTCTGGGAGGGGGAAATCATCACCGCCGTCATCACCAACAACTCTCCCATCTTGGGAAGGGCTATCTTCATTAACATCTTCACCAGAAACATCTCCTCTCAAACCCTAGTTCATCTCTTGTATCCAATCTTTGTACCCAAACCTCAGATTGGTACCTGTGGGTTTCTAGTAGTGTTGATTACTCCTTGTAGTTGATGCTAGTTGGTTTATTTGGTGGAAGATCATATGTTCAGATCCATTATGCACATTAATACCCCTCTGATCATGAACAATATTATGTCTTGTGAGTAGTTACTTTTGTTCCTGAGGACATGGGAGAAGTCTTGCTATTAGTAGTCATGTGAATTTGGTCTTCGTTCGATATTTTGATGAGATGTATGTTGTCTTTCCTCTAGTGGTGTCATGTGAACGTCGACTACATGAAACTTCACCATTATTTGGGCCTAGAGGAAGGCATTGGGAAGTAATAAGTAGATGATGGGTTGCTAGAGTGACAGAAGCTTAAACCCTAGTTTATGTGTTGCTTCGTAAGGGGTTGATTTGGATCCATATGTTTCAGGCTATGGTTAGGTTTACCTTAATACTTCTTTTGTAGTTGTGGATGCTTGCATTAGAGGTTAATCATAAGTGGGAGGCTTGTCCAAGTAAGGGCAGCACCCAAGCACCGGTCCACCCACATACCAAATTATCAAAGTACCGAACGCGAATCAGATGATCGTGATGAAAACTAGCTTGACGATAATTCCCATGTGTCCTCGGGAGCTCCTTACTTTATATAAGAGTATGTCCAGGCTTGTCCTTTGCTACAAAAAGGATTGGGCCACCTTGCTGCACCTTATTTACTTTTACCTTTTGTCACTTCCTACCAATTACCTTATCACAAAACTATCTATTACCTATAATTTTAGTGCTTGCAGAAAATACCTTACTGAAAACTGCCTATCATTTCCTTCTGCTCCTCGTTGGGTTCGACACTCTTACTTATCGAAAGGACTACGATAGATCCCCTACACTTGTGGGTCATCAAGACTCTTTTCTGGCGCCGTTTCCGGGGAGTGAAGCGCCTTTGGTAAGTGGATTTTGGTAAGGGAAAATTTATATAGTGTGTTGAAATTTATTGTCACTTGTTACTATGGCTCAAAACCCTTTAAGGGGCTTGTTCGGGGTATCTTCACCCCAACCAGAAGAGCAAAGAGTTGCTCCTCAACCTAATGCACATATTGAAAATGTTTGCTTTGAGATTCCTTCGGGTATGATAGATAAACTGCTTGAAAATCCTTTTACAAGAGACATAACACTGCATCCCAACTTACACCTAATCTAAGTGGATGAAGTTTGTGAATTGTTTAATCTTGCAGGTATGCCCGAGGATGTTATCAAGAAGAAGGTCTTCCCGTTATCTTTTAAGGGAGATGCATTGACATGGTTTAGGCTATGTGATGATATGGGATCATGGAACTATAATCGTCTGAAGTTGGAATTTCATCAGAAGTTCTACCCTATGCACTAGGTTCATCGTGATCGTAATTATATTTATAATTTCTGGCCTCGCGAAGGAGAAAGCATCGCTGAAGCTTGGGGGAGGCTTAAGTCGGTGTTATATTCATGCCCCAACTATGAGCTCTCACGAGAAATGATCGTTCAAAATTTTTATGCTCGGCTTTCTCTTAATAATCGCTCCATGCTCGATACTTCTTGTTCTGGCTCTTATATCATGAAGACTATTGAATTCTAATGGGATTTATTGGAAAGAATTAAACGCAACTCTGAAGATTGGGATCTCAACGAAGGTAAGGAGTCAGGTATGACCCCTAAGTTTGATTGTGTTAAAGCTTTTATGGATACCGATGTTTTCCGTGAGTTTAGCACTAAATATGGACTTGACTTTGAGATAGTAGCTTCTTTCTGTGAATCTTTTGCTACTCATGTTGATCTCCCCAAGGAGAAGTGGTTTAAATATCATCCCCAATTGAAGTAAAAGTTGTTGAACCTATTAAAGTTGAAGAAAAGACTATCAATTATAATGTTGATCCTATTATACCTACCGCTTATATTGAGAAACCACCTTTCCCTGTTAGGATAAAGGATCATGCTCAAGCTTCAACTGTAGTTCGTATGAGTAATACTAGAACACCTACACCCTCTGAGAAAATTAAAGTTGAACCTAGTGTTGCTATGGTTAAAGATCTCTTGGTAGAAGATTTAGATGGACATGTTATTTACCTCCAAGAAGAGTCTGCTAGAATAGCCAAACCCAATGCTAGGAATAAACATAAACCTGTTGTAGGCTAGCATGTTGTCTCCGTTAAGATAGGAGATCATTGCTATCATGGTTTATGTGTCGTAGGTGCTAGTGCGAGTATTATCCCTTTTGATTTGTATAACGAAATTATGCATGATATTGCACCTATTGAGTTAGAAGGGATTGATGTTACTATTAAGCTTGCTAATAGAGATACTATTTCACCAGTTGGGATTGTTAGAGATTTTGAAGTCTTGTGTGGGAAAGTTAAATACCCTGCTGGTTTTCTTATTCTTAGTTCCCCACAAGATGAATTATGTCTCATTATATTTGATAGACCCTTCTTGAATACTGTTAATGCCAAGATAGACTGCGTGAAAGATATTGTTACTATTGGATTAGGGGATATGTCTCATGATTTTAACTTTGCCAAATTCCGTAGACAACCCCTTGAAATGGCACCACCCAGTAAGGATGAAATTATTGGCCTGGCTTCTATTGCCATGCCGCCTAATGATCCTTTAGAACAATACTTGCTAGACCACGAAAATGATATGCATATTAATGAGAGATGGGAGATAGATGAAATATTCCTTACGCAGGGACCCGTATTGAAAAACAACTTACCTGTTGAAATCCTAAGGGATCCTCCTCCACCCAAGGGTGATCCCGTGTTTGAACTTGAACCTTTGCCTGATAATCTTAAGTATGTTTATCTTGATGAAAAGAAGATATATCCTATTATTATTAGTGCCAACCTTTCAGAGCAGGAAGAAGAAAAACTATTGAAAACTCTGAAGAAGCATCATGCTGCTATTGGATACTCTGGATGATCTTAAGGGCATTAGTCCCACTATATGCCAACACAAGATAAAATTGGAAGAAAATGCTAAACCGGTTATTGATCATCAGCGATGGTTAAATCCTAAGATGAAAGAAGTGGTAAGAAAGGAAATACTAAAGCTTCTAGAGTCAGGTATTATCTATCCAGTTGCTGATAGCCAGTGGGTAAGTCATGTCCATTGTGTCCCTAAGAAAGGAGGTATGACTGTCGTTCCTAATGATAAAGATGAATTGATCCCGCAAAGAATAGTTACAGGCTATAGGATGGTAATTGATTTCCGTAAGCTAAATAAAGCTACTAAGAAAGACCATTACCCCTTGCCTTTTATCGATCAAATGCTAGAAAGGTTATCCAAACATACTCATTTCTGCTTTCTAGATGGTTATTCTGGTTTCTCTCAAATGCCTGTGTCAAAAGGGGATCAAGAAAAGATCACTTTTACTTGTCCTTTCTGTACCTTTGCTTATATACGTATGCCTTTTGGTTTATGTAATGCACCAACTACCTTTCAAAGATGCATGATGGCTATATTCTCTGATTTTTGTGAAAAGATTGTTGAGGTATTCATGGATGATTTCTCCGTTTACGGAACTTCTTTTGATGATTTCTTAAGCAACCTTGATCGGGTTTTGCAGAGATGTGAAGACACTAATCTTGTCTTGAATTGGGAGAAGTGACACTTTATGGTTAATGAAGTCATCGTCTTGGGACATAAAATTTCTGAAAGAGGTATTGAAGTTGACAAAGCTAAAGTTGATGTTATTGAAAAGATGCCATACCCTAAGGACATCAAAGGTATACGAAGCTTCTTTGGTCATGACGGGTTTTATAGGAGGTTCATAAAGGACTTCTCCAAAATCTCCAGGCATCTGACTAATCTCTTACAAAAAGATATTCCTTTTGTCTTTGATGATGATTGTGTAGAAGCATTTGAAGTACTTAAGAAAGCATTGATCTCTGCACCTATTGTCCAGCCTCTTGACTGGAATTTGCCCTTTGAGATTATGTGCGATGCTATTGATTATGCTGTAGGAGTTGTTTTAGGGCAAAGAGTTGATAAGAAATTGAATGTTATCCAGTATGCTAGTAAAACTCTAGATAGTGCCCAAAGAAATTATGCCACTACTGAGAAAGAATTTGTAGCAGTTGTATTTGCTTGTGATAAGTTTAGACCCAATATCATTGATTCTAAAGTAACTATTCACACTGATCATGCTACTATCAAGTACCTTATGGAAAAGAAAGATGCTAAGCCTAGACTTATTAGATGGGTTCTCTTGCTACAAGAATTTATTATTGATAGAAAGGGAGCTGAGAACCCCGTAGCAGATAACTTGTCTAGGTTAGAAAATATACTTGATGACCCACAACCTATTGATGATAGCTTTCCTGATGAACAACTAGCTGTCATAAATACTTCTCGTACTGCTCCATGGTATGCTGATTATGCTAATTATATTGTTGCTAAGTTTATACCTCCTAGCTTCACATACCAGCAAAAGAAAAAGTTATTCTATGATTTGAGACATTACTTCTGGGATGACCCACATCTTTATAAAGAAGGAGTAGATGGTATCATTAGACATTGTGTACCTGAGCATGAACAGGAATAGATCCTACGCAAGTGCCACTCCGAAGCTTATGGAGGACACCATGCGGGAGATAGAACTGCACACAAGGTATTGCAATCCGGTTTTTATTGGCCTACTCTCTTCAAGGATGCCCGTAAGTTTGTCTTAGCTTGTGATGAATGTCAAAGAATTGGTAATATTAGTAGACGTCAAGAAATGCCTATGAATTATTCACTTGTTATTGAACCATTTGATGTTTGGGGCTTTGACTATATGGGATTGTTTCCTGCCTCTAATGGGTACACACATATTTTAGTTGCTGTTGATTACGTTACTAAGTGGGTAGAAGCTATTCCAACTAGTAGTGCTGATCATAACACCTCTATTAAGATGCTTAAGGAAGTTATATTTCCGAGGTTTTGAGTCTCTAGGTATCTAATGACTGATGGTGGTTCACACTTTATTCATGGTGCTTTCCGTAAGATGCTTGCAAAGTATGATGTCAACCATAGAATTGCATCACCTTATCACCCACGGACTAGTGGTCAAGTAGAACTAAGTAATAGGGAGTTGAAATTAATCTTGCAAAAGATAGTTAATAGGTCTAGGAAGAATTTGTCCAAGAAACTTGATGATGCATTATGGGCCTATAGAACTGCATACAAAAATCCTATGGGTATGTCTCCATATAAGATGGTATATGGAAAAGCTTGTCACTTACCTCTTGAGCTAGAACATAAGGCATATTGGGCTATTAAAGTGCTCAATTATGATTTCAAACTTGCCGGTGAAAAGAGGTTATTTTACATTAGCTGCCTTGATGAGTAGAGAACCCAGGCATATGATAATGCCAAACTATTTAAAGAAAAGGTTAAAAGATGGCATGACAAAAGGATACAGATGCGTGAGTTTAACGTAGGGAATTATGTCTTGCTGTTCAACTCTCGTTTAAGAATTTTTGCAGGAAAACTTCTCTCCAAGTGGGAAGGACCTTACGTTATCGAGGAGGTCTATCGTTCCGATGCTATAAAAATCAACAACTTCGTAGGCACAAATCCGAAGGTGGTGAACGGTCAAAGAATCAAACATTATATCTCAGGTAATCCTATAAATGTTGAAACCAATATTATTGAAACCAACCCCGGAGGAATACATAAGGGGCACTTTCCAGAACGATTCAGCCTCCGAAAAGGAAGAGGTATGTGATACGGTAAGTAAGCCGACTCCAAAATAGTTCTAAAGGCAATTTTTCTCTGTTTTGGAATATTTAGAAAAATAGAAAAATAATAAGCAGTCCGGAGGGGACACGAGGCCTCCACGAAGCAGTCGTGGGCACCCCGTGTGTCCCCCGGACTTCATTTTCTTGTGGGTTACTCCTTTTGGTCGATAAAAATTCATTATATATACTCCCGAAGGTTTTGACCTTTGTATCACACAGAAATCCTCTGTTTTCATTTTGAGCTGCTGTTTGTGATAGATCTAGATCATCATGGCATCCTCCAACACCCCAAGGACAAGTTCTTCGAGAAGGTCATCAACCCCTACCTTGCGGAGGTGCTGCACCACCCCAAAACCATGGAGTTGCATGAGGGGGTGTTGCACATCCGTGATGTTTAGAGGCCGAGGAGGACCGGAAGCGTGGAGAAAAGACTCGAAGCAATGGAGCAACAAGTTTTCAAGTGCTAAGGTATGGTGGAACGAGGACTCAAAGACAACCACATGATGATCTCGGAGCTCGCCCACAACCTCAAGCTGGACTCAAGGATCTTTGGGGAAGCTATCTCCAATCTTCAAGAGAAGATCGAACACCTCCAAGCCCAGATCTATGACCTGCAAAATCAAAACTGTGAGTATGAATATAGATTCAAGAAGATGAGTTTGGCCGCAGATTTGACTATCCCGGAGACTCGATCATCCTTCTACGATGGTGAACCCATGCCTTGGAAGGTGTACAACAAGCCTACATCATCAACAACTCCATCATCACCACCCCCGAAGAAGGAGACATAATCATATGGGTATGGGCACTCCCCTTGGCAACCGCCAAGCTTGGGGGAGTGACCCCGGTATCGTATCACCATCACTCCTATCTTTACCGTTTTACTTAGTTCGATCCTTTTGGTAGTATCTTGATCTAGTAGAATAAAGTTAGCATGAACTAGTTGTGAGCTTTTGCTTTGTGAGCTTTACCCTTTGTAATCGAGTCCGTGAGCTATATAATAAAGATTAGTGTTGAGTCTAGGGCTTGATTTCCTCACTTGGGTCATGATAAAAAGAAAGAAAACATAAAGAGTATCAAAGAGATCATATCGATCTTGTGGGAAGTAATGACTTCACATACAAGAGTATGATAAATAAAAGTTGTTGGGAGTTGACAAACATAGTTTTGGTCATCGTTGCAATTAATAGGAAGTAATAAAAGAAGAGAGGCTTCACATACAAATACACTATCTTGGACATCTTTTATGATTGTGAGAACTCATTAAAGTATGACATGCTAAAGAGTTGATGTTGGACAAGGAAGACAACATAATGGCTTATGTCTTCTTATATTTGAAATAATGTGTATTGTCATGGATCATCCAACATGTTGAGCTTGCCTTTCCGCCTCATGCTAGCCAAAATTCCTCGCACTAAGTAGAGATACTACTTGTGCTTCCATATATCCTTAAACCCAGTTTTTCCATGAGAGTCCACCATACCAACCTATGGATTGAGAAACATCCTTCCAAGTAAGTTGTCATGTTGCAAACTCGCTAAAATATGTATGATTTATTAGTGTGGGAGAAATTAGCTTTATACGATCTTGTGATACGGAAGTAATAAAAGCGACAGACTGCATAATAAAGGTCCTTGTCACAAGTGGCAATATAAAGTGAAGTTCTTCTATGTTAAGACTTTGTGCATCCAACCATAAAAATAAATGACAACCTCTGCTTCCCTCTGCGAAGGGCCTATCTATTATTCCTGTCTTATGAGTGTCAAGGTGAAATCCAACTTTCCTTTTTACATTTTATCCTTTGGCAAGCACATTGTGTTGGAAAGATCCTGACATATATACCCACTTGGATGTAAGTTTTCATGACCTATTACTGTTGACATTACCCTTGAGGTAAAAGGTTGGGAGGCAACACCATAAGCCCCTATCTTTCTCTGTGTCCAATTAAAACTCCATAAACATAAGTATTGCGTGAGTGTGAGCAATTGTGAAAGACTATATGATAGTTGAGTATGTAGGCTTGCTGAAAAGCTCTTATATTGACTCTTTCCGATGTTACGATAAATTGCAATTGCTTCAATGACCGAGATCAAAGTTTGTTAGTTTCCAATGAAGTTTATGATTCATACTTGATATTGTGGATGAATTTTTACTTTAGCATAAGAATTATATGACTATATTTATATACGTTGCTGTTATGAGAATGATCAGGATGCCCTCATTTCCGTATTTTGTTTTTATCGACACCTCTATCTCTAAACATGTGGACATATTTTTCGATATCGGCTTTCGCTTGAGGACAAGCGAGGTCTAAGCTTGGGGGAGTTGATATGTCCATTTTGTATCATGCTTATATATTGATATTTATTGCATTATGGGCTGTTCTTACATGTTTTGTCATAGTACTTATGCCTTTTCTCTTTTATTTTACAAGGTTTACATGAAGAGGGAGAATGCCGGCAGCTGGAATTCTAGGCTGGAAAAGGAGCAAACTCTGGAAACCTATTCTGCACAACTCCAAAAGCTCCAAAACTCAACAGAACATTGTTTCAAAAAATATGAAAAATATCTGGCGAAAGAAGTCCACGGGG
>LR738714.1:308154694-308261387 GCA_902687465.1 Secale cereale | reverse complement strand
GGGGCACCTGCTGCCCACGAGGGTGGGTGCGCGCCCCCCCTTCCCAGGGCGCCCCCCTGCCTCTTGGGCCAGCCGGAAGGCCCCCGATGCCCATCTTCTTCTATATGAGGTGTTTTGACCTGGAAAAATCAGAAGGAGGCTTTCGGGACCAGACGCCGCCGTCTAGAGGCGGAACTAAGGCGGAAACCAATCTAGGGCTCCGGCAGAGCTGTTCTACCGGGGATAATTCCCTCATGGAGGGGGAAATCGCCACCGCCGTCATCACCAACAACTCTCCCATCTTGTGAAAGGCTATCTTCATCAACATCTTCACCAACACCATCTCCTCTCAAACCCTAGTTCATCTCTTGTATCCAATCTTTGTACCCAAACCTCAGATTGGTACCTGTGGGTTGCTAGTAGTGTTGATTACTCCTTGTAGTTGATGCTAGTTGGTTTATTTTGTGGAAGATCATATGTTCAGATCCATTATGCACATTAATACCCCTCTGATCATGAACAATATTATGTCTTATGAGTAGTTACTTTTGTTCTTGAGGACATGGGAGGAGTCTTGCTATTAGTAGTCATGTGAATTTGGTCTGCGTTCGATATTTTGATGAGATGTATGTTGTCTTTCCTCTAGTGATGTCATGTGAACGTCGACTACATGACACTTCACCATTATTTGGGCCTAGAGGAAGGCATTGGGAAGTAATAAGTAGATGATGGGTTGCTAGAGTGACAGAAGCTTAAACCCTAGTTTATGTGTTGCTTCGTAAGGGGCTGATTTGGATCCATATGTTTCAGGCTATGGTTAGGTTTACCTTAATACTTCTTTTGTAGTTGCGGATGCTTGCATTAGAGGCTAATGATAAGTGGAAGGCTTGTCCAAGTAAGGGCAGCACCCAAGCACCGGTCCACCCACATACCGAATTATCAAAGTACCAAACGCGAATAAGATGATCATGATGAAAACTAGCTTGACGATAATTCCCATGTGTCCTCGGGAGCTCTTTACTTTATATAAGAGTTTCTCCAGGCTTGTCCTTTGCTACAAAAAGGATTGGGCCACCTTGCTGCACCTTATTTACTTTTACCTTTTGTCACTTGCTACCAATTATGTTATCACAAAACTATCTGTTACCTATAATTTCAGTTCTTGCAGAAAATACCTTACTGAAAACTGCCTATCATTTCCTTCTGTTCCTCGTTGGGTTCGACACTCTTACTTATCGAAAGGACTACGATAGATCCCCTACACTTATGGGTCATCAGGCATCGTTGTCTATCTTTCTCAGGTTCATCTGAGTTGCCGCACAGAGGCGTGTGCCGGACACGTTTAGTTGTGTCCGCTATTGATAGATTATCCGGCTTAAGTAGGCCGCATTGGACTTCGGCTGCTAAAGCCACAGTGTCCTCCTCCGTATGGAGAGAGCGCTCCATATTTCCATTGACCGTGATAACGCCACGTGGTCCAGGCATTTTAAGCTTTAGGTAGGCATAATGCGGGACTGCATTAAAGCGGGCGAAGGCCGTTCTTCCGAGTAGAGCGTGATAGCCACTTCGGAACGAAGCTATGTCGAAGATTAGTTCTTCGCTTCGAAAGTTGTCGGGAGAACCGAATACAACTTCCAATGTTAAAGAGCCTGTGGGGCGGGCTTCAACGCCCAGTATCACTCCTTTAAAGGTCGTGCTGCTTGGCTTGATTCTGGAAGGGTCGATCCCCATCTTGCAGACAGTGTACTGATATATCAGGAGACTACTGCCGCCGTCCATAGGGACTCGGGTTAGATGGTATCCATCTATTATTGGATCGAGTACTAGGGCAGCCGAACCCCTATGCCGAATACTAGTCAGATGATCCCTGTGATCAAAAGTGATCGAACAGGCTGACCATGGGTTGAATTTGGGGGCGACAAGTTCGACGGCATAGACGTCTTGGAGTGCGCGCTTGCGCTCCCTTTTTGGGATATGAGTGGCATATATCATGTTTACTATTTTGACCTCCGGTGGAAATTTCTTCTGTCCCCCTATATTTGGCTGGCGAGGTTCATCCTCGTCTTCGCTCTGAGGCTCCTTCCCCTTGTGTTCGGAGTTTAGCTTGCCGGCCTACTTGAAAACCCAACAGTTACGGTTGGTATGGTTGGCAGGTTTTTCTGGGGTGCCATGGATTTGGCAGGGCCTGTCTAATATTCTGTCCAAACTTGATGGACCATCTTTGTTGCCTTTAAATGGCTTCTTCCGTTGACCGGGTCTGGAGCAATTGAATCCGGCGTTTACCATTGTATCATCTGGGCTTCCAGAATTGTTTCGACACTTGTTTTTGTTACGTCTTGGCTTTCCATTGCTATCCCTGACTTTAGATGTTCCAGGGTCGCTGGTACTGCTACGAGCTAACCAGCTATCCTCACCCGCGCAAAAGCGAGTCATGAGTGTAGTTAGGGCTGCCATTGTCTTCGGTTTTTCCTGTCCAAGGTGTCTGGCTAGCCATTCGTCCTGGATACTATGCTTGAATGCCGCTAAGGCTTCAGCGTCCGGACAGTCGATAGTCTGGTTCTTCTTAGTGAGAAACCGATTCCAAAGCTTGCGGGCTGACTCCCCGGGTTGTTGGATAATGTGACTTAAATCGTCAGCGTCCGGGGGCCGGACATAAGTCCCTTGAAAATTGGCCCGAAAAGCATCCTCAAGTTCTTCCCAACTCTCGATGGAGTTTTCTGGGAGGCTGTTTAGCCAGTGCCGAGCTGGTCCTTTCAACTTGAGGGGTAAGTATTTAATGGCGTGGAGATCATCTCCTCGAGCCATGTGGATGTGAAGAATAAAGTCTTATATCCAGACGGCGGGATCCGTAGTTCCATCGTGCGCTTCGATGTTCATGGGTTTAAACCCTTCTGGGAAGTCATGACCCAGCACCTCATCGATGAAGCACAGAGGATGTGCAACTCCTCTGTATCTTGCTATATCGTTGCGTATGTCCGACGGTTGTGGTGTTCGGTATTGACCCTGAACTAGTATGTCACCATCGCGATTGGCTTGATAGCCGCCGTCCCGTGCGGGAGCCCGGACCCTAGGTCCGTATATAGATCTTGTCTTGCTAGATTTTTTGTTCAGGTCCTCACACAGATCGTGTTTTCGGACTTCAGCCGCACCCGCATTACCTTTACGGGGTGGTGGTGGGGGCTTGTGTACGCCATTTCTAGCGACTCTGTCCCGTCCGCGAGGTGGTCGGTTCGGCTTGTCGGCGGTGTTATTCTTCAGTGGGATGGGCATAGCGGCAGCTTACGCTTAGGGTAGCCCTTGGTTTGGTCGTTAAAGCCATGTTTCTGTTCGGTGTCTAGCACCTCGTTCCATCTATCATTAAGCGTGTCTTGTGCGGCTCGAAGCCATCTCTGCTACTTTTTCAAGCTCCTTGCGGTGGCAATAAGCCTCCGGTGGAAGCGTTTTTGTTCTGAGGGTTCTTCTGGGACGATGAACTCATCGTCGCCTAGGATATCCTCTTCTTCGGAGACTGGTTCATAAGTACCGTCTTCGGCATCGTTGTCATCGGACTGCGGCTTCGGACTGGTTCATAAGCCTCTGGTTCGCCGTCATCTCGCTCCTCCTGCTCTATCACAGGGTTTGTGGGGTCTTCGGCTTGTTCCAGAATGTCTCCATCATTAGTCAGTGTTGCTGTCTTTTCCTTTACGGGATTAGTTTGGCGTTTTGGACGCCGGTGCTTGGGAGGTTCTTCGGCAGGCTTGTCCTCTACGGGATTGTTTTCGCCGTCGCCTTACACCTCTTTGGCTGTATCCACCATGTAAACATCGTACGAAGACGTGGTCGTCCACCGCCCAGTTACGGGCCGGCCTTGATCTATATCCGCTTCAGTTTCGAGGTCCATCCCTTCGAAGTCTTCGGAACCATAGTCAAGAAGATCGGTTAGATCTTCGACCGTGGCTATAAAGTGGGTGCTGGGTGGGGAACGAAATTCTCTATTAGCCTCTAGGTTGAACCAGATATAATTCGGCTGTGTACTCTCATCCAAGGAGAGAGATCTTAACGCCTTAACATTTCGCCAAGGGGTGAGTGCTGGAAAATATCTGCAGCACAGAATTCGGTGATAGGCGCCTAATCGGATTTGAAGGGCATGGTTACGCACGATTCGAAATCAGAGACCGGAGTTGAGTCCGTGTACGGCTCCAACGTTGTGGAGTCTGCGGCTCCCGCGGTGGGGTTGAGCTTCCCGTCTTCGGGTGACGCGATCTGTTCTGGATCTAAGGCCAGAACTATTGCAGGTGCTATTTCCTTATCCGATGACAGAGTTAGGTCATGATCATCGTGGTGGCAGAGAGAGGTTGCCGCTGGCTCAAATCCGACGAAGATCAAGTCTCCGCGGATATCAGCAATGTAGTTCAAGCTCCAAAATCAGACATGATGGCTAGGGGTGTAGCTCTCAATCTGCTCAAGGTGGCCTTCAGTGTTGGCACGAAGCGTGAAGCCGTTGAACACGAAAAGTTGGCCGGGAGGGAAAATTCCCTCGGCGTCGCCGTTGCAGTTGACGACGTGATCCATCAGTCCTTCTGTCGATGACATAGTGGAACTCTCAATGGAAGCACCAATGTTGGTGTCAAAACCGGCAAATCTCGGGTAGGGTGTCTGTAATGCCCAGGATGGGACTATACCTCCTACGTGTCGGGGCACGACTTAAAGGTATAAGCCCATTCTGGAATGATCTCAAGTTTAGTATCTTTGCATGACTCATGTAAAAATAGGGATGAAATTGCAAAAGGAGATAGTTGGCTTACACTCGCCACTTCACACAATACATTACATAAGCAAAATATCATTCAAAACATCACAACCCGACTACGGGTGAAGATCCAAAAGAAAGATACCAAAAACATAAAGCCACAGGTCCGAATCGCCCCTAATAGAAACCACTACTGATCGTCGAAAACGTCACAAGCATACGGACACTCTCTTCATGGAACTCCCAGGGAAGTACTTGAACCAGCTCCCGCATCAAACTCGGCTGAACCTGCATCTCGTGTTGTAGTATCTGTGAGCCACGAGGACTCAGCAATCCCATAACCATGGGTATCAAGACTAGCAAAGCTTTATGGGTAGGAAGAGGTAAAGTGGTGAGGTTGCAGCAGCGGCTAAGAAATATGGTGGCTAACTTACGAGTACAAGAATAAGATGAGCATCTACGCAAACGGTCGCAAACTAGTAGTGATCGCTAAAGATCCTGAACTACATACGAGTCAAACATAACCCCATCGTGTTCTCTTCTTGTGGGGACCCCGACTTAGAAGTCGAGATCACCGAATGCACGTGTACAGTGATCCCAGAGATCAATGCTCACTGAACACACAGAAGCTGAAATAACAAGAGTCTTACATCCATACAAATAGTCTTACACGAATTAAGGCCATTATGGCCAAGTCTTACAGATAGAGCCTCACAGGCTGAATAGCAAATAACTCAAATAGCGGAAGTCTTCGATAACGGGTAGAACCCATGCCATCTGCCTTAACCCTACAGGCATTCTGACTGGGATAGCGTCCTAGTTCGCATGTTCGTCTCCAAAGAACTCTTCCTCATAATCCGGTTCTTCCATGCCTGGCCAATTAAATAACCAGTGGCAAGCCAATGAGTACTTTGAATGTACTCGCAAGCAACCCATGATGTGGTTCAAAGTAACAATGCAATTGAATAATAATGATCAATCTAGCAAGGCTAGAACAACATACTACTATCAAGTTTATGCATCAATAACCTCGCGTAACCTCGAAGACAGGTTACCGATATCAACATGAATATGATTCAACTCATCGAGTCAAGTCACCATCCTTGACTTATCACACACATTCCAACACCGATGAAGTAAAATTCTGGACATAGTTTAAGTAGCACCACCCAACTGTCCATGACCGTGGACACGGCTATTCGAATAGTTTTACACTCTGCAGAGGTTGCGCACTTTACCCACAAGATCCGGGGAACTTCCGTGTCATCAACGACCCGCGGTACCTCAAGTACCCGGGGTAAGCACCCGGTCATTACCTTTCCTTAGACGACACTAACATAGAGTCCACTCGTTGGTACACGGCCCTCGGGTACAAACAATAGATCACGGGACTTGCCCTAATTTCAATGTCACGCGTACCCGAAGGGACCAACGGTGTGTCCGGTGCCCTGTGAAAACAGTCATGGTCGTCTATCCAAGAACGACCCCGTCCCGGGAAAGACCTCAAGTCTTCCCGTCACTAGTAATGCGGGCACCATGCTAGTATCGACCTAAGTAATCAATAAAGCCCCGTCCCATAAGGGGTAGTGTGGTTGCACATGTTTGGTTGGGACGGTAGTCACACATAAATCTAATCCATCATTCCACCATGCACATGATATTACCGGCACGTCACTTCTTTCTCAAGTGATGACCTAACACAACATCACCCTCGGGCATTAGGGGCACCCGATGGGTTCATGCAAATGTTTCAACTACGAGGGTACATATCACACATGCATCATATAAGTATCATGACCAACTATTTGCATGTCATCTAGCTCTTAGCAAGATCAAGATCAAGCATGCATCATGTGGTGGAATCAACTAGGTTACCATCGTAACCCTAATATCATGCATCGGAAACAAACGGGTTCCGAGGAACAAGTGTATCATGGTCAAAGGGCTGCTTGCCTGGATTGGCTTGGTCTTCAAAGTCTTCAAGTCCTTCTCCTTCTTCTTCCACATCAACTTCGTCAAATACGGGATCTATACGTCGCATAATAACCACGGGAAAATAAGAATACAAACTAAACAGAAAAATCAAAGTGCTCAGAAAAATGTCAACTCATTTTTGTAAAATACTAGAGGGATTTCTAAGTTGGGGAAAAATCTTAGTTGGAGTTTTGGAATGACAGAATGTAATCTACTAATTTTTGAACAGGAGTATTACTGTCCAAATTTGAATTTAAATTTGAACAGTACAGCAAAGTTTCATGGATTTGAATGAAAGTGGTACCATTAAATAGGTTGGAATATTACAAGATTTTAGGAGTTGGAATTATTTAATTTGGACCATTATTCTTTTCTGTAGAAATGTTTAAAACATTTACAGAAAAAGAAAAAGGAAAAAGGTCCTGTGCACTGGGCCAGAGGGGGCCACAGTGCACGGCCCAGGCGGTCCAGCCCAACCGCACGGGAGCCTGCGCGCGCACGTCAGGTTTTTAAACCTGACGGGCAGGACCCGTGGGTCAGTGACAGAGAGGAGGGGGAGAGAGGTGTGGGGATGACAGGCGGGGCCCGCCTGTCATCTCCAACCTTGCGGCCACGGCGACGGCGAGCTCACCGGCGAGTTTTTCGGCCACGGCGACGGCAACGGAGGCCAGGGATGGACTCAGCGTAGTGTCGCGGTTGCTGTGGTGGTGGTGCGGCACGCCGGGGAGGTCCGGTTCGCCGGCGGCGAGGTGGGACGGCGGAGGCTCGTCAGGAGGTGGTTGCTGCGGCTGTTTCCGACTGCAAACGGAGGGGGAAACAAGGGGGAAAGGATCAGTGAGGCGAGGGGGTTCCAAATCAGGTGGAAGGAGGGGCAGGGGAGGCCCGTACCACAAGATCGCCGGCGGCCCGACGCGGCGGAGCTCCGGTCGATCCCGAGCACTGGGACGTCCTGGGGAGGAGTGGGTGGTACTGGGAGGCTCAGTGGAGTGAGGAGAGGTCGCTGATGCTGTTGGAGAGGCTCGGGAGGGGCTATTTATAGGAGCTCGATGGAGGCCCGTGGTCCAGTGCGCCGGCGAGCTCCGGCTCGAGGCTACAGCGCACGGGAGGCCAAGGGAATGGGTCCGTGGAGTTCCTGGACGATCTCCACGTCCAGCTGAGGGAGAAAGAGAAGCGGGGGAGCGTTAGGAGCGTGCGCGCGTGCGAGGCAGAGGAGTGGCCGCCGCGGGCGGCCAGCGCGCGTGCGACGACGGCCACTGGAGGGCGCTGGAGGAGGGGGGACAGCGTCGGGGAGGTCGCGGACGTCGAGAGGCCTCGACTGGCGCGAGGGGGAGGCCCGAGGCTGTCGGGGGAGGTTGATTGGCCGAAGCTACAGTGCTTGTCTGCACTGTTGCGTGCTCCAGAGCGCGCGTTTGGCTGGCATCGCTGCGCTCTCGCTGTCCTGGTCAAACCCAACGTGTCCAGTAGCGTCTAGAAGGTCAGGGGGGAAGTAAAGAATTGGTCTGAGGGCTTGGATGCCCTAGAGATGCTGAGAGAGAGTGGAGATGCTGGTGAAATGGTGAAAACCTGCTGTCCAGCAAGGTAAAACTGGGCTTTCACCCCTCAATCATGGAGCTGGGGTGCTGGGGAAGTTACTGGTGGTAGCTAGTAACTCAATGATCATGTGGTAAGAAGTTGAGGCCATGGTGAAAAGTAAAAGTGATCAAGTTGGAGGTTTTAGCAATTCTGCAGAAGGTGTTTGATCAGTGTTTGGTCAAGTAAATGACCTCCACTTGATATGGCACTTAACAGGGTTGAAAGACATGAGAAAATAGGGTGCTTCACCAAATTTGGGCTCATTTGAAGAAACTAGCCAATGTAACTTTGGTGAACCCTAGAAATCAACAGAAACAGTTTCATCTTGATTGAGTCAAGCTAATCATCTCCCCTTGATGCACCACTTGGTGTAGCATCATCATTTGGGGTATTGATCATGCCCACAAAGTTTGAAGCTCCAGATAAAAAGTTGGTAATGTAAAGTTGTTCAAATTTGCATTTGAACAGAAAGGGTTTTGAGGTGATCTGATCAAGTTGATCTATTCCAAATCTTGTGCCATTTGGTCTAGATGCCTTATTAGGTCATTCTAGCATGTGCACCAAGTTTGAGAGCATTTGGACAAGTTTGGCAATGTAAAGTTGCTCAAACTTCAAATATGGACAGAATGGTTATGAAGGGGTTTGAGGATGTTTTCTTGCTTCCCAAGGCATGGGACTTGGCAAGATCATTAAATATGTCATATATGACATGATAGAATTTCCCTGGAATTTTTGGAGAATATTTCCTTTGTAAATATTTCAAAAGCTTGAAATATCCAGAAAGGGTTTTAGAGGGTTTAGCCCATTATTTTGAACATGACCAAGTGTTGAAACTCTTATATATGGACAATATATGTCCTCTGAGTCTCTCTGAATTTTGGCAAATATTTTTGAAACAGTTAAATAATTTTCCCCTATTAAAGACCATTTCTGGCCTTAAGAAAAAGCTTTTAAATAAAATAGGAAAATAAATTTTAAAATTATACCTTTGTGGTTTCTGGGAGTCCTATGACTACTAGGTCTCAAATAAACCTTTTGAAATAATTTTCTCACCCTAAATCAAGTACTTGTAGTGAAAATCTCAATTCAGGGGTTTTTGGAAAACTAAATTTATAAAATACTTTTTGGCCAAATTAATTTTGTAAGAAAATACTATACTGTCATGTAACACTTGGCATGATCATTGGGCAGAAGTTTTGGGTATGGAGATGAAATCTACAAGAGATCATAGTTGACTTTAATGAGCACATGAAAAAGCACATGAAGAAAACTCAATTCCAAATAAGAGCCAAATGATGCTAAAAAATTTTGCTGGTCCAAATTTTCATGCTTCAAAGATACAAATAACATGTTACAAAATGCAGGGTGTGACAGACCTACCCCCCTTACAAGAATCTCGTCCCCGAGATTCCTAAACTAGGGCTTAAAAGAGGTCGGGAAACTCGGATCTAAGATAGTCTTCTCGTTCCCAGGTTGCTTCTGCATCGGTGTGGTTGCTCCACTGGACCTTGAAGTACTTGATGGTACGGCTTCGCGTACGTCGTTCTGCTTCGTCCAGAATACGAATGGGCTTCTCGCGGTAGGTCAAATCAGGCTGCAGATCAATGGCTTGGTGATCCACATCCTTGTAGAGACTGGGCTTGTCCGGAACTTGGAGACATTTCCGGAGTTGTGACACATGGAATACATTGTGCACATCGGATAGCTCCGGTGGTAGTTCCAACTGATAAGCCACTTCTCCTCGTCGTGCAGTGATCTCAAAGGGTCCAATGAACCTTGGTGCGAGCTTCCCCTTGACATGGAAACGCTTGGTTCCCTTCAGAGGAGTTACCCGCAGGTACACATGGTCCCCGACATGGAAACTCATGTTCCGACGTCGAGTGTCAGCATAACTCTTCTGCCTTGACTTGGCTGCCTTTAATCGCTCTCTGACTAGTTGGACTTGCTCTTCTGCTGCGCGGAGAATATCCGGTCCAAAGACTAGTCCTTCTCCAGTCTCCGACCAATTGAGGGGTGTGCGGCATCTGCGTCCGTACAATACCTCAAATGGTGCCATCTGAAGGCTTGACTGGTAACTGTTGTTATAGGAGAACTCGGCAAAAGGGAGACAGTCTTCTCACTTGGCTCCATATGCCAGGACACAGGCTCGGAGCATGTCTTCGAGAATCTGATTGACTCGCTCTGTTTGACCTCCAGTCTGTGGGTGGAAAGCTGTGCTGAAAGACAACTTGGTTCCCAATGCTTCTTGGAACTTCTTCCAGAACCTTGAGGTGAACTGGGTTCCTCGATCTGACACAATCTCCTTGGGAACGCCGTGAAGACTTACGATTCGGTCGATGTAGAGAGCTGCCAACCGGTTGCCATCATAAGTGGTCTTGACATGAATGAAGTGGGCCACCTTGGTCAAATGATCAACTATGACCCAGATGGAGTCATGTCCTCTATTTGACCTTGGTAATCCAGTGATGAAGTCCATTCCGACTTTATCCCACTTCCACTCAGGAACCTTGAGTGGTTGAAGCAATCCAGCAGGTCGCTGATATTCAACATTTACTCTTTGGCACACATCACACTTTGCAACATAGGTTGCAATCTCTCTCTTCATACCGTTCCACTCAGAATCGTGCCTTCAAGTCTTGATACATCTTGGTTCCTCTGGGGTGGATGGAATACGGAGTGTCGTGGGCTTCTTGCAGAATCAGCGTCTTCAGCTCGGTGTTGTTTGGTACGCATAGGCGACCTTTGTACCAAACAATCCCGTGCTCGTCTTCTGAGAATCCTGGGGCCTTGCCCAGCTTCATCTTCCTCTTTATGCCTTCAATGCTTGCGTGTCCATCTTGAGCCTTCTTGACATCGTCCAGCAGGGTTGGTCTGACTTCCAAATGATCCAGAAATCCAGGGGTGACCAATTCCAAACTGAATTGTTCGATCTCCTTAAACAAGGCTGGCTGCCTTTCTTGAATAACGGCATTCAAAGAGCAAGCCTTCTTGCTTAAGGCATCGGCCACCACGTTGGCCTTCCCAGGGTGATACTGAACACTGAGGTCATAATCTTTGATGAGTTCCAACCATCTCCGCTGCCTCATGTTCAATTCCTTTTGGGTGAAAATGTACTTCAGACTTTTATGGTCTGTGTAGATCTCACACCGTTTCCCTAGTCGGTAATGCCGCCATGTCTTCAAGGCATGAACTACTGCCGCTAGCTCAAGATCGTGAGTAGCGTAGTTCTCCTCATGGGGTCGTAGCTGCTTGGAGAGGTATGCTATGACGCGGCCTTCTTGCATCAGAACGCTTCCCAATCCGGTTCGAGAGGCATCACAATATATCACGAACTCCTTGTGAATATCAGGTGTTGCCAGAACTGGGGCGGTGGTCAATCTCTTCTTGAGCTCTTGGAAGCTCTCTTCGCATTTTGGCGTCCACTTGAACTTCTTGTCCTTTTTGAGGAGCTGAGTCATTGGTCGTGCAATGCTAGAGAATCCTTCCACGAACTTGCGGTAATAGCCCGCTTGTCCGAGGAAGCTTCTGACTTCCTTGACGGTCGTTGGAGATTGCCATTGGGTCACAGCTTCGATTTTTGCAGGATCAACAGATAATCCTTCCTCGGTCAAGACATGACCTAAGAAACCAACTTTATGCAGCCAGAACTCACACTTGCTGAATTTGGCATACAGTTGATGCTCACGAAGCTTGTCTAGGACCATCCTCAGGTGCTGCTCGTGCTCTTCCTCCGACTTCGAGAACACAAGAATGTCATCAATGAAGACAACAACAAACTTGTCCAAATATTCCATGAAGACTTTATTCATGAGATACATGAAGTAAGCTGGGGCATTGGTCAACCCAAAAGACATGACCGTGCACTCGTACAGGCCATATCTGGTTACGAATGCCGTCTTCGGAATATCTTGGGGTCTGATCTTCAGCTGGTAATACCCAGATCTGAGGTCGATCTTGGAGAATACCTTGGCTCCGCTGAGCTGATCAAACAGATCTTCGATCTTGGGAAGTGGATACTTGTTCATGATTGTAACTTCATTGAGGGAACGATAGTCAATGCATAAGCGAATGGTACCGTCCCTCTTTGCCACAAACAGAACAGGAGATCCCCAAGGGGAGGCACTTGGGAGGATAAATCCCTTCCTTAGCTGCTCTTCTAGCTGCTTCTTCAACTCGGCTAATTCTTCCGTCCCCATTCTATAAGGCTTCTTATAGATGGGTCCTGCTCCGGGCACGAGCTCGATGATGAACTCAATGTCACGGTCAGGGGGCATTCCCGGTAGTTCATCCGAAAAGACATCAGGATACTCACATACCACCGGTACTCGATCTAGCCTAACTTCACACAGACAGTTGACTTTAGCGGCCTGAGCGGAAGAGGAGATGGGAGCAAACTTGACTTCGACTCCTTGGTCATTGGTCACAGTGACTGTCTGATTGGCACAGTCTAACAAGCCTTGGTTCTTACTGAGCCAATCCATCCCTAAGATCACATCCAAGCCTTGTGATCTCAGGATGATAAGGTCTGCTAGGAAATCTACACCGTTAATGGTAATACTGACTCCTTTACAGCCTATCTTGGTTCTCATCTCGGCTCCGGGGTTTTGTACCACCATAGGGTTATTCAGGGGTGTAGGGGTCATGCCACGTTTTAATGCAAATCTTTGAGTGACAAATGAATGCGTTGCTCCAGAATCAAACAAGACAGTTGCAGGTGCTGAGTTGACAAGGAACGTACCCAGCACGACGTCCGGGTCTTCCTGGGCTTCTTCAGCAGTGACGTGATTCACACGCCCCTTCCCATAGTTCGGTGGATTGCGAGGAGCTGGGTTCCTTGGTGGCATTCCACGGCCTTGTCCCTGGTTCTGCGCATTGGGGCGCGGGGCATCAGGCTTCTTGTTGGGGCACACCCTTGAGATGTGTCCGGGCTGACCACATCCAAAGCAAGTGACTTGGTTTGGATTGATCTTGTTGCCACAACTGGTATTGGGGTTGAAAGCTGGCCTGGGGTTGGCATACTGCTGAGGCTGAGGGTTGGCACGAGGTGCAGGAGCTCTTGGTTGCTGATAGGTTGGCTTGGCCAGGGCTGACTGCCACGGACGAGGCTTCTGGTTGCTGGAACTTCCCTTACTGACCAACTTGCGCTTGCGAGTGTCTTCCAAAGCACGCCGCTTGTCTTCAAGCATAAGTGCCTTGTTCACCAGGTCAGGGAAAGATGGGCAATCGCACACAACAAGCGAGTATTGCAGAGTCTTATTGAGGCCTTCCATGAAGCGCTCCCTTTTGGCAGCATCAGTGCTCACATCTTCAGGGGCATACCTTGACAGAATACTGAACTTCTGCATGTACTCCTTGACAGTGCCACTTCCTTGCTTCAGGGCTCGGAACTCGCGCTTTTTGATAGCCATGATTCCGGAAGGAATGTGGGCCTTGCGGAATTCTGCCTTGAAGTTAACCCAAGTGATGTCTTGTTCAGCATGCATGACCTTGAATCCATCCCACCAAGCTCTAGCAGTTCCCCCGAGGCAGTGGGCTGCATAAGCCACCTTCTCGCGATCTTCGGTGCATCCAACTAGTTCCAGAATTTCCTCAATGGAACGGACCCAGTCATCTGCATCCAGGGGTTCTGCAGTCTCGATGAAGGTTGGCGGTGCATGCTTCTTGAACTCTGCCAACGTGGAACGTCCATTGCCATTCCCCGCCGGCTGGCGGTTGTTGGTGACAGCTTGAGCAATCAGCTGAAGAGCTGCAGTGTTGGCTTGGCGTTCCTCTCGGAAATCTTGGAGAAGCTGAGCCATGTCCATGCTTGGAGGAGGTGGTGGTGGAGCTTGGTCGTTGGTTTGGTCGTGGCCTGCCTCTGGCTGAGAGGATGCTCCGGCTTCGGGCTGCTGGGTAGAGGTACCAGTACGAGTTACAATAGGCATCCTGTTGGAGCGGTAAAAGGTCTCATGACTCGGAAGAGGGAAAGCAAGATAGATGGGTGCCTAGTAAGGGGGTGGGTGTGACACTAAATCAAATCATGCAAGGGCCGAGAGGCCAAAACACATTCATTAAAATCCAAATGGGTGATGTAGTCGTTTACACATTCCCGAAGGAAGAATACGACATACATCCAGACACAACAAAAGCAAACACTAGATGGTTTCATATGAACCATACAAGGACTATACTGCGCATAGGGGTTACACGACCTATCCTACCGTAGGGGTTACAACTGGCATATCCGAGTAGCGAAAAATGCCTAAGCGGCGGAATGCTCGGTCGCGTATTCCGGCTCTTCTGGGTCTTCCTCCTTGTCTTCATCTGTCTGGGCTCCCTTGTCGCTTGAGGGAGTGGGGGAGTGGAGGAGTTGGATACGACGGTGCTTTGTCGGTGGTGCAGGGAAAAGCTTGCGATATTCCCTTGCCGTCATCCGGCGTCGCCGAGGTGGTTCTTCACCCTTGGAAGACACATCCTCGGAGGGCCTTCCGCCTCGGTATGCGATAGCGGATTGTCCAGAAGGTGCTCCTTCCTTCTTGATCCTGTTTGCCTTCTCTAGAGCTCGACGAAGAAGTGCCTTGGTCTTGTGAAGTTCTTCTCGAAGCTTCATTGATTCCGAGGCCAAGTCTTGTGCCAAGCTGTCGGCACACAGACTGAAGTAGGTCTGGAACCGAAGCGAGAGTCCTTCCTTCAGCGGAGGGGCTAGTGCGCTGCTTTCTTCGTCACCTTCCTTCCGGTAAGGTAAGAAGCGAGTTGCCATCTTGGCTGCCATCTCCGGAAGAAGCTCGCGGAGACGGGTTAATGCCTTGAGTGCAGCAGCCTCGACAGCGAGTGGTAGTGTTGCCATCTGGGGTCCCTCGAAGAACCAACTTGTGGGAGGATCGTTTGCCTTCACGATCACTTCCACATGGTACTCCACCTCAGTATCGCTCACCCAATGCTCAAGGTAGGTGAGAATGGGTGCTCGATGGAACTGACACTCCTGGAGGCTATCCTCGAGAAGTAAAGGAAACCCAGTGGTCAGGTGCTCTTCGGGTACAGCGGCCATCTACAAAGGTGGAATGGGAGAGGTTAATAAGCTGATGAAATCTCAGGTTTAGAAAAGAAGAGAGGTTCCGAAGGTTTTTGAAAAAGGGGTCTCATCTAAATAACGCCCATGCTAACTAAGGCTTCCTACAGTCAGGATGGCTCTGATACCAGCTCTGTGGGGACCCCGACTTAGAAGTCGAGATCACCGAATGCACGTGTACAGTGATCCCAGAGATCAATGCTCACTGAACACACAGAAGCTGAAATAACAAGAGTCTTCCATCCATACAAATAGTCTTGCACGAATTAAGGCCATTATGGCCAAGTCTTACATAGATAGAGCCTCACGGGCTGAATAGCAAATAACTCAAATAGCGGAAGTCTTCGATAACGGGTAGAACCCATGCCATCTGCCTTAACCCTACAGGCATTCTGACTGGGATAGCGTCCTAGTTCGCATGTTCGTCTCCAAAGAACTCTTCCTCATAATCCTGTTCTTCCATGCCTGGCCAATTAAATAACCAGTGGCAAGCCAATGAGTACTTTGAATGTACTCGCAAGCAACCCATGATGTGGTTCAAAGTAACAATGCAATTGAATAATAATGATCAATCTAGCAAGGCTAGAACAACATACTACTATCAAGTTTATGCATGAATAACCTCGCGTAACCTCGAAGATAGGTTACCGATATCAACATGAATATGATTCAACTCATCGAGTCAAGTCACCATCCTTGACTTATCACACACATTCCAACACCGATGAAGTAAAATTCTGGACATAGTTTAAGTAGCACCACCCAACTGTCCATGACCGTGGACACGGCTATTCGAATAGTTTTACACTCTGCAGAGGTTGCGCACTTTACCGACAAGATCCGGGGAACTTCCGTGTCATCCACGACCCGCGGTACCTCAAGTACCCGGGGTAAGCATCCTGTCATTACCTTTCCTTAGACGACACTAACATAGAGTCCACTCGTTGGTACACGGCCCTCGGGTACAAACAATAGATCACGGGACTTGCCCTAATTTCAATGTCACGCGTACCCGAAGGGACCAACGGTGTGTCCGGTGCCCTGTGAAAACAGTCATGGTCGTCTATCCAAGCACGACCCCGTCCCGGGAAAGACCTCAAGTCTTCCCGTCACTAGTAATGCGGGCACCATGCTAATATCGACCTAAGTAATCAATAAAGACCCGTCCCATAAGGGGTAGTGTGGTTGCACATGTTTGGTTGGGACGGTAGTCACACATAAATCTAATCCATCATTCCACCATTGTCGGTGTACTAAGATAGGGGTACCTTAGTACCCCAACTTGTGCACGGGCAGTAGCAGCTTCCCGTGGCAGGGTTTACCACTTGCTCGCCGGAAACTTTTCTGGTCCCTATAAAGCCATTCAAAAACAAAGTATACAAGACAGAAGATCAAGACCCCGGCAAGTGGGGCTTGCCGGGAAGGCCGTCCCAGGCTCAAGATTATCACATTAACACAAGACCCTGGCAAGAGGAGCTTGCCAGGAAGACCAGAAGACTTCATCTCAGAAGCCATGCCTCGGCGCACCCTGCGCCTCGGCAGGGCCCGGGGAGCGACAAGCTTTCGGGCCCGGCAAGACCAAGACCCCGGCAAGGTGCTTGCCGGGGGGAAGCCTGCGCTGTGTGCTCGCGCTCCAGCTCATCTGCCCACGCGTCGCCCTGGGGGCCTTCCAGGGACGCGTGGCGGACGGCTGTGCAGCCTGGGGCACACGGTGGCAACCCACGGTGACGAGGCTACCACCGTGTCGAATGAAGACGCATGGACGGGTGCTTTTGGGGTCGACGGTGACGGGCATTTAAGGCCCTTGTCCCCCACTGTCAAGGTTAGGTGAAGACCACTGTTCATCCACTGTTCATGCACTGTTCCCGCACTGTTACGACTACCACCAAAGTTACATTTCTACCCTCCTCTACGTTGACACCTGTCGGTGACCCCTTGGGCTATAAAAGGAGGCCCATGCACAACGTAGAAAGGGTTTGGAATCTAGACAGCTCTCTTGCTCGGGGTAGCTAGTTCTTCAAGCTCCCGAGCCCAAGAACTCAATATAATCTAAGCAGGAGTAGGGTTTTACGCGTCCGCGCAGCCCGAACCTAGGTAAACTGCCCGTGTGTGCTCCTCGATCCGCTCTTTGTGCTCCCTCCGCTCCCTTACCGCAACGTACAAGGGGCTCCGGTCCCATAGGTGCTCGTGGTGGACAGTTTCCCCCGACATCTTTGGCGCGCCAGGTAGGGGGCGTCGAGGTTGTGCGAACCTGATCCGGCGCTCACGCGGGCGCATTCTTCATCATCCTCTCCAGCTTCATCAACTTCATCAGCAACAACAGCATGGCCCCGAAGAAGAAGGCTTCGGAGGTCGCATGCCCGTCTGCGTCGATTCCCCCGCCACCAGAACCAACGGTGGGTGGAGGAGACGCCGGCGGAAGGGTGGTCGCCGGTGAGGAAACTCACGGCACCGCCAAGTCCAAGGACAAGACGGATGACCGGGCAAACTCCAAAGCCTCGGTCTCCGTAGATGCACCACGACCATCTCAGCAGACGACAGGCCAGCAGCGCCGTGGTACAGGAGGTACCATCCGCTTGCTGGGCCAAGGACAAGCCGGAGGATCGCGGGACGCTCAAGGCCATCGTCCTGGCACGAGCAAGGCGCGGTCGCCGGGACGAGAGACTGCTCCTTCTAACCCTGTTAGAAGTCTGAGCATATCTCGCTCCTCGCACCGCTCGCCGCCGCTCCCCTCCTCTCCAGCAGAAGCTCTCGCAAGAGCGCAACTGCTCCTCGATTTCCCTCCAGCGGCAGACAAGGCCGAAGACTGGAGGGTGACGATCCAAAGCCTCATCGCCTTTGCCAACAACGACACGCCGCAGCAGCCGCCGACCTCGCGGCCACGGCAAGTCGACCAGACGAAGGCCGACGACGACAAGACCGCCGGGGGTGCAACCACCGTGCACTCCCCGCCGCGGAAACAGAAGACGCCTCCTCGCCGGATCAACGTCGACGACGACTCCACGGCGTCGTCGGATCCGCGGGCTCGTCGGGACCAGCGCCAAGTCCTTGACGATCGGCGGCAAGAAGACGCTCGGACGACGATCGAGCGCCGATGAGAAGCCCGGCGACAATCGGATCAGCGCGCTGGGACCGCTGTCGACACGCACGCGCCCGGTGAGCCAGGCGACTTGCCGTACGCGGTAGGTTGCCCTGCGTTTACCCGTGAGCTGCGGTGCGTCCAGTGGCCCAGCATGAAAAACTTCAAGCCCGACGTACCGGAGAAGTACGACGGCAAGACGCACCCCTCGGAGTTCCTCAGCATCTACACCATCGTGGTGCAAGCTGCCGGGGGGCGCGACGAGAAGATACTAGCTAATTACTTTCCGCTGGTGCTTAAGCCAAACGTCCGTTCTTGGCTTATGCACTTGCCGGAAGGCTCCATTTCTTCGTGGGCAGATTTGTGCCACCAATTTGTGGGCGCCTTCACGGGCGGCCACAAACCCCACAGCCAGGAGAGTGATCTCCACATCTTGGCCCAGAAGGAAGGAGAACCCCTGCGCAAGTACATTCAACGGTTCAGCCGCGTGCAGCACAATATCCCTGACGTCCACCCCGCCGCGGTTATCAGCGCGTTCCACCAGAACGTGCGTAACTGTCGCATGCGGGAAGAGATGGCCATGACCAAGATACGGGATGTCAGCGAGCTCTATGCTCTGGCTGACAAGTGCGCGCGCGCCGAAGAGGGGAGGAGACTCCCCGGGGAGGATGCTGGCGCAGGAGGAATCGACAGCGAGGATGCCGCCCCGGCAAAGAAGAGCCGGCGGCGGAACAATAGAAAGAAGAAGAGCAAGGAAGTGCTGGTCGTCGAGCAGTCCGGCAAGGAGGCTCCCACCAAGAAGGCACAGGCTGGCAGCTCCGGCAAGGAGCTTGCCCCTGTGGCGGCAGCCGACAAGCAGGACGGCTCCGACAAGCAATACTGGAAGATACACCGAACCAAGGTCCACGACCTTTCGAACTGCAAACGAGTCGAGTACCTCGTAGAGCAGCAGAAAGCTGAATACGAGCGGCGCAACAAAGAGAAGGCCCAAGGTGGCGGAGGAGAGCCAAGCAAGAAGCGGCCATTCAATGCCGGGGAGGACGACGCGGCAAAGCCAAGCAGCGGCAAGGTGATCGACCTCCCCGGGGCCGCGACAAGGATGAGGAGGAAGACGACGACGACGACATGGAGGAAGGTGATAACAGCGAGCAGGAGTTCCAGAAGGCCACAGAAGTTCTGTGTGTCGACGGAGGCGCCTCTCTGCACACTTCCCACCGCCAACTCAAGCAGTGGGTGCAGGAAGTAAACGCAGCTGAGCCGCCCGTTGAGTCACACAGGCTCCTGAAGTGGTCCAGCACGCCCATCATTTTTGATCTTGAGGATCACCCTGACCGCACCACTACGGTCGGGTGCTTGCCAATGTTGGTCTCACCAACCATCCGCAACCTCAAGGTCACCAAAATTTTGGTTGACGGCGGGGCCGGCCTGAACTTGATCTCCTCGGCTGTGATCAAGAAACTCCAGATCCCAGACGGCGAGCTCAAAGAAACCGGTTCGTTCCAAGGAATAAACCCGGGAAGGAGCAAGCCGAAGGGGAAGATTACTTTGCCAGTGACCTTTGGCGGGGAGCTCAACTTCAGGACAGAGAGGATAACCTTTGACGTGGCCGATATCCCATTGCCATACAATGGGATACTTGGACGTCCTGCCCTCGCCAAGTTCATGGCAGCTTCCCACTACGCCTACAATGTACTCAAGATGCCGGGGCCGATAAGCGTCATCTCTGTCCCTGGCGACAAGAAGGACGCGCTTATCTGCGCCGACAAGATATACCGGGATGCAGCAGCCGCAGCGGAGAGCAACACACTTGCCGCTGAAGCTCTCGGGGGGAAGAAGACCAAGACAAAGTCCGGCAAGTGCTCTGGGGCCCACTCCGGCAAACGCACCTCTTCGGAGTGCTGCGCTGCTGTCGAGGACATCCCATCGAGCTCCACCGGCAAGTGCAAGAAGGGAATGGCCGCTCCACCGGCAACCAAGAAGGTGTCCGCCAAGGAGGACGGCACTGGTGGTACCTTCACCATCAGTGCTACACTTGACAACAAATAGGAAAGCGCGCTCGTTGCCTTCCTGCGGGCGAATGTCGATGTGTTTGCGTGGCAACCATCTGACATCCCGGTGTTCCCAGGAAGGTAATTGAGCACAAGCTTGCTGTTTGTCCTCATGCGCGACCCGTCAAGCAGAAGGTCAGGAAGCAAGCAGTGGAGCGCCAAGAATTCATCGCCGAAGAGATAAAGAAGCTAGAAGCAGCAGGCCTGGTTAGAGGCGTGATCCATCCCACGTGGTTAGCAAACCCAGTTGTCGTGCGTAAGGCCAACGGGAAGTGGAGACTGTGTATAGACTTCACTGATGTGAATAAAGCATGTCCCAAGGATCCATTTTCCTTGCCGCGCATTGACCAGATTGTTGACTCCACTGCCGGATGTGAGCTGCTTTCCTTCCTTGATGCATATTCAGGCTACCATCAGATATTCATGGCCAAGGAAGATGAAGAGAAGACTGCATTCATTACTCCATGCGGCACGTATTGCTTCATACGCATGCCCTTTGGATTGAAGAATGCAGGCTCAACATTTGCAAGGGTGGTGCACATTGCTTTTGAGCCACAGATACACAGAAATGTGGAAGCCTACATGGATGATATGGTGGTCAAGAGTAAGAGCAAAGATACCCTGATCCAGGATTTAGAGGAAACATTTGCAAATCTGCGCAAGATCCAGCTCAAGTTGAACCCCGAGAAGTGCGTCTTCGGAGTCCCTTCCGGCAAGCTTCTCGGGTTCTTTGTGTCCCAGAGGGGGATTGAAGCCAATCCTGATAAGATAAAAGCCATCGAGCAGATTGAAGCCCCGAAGCGCGTCAAGGACGTAAGGAGACTTGCTGGTTGTGTGGCTGCCCTCAGCAGGTTCATTTCAAAATCTGCAGAGCGCGCCCTGCCTTTCTTCAAAATCCTGAAAAAGGCGGGTCCTATGAAATGGACTCCGGAAGCGGAGGCAGCGCTGCAGGATTTGAAAGGATACCTGTCCTCCACTCCAATACTTGTCGCACCTAGACACAAGAGAAGTTGCTGCTGTACTTAGCGGCAACCAATCAAGTGGTTAGTGCTGCGTTAGTAGCGGAAAGGGAGGCAGAGGAAGAGCCCACACCTCCGGCAAGCGAATCCAGCGACAAGCAGGGGGCTCCACCGGCAAGCTCTGGCCCCGACAAGGACAACTCTACGCAGGAGCAAGTAGAAGTGCGAAGAAGGATGGTGCAGCGCCCAGTGTACTTCGTAAGTTCCCTCTTGCAGGGGGCTAGATCGAGGTACTCTGGGGTGCAAAAGTTGCTTTTCGGTCTCCTCATGGCCTCGAGAAAGCTGCGCCATTACTTCCAAGCACATGAGATAACATTGGTCACTCGCTTTTCGTTGAAGAGGATATTGCAGAATCCAGAAGCAACAGGCAGGATCGTCGAGTGGGCACTGGAGCTGTCGAGCTTTGGTCTTAAGTTTGAGAGTACTTCAACCATACGGAGCAGAGCTTTGGCAGAATTCATAGCTGAATGGACCCCAACACCGAATGAAGAAGTTCCAGAGACAAGCGCCCCCGTACAAGAAGCAAGCAGCGAATGGGTAATGTACTTTGATGGTGCCTTCTCGCTGCAAGGCGCTGGTGCCGGCGTGGTACTCATAGCGCCCACCGGAGAGCGCCTCAAGTATGTTATCCAGATGCACTTTCCCAAGGAACAAGCGACAAACAATACTGCTGAGTATGAAGGTCTGCTTGCCGGCCTCAGGATTGCAGCCGAACTTGGGATCAAGAAGTTGATTGTGCGGGGAGATTCATAGTTGGTGGTCCGACAAGTAAATAAGAGTTACCAGAGCCCTTTGATGGAAGCTTATGTAGATGAAGTGAGGAAGCTTGAAGAGCACTTTGAAGGACTGCAAATGGAGCACGTCCCGAGAGCTCAGAATGATATTGCAGATGGCCTTTCAAAGTGTGCTACAATGAAGTTACCTGTGGAACCAGGGACCTTCCTGCTCAAGCTAACTCAGCCATCCGTTACACCATCAATCGGGAAAAGCAAGAATAGAAAGTTGGTCTCCGACGACTACTTGCCGGCGGATCTCCCTGAAACCGCCGCCAAGGTCCCCAAGATCAACGACCAAAACGCTGAGGAACAGTTTGCTCCTGCAGACCCAAGGGTCTGTACAGTTGAAGCAAACGTTCCCGACAAGCCTTGCCCCGGCAGGCTTGCCGGGGAACCATCAGCTCCGGCAGAGCCAGAGGTTCTTGCCGTAGAAGCTGAGGTTCCCGCAGCGGCCCTCATGCCTTTAGTCCTTGCCGTTGAGCCTCGGGCTCCGGCATGGGCACAGCAGATCGTCCGTTTTCTGCAAACTGGAGAACTTCCCGACGACCCAGCAGAGATAGAGAAAATAACCAGGCAGTCAAGTATGTACCAGTTCGTGGACAATGAACTGTACAGAAGGAGACTCAATGGCGTCAGGTTGAAGTGCATTTCCAGAGAAGATGGACGGAAGCTGTTGGCAGAAATACATGGAGGCATATGTGGCCACCACATTGGTGCAAGGGCACTTGCCGGGAAAGCTTTCCGGCAAGGGTTCTTTTGGCAAGAAGCCCTCCAAGATGCAATTGCACAAGTAACCAAGTGTGAAGCGTGCCAGTTCCATGCCAAGCAAATTCATCAGCCAGCTCAAGCTCTCCAGACGATCCCTTTGTCCTGGCCCTTCTCGGTCTGGGGGCTCGATATCCTCGGCCCCTTCCCCCGCGCTGTCGGGGGCTTTGAGTACTTCTACATTGCAATCGACAAGTTTACAAAGTGGCCAGAAGTGGAACCAGTGAGAAAGGTGACAGCACAGTCAGCAGTCAGGTTCTTCAGGTCAATTGTTTGCCGTTTCGGAATCCCTAACAGGATCATCACCGACAACGGCACGCAGTTTACAAGTCGCACCTTCATGCAGTACGTCCAAGACCTTGGCGCCAAGGTCTGCTTCGCTTCTGTTGCTCACCCGAGGAGCAATGGCCAAGCGGAGAGGGCCAATGCTGAAGTGCTGTGCGGACTCAAGACAAGAACCTTTGACAGGTTGCGCAAGTGCGGAAGAAACTGGATAGAGCAGTTGCCGGCGGCTCTTTGGTCAATCAGAACGACACCAAGTCAAGCCACCGGACAGACACCCTTTGCCCTTGTCTATGGGGCAGAGGCAGTTCTCCCCACGAAACTCGTATACGGATCTCCTCGAGTGCTCGCTTATGATGAGCTCGAGCAAGAGCAACTGCGACAAGATGATGCATTGATCCTCGAGGAGCAACGTCTCCAGGCTGCTGTACGAGCTGCTCGATACCATCAAGCCTTGCGCCGCTATCATAGCCGCGAGGTTAAGGCCAGGAGTCTCGAGGAAGGCGACCTTGTTCTTCGGCGTGTTCAGTCCGCCAAGAATTCCAACAAGTTGACGCCGAAGTGGGAAGGCCCTTATCGGGTGAGACAAGTCACAAGGCCCGGCGTTGTCCGCCTTGAGACCGAAGAAGGCTTACCGGTGAGCAACTCCTGGAACATAGAGCATCTTCGCAAGTTTCACCCATAAGGCGCGGTTGCCGTGATCCGCTCCGGCAACCACCTTTTGTACGAGTATTGCCGCTGCGCATGTAAACCTTTGTACAAAGTCGGGCGCAGATCCCGTGCATCAGTAAAGCTTTTGTGTTTCACGCTATTTGCCTTTTCCATGCTTTTCTTTGTTATTTGCATGCATTGTTTGGCATCATGTGCAACACACATACACGGCAAGCATTAGCACGCCGGGAGGCCCTATACTTGTTTTCCCTCTTCTTTTTCTTTCCCTCTTAAGCAGAAGGAACGTTCCTCGCGCACAAGTTTGCCGGGGGGGGAAGGAGGTGGAGGATGAACCAAGTGTTGTTCAAGAAAGAGAAGCTTGCCGGAGAACAAACAGATTATGAAAGCTAAGTTACCAGAATTTGAGCAGTTCAAATTTTTAAATTTTAGCTATCTTCCTTGAACAACCACACTTTGTATGGTAAACCTGTGCGCGGAGGAACCTACCCGTGGCTAGCCGCACCCTTACTTTGTTTTCGAGTACGCTCAACGACTTAAGTGAGCTGCGACAAGTGTCGCGCCCTTGCTTCGTTTTCGAGTTTGCTCAGCAAGCTAAGTGCGTTGCGACTAGCTGCGGCAAGGTTACTTGCCGGTAAGGCCTTTGCCAGCAGGCTGCTCAGAGTCCAGCGCTCAGCGCTCGCGGCAAGGGCCTCCTGCCGGCAAGTTTCCTAAAAGCGTAGGGTAAAAAGCATACAAAGTAAAGGACCAAAGCAAGGGAGATAACACTGCATTGATTGATCAAAATAAGATAATATATTACAGAGATAACTTGTCGCAATGACTGATAGATTCATGTTCATGGCGCACTTTGCAGCAGCAAAGAAAATAGAAGGAAAGAGGCATAATCTACGCGGTCGCCTTCACACCTAGAGATCTTGTTCACCTTGGCGACGATGTGGGCGACCTGCGCCTTCAGCGCCTCCAGATCTGCGTCGTCCGGCAAGCTGCGGAGGACGTTGACAAGATTAATGTCAGGATTGCGGTAGACGATCTTCGTCAAGACACGCTCCAAGGTGCCCGCGCAGAGCTGACGCGACTCCTCGGCCAGCTGCGCGGGAAGCTTCTCCTGCAGCCGTGCAAGCGCCGGCGCGATTCCTCTGAAGAAGAGGCTTAACTTGGCGCTGTGGGGAGATTCTGGTCCGGAGAGTACACGAGGTGCTCCACCCTCAGCGCCATCAGCTCCTTGTCGATGTTAGCAGCAGAGGTGACCAGGTCGTCGGTCCACTGCTCCACGGCCCGGCTGAAGTTGTTCGCTGAAGTGGCGGCGATCTCCACTAGGCCTCGTTCCTTGCGGAGCTCGTCCTTCAGCTTCGTTTCGCGGTCCCGGGCAGCGTCAAGTGAATCAGTCAAAGTGGAGACCTTCAACTCCAAATCAGCGATTGAATCTTTGGCAGCAGTAAGCTCGTCGCCTTTCTTGGAGAGGCGTACCTGCAAGTCGGAGTTTGTGTGGGCATCCTTCTCGCGCTCCACATTGAGCGCGGTGACCCTGTCCTCACTCGCCTTCAGGTACCGCTCCAGCTGTTCAACCTTGAGCTCCAGGTCCCTCTTGGCGGTTTCCGCGGCAGCTGCGGCTTCCTTTGCCTCCTTCAGGGCCCCGCCAAGAGCCTGCTCCCAGGCGGTGAGCTCGTCGTCATGGGCGTCGAGCTCAACCTTCCGCTGGTTGAGCACCCCCTCCCGCCGAGACAACTCCTCGGCGGCCAGCCGCTGCCGCTCTTCGGCCTCAGCCTTCTCCAGGAGGAAGGCTTGCTGCTCTTCGGCAAGCCCTTCTCGCTCCTCCGCCAAGTTGCGGAGGGCTGCCTGGTTGGCGGCGCGGAGTTCGGCGGCGCGCTTCTCCAAGTCCACTCCAGCCTTGGCGGCAAGAGCTTCCCGGGAGTCCAGCTTCGCCTGCCTGGCCCGGTAAAGGGCCAGGAGCCGGCGAAGTAGTTTCTCCTCTTCGGGCTCGTCGCTCCCGCCAGGCGCTTCGACAATCTTCAACCCCGCGGAGGCGAGGACCTCTCCATCAAAGGTCTCTCCCTCCACGGGGGCTCGCGACGAGGACCCCCAAGGGACTTGTATGAAGACCCCGTTGGGGGCCTCAAGATAGACGCCTGGCTGCTCCTTGGCTGCGGAGGGGTCGGCGGCCGGTGCAGCGCTTGACGCTCCTGCTGCCTCCGGGCCCGCAGTGTGGTCGCCGTCCCTCTCCCTGGCCGCGGTATCTGCGGTCGGGGCAGTCTCCTCGGCAGCGGGCTCGTCGGCTCCAGCCATGCCCTCAGTGGCAGTGGCGTTGCCGTCGCCGCCGTGCACCTCCTCCTCGACGGTGACCTCCGTCTCCATCCGCTCCGGGGGAGGAGGATCTAACAGAAGAAGAAGGAAAGAAAAGATCAAGCAAATATCCAAAAAGACAAGTCCAAGAAGAAGAAGCTACAAGACTCACCTTCGCGGACCTCTTCGACGACAGGCTCCCTCGCCGGGGAGTCCTCCCTTGGCGGTGGAGCGGTGGCCCCTGCTGGCGGAGAGCCGCCCGCGCCCTCCCTTGGCGGGGTGGCCACCCTTGTCGGGCTGCTCACCCTTGTCGGGCTACCCGCCCTTGGCGGGGAGCCCGTCCTTGGCGGAGCGCTCTCCCTCGCCGGGGAGCTCGCCCTTGGCGGGGAGGGTGGAACCTGCGGCTCGTCGGGAGTAGTCTCCGGGCGCTCCTGCGGCTGCAGCTCCACTTCTGCACAAGACCAACAAGACAACAAGATGTTAGTACAAGCTGAAACCTCAAGCACGCCCGACGAACAAAAAATCCAAAACCCAGACTTACGCTGGGGGCTGCGCTGGGGGCTGCTCCTCGGAGCAGCGGGTTGATCCGGCAAGTTCGTCGCCGGTGCGTCCCCTGCCGCCGCGACGGGCGAGTCGTCTTCGACCTCAACCACGGGGATCTTGGCCCTCTTCGCCAGCCGCTGGGTCAGGGTCCTACAAGCAAAGCAAGGACAAGATCAGAATCATCAAAGAAAGAATCAAGACAGAATCGAAGAAGTTACAAATTACAAATACTTACTCCTCTTCCTCGTCGTCGTCGGAGCTGAGGGCGGGGAAATCGAACTCCACCTAAGTTGCTCCCGCGCGAGGAGCAGGAGGGGAAGGCTCCCTCGGGCGCTTGGCGGTCTCCGGGGCTGGAGGCTGCGAAGACCCAGCCTCCGTTGGTGCTGAGGCCCGAGGAGTAGGCGGAGCGGCTGTTTCGCTCCGGGAGGATCCTCCTCCGCTTGGCGCTGGTGCGCTAGGCGCCGCCGTCGCGGTTTGGCTCGCACTGGTGGTGCGCGTCCCCCGGCGAGTAGGCTGCTGTCGGGGCGCCTGCGTCCTCGTCGATGTAGCCGCCTTGCGGAGGCGCTTCAGCGGTGCTTGCTTAGGACTTGCCGGAGGTGGGGAGTTCTCCGAAGACGAGGAGGCGTCGTCGTCAAGCCCCAGAGATCCACCGGTGTCTTCATCGGCCTCGACGTCCTCCTCCTTCCCGGCAGGCCCGCTGGATCCAGCACCATGTCCTGCGGCCCCGCTCCCTCCGGTGGCCCCGCTCCCTCCGGCGGCTCTGCTCCCTCCGGCAACCTCGCCTCCTGCGGCGGCCTCGCTCACAATCCCGGGAATCCCGGCATGCCTCAGGGAAGGAACCCCGGCAAGCTCGTCGGGCGGAAGCCTGAGCAGTCTGCGGATCTCTGCCTCCTCTGCTTGGCACGCCTCGTCCGCGGCCTGCGCCTTGTCGACGGTGAATCCGAAATCTCCAGCCGCTGCGGCTGCGGCGGCCTCTTCCATCCGGGAAGCGATATAGGCTATATCCCGCTCCGTGGTGGCCCGAGTGAGACCCTTGTTCTCCTCGGTGTTCTTGGGCACCTCGACCAGATTATCAAAGAAACTCAGAATTGCGTCTGGCGGAGGCTCTATCCAGGTGGGGTCGACGCCGTGAGAATCACACGCGGGCATCATCGCGCGCAAGGAGTCCCGGGCAGTGCTGTTGCACAACGGCACCACTCCCCGGGGAGATCTAAACCACTCCGGATGGGCCGGGTCATGCTTGAAGAGCTCCCGGACCATCCCCTTCAGCTCCAAAGCAGTGAAGTTGAAGTTCAATCCCGGGCGCAGCCTCATAATGTCCGCCGCATTGCCGAATTCCCATGCTGGCCTTTTCCTTTCTTGTTAAGGGGCAATGCGGCGGCGGAGGAAATCTGCCCCTACCTCTCCAATGGTCAATTTGGCTACCCGGAGGCGAAGTATCCTGATAAGGGCGATGTTGAGCTTGCCGTCCTCCGGGGCCAACTCGCTTCAGTCTTTGCCGCACACGATGGCTGTTGTGCGCGGCGCAGTAAAAGGCTCCGGCTGGTCCTCCACTGAAGGAAATATGCCCTAGAGGCAATAATAAAGTTGTTACTTATATTTCCTTATATCATGATAAATGTTTATTATTCATGCTAGAATTGTATTAACCGGAAACTTAGTACATGTGTGGATACATAGACAAAAACAGTATGTCCCTAGTATGCCTCTACTAGACTAGCTCATTGATCAAAGATGGTTATGTTTCCTAGCCATAGACATGAGTTGTCATTTGATCAACGGGATCACATCATTAGGAGAATGATGTGATGGACAAGACGCATCCGTTAGCATAGCACTATGATCGTTTAGTTTTACTGCTATTGCTTTCTTCATGACTTATACATGTTCCTATGACTATGAGATTATGCAACTCCCGAATACCGTAGGAACACCTTGTGTGCTATCAAACGTCACAACGTAACTGGGTGATCATAAAGATGCTCTACAGGTGTCTCCGAAAGTATTTGTGGTGTTGGCATAGATCAAGATTAGGATTTGTCACTCCGAGTGTCGGAGAGGTATCTCTGGGCCCTCTCGGTAACACACATCACAATAAGTCTTGCAAGCAAAAGACTAATGAGTTAGTCATGAGATGATGTGTTACGGAATGAGTAAAGAGACTTGCCGGTAACGAGATTGAACTAGGTATAGAGATACCGACGATCGAATCTCGGGCAAGTAACATACCGATGACAAAAGGAACAACGTATGTTGTTATGCGGTTTTGACCAATAAAAGATCTTCATAGAATATGTAGGAGCCAATATGAACATCCAGGTTCCGCTATTGGTTATTGACCGGAGATGAGTCTCGGTCATGTCTACATAGTTCTCGAACCCGTAGGGTCCGCACGCTTAACGTTTGATGACGATCGGTATTATGAGTTTATGAGTTTTGATGTACCGAAGGTAGTTCGGAGTCCCGGATGAGATCACAGACATGACGAGGAGTCTCGGAATGTCCGAGACATAAAGATTGATATATTGGACGACTATATTCGGACACCGGAAGTGTTCCAGAAAAGTTTCGGATTTAACGGGATTGCCGGAGGGGGTTACCGGAACCCCCTACGAAGGGGGATGGTCCATAGTGGGCCTTAAGCGAAAGAGAGAGGCAGCCCATAGGGCTGGCCGGCGCCCCACCTAGGGTTCCTAGTTGGACTAGGATTGGGGGGCGCCACCTCTCCCTCTTTTCCTTTCCCTCTCTTCCTTCTTTGGTGATTCCTACTAGGAATAGGATTGCAATCCTATTCCTAGTAGGATTGCTCCTCTAGCCGCACCAAACAAGGGCCGGCCGGCCTCCCCCCTTGCTCCTTTATATACGGGGGCAGGGGGGCACCCAAGGACACACAAGTTGAATTGTTTTAGCCGTGTGCGGTGCCCCCCTCCACAGAAACACATCTCGGTCATACCGTCGCAGTGCTTAGGTGAAGCCCTGCGCCGGTGAATACATCATATCCGTCACCACGCCGTCGTGCTGACGAAACTCTCCCGTGAAGCTCAACTGGATCAAGAGCTCGTGGGACGTCATCAAGCTGAACGTGTGCTGAACGCGGAGGTGCCGTACGTTCGGTGCTTGATCGGTTGGATCGCGAAGAAGTTCGACAACATCAACCGCGTCACTTGACGCTTCCGCTCCCGGTCTACGAGGGTACGTAGACACACTCTTCCCTCTCGTTGCTATGCATCTGGTAGATAGATCTTGCGTGATCGTAGGAAAATTTTAAAATACTACGTTCCCCAACAGTGGCATCATGAGCCAGGTCTATGCGTAGATGATATGCATGAGTAGAACACAATGAGTTGTGGACGATACTAGTCATACTGCTTACCAGCATGTCATACTTTGCTTCGGCGGTATTGTGAGATGAAGCGGCCCGGACCGACATTACGCGTACGCTTACGCGAGACTGGTTTCACCGTTACGAGCACTCGTTGCTTAAAGGTGACTGGCGGGTGTCTGTCTCTCTCACTTTAGCTGAATCAAGTGTGGCTACGCCCGGTCCTTGTGAAGGTTAAAACAGCACATACTTGACGAAACATCGTTGTGGTTTTGTATGCGTAGGTAAGAACGGTTCTTGCTAAGCCCGTAGCAGCCACGTAAAACTTGCAACAACAAAGTAGAGGACGTCTAACTTGTTTTTGCAGGGCATGTTGTGATGTGATATGGTCAAGACATGATGAGTTATACGGTTTTGTATGAGATGATCATGTTTTGCAATGTTATCGGCAACTGGCAGGAGCCATATGGTTGTCGCTTTATTGTATGAAATGCAATCGCCATGTAATTGCTTTACTTTATCACTAAGCGGTAGCGATAGTCGTAGAAGCAATAGTTGGCGAGACGACAACGATGCTACGATGGAGATCAAGGTGTCGCGCCGGTGACGAAGGTGATCATGACGGTGCTTTGGAGATGGAGATCAAAAGCACAAGATGATGATGGCCATATCACGTCACATATTTTGATTGCATGTGATGTTTATCTTATTATGCTTCTTATTTTGCTTAGAACGACGGTAGCATTATAAGATGATCCCTTACTAAATTTCAAGGTATAAGTGTTCTCCCTGAGTATGCACCGTTGCGAAAGTTCGTCGTGCCGAGACACCACGTGATGATCGGGTGTGATAAGCTCTACGTTCAAATACAACGGGTGTAAGCCAGTTTTGCACACGCAGAATACTCGGGTTGAACTTGACGAGCCTAGCATATACAGATATGGCCTCGGAACACTGGAGACCGAAAGGTCGAGCGTGAATCATATAGTAGATATGATCAACATAAGATGTTCACCATTGAAAACTACTCCATCTCACGTGATGATCGGACATGGTTTAGTTGATTTGGATCACGTGATCATTTAGATGACCCAACGGTATGGCCGAGGTGTGTTTCTGTGGAGGGGGGCACCGCACACGGCTATCATCTAAGTTCGAAGGAGCCAATATGAACATCCAGGTTCCGCTATTGGTTATTGACCGGAGATGAGTCTCGGTCATGTCTACATAGTTCTCGAACCCGTAGGGTCCACACGCTTAACGTTTGATGACGATCGGTATTATGAGTTTATGAGTATTGATGTACCGAAGGTAGTTAGGAGTCCCGGATGAGATCACGGACATGACGAGGAGTCTCGGAATGTCCGAGACATAAAGATTGATATATTGGACGGCTATATTCGGACACCGGAAGTATACCGGAAAAGATTCGGATTTATCGGGAATGCCGGAGGGGGTTACCGGAACCCCCTACGAGAGGGGATGGTCCATAGTGGGCCTAAAGGGAAAGAGAGAGGCAGCCCATAGGGCTGGCCGGCGCCCCCACCTAGAGTTCATAGTTGGACTAGGATTGGGGGGGGGGGGGGCGCCACCTCTCCTATTCCTTTCCCCCTTCTTCCTTTCGGTGAATCCTACTAGGAATAGGATTGCAATCCTATTCCTAGTAGGACTCCTTCCCTAGCCGCACCAGGAAGGGCCGGCCGGCCTCCCTCCCCTGCTCCTTTATATACGGGGGCAGGGGGGCACCCAAAGACACACAAGTTGAATTGTTTTAGCCGTGTGCGGTGCCCCCCTCCACAGAATCACACCTCGGTCATACCGTCGCGGAGCTTAGGCGAAGCCCTGCGCCGGTGAACACATCATATCCGTCACCATGCCGTCGTGCTGACGAAACTCTCCTGTGAAGCTCAACTGGATCAAGAGCTCGTGGGACGTCATCAAGCTGAACGTGTGCTGAACGCGGAGGTGCCGTACGTTCGGTGCTTGATCGGTTGGATCGCGAAGAAGTTCGACAACATCAACCGCGTCACTTGACGCTTCCGCTCCCGGTCTACGAGGGTACGTAGACACACTCTTCCCTCTCGTTGCTATGCATCTGGTAGATAGATCTTGCGTGATCGTAGGAAAATTTTAAAATACTACGTTCCCCAACAGTGGCATCATGAGCCAGGTCTATGCGTAGATGATATGCACGAGTAGAACACAATGAGTTGTGGGCGATACTAGTCATACTGCTTACCAGCATGTCATACTTTGCTTCGGCGGTATTGTGAGATGAAGCGGCCCGGACCGACATTACGAGTACGCTTACGCGAGACTGGTTTCACCGTTACGAGCACTCGTTGCTTAAAGGTGACTGGCGGGTGTCTGTCTCTCTCACTTTAGCTGAATCAAGTGTGGCTACGCCCGGTCCTTGTGAAGGTTAAAACAGCACATACTTGACGAAACATCGTTGTGGTTTTGTATGCGTAGGTAAGAACGGTTCTTGCTAAGCACGTAGCAGCCACGTAAAACTTGCAACAACAAAGTAGAGGACGTCTAACTTGTTTTTGCAGGGCATGTTGTGATGTGATATGGTCAAGACATGATGAGTTATACGGTTTTGTATGAGATGATCATGTTTTGTAATGTTATCGGCAACTGGCAGGAGCCATATGGTTGTCGCTTTATTGTATGAAATGCAATCGCCATGTAATTGCTTTACTTTATCACTAAGCGGTAGCGATAGTCGTAGAAGCAATAGTTGGCGAGACGACAACGATGCTACGATGGAGATCAAGGTGTCGCGCCGGTGACGAAGGTGATCATGAAGGTGCTTTGGAGATGGAGATCAAAAACACAAGATGATGATGGCCATATCATGTCACATATTTTGATTGCATGTGATGTTTATCTTATTATGCTTCTTATTTTTCTTAGAACGACGGTAGCATTATAAGATGATCCCTTACTAAATTTCAAGGTATAAGTGTTCTCCCTGAGTATGCACAGTTGCGAAAGTTCGTCGTGCCGAGACACCACGTGATGATCGGGTGTGATAAGCTCTACGTTCAAATACAACGGGTGTAAGCCAGTTTAGCACACGCAGAATACTCGGGTTAAACTTGACGAGCCTAGCATATGCAGATATGGCCTCGGAACACTGGAGACCGAAAGGTCGAGCGTGAATCATATAGTAGATATGATCAACATAAGATGTTCACCATTGAAACTACTCCATCTCACGTGATGATCGGACATGGTTTAGTTGATTTGGATCACGTGATCATTTAGATGACCGGAGGGATGTCTATCTAAGTGGGAGTTCTTAAGTAATATGATTATATTGAACTTTAATTTATCATGAACTTAGTCCTGGTAGTATTAGCATATCTATGTTGTAGATCAATAGCTCGCGATGTTGCTCCCCGTTTATTTTATATGTTCCTAGAGAAAACTAAGTTGAAAGATGTTAGTAGCAATGATGCGGAATTGTTCCATGATCTGAGGATTATCCTCATTGCTGCACAGAAGAATTATGTCCTTGATGCACCGCTAAGTGACAGACCTATCGCAGGAGCAGATGCAGACGTTATGAACGTTTTGACAAAAGCTCGGTATGATGACTACTTGATAGTTTAAGTGCACCATGCTTTACGGCTTAGAACCGGGACTTCAAAAACGTTTTGAACGCCACGGAGCATATAAGATGTTCCAAGAGTTGAAATTAGTATTTCATACTCATGCCCGTGTCGAGAGGTATGAGACCTCTGACAGTACTTTGCCTACAAGATGGAGGAGAATAGCTCAATCAGTGAGCATGTGCTCAGATTGTCTGGGTACTGCAATTGCTTGAATCAAGTGGGAGTTAATCTTCCAGATAAGATAGTAATTGACAAAATTTTCTAGTCACTATCACCAAGTTAGTAGAACTTCGTGATGAACTATAATATGCAAGGGATGACAAAAGTAATTCCCGAGCTCTTCGCGATGCTGAAATCGGCGAAGGTAGAAATCAAGAAAGAGCATCAAGTGTTGATGGTTAACAAGACCACTTGTTTCAAGTAAAGGGCAAAGGGATAGAAGGGGAACTTCGAGAAGAATGACAAGCAAGTTGTCACTCCCATGAAGAAACCCAAAGCTAAACTCAAGCCAGAAACTAAGTGCTTCTACTGCAAAGGAAATGGTCACTAGAAGTGGAACTGCCCTAGATACTTGGCGGATAAGAAGGATGGCAAAGTGAACAAAGGTATATTTGATATACAGATTATTGATGTGTATTTTACTAGTGTTCATAGCAACCCCTCGGCATTTGATACTGGTTTAGTTGCTAAAGAGTAGTAATTCGAAATGGGAGTTGCATACTGAACAGAAACTAGTTAAAAGATGAAGTGACGATGTGTATTGGAAGTAGTTCCAAGATTGATATGATCATCATCGCACACTTCCTATACTTTCGGGATTAGTGTTGAACCTAAATAAGTGTTATTTGGTGTTTGTGTTGAACATGAATATGATTTGATCATGTTTATTGCAATACGGTTATTCATGTAAGTTAGAGAATAATTGTTGTTCTGTTTACATGAATAAAACCTTCTATGGTCATACACCCAATGAAAATGGTTTGTTGGATCTCGATCGTGTGATACACATATTCATAATATTGAAGCCAAAAGTTGCGAGGTTAATAATGATAGTGCAACTTATTTGTGGCACTGCCGTTTAGGTCATATTGGTGTAAAACGCATGAAGAAACTCCATAGTGATGGACTTTTGGAATCACTTGATTATGAATCACTTGGTGCTTGCGAACCATGCCTCATGGGCAAGATGACTAAAACTCCGTTCTCCGGAACTGTGGAGCGAGCAACATATTTGTTGGAGATCATACATATAGATGTATGTGGACCAATGAGTGTTGAAGCTCGCGGCGGGTATCGTTATTTTCTGACCTTCACTGATGATTTGAGCAGATATGGGTATATCTACTTAATGAAGCACAAGTCTGAAACATTTGAAAAGTTCAAAGAATTTCAGAGTGAAGTGGAGAATCATCGTAACAAGAAAATAAGAAGTTTCTACGATATGATCGTAGAGGTAAAATATTTGAGTTAGCGAGTTTGGCCTTCAGTGAAAATAATGTGAAATAGTTTCACTACTCACGCCACTTGGAACACCACAGCGTAATGGTGTGTCTGAACGTCATAACCGTACTTTATTAGATATGGTGCGATCGATGATGTCTCTTACCGATCTACCACTATCGCTTTTGGGGTTATGCATTAGAGACAGCTACATTCACGTTAAATAGGGAACCATCTAAATCCGTGGAGATGACACCATATGAACTGTGGTTTGACGAGAAACCTAAGCTGTCATTTTTTTAAGTTTGGGACTGCGATGCTTATGTGAAAAAGTTTCAACATGATAAGCTCGAACCCAAATCGGAGAAGTAAATCTTCATAGGATACCCAAAAGAAACTGTTGGGTACACCTTCTATCACAGATCCGAAGGCAAGGTCTTTGTTGCTAAGAGTGGATCCTTTCTAGAGAAGGAGTTTTCTCTCGAAAGAAGTGAGTGGGAGGAAAGTAGAACTTGATGAGGTAATTGTACCTTCTCCCGAATTGGAAAGTGGAACATCACAGAAACTAGTTCCAGTGATTCCTACACCAATTAGTGAGGAAGCTAATGATGATGATCATGAAACTTCAGATCAAGTTTCTGCTGAACGTCGTAGATCAACCAGAGTACGTTCCGCACCAGAGTGGTACGGCAACCCAGTTCTGGAAGTCATGTTACTAGACCATGATGAACCTACGAACTATGAGGAAGCGATGATGAGCTCAGATTCCGCAAAATGGCTTGAGGCCATGAAATCTGAGATGGGATCCATGTATGAGAACAAAGTGTGGACTTTGGTTGACTTGCCCGATGATCGGCAAGCCATCGAAAATAAATGGATCTTCAAGAGGAAGACTGACGCTGACGGTAATGTTACTGTTTACAAAGCTCGACTTGTTGCGAAAGTTTTTCAACAAGTTCAAGGAGTTGACTACGATGAGACTTTCTCACCCGTAGCGATGCTTAAGTCAATCATGTTAGCAATTGCCGCATTTTATGAAATCTGGCAAATGGATAACAAAACTGCATTCTTTAATGGATTTATTAAAGAAGACTTGTATATGATGCAACCAGAAGGTTTTTTCAATCCTAAAGGTGCTAACAAAATGTGCAAGCTCCAGCGATCCATCCATGGACTGGTGCAAGCATCTCGGAGTGGGAATATACGCTTTGATAAGTTGATCAAAGCATATAGATTTATACAGACTTGCGATGAAGCCTGTATTTACAAGAAGTGAGTGGGAGCACTACAACCTTTCTGATAAGTATATGTGAATGACATATTGTCGATCGGAAATGATGTAGAATTTTCTGGAAAGCATAAAGGAGTGTTTGAAAGGAGTTTTTCAAAGAAAGACCTTGGTGAAGCTGCTTACATATTGGGCATCAAGATCTATAGAGATAGATCAAGACGCTTGATAAGACTTTCGATGAGTACATACCTTGATAAAATTTTGAAGTAGTTCAAAATGGATCAGTCAAAGAAGGAGTTCTTGCCTGACTTGTAAGGTGTGAAGTTGAGTAAGACTCAAAGCCAGACCACGGCAGAAAAATATAGAGAGAATGAAAGTCATTCCCTATGCCTCAGCCATAGGTTCTATAAAGTATGCCATGCTGTGTACCAAACATATTGTGTACCTTGCCATGAGTTTGTCAAGGGGGTACAATAGTGATCCAGGAGTAGATCACTGTACAGCGGTCAAAATTATCCTTAGTAACTGGATGACTAAGGAAATGTTTCTCGATTATGGAGGTGATAAAGAGTTCGTCGTAAAGGGTTACGCCGATGCAAGCTTTGACACTAAATCCAGATGACTCTAAGTATCAATCTGGATGCGTATTGAAAGTGGGAGCAATTAGCTAGAGTAGCTCTATGCAGAGCATTGTAGACATAGAAATTTGCGAAATACATACGGATCTGAATGTGACAGACCCGTTGACTAAACTTCTCTCACAAGCAAAACATGATCACACCTTTTTACTCTTGGGTATTAATCACATAGCGATGTGAACTAGATTATTGACTCTAGTAAACCCTTTGGGTGTTGGTCACATGGCGATGTGAACTATGGGTGTTATTCACATAATGATGTGAACTATCGGTATTAAATCACATGGCGATGTGAGCTAGATTATTGACTCTAGTGCAAGTGGGAGACTGAAGGAAATATGCCCTAGAGGCAATAATAAAGTTGTTATTTATATTTCCTTATATCATGATAAATGTTTATTATTCATGCTAGAATTGTATTAACCGGAAACTTAGTACATGTGTGGATACATAGACAAAAACAGTATGTCCCTAGTATGCCTCTACTAGACTAGCTCATTGATCAAAGATGGTTATGTTTCCTAGCCATAGACATGAGTTGTCATTTGATCAACGGGATCACATCATTAGGAGAATGATGTGATGGACAAGACGCATCCGTTAGCATAGCACTATGATCGTTTAGTTTTACTGCTATTGCTTTCTTCATGACTTATACATGTTCCTATGACTATGAGATTATGCAACTCCCGAATACCGTAGGAACACCTTGTGTGCTATCAAACGTCACAACATAACTGGGTGATCGTAAAGATGCTCTACAGGTGTCTCCGAAAGTATTCGTGGTGTTGGCATAGATCAAGATTAGGATTTGTCACTCCGAGTGTCGGAGAGGTATCTCTGGGCCCTCTCGGTAACACACATCACAATAAGCCTTGCAAGCAAAAGACTAATGAGTTAGTCACGAGATGATGTGTTACGGAACGAGTAAAGAGACTTGCCGGTAACGAGATTGAACTAGGTATAGAGATACCGACGATCGAATCTCGGGCAAGTAACATACCGATGACAAAAGGAACAACGTATGTTGTTATGCGGTTTTAACCGATAAAAGATCTTCGTAGAATATGTAGGAGCCAATATGAACATCTAGGTTCCGCTATTGGTTATTGACCGGAGATGAGTCTCGGTCATGTCTACATAGTTCTCGAACCCGTAGGGTCCGCACGCTTAACGTTTGATGACGATCGGTATTATGAGTTTATGAGTTTTGATGTACCGAATGTAGTTCGGAGTCCCAGATGAGATCACGGACATGACGAGGAGTCTCGGAATGTCCGAGACATAAAGATTGATATATTGGACGACTATATTCGGACACCGGAAGTGTTCCAGAAAAGTTTCGGATTTAACGGGATTGCCGGAGGGGGTTACCGGAACCCCCTACGAAGGGGGATGGTCCATAGTGGGCCTTAAGGGAAAGAGAGAGGCAGCCCATAGGGCTGGCCGGCGCCCCACCTAGGGTTCCTAGTTGGACTAGGATTGGGGGGCGCCACCTCTCCCTCTTTTCCTTTCCCTCTCTTCCTTCTTTGGTGATTCCTACTAGGAATAGGATTGCAATCCTATTCCTAGTAGGATTGCTCCTCTAGCCGCACCAAACAAGGGCCGGCCGGCCTCCCCCCTTGCTCCTTTATATACGGGGGCAGGGGGGCACCCAAGGACACACAAGTTGAATTGTTTTAGCCGTGTGCGGTGCCCCCCTCCACAGAAACACACCTCGGTCATACCGTCGCAGTGCTTAGGCGAAGCCCTGCGCCGGTGAATACATCATATCCGTCACCACGCCGTCGTGCTGACGAAACTCTCCCGTGAAGCTCAACTGGATCAAGAGCTCGTGGGACGTCATCAAGCTGAACGTGTGCTGAACGCGGAGGTGCCGTACGTTCGGTGCTTGATCGGTTGGATCGCGAAGAAGTTCGACAACATCAACCGCGTCACATGACGCTTCCGCTCCCGGTCTACGAGGGTACGTAGACACACTCTTCCCTCTCGTTGCTATGCATCTGGTAGATAGATCTTGCGTGATCGTAGGAAAATTTTAAAATACTACGTTCCCCAACATCCACTACCCAACACCAATCTGCGCGCCATTCTTCCCACTTGCCGCGGAGTTCTCCTTTCAGATATGAGTCCTTCTTATTCAACCGGAAGATCCAGGAGATGCCGCCGGAGAGGGGAGCGCCAGCCTCTACTCTAGGCATAAAGAAATGGCGAAAGAGCGCTAAGTTTGGATGGATCCCTACATAGTTCTCGCACAGATGTGCGAAAACCGCCATCGTAAGGATGGCGTTGGGGGTAAAGTCTAGGAGGTGGAGGCCGTATGTGTTCATAATATCACAGAAAAACTCCGAGTACGGAGGGCACAATCCACAATGGAAGAAGACAGCAAAGAAGAAATACCCGCCGGGAAACAGATCTCTGGCGACGGCGGGGTAGGTTCTGGTGCGGGGATGAGCTTTGGTCTCCCCGGACCAGAAGAGGTAGTACTTGTTCCACAGCTCCTTTGCGCTGAGCCACGGCGCGAAGACCACATTCCTCTTCCGCAGGGCGGTAAGCTTCGCCGCCTGCTCAGACTTCTTCTTCTTGGTCTTCTCCGCTTTCGCCTTCTCGCTCTTCGGAGCCATGGCGGAGGCGGCGAGGGAAGGGGCGAGGAGCTCGACGGCGCCGCGGATGCGGAAGACGGCGGAGGAGGGGTGGAGGCAAAGAGCAGCGGAGGTTTTCTGGAGGATGAAGGCGCAATGAAGACGAAGGAGGGAAACTGCCCCTGCTTCCTCTGCTTTTAAGGGGGGAGTGGGGGACGCTCCGCATTTCCCATTAAAGAACGAGGCCACGATCTCTCCCACGACGCCGCAATCGACGCGTGCCGTTAGGGAGGGGCGCGGCGGATGCGGAAGGGGATTCGGCGTGCTGTGGGCCGCGCGTGCCCGTGCACTGTTTTGGGCCTGGCCCAACAGCGCTCGGCACCGTGTGTGGCCCAGGCCCGGGGGCTCCTGTCGGTGTACTAAGATAGGGGTACCTTAGTACCCCAACTTGTGCACGGGCAGTAGCAGCTTCCCGTGGCAGGGTTTACCACTTGCTCGCCGGAAACTTTTCTGGTCCCTATAAAGCCGTTCAAAAAGAAAAGGCCGTCCCAGGCAAGTGGGGCTTGCCGGGAAGGCCGTCCCAGGCTCAAGATTATCACATTAACACAAGACCCTGGCAAGAGGAGCTTGCCAGGAAGACCAGAAGACTGCATCTCAGAAGCCATGCCTCGGCGCACCCTGCGCCCCGGCAGGGCCCGGGGAGCGACAAGCTTCCGGGCCCGGCAAGACCAAGACCCCAGCAAGGTGCTTGCCGGGGGAAGCCTGCGATGTGTGCTCGCGCTCCAGCTCATCTGCCCACGCGTCGCCCTGGGGCCCTTCCAGGGACGCGTGGCGGACCGCTGTGCAGCCTGGGGCACACGGTGGCAACCCACGGTGACGAGGCTACCACCGTGTCGAACGGAGACGCATGGACGGGTGCTTTTGGGGTCGACGGTGACGGGCATTTAAGGCCCTTGTCCCCCACTGTCAAGGTTAGGTGAAGACCACTGTTCATCCACTGTTCATGCACTGTTCCCGCACTGTTACGACTACCACCAAAGTTACATTTCTACCCTCCTCTACGTTGACACCTGTCGGTGACCCCTTGGGCTATAAAAGGAGGCCCATGCACAACGTAGAAAGGGTTCGGAATCTAGACAGCTCTCTTGCTCGGGGTAGCTAGTTCTTCAAGCTCCCGAGCCTAAGAACTCAATATAATCTAAGCAGGAGTAGGGTTTTACGCGTCCACGCGGCCCGAACCTGGGTAAACTGCCCGTGTGTGCTCCTCGATCTGCTCTTTGTGCTCCCTCCGCTCCCTTACCGCAACGTACAAGGGGCTCCGGTCCCATAGGTGCTCGTGGTGGACAGTTTCCCCCGACAACCATGCACATGATACTACCGGCACGTCACTTCTTTCTCAAGTGATGACCTAACACAACATCACCCTCGGGCATTAGGGGCACCCGATGGGTTCATGCAAATGTTTCAACTACGAGGGTTCATATCACACATGCATCATATAAGTATCATGACCAACTATTTGCATGTCATCTAGCTCTTAGCAAGATCAAGATCAAGCATGCATCATGTGGTGGAATCAACTAGGTTACCATCGTAACCCTAATATCATGCATCGGAAACAAACGGGTTCCGAGGAACAAGTGTATCATGGTCAAAGGGCTGCTTGCCTGGATTGGCTTGGTCTTCAAAGTCTTCAATTCCTTCTCCTTCTTCTTCCACAGCAACTTCGTCAAATACGGGATCTATACGTCGCATAATAACCACAGTAAAATAAGAATACAAACAAAACAGAAAAATCAAAGTGCTCAAAAAAATGTCAACTCATTTTTGTAAAATACTAGAGGAATTTCTAAGTTGGGGAAAAATCTTAGTTGGAGTTTTGGAATGACAGAATGGAATCTACTGATTTTTGAACAGGAGTATTACTGTCCAAATTTGAATTTAAATTTGAACAGTACAGCAAAGTTTCATGGATTTGAATGAAAGTGGTACCATTAAATAGGTTGGAATATTACAAGATTTTAGGAGTTGGAATTATTTAATTTGGACCATTATTCTTTTATGTGGAAATGTTTAAAACATTTACAGAAAAAGAAAAGGGAAAAAGGTCCTGTGCACTGGGCCAGAGGGGGCCACAGTGCACGGCCCAGGCGGTCCAGCCCAGCCGCACGGGAGCCTGCGCACGCACGTTAGGTTTTTAAACCTGACGGGCGGGGCCCGTGTGTCAGTGACAGAGAGGAGGGGGAGAGAGGTGTGGGGATGACAGGCGGGGCCCGCCTGTCATCTCCAACCTTGCGGCCACGGCGACGGCGAGCTCACCGGCGAGTTTTCCGGCCACGGCGACGGCAACGGAGGCCAGGGATGGACTCAGCGTCGTGTCGCGGTTGCTGTGGTGGTGGTGCGGCACGCCGGGGAGGTCCGGTTCGCCGGCGGCGAGGTGGGACGGCGGAGGCTCGTCGGGAGGTGGTTGCTGCGGCTGTTTCCGACTGCAAACGGAGGGGGAAACAAGGGGGAAAGGATCAGTGAGGTGAGGGGGTTCCAAATCAGGTGGAAGGAGGGGCAGGGGAGGCCCGTACCACGAGATCGCCGGCGGCCCGACGCGGCGGAGCTTCGGTCGATCCCGAGCACTGGGACGTCCTGGGGAGGAGTGGGTGGTACTGGGAGGCTCAGTGGAGTGAGGAGAGGTCGCTGATGCTGTTGGAGAGGCTCGGGAGGGGCTATTTATAGGAGCTCGACGGAGGCCCATGGTCCAGTGCGCCGGCGAGCTCCGGCTCGAGGCTACAGCGCACGGGAGGCCAAGGGAATGGGTCCATGGAGTTCCTGGACGATCTCCACGTCCAGCTGAGGGAGAAAGAGAAGCGGGGGAGCGTCAGGAGCGTGCGCGCGTGCGAGGCAAAGGAGTGGCCGCCACGGGCGGCCAGCGCGCGTGCGACGACGGCCACTGGAGGGCACAGGAGGAGGGGACAGCGCCGGGGAGGTCGCGGACGTCGAGAGGCCTCGACTGGCGCGAGGGGGAGGCCCGAGGCTATCGGGGGAGGTTGATTGGCCGAAGCTACAGTGCTTGTCTGCACTGTTGCGTGCTCCAGAGCGCGCGTTTGGCTGGCATCGCCGCGCTCTCGCCGTCCTGGTCAAACCCAACGTGTCCAGCAGCGTCTAGAAGGTCAGGGGGAAGTAAAGAATTGGTCTGAGGCCTTGGATGCCCTGGAGATGCTGAGAGAGAGTGGAGATGCTGGTGAAATGGCGAAAACCTACTGTCCAGCAAGGTAAAACAGGGCTTTCACCCCTCAATCATGGAGCTGGGGTGCTGGGGAAGTTACTGGTGGTAGCTAGTAACTCAATGATCATGTGGTAAGAAGTTGAGGCCATGGTGAAAAGTAAAAGTGATCAAGTTGGAGGTTTTAGCAATTCTGCAGAAGGTGTTTGATCAATGTTTGGTCAAGTAAATGACCTCCACTTGATCTGGCACTTAACAGGGTTGAAAGACATGAGAAAATAGGGTGCTTCACCAAATTTGGGCTCATTTGAAGAAACTAGCCAATATAACTTTGGTGAACCCTAGAAATCAACAGAAACAGTTTCATCTTGATTGAGTCAAGCTAATCATCTCCCCTTGATGCACCACTTGGTGTAGCATCATCATTTGGGGTATTGATCATGCCCACAAATTTCGAAGCTCTAGATAAAAAGTTGGTAATGTAAAGTTGTTCAAATTTGCATTTGAACAGAAAGGGTTTTGAGGTGATCTGATCAAGTTGCTCTATTCCAAATCTTGTTCCATTTGGTCTATATGCCTTATTAGGTCATTCTAGCATGTGCACCAAGTTTGAGAGCATTTGGACAAGTTTGGCAATGTAAAGTTGCTCAAACTTCAAATATGGACAGAATGGTTATGAAGGGGTTTGAGGATGTTTTCTTGCTTCCCAAGGCATGGGACTTGGCAAGATCATTAAATATGTCATATATGACATGATAGAATTTCCCTGGTATTTTTGGAGAATATTTCCTTTGTAAATATTTGAAAAGCTTGAAATATCCAGAAAGGGTTTTATAGGGTTTAGCCCATTATTTTGAACATGACCAAGTGTTGAAACTCTTATATATGGACAATATATGTCCTCTGAGTCTCTCTGAATTTTGGCAAATATTTTGGAAACAGTTAAATAATTTTCCCCTATTAAAGACCATTTCTGGCCTTAAGAAAAAGCTTTTAAATAAAATAGGAAAATAACTTTTAAAATTATACCTTTGTGGTTTCTGGGAGTCCTAGGACTACTAGGTCTCAAATAAACCTTTTGAAATAATTTTCTCACCCTAAATCAAGTACTTGCAGTGCAAATCTCAATTCAGGGGTTTTTGGAAAACTAAATTTATAATATACTTTTTGGCCAAATTAATTTTGTAAGAAAATACTATACTGTCATGTAACACTTGGCATGATCATTGGGCAGAAGTTTTGGGTATGGAGATGAAATCTACAAGAGGTCATAGTTGACTTTAATGAGCACATGAAAAAGCACATGAAGAAAACTCAATTCCAAATAAGAGCCAAATGATGCTAAAAAAATTTGCTGGTCCAAATTTTCATGCTTCAAAGATACAAATAACATGTTACAAAATGCAGGGTGTGACACTTCTCAAAGTGAAAAGAGACAGTCACTATTACTCACACAGTTGTGTGTTTTACTTCGGATCCTCTGTCAAGTTTTCTACAACCGGACATTAACAAATTCTAATCTGCCACATAACCGCGGGCACGGCTTTCAAAAGATCATAACCCTGTAGGGGTGTCCCAACTTATCCCATCACAAGCTCTCACGATTAGCTGAAGTGATAAATATAATATCATCACCCCTTATCTTAGGGAAATCTGATCAGGCTCGGCATCCCGGTGCACAAGACATTTCGACAATGGTAAAACAAGTCCAGCAAGACCTCCCGGCGTGCCGACACCCTGATAGTAGCAGCGCGTATCTCGTCTCAGGCCACGTCCGGATAGGCGATGCTACAGGTAAAACCAATCCTCGAGTTTCCCCGTGGTGGCCCCGCAGGACCCCCGTTTGGGACCAACACCATCAGCACTGGCCCCCCTGCTATGTAGAAAGAATCCCCGAGGGTGCGACCCCCTATGCAATTTTAATTAATTAATTAAGTTGTTATTATGAGGCAAATTAAAACCAATGTTGGGCCTTGCTGTAGGAGTTTTATTCAAAGTCGAACTATCAAGGGGTCCCCATCCACCCATCGTGTAAGGAACGCAAAATCAAGGAACATAATGCCAGTTTATCGGCGCCTAAGGTGGCATGAGTGGAACAAAACACCGAGCAAAAGGCCAAGCCTTCCACCCATGCCCAGTGTATAGGTGTGTTAATAATAATAATAGATATTGTGATATTCCAACAACAAGTTCCCACCTGGAACGATCTTCATCTTCACCTGCAACTAACAACGCTATAAGAGGGGCTTAGCAAGCGGGTAACATAGCCAAACAGTGGTTTTGCTAGGAAGGTGTCAAAGGTTAGAGGTTTCATGGCAACAAGGAGAGGCTGACATAAAAGATGGGTAGCGCGACATGTAACGATAGCATCGAGACAACTAAGCATGGCAATGGTAGTAAACGTATCCAATGGTATGATCATCTTGCCTGAGATCCCGCAAGGGAGAAAAACGGATCCATGAAGTAGTCGAACAGAACCTCACAACTCCGGAACGAAACCGAAGCTAACAAGATAAGCAACTGGAAAGAAGCAAACAACACGGTAAACACACATATCGTAACCATGGCATACGATGCACATCCAAGTATAATGCATGTCCGGTTTAAATATGCATGGCATGGCAATGTGCACAAACAAAACTACAAGTTAAGTGGAGCTCAATATGCAACGAGTTGCATATTGACGAAACACCACATTTTAATTATTTAATTGACTCTCGTTTATTTACAAGACAAGGTTAAATGTTTGTTAACATGGCAAGAGGTGAAGCAAAAACAAACTACCTATTTAGGCATTTTAAATGAGGCCGGAAATAACAACAACAATTCCGGAAAACCCCATATGCATGTTTAGTAATTTTAAGCAAACAACAATTCACACATATAATGTTGTTAACATGATGCGGATGACATGATCAAGTTTATGCAATTTTTATTAAAAGTTGACATGAATATGATAATGAGTATTTGTCACCGTGGTGGAAGGAAAGGGTGCCACGGCAACGATCCAAAAATGATGCCACGGCAACATCTCGGTTCCAGTAACTCGTTGAGAGACCGGAGCAAAAGAAAAGGTGGCGTGAGTGAGCGGAACAAGATGAAAGGTGGGGTGATCCCATCACCGGGTTCCCACGGGTTGCCGCCAAGGCAAACGAGGAGCATGACAAAAGGACGAAACGGGCACGGTGCACACAAGGGCAAACATCTCATACAACACATGCAAGCATTCGTCCATGGGCGTCGACTCGGTGGTATACCTTTGAAGCGTGCATTCCGGGGTGGAACGAGTCGTCGAGGGACGTAGTGGAAGTAGTGGAAGTAGACGTTCACGAGGAGGTCGTTGTACACGTTCGTAGAGGGAAGTAGTCGTTCCGTTTCCGAAGAGGTACTTGTCGCGGCATCGGACGTCTTCGGGGCGACGGTATTGGTACATGTTTCTTGACGAGATCACGACGGCAGTAGTTGTACATGTTCCGTAGTTGTTCGGGGTCACGGTGATGGTAGTCGTACACGGGTCGTAGAGGAACTTGACCGATCTGAACCCTTCGGTGTTGTCGTGGTACTTGTCGGTCCATGAAGTCGATCTCGGAGGTCTTGGCGTCCTCACAACTTGTGTTCTTGGCGTTCGACGGGCGTCGTGGTACTTGGCGAGTAGTGTGTAGAGGTACTAGGCATCCGCGCGGTACTTGGTGATCCAACATGGAGCAGCACCAACAAGGTCTCGTTCCAACAAAGGATACTCGGCGATGCAGGCCCATCGTTGGCCACTGTAAACGGAGCCAGGACGGCAGCAGAAGTGCAAGAGGCGGAGCAAGGCGCCCGGTGGAGGAAGCTGGCGGCGGCCCGGGCAGAGGCTTGGGCGGAGCTTGATGATGAGGTGACCACGGTCACCAGCACGTGAGGACAGAGAGGTTGCAGACCGGCGGCGGGGTCAAAGTGGCCGGTGCGCTGGAGGCTTCTCAGAGGGGCGCCGGCGCTGGCGGGCCTGCAGGCGACCGCGGATGGAGCAGAGGCGGCGGGCGCTGTGGCACACGAAGGCGGGGTGGCGATGGAGGTGGCTGGCCGCGGTGGGGACGCGGGATCCGGCCGGTGGAGGAGAGGAGCGCGCGGGCGCGCGGCGCTGGAGAGGAGGGGCACGGGCGCTTCGTTGTCGTGGTGGCCGGCGGCGGCGTGCTGCGTCGTCGACGGGGACCTGCGGCCGGCGGGGTGATGTGCTGGGGAGCGAGAGGGAGAGGGAGATCGAGAGGAAGAGGGAGCACGGGGTCGATGCGAGATGGGATCGGGATCAAGCGGGCGGTGGCACGGGAATGAGAGGGAGAGGGACGAGGGGTTCTAGTGCGTGCTAGGGTTAGCGAGGGGGAGAGGGAGGCTGGGCCTCGGGCCGGCTGAGATGGCCTAGAGGCCTGCTGCGGCTGGGAAGGAATTGGGCCTAGGAGGGAGGTAAAATGGACTCGGTCCTCTCCTAATAAGAAGAGAGAAAAGAAGAAGAAAAAGAAAAACGGAGAAGAAAATAAAGGAAAAGAAAGAGGGGGTTAGGGTAGAGTTTGGGCATGAGGGCAATTATCTTGGACTCGCAAAAATGAGGGCGGCCCAAGAAAAAATAAGGTGATCATGATAGAAGAATTAAATTCAAAATCCTTTGAATTTAATTAGAAAGGTTTGAACAAAGCCCCGGATTTCGAAGTGCCCAAAAATGATGAGAATTTTTGGTGGAGCTCGATAAACGGGAAAAGAAAATACTGGGAAGGTTTAGATGGAGAAACTTGAAGTAGAAATGGCATGGGGAATATATGCAAGTGTGTTGGGTTAATTCCAAACAAATGGAATATTTATTTATAATAGCTCCATAATATTAGGAGGATATGTTATAACGAGAAGTCATCCTTCCCTCGGTTTAAATGGACCGAAGGTCCACACAATTTATTTAAGTTGGGATGCAAGATTAATGACATGATGGCATGATGCAATGCAAAATAAAATAACACAAGCACAAAAGAAACACACGGAAAACCCGGAACATCTGGAATCTTCTGGGACGTCGGTCTTCGGGCGTCACAGTGTCCCAAACTATGCGTCTGAGGATCGATGGTAACAGGAGGCTAGGGACATGATGTTTACCCAGGTTCAGGCCCTGTCGATCTAGGTAATACCCTACTTCCTGCTATATTAATTTGGATTAACATGAATCCAAGAGTAGATCTACCTCGAGATGGTAATGGCTAAACCCTAAGTCTAGCCTATGAGGATATTATGATTCTTCTAGCCTCTACGGACTAAACCCTCCGGTTTATATACACACCAGAGGGGCCTAGGGTTTGTACATGCCATCTTGCAGAGGAAGGAAAATCTACACCCGAGCCTAAAACTTGCCATTACAGGAATACATGAGTCATTTCCGGATACGAGAGATGATCTTCTGTAATAATCTTCACGGCCCACCAGTCCGGCCCACCATGAGTTTGTCCGGCCACATGAGGACCCCCCCTGATCCAGGACTCCCACAATATGCCCCCGTTGCTAGACTTGAGTCTATTCGCATCTTACATGCTTATGCTAATCACCATGATATCACCTTGTACCAAATGGACATTAAAAGTGCTTTTCTAAATGGTGAAATTGAGGAGGATGTTTATGTTAAACAACCTCCCGGCTTTGTCAATCCTAAGAAACTCAATCATGTTTACAAACTTCACAAAGCTCTTTATGGTCTTAAACAAGCTCCTAGAGCGTGGTATAAATGCTTGACCAAGTTCCTTATTGAAAAAGGCTTTGAGATTGGAAAAATAGATTCCACACTTTTTACTAAAAGGGTTAATGGTGAATTATTTGTGTGCCAAATTTATGTTGATGATATCATATTTGGTTCTACTAACCCCCATTTTAGTGAAAGGTTTGGAAAGCTAATGCCGGAAAAGTTTGAGATGTCTATGATGAGTGAACTCAAGTTCTTTCTTGGTTTGCAAATCAAGCAAACTAAGGAGGGTACCTTTGTTTCTCAAACAAAGTATACCAAGGACTTGTTCAAGAAGTTCAACATGCAAGAATGCAAAGGTGTGACTACACCCATGCCTACTAGTGGACATGTTGACTTGACTAAGGATGGCGAACTGGTTGATCAAAAGGTTTACCGCTCTATGATTGGTTCATTGTTATATCTATGTGCCCCCTGTCCCGATATTATGCTAAGTGTGTGCATGTGTGCACGGTATCAACCGGCCCCTAAAGAATATCATCCTAAGGCTGTGAAAAGGATAGTGAGATACTTAATACATACACCAAATTTTGGCATTTGGTATCCCAAGAGGTCCTCTTTTGATGTTGTTGGCTACTCTGACTCGGACTATGCCGGCGACAAGCTAGATAGAAAGTCCACTTCAGGTACTTGTCAATTTCTTGGTAGATCTCTTATGTCTTGGTCCTCCAAGAAACAAAACTCGGTATCCTTATCCACCGCCGAAGCGGAATACATTGCCGCTGGATCAGGTTGTGCTCAATTACTTTGGATGACCCAAACTCTTAAAGATTATGGTATCTATATGAAACATGTTCCATTGCTTTATGACAATCAAAGTGCTACTAATATTGCTCACAACCCCGTGCAACATTCTTGAACTAAGCATATTAAAGTTCGTCATCATTTTATTCGAGATCATGTTGCTAAGGGTGATATCAATCTTAAACATGTTCACACCGATAAGCAATTAGCGGATATATTTACTAAACCACTTGATGAGAAAGTGTTTTGCAGGTTGAGAGGTGAATTGAACATTATTGATGCCTCAAACTTGGAGTGGGAACTCCATTTGGATACATGCAAGGCATAAGCCTTTGACTAATACTTGATATTTCTCTTATGATGATGATCATATGTCTTGGATACTTGTACCCTTGCATGTTATCTAACCCTTGTAGGTACTTGGATAGGCCCAAATCCATGAGATTGCATCTCACTCATATCCTAAGCAATCCCTACATCACCAAGTCTCTACAATATGGTGGTTGAAAACAAGGAAGCAAGAAACCGTTGAATATATCCTTTGACAATTTCTATACATCAAATTTCATTTGGTATCAAGTTTTCATGATTGTCATTTTGGATACACAAGTGCTCTTCCTTGCAAATCTAACCCATGTAGGTAGATAAACTCAAACTACAAGTGGTGCTCCCAATTCTCGATGAGCTACATCAACCTTGAGCAACCCACACAAATTCAACTACATGATCAGGATCAACACCACCACCCAAGGTATGTCATTCCATTTGAGAGAAGCTTTACCCCAAGACATGGGTCAAAGCAACTCAACAAGATGAGAATACATCAAATGCTTAAACAAAAAATGGTAACCCCATTTTAAGCTGAAATGATGAGTATGACCTATGATCAAATGTCCTCACTTGACTCCTAAGTCAATATACTCTAACGTAGGTGACTTTGTCGCCGACCAATTCTAGATTAAGTTATCTACTGTTTCTCTAAGTTTGTGCATTTGTTCCTTGCATTTGGTTCCACTTCTTTTAAACAAAAAAACTTCATCTAGATTTTCTTTTCTTTGTTTTGTTCTGCATTTTCTGCATCCAATTCATTGCAAATCCTTCAGTTAATTCCTTGCAAATCTTTGTGAGACCTTATTTTCCTAGTGAGATGAGGTGACTATTGCTCATTTTCTATGTTGAACTCGGTCCCACCGGTTTGTCATTTTCGGTCCAACCGAACCAGTTTGGTGCAACCGAAGTACACAACTCGGTGTCACCGATTTCACTGCAGAAAAGACAATTTGCCACTTGTTCCTGCACTTTTGTTCCAGCTCCACTAAATGATTCATGTCCTCTACCAGCATCACATTGTATATGTTGCTCTGCTCTGTGACTCAAGGACCAAACCTATTTTGAATCACACTCCAGAAGATTCCTTCTTGGAAATTGAAGTCAATGGGGGAGAAAAATTTCACATCAAAGCTTAATGAGAGAATACTTCAAACAGGGGGAGAGAGGAATCACATGCCCCAGATGCTTGGTGTTCAAGAGGAGACACGTCACATGTCTTTAAGAGGGGAAAGACATGTCTATGTTATGTCTCTGCAATTTGATCTGTTTTTGTTCTGCTCTGATTTTGTTTCCCTACTCTCTTCCATTATCCAATATAAGATTCAGGGGGAGAAAGACTGCTAGGGAAGAAAGTATTTGAATTCATTGCATATCTTTTACCTTTGGGAACATGTTTGTATTCAAGAGTACCCAGTACTCACTCTCTACATGTTATCCCAATCTTGGTACTATTGTGGATCTTTTGTTGCTCTGTCTAATAGATGTACATGTGTTATCTAACCTTGTTTACTCAGGTTCATCTCTTCATAAGTCAGCTCAAGATCACAAGGTAAGTATATGCATCACACTCATGTGCATGCAGATTTCTTGCTAATGTACATGTTGTTTGCAAGAAGAAATCATGAACATGAGTATACACTTCATATATGCATATCATTTGCTCTATTGCATATAGCCAAGATACATGTAACTCATTGCTTGCTCTGTCATGTCTACACTTTCACATGCTCTTATATTCCATATTTACAAGATTGCATACATGTAGGGGGAGCCTATGCATGTTACATGTCCTTCCAAAGCTTTACTTGGTATTCTTCATATCTTTATCTAAAGCTTTGATGTATGTTGTCATCAATTACCAAAAATGGGGAGATTCAAAGCACAAGTGCTCCCTGGGTGATTTTGGTAATTAATGTTAACAGATCTCTTGTTGGACTAATGTTTTCATCTAGTATATTTCAAACAAGTTCAACAAATGGAGTGGAATGGAATAGAGGATGCGGAACCCCTTCAGGATGATAAGGACAAAGGATTGCCTCAAGCTCAAAGCTCGGGACTCTACATTTTCTATTTCAGTGATCCAAGATCACATTGAGTCCATATGAAAGCCAATAATATTAAAAGGGGATGAGGTGTTGCTTAATGGCTTGCTTGCTCAAAGTGCTTAGTGATATGCTCCAAAATCCTCAACCACTTTCTCACATCCACATATGTCCCAAACCAAAAGTCAAACTCGGCCCCACCGGAACTTTATATCCGGCGCCACCGAGTTCATTTGACATAGCCATTGCCAAAACCCTAATCAGTTCGGTCTCACCGATGGGGATCTCGGTCTCACCGAGATGTGAATGTAAACTCTCTGTTTCCTATTTATAACATTTCGGTCCAACCGACAAGTGAGAATAGGTCTCACCAAGTTAGCATTGCAAACTCTCTCTTGCCTCTTCGTAACATTTCGGTCTCACCGAAATGAGCGAATCGGTCCCACCGAGTTTGCCTAACCTACTCTCTGGTTAGCTTATTACCAAAATCGGTCCTACCGAGTTTGTGTAATCGGTCTCACCGAGATTACGTTATGCCCTAACCCTAATGAAATCGGTCCTACCGAGTTGATCATATTGGTCCCAACAAAATGCCTAACGGTCATATTATGAACTAAATTGGTCTGGCCGAGTTCTCTGATTCGGTCCCACTGAGTTTGGTAGTGTAACAGTTAGATTTTGTGTGGAGGCTATATATACCCCTCCACCCACTCTTCATTCGTGGAGGGAGCCATCAAAACAAGCCTACACTTCCATTACTCATTTTCTGAGAGAGAACCACCTACTCATGTGTTGAGACCAAGATATTCCAATCCTATCATATGAATCTTGATATCTAGCCTTCCCCAAGTTGCTTTCCACTCAAATCAGCTTTCCACCAAATCCAATCCTATGAAAGAGAGTTGAGTGTTGGGGATACTATCATTTGAAGCACAAGAGCAAGGAGTTCATCATCAACACACCGTCTATTACCTTTTGAAGAGTGGTGTCTCCTAGATTGGTTAGGTGTCACTTGGGAGCCTCCGTCAAGATTGTGGATTTGAACCAAGGAGTTTGTACGGGCAAGGAGATCGCCTACTTTGTGAAGATCTACCCTAGTGAGGCAAGTCCTTCATGGGTGATGGCCATGGTGGGATAGACAAGGTTGCTTCTTCGTGGACCCTTCGTGGGTGGAGCCCTCCGTGGACTCGCGCAGCCGTTACCCTTCGTGGGTTGAAGTCTCCATCAACGTGGATGTACGATAGAACCACCTATTAGAACCACGACAAAAACATCCATGTCTACACTTGCATTTGCAATCTCCAAACCCCTCCCTTTACCTTCATATGCAATTGCTTTACATTCCACTGATATACTCTTAGAATTGCATGTGTAGGTTGATTGCTTGACTTGTGCATAATTGCTAAAATCAGCCAAGACATAAAATTGGGAAAAGGCTAGGTTTTTATTTTGTCAAGTAGTCAAAATTGCATGCTTTACTTTCCAATACACATATACTCTTGTCATGCTTGCTTGATACATATTGTGAATGTTTAAGCATGTGCTAAAACTCCACCTCAATTTGAAGAAATTAAAATCTGCCACTTTTCTTGTGTGGGGACCCCGACTTAGAAGTCGAGATCACCGAATGCACGTGTACAGTGATCCCAGAGATCAATGCTCACTGAACACACAGAAGCTGAATAACAAGAGTCTTACATCCATACATATCGTCTTACACAAATTATGGCCATTATGGCCAAGTCTTACATAGATAAAGCCTCACAGGCTGAATGGGGAAATAACCCAAATAGCGGAAGTCTTTGATGATAGGTAGAACCCATGCCATCTGCCTTAACCCTACAGGCATTCTGACTGGGATAGAATCCTAGTTCGCATGTTCGTCTCCAAAGAACTCTTCTTCAAATTCATGTTCCTCCATGCCTGGCCAATTAAATAACCAGTGGCAAGCCAATGAGTACTTTGAATGTTCTCGCAAGCAACCCATGATTTGGTTCAAAGTAACAGTGCAATTGAACAATAATGAGCAATCTAGCCATGAGCTAGAACAAATATTCTACCATCAAATATATGCATCAATAAACTCACGTAACCTTGAAGTCAGGTTACCGATATCAACATGAATATGATTCAGCTCAACGAGTCAAGTCACCACCTTGACTCAACATACACACACATAGTTTCGCAAACATTGGACGTAGCCCAAGAGAAGTTACCCAACTGTCCTTGACCGTGGACACGGATATTCGAATAGTTTTACACTCTGCAGATGTTGCGCACTTTACCCACAAGAACCGGGAAGCTTTCGTGTCACCCACGATCCCGCAGTACCTCAAGTACTCGGGGGAAGCACCTGGTCATTATCTTTCCTTAGACGACACTAACATAGAGTCCACTCATTGGTACACAGCCCTCGAGTACAAACAATAGATCACGGGACTTGCCCAAATTTCAGTGTCACGCGTACCCGAAGGGACCAACGGTGTGTCTGGTGCCCTGTGAAAACAGTCATGGTCGTCTATCCAAGCACGACCCCGTCCCGGGAAAAGACCTTAAGTCTTCCCGTCACTAGTAATGCTGGCACCATGCTAGTATCATCCTAAGTAATCAATAAAGCCCCGTCCCATAAGGGGTAGAGTGGTTGCACATGTATGGTTGGAATAACGGTCGCAACTTAAACCAATCCGTTTGAAAAACTTTACACACACTTTTCTCGGTACACCACTTCGTCATCAAGTGGTTACCCAACTCATCATCTCCCTCGGGCATGAATGGCACCCGACGGGATTTTTCGAAAAGAATGCAACCACGAAGGTATCATGGCACACATGCATCTCTAAGCGTTACTACTAACCATATGCATTGCATCTAGCACATAGCAAGATCAAGAGTAAAGGATGCATCATGTGGTGGTTTCAACTAGGTCACCACCGTAACACTATCATCATGCATCGGAAACAAACGGGTTCCGAAGAGCAAGTGTATCATGGTCAAAGGGCTGCTTGCCTGGATTGGCTTGGTCTTCAAAGTCTTCAAATCCTTCTCCTTATCCTTCTTCAGCAACTTTGTCAAATACGGGATCTAATCGTCGCAAAATAACAACGGGAAAATAAGACCACAATGAAAACAGAAAAATCAAAGTGCTCAGAAAAATGTCAACTTATTTTTGTTAAATACTAGAGGGAAAACTAAGATGGAGAAAATTCTTAGTTGGAGTTTTGGAGTTGCAGAATGGAATCTAAGGATTTTAGAACAGGAGTTTTATTGCTCAAATTTGAATTTAAATTTGAACAGAACAGAAAAATTTCATAGATATGTGTGAAAGTGACAGCATTAAATAGGTTGGAATATTACAGAATTTAGGAGTTGGAATTATTTCATTTGGACTAATATTCATTTCTGTAAAATTAATTGAATTAATCACAGAAAGAATAAAAAGAAATGGCCCTGTGCCACTGGGCCAGAGCGGCCACAGTGCACGGCCCAGGGCATCTAGCCCAGCCGCTCGGGCGCCAGCACGCGCATGTCAGGGTTTTAAACCTGACGGGCGGGGCCCAGCGGTCAACGGCAGCGAGGGGAGAGAGGGAGCGGTGAGGATGACAGGCGGGGCCCGCCTGTCATCTTCAACCTCTCGGCCACGGCGACGGCGAGCTCAACGGCGGTGAATCCGGGCACGGCGGAGCCAACAGAGGGCAGGGGCGGACTCAGTAGCGAGTCGCGGAGGTAGTGGTGGTGGTGCGGCTCGCCGGGGAGGTCGGGTTCGTCGGCGGCGAGGTGGGACGGCGGAGGGTCGTCAGGAAGCTGCTGGCTAGCTCGTTTCCGGCAGCTGCAGAAGGGGAAAAGGGAGGGGAATGCATCAGTGAGGTGCGGCGGTTCCGAATCGAGCAAAAGGAGGGGCTGAGAGGGCCTGTACCTCGAGATCGCCGGCTGCCCGACGCGGCGGAGCTCCGGTCCATCCCGAGCACTGGGCTCTTCGGGGACAAACTAGTGGTGCTGGAGGGCTAAAGGGGATGAGGGGACGCTGTTGGTGCAGAGTAGAGGGCTCGGGGGGTCCTATTTATAGGGGAACGGCGAGGTCTCGTGGACCTGTGTGCCGCCGAGCTTCTGCTCGACGCCACAGTGCACGGGAGGCGACGGGAGTGTGTCTGCGGCGTTGCTGGACGAGCCCTACGCCTAGTAGAGGAGAGAGGAGGAGCGGGGATAGCGCCGGAGGGTTCGCGCGTGTGAGGCCGACGAGTGGACGTTGCAAGCGGCCGGTGTGCGTGCGAAGGCGGCCACTGGAGGGAGAGAGAGGAGGGGGACAGCACCGGTGGAGGTTGCGGACGTCGAGGGGCGTTGGGAGGCGCGAGGGGAGAGCTCGAGGCTGTCGGCTGCGCTGGATTGGGCGAAGCTACAGTGCGGGTGCGCACTGTTGCGCGCTCTGGAGCGGCCTAATTGCATGCCATGGCATGCCATTAGCCCTCTGGGCGTGCCCACCGTGTCTGGGGGGTTTAGGGTGATGTAATCAACCCAGCTGTGGCATTGGATACCCTGGATTATCAAGGAGAGAGAGAGGAAGCTGGTAACTTGGTGAATCTAGGCTGTCCAGCAAGGTGAACTAGGGTTTTTACCCCTCAATCATGGAGCTCGAGACATGGGAGAGTTACTGGAGGTCGATAGTAACTTGATGAACCTGTGGTAGAAAGTTGAGGCCAAGGTAAATAGTAAAAGTGATCAAGATGGTAGTTTTGGTAAAACAGCAGAAGGTGTTTGATCATGTTTTGATCAATCAAATGATCTCCACTTGCCATGACACTTAACAGGATTGAATGCTACATGGAAATAGGGTGTTTCACCAAATTTGGGCTCATTTGAAGAAACTAGCCAATGTAACTTTGGTGAACCCTAGAAATCAACAGAAATGGCTTCATCTTGTTTGAGTCAAGCTAATCATCTCCCCTTGATGCACCACTTGGTGTAGTTTCATCATTAGGGGTATTGATCATGCCCACAAAGTTTGAAGCTCCAGGTAAAAAGTTGGTAATGTAAAGTTGTTCAAATTTACATTTGAACAGAAATGGTTTTGGGGTATTCTGATCAAGTTGCTCTATTCCAATTCTTGTGCCATTTGGTCTAGATGTCTTATTAGGCCTTTCTAGCATGTGCACCAAGTTTGAGAGCATTTGGACAAGTTTGGCAATCTAAAGTTGCTCAAACTTCAAATATGGACAGAATGGTTATGAAGGGTTTAAGGATGTTTTCTTGCTTCCCAAGGCATGGGACTTGGCAAGATCATCAAATATGTCATATATGACATGATAGAATTTCCCTGGAATTTTTGGAGAATATTTCCTTTGTAAATATTTCAAAAGCTTCGAATATCCAGAAAGGGTTTTGGAGGTATTAGCCCATTATTTTGAACATGACCAAGTGTTGAAACTCTTATATATGGACAATATATGTCCTATGAGTCTCCCTGAATTTTGGCAAGTATTTTTGAAATACTTAAATAATTTTCCCCTATTAAAGACCATTTCTGGCCTTAAGAAAAAGCTTTTAAATAAAATAGGAAAATAACTTTTAAAATTATACTTTTGTGGTTTCCGGGAGTCATATGACTACTAGGTCTCAAATATACTTTTTGAAATACCTTTCTCACCCTAAATCAACCACTTGCAGTGCAAACCTCAATTCAGGGGTTTTAGGAATACTAAATTTTAAAAAATACATTTTGGCCAAATTAATTTTGTAAGAAAATACTATACTGTTATATAACACTTGGCATGATCATTGGGCAGAAGTTTTGGGTATGGAGATGAATTCTACAAGAGGTAATAGTTGACTTTAATGAGCACATGAAGAACCCATGAAGGAAAACTCAAATCCAAATAAAAGCCAAATGATGCCAAAAAAAATTGTTGGTCCAAATTTTCATGCTTCATTGATGCAAATAACATGTTACAAAATGTAGGGTGTGACAGACCTACCCCCCTTACAAGAATCTCGTCCCCGAGATTCCTAAACTAGGTCTTAAAAGAGATCGAGAAACTCGGATCTAAGATAGTCTTCACGTTCCCAGGTTGCTTCTGCTTCGGTGTGGTTGCTCCACTGGACCTTGAAGTACTTGATGGTACAGCTTTGCGTCCGTCGTTCTGCTTCGTCCAGAATGCGAATGGGCTTCTCGCGGTAGGTCAAATCAGGATGCAGATCAATGGCTTGGTGATCAACATCCTTGTAGAGATTAGGCTTGTCTGGATCTTGGAGACATTTCCGGAGTTGTGACACGTGGAATACGTTGTGCACATCGGATAGCTCAGGTGGTAGTTCCAATTGGTAAGCAACTTCTCCTCGTCGGTCGGTGATCTTGAAAGGGCCAATGAATCTTGGCGCAAGTTTCCCCTTAACGTGGAAACGCTTGGTTCCCTTTAGAGGGGTTACCCGCAGGTAAACATGGTCTCCGACACGAAAACTCATGTCTCGGCGTCGAGTGTCAGCATAGCTCTTTTGCCTTGACTTGGCTGCCTTCAAACGTTCTCTGACTAGTTGGACTTGCTCTTCTGCTTCGCGGAGAATATCTGGTCCAAAGACTAGCCCTTCTCCAGTCTCTGACAACTTGAGGTGTGTGCGACATCTGCGTTCGTACAACACCTCAAATGGTGCCATTTGAAGGCTCGACTGGTAACTATTGTTATAGGAGAACTCGGCAAAAGGGAGACAATCTTCCCACTTGGCTCCATATGCCAAGACACAGGCTCGGAGCATGTCTTCGAGAATTTGATTTACTCGTTCTGTCTGACCTCCGGTCTGTGGGTGGAAAGCTGTGCTGAAAGATAACTTGGTTCCCAAGGCTTCTTGGAATCTTCTCCAGAACCTTGAAGTAAACTGGGTGCCTCGATCTGACACAATTTCTTGTGGAACACCATGGAGGCTCACGATTCGGTTGATATAGAGAGTTGCCAACTGGTTGCCGGAATAGGTAGTCTTAACAGGAATGAAATGGGCCACCTTGGTCAAATGGTCGACTATGACCCAGATGGAGTCATGTCCTCTATTCGACCTTGGTAGTCCAGTGATGAAATGCATTCCGACTTTATCCCACTTCCACTCAGGAACCTTGAGTGGTTGAAGCAATCCAGCGGGTCGCTGATATTCAGCCTTGACCCTTTGGCACACATCACACTTTGCAACATAGGTTGCAATCTCTCTTTTCATCCTGTGCCACCAGAATCTTGCCTTCAAGTCTTGGTACATCTTGGTTCCTCCGGGGTGGATGGAATACAGAGTGTCGTGGGCTTCTTGCAGGATCAGGTTCTTCAGCTCCGTCTTGATTGGTACGCAGATGCGGCCCTTGTACCAAACAATCCCGTGCTCGTCTTCAGAGAATCATGGGGCCTTGCCTAGCTTCATCTTCTTCTTGATGCCTTCGATGCTTGTATGTCCATCTTGTGCCTTCTTGACTTCGTCTATCAGGGTCGGTCTGACTTCCAAATGATCCAGAAATCCAGGGGTGACCAATTCCAAACTGAACTGTTCGAGTTCCTTAAACAAGGTTGGCTGCCTTTCTTGAATAATGGCATTCAAAGAGCAAGCCTTCCTGCTTAAGGCATCGGCCACCACGTTAGCCTTCCCGGGGTGATATTGAACACTGAGGTCATAGTCTTTGATGAGTTCCAACCATCTTCGCTGCCTCATGTTCAATTCCTTTTGGGTGAAATGTACTTCAGACTTTTGTGGTCTGTGTATATCTCACACCGTTTCCCTAGGAGGTAATGCCGCCATGTCTTCAAGGCGTGAACCACTGCCGCTAACCCAAGATCGTGAGTAGCGTAGTTCTCCTCATGAGGTCGTAGCTGCCTGGAGAGGTAAGCTATGACTCGGCCTTCTTGCATCAGAACGCTTCCCAATCCGGTTCGAGATGCATCACAATATATCACGAACTCCTTGTGAATATCGGGTGTTGCCAGAACTGGGGCGGTGGTCAATCTCTTCTTGAGTTCTTGGAAGCTCTCTTCGCATTTTGGCGTCCAATCGAACTTATTGTCCTTCTTGAGGAGCTGAGTCATTGGCCGGGCAATGCTAGAGAATCCTTCCACGAATTTGCAGTAATAGCCCGCAAGTCCGAGGAAGCTTCTGACTTCCTTGACGGTCGTTGGAGATTGCCATTGGGTCACAGCTTCGATCTTTGCGGGATCAACTGATAATCCTTCTTCGGTTAAGACATGACCTAAGAATCCAACTTTATGTAGCCAGAACTCACACTTGCAGAATTTGGCATACAGTTGGTGCTCCCGAAGCTTGTCTAGGACCATCCTCAGATGTTGCTCGTGTTCTTCCTCCGTCTTCGAGAAGACAAGAATGTCATCGATGAAGACAACAACGAACTTGTCCAAATATTCCATGAAGACTTTATTCATGAGATACATGAAGTAAGCTGGGGCATTGGTTAACCCAAAAGACATGACCGTGCACTCGTACAGGCCATATCTGGTTACGAATGCCGTCTTCGGAATATCTTGGGGTCTGATCTTCAGCTGGTAGTACCCAGATCTGAGGTCGATCTTGGAGAACACCTTGGCTCCGCTGAGCTGATCAAACAAATCTTCAATCTTGGGAAGTGGATATTTGTTCTTGATTGTAACTTCATTGAGGGAACGATAGTCAATGCATAAGCGGATGGTACCGTCCCTCTTTGCCACAAACAGAACGGGTGATCCCCAAGGGGAGGCACTTGGGCGGATAAATCCCTTCCTCAGCTGCTCTTCCAGTTGCTTCTTCAACTCGGCTAATTCTTCCGTCCCCATTCTATAAGGCTTCTTATAGATGGGTCCTGCTCCGGGCACGAGCTCGATGATGAACTCAATGTCACGGTCAGGGGGCATTCCCGGTAGTTCATCCGGAAAGACATCAGGATACTCGCATACCACTGGTACTAGATCTGGCCCAACTTCAGACAGACAGTTGACTTGAGTGGCTTGAGCGGAAGAGGAGTTGGAAGCAAACTTGACTTCGACTCCTTGGTCATTGGTCACAGTGACTGTCCGATTGGCACAACCTAACAAGCCTTGGTGCTTGCTGAGCCCATCCATCCCTAGGATCACATCCAAGCCTTGCGATCTTAGGATGATAAGGTCTGATAGGAAGTATACACCGTTAATGGTAATACTGACTCCTTTACAGCCTATCTTGGCTCTCATCTCTGCTCCGGGGGTTTGTACCACCATAGGGTTATTCAGGGGTGTAGGGGTCATGCCACTTTTTAATGCAAATCTTTGAGTGACAAATGAATGCGTTGCTCCAGAATCAAACAAGACAGTTGCAGGTGCTGAGTTGACAAGGAACGTACCCAGCACGACGTCCGGGTCTTCCCAGGCTTCTTCAGCAGTGACGTGATTCACACGCCCCTTCCCATGGTTAGGCGGGTTGCGAGGAGCTGGGTTCCTTGGTGGCATCCCACGGCCTTGTCCTGGGTTCTGCGCATTGGGGCGCGGGGCATCAGGCTTTTTGTTGGGGCACACCCTTGAGATGTGTCCAGACTGACCACATCCAAAGCAAGTGACTTGGTTTGGATTGATCTTGCTGCCACCACTGTTATTGGGGTTGAAAGCTGGCCTTGGGTTGGCATACTGCTGAGGCTGAAAGTTGGTGCGAGGTGCAGGAGCTCTTGGCTGCTGATAGGTTGGCTTGGCCGGGGCTAACTGCCACGGACGAGGCTTCTGGTTGCTGGAACTTCCCTTGCTGACCATCTTGCGCTTGCGAGTGTCTTCCAAAGCACGCCGCTTGTCTTCAAGCATAAGTGCCTTGTTCACCAGGTCAGGGAAGGTTGGGCAGTCGCACACGACAAGCGAGTATTGCAGAGTCTGATTGAGGCCTTCCATGAAGCACTCCCTTTTTGCAGCATCAGTGCTGACATCTTCAGGGGCATACCTTGACAGAACACTGAACTTCTGCATGTACTCCTTGACAGTGCCACTTCCTTGCTTCAGGGCTCGGAACTCACGCTTTTTGATAGCCATGATTCTGGAAGGAATGTGGGCTTTGCGGAATTCTGCCTTGAAGTTAACCCAAGTGATCTCTTGTTTAGCATGCATGACCTTGAATCCATCCCACCAAGCTCTAGCAGTCCCCCCGAGGCAGTGGGCTGCATAAGCCACCTTCTCGCGGTCTTCGGTGCATCCGACTAGTTCCAGCAAGTCCTCAATGGTGTGGACCCAGTCGTCTGCATCCAGGGGTTCAGCAGTCTCGATGAAAGTTGGCGGTGCATTCTTCTTGAACTCTGCCAACGTGGAACGTCCATTGCCATTCCCCGCCGGCTGGCGGTTGTTGGTGACAGCTTGTGCAATCAACTGAAGGGCTGCGGTGTTGGCTTGGCATTCCTCTCCAAATGCTTGGAGAAGCTGAGCCATGTCCATGTTCGGAGGAGGTGGTGGTGGTGGAGCTTGGTCGTTGGTTTGGTCGTGGCCTGCCTCTGACTGAGCGGATGCTCCGGCTTCAGGCTGCTGGGTAGAGGTACCAGTACGAGTTACAACAGGCATCCTGTTGGAGCGGTAAAAGGGTCTCATGACTTGGAAGAGGGAAAGCAAGATAAATGGGTGCCTAGTAAGGGGGTGGGTGTGACACTAATCAAATCATGCAAGGGCCGAAAGGCCAAAACACATTTATTAAAATCCAAATGGGTGATGTAGTCGTTTACATGTTCCCGAAGGAAGAATACGACATACATCCAAACACAACAAAAGCAAACACTAGATGGTTTCATATGAACCATACAAGGACTCGACTGCGCATAGGGTTACACGACCTATCCTACCGTAGAGGTCACGAACTGGCATATCCGAGTAGTGAATAATGCCTAAGCGACGGAATGCTCGGTCGCATATTCCGGCTCCTCAGGGTCTTCCTCCTTGTCTTCATCTGTCTGGGCCCCCTTGTCACTAGAGGGTGTGGGGGAGTGGAGGAGTTGGATACGACGGTGCTTCGTCGGTGGTGCAGGGAAAAGCTTGCGATATTCCCTTGCCGTCATCCGGCGTCGTCGAGGTGGCTCTTCATTCTTGGAAGATACATCTTCGGAGGGCCTTCTGCCTCGGTATGCGATAGCGGACTGTCCGGAAGGTGCTCCTTACTTCTTGATCCTATTTGTCTTCTCTTGAGATTGACGAAGAAGTGCCTTGGTCTTGTGAAGTTCTTCTCGGAGCTTCATTGATTCCGCGGCCAAATCTTGTGCCAAGCTGTCGGCACATAGACTGAAGTAGGTCTGGCATCGAAGCGAGAGTCCTTCCTTCAGTGGAGGGGCTAGTGCGCTGCTTTCATCTTCACCTTCCTTCCGGTAAGGCAAGAAGCGAGTTGTCATCTTGGCTGCCATCTCCGGAAGGAGCTCGCGGAGACGGGTTAGTGCCTTGAGTGCAGCAGCCTCGACAGCGAGAGGTAGTGTTGCCATCTGGGGTCCCTCGAAGAACCAACTTGTGGGAGGATCGTTTGCCTTTACGATCACTTCCACATGGTATTCCACCTCAGTGTCGCTAACCCAATGCTCAAGGTATGTGAGGATGGGCGCTCGGTGGAACTGGCACTCCTGGAGGCTATCCTCGAGAAGCAAGGGAAACCCAGTGGTCAGGTGCTCTTCGGGTACAGCGGACATCTACAAAGGTGGAATAGGAGGGGTTAATAAGCTGATGAAATCTCAGGTTTTAGAAAAGAAGAGAGGTTCAGAAGGTTTTTGAGAAGGGGGTCTCATCTAACTAACGCCCATGCTAACTAAGGCTTCCTACAGTCAGGATGGCTCTGATACCAGCTCTGTGGGGACCCCGACTTAGAAGTCGAGATCACCGAATGCACGTGTACAGTGATCCCAGAGATCAATGCTCACTGAACACACAGAAGCTGAATAACAAGAGTCTTACATCCATACATATCGTCTTACACAAATTATGGCCATTATGGCCAAGTCTTACATAGATAAAGCCTCACGGGCTGAATGGGGAAATAACCCAAATAGCGGAAGTCTTCGATGATAGGTAGAACCCATGCCATCTGCCTTAACCCTACAGGCATTCTGACTGGGATAGCGTCCTAGTTCGCATGTTCGTCTCCAAAGAACTCTTCTTCAAATTCCTGTTCCTCCATGCCTGGCCAATTAAATAACCAGTGGCAAGCCAATGAGTACTTTGAATGTACTCGCAAGCAACCCATGATTTGGTTCAAAGTAACAGTGTAATTGAACAATAATGAGCAATCTAGCCATGAGCTAGAACAAATATTCTACCATCAAGTATTTGCATCAATAAACTCACGTAACCTCGAAGTCAGATTACCGATATCTACATGAATATGATTCAGCTCAACGAGTCAAGTCACCACCTTGACTCAACATACACACACATGGTTTCGCAAACATTGGACGTAGCCCAAGAGCGGTTACCCAACTGTCCTTGACCGTGGACACGGCTATTCGAATAGTTTTACACTCTGAAGAGGTTGCGCACTTTACCCACAAGAACCGAGAAGCTTTCGTGTCACCCACGATCCCGCAGTACCTCAAGTACTCGGGGGAAGCACCTGGTCATTATCTTTCCTTAGACGACACTAACATAGAGTCCACTCGTTGGTACACAGCCCTCGACTACAAACAATAGATCACGGGACTTGCCCAAATTTCAATGTCACGCGTACCCGAAGCGACCAACGGTGTGTCCGGTGCCTTGTGAAAACAGTCATGGTCGTCTATCCAAGCACGACCCCGTCCCGGGAAAAGACCTTAAGTCTTCCCGTCACTAGTAATGCAGGCACCATGCTAGTATCGGCCTAAGTAATCAATAAAGCCCCGTCCCATAAGGGGTAGAGTGGTTGCACATGTATGGTTGGAATAACGGTCGCAACTTAAACCAATCCGTTTGAAAAACTTTACACACACTTTTCTCGGTACACCACTTCGTCATCAAGTGGTTACCCAACTCATCATCTCCCTCGGGCATGAATGGCACCCGACGGGATTTTTCAAAAAGAATGCAACCACGAAGGTATCATGGCACACATGCATCTCTAAGCGTTACTACTAACCATATGCATTGCATCTAGCACATAGCAAGATCAAGAGTAAAGCATGCATCATGTGGTGGTTTCAACTAGGTCACCACCGTAACTCTATCATCATGCATCGGAAACAAACGTGTTCCGAAGAGCAAGTGTATCATGGTCAAAGGGTTGCTTGCCTGGATTGGCTTGGTCTTCAAAGTCTTCAAATCCTTCTCCTTCTCCTTCTTCAGCAACTTCGTCAAATACGGGATCTAATCATCGCAAAAAACAACGGGAAAATAAGACCACAATGAAAACAGAAAAATCAAAGTGCTCAGAAAAATGTCAACTTATTTTTGTTAAATACTAGAGGGAAAACTAAGATGGAGAAAATTCTTAGTTGGAGTTTTGGAGTTGCAGAATGGAATCTATGGATTTTAGAACAGGAGTTTTATTGCTCAAATTTGAATTTAAATTTGAACATAACAGAAAAGTTTCATAGATATGTGTGAAAGTGACACCATTAAATAGGTTGGAATATTACAAGAATTTAGGAGTTGGAATTATTTCATTTGGACTAATATTCATTTCTGTAAAATTAATTGAATTAATCACAGAAAGAATAAAATGAAATGGCCCTGTGCCACTAGGCCAGAGCGGCCACAGTGCACGGCCCAGAGCATCTAGCCCAGCCGCTCGGGCGCCAGCGCGCGCACGTCAGGGTTTTAAACCTGACGGGCGGGGCCAGCGGTCAGCGGCAGCGAGGGGAGAGAAGGAGCGGTGAGGATGACAGGCGGGGCCCGCCTGTCATCTTCAACCTCTCGGCCACGGCGACGGCGAGCTCACCGGCGGCGAATCCAGGCACGGCGGAGCCAACGAAGGGCAGGGACGGACTCAGCAGCGAGTCGTGGAGGTAGTGGTGGTGGTGCGGCTCACCGGGTAGGTCGGGTTCGTCGACAGCGAGGTGGGACGGCGGAGGGTCGTCGGGAAGCTGCTGGCTAGCTCGTTTCCGGCAGCTGCAGAAGGGGAAAAGGGAGGGGAATGCATCAGTGAGGTGCGGCGGTTCCGAATCAAGCAAAAGGAGGTGCTGAGAGGGCCTGTACCTCGAGATCGCCGGCTGCCCGACGCGGCGGAGCTCCGGTCGATCCCGAGCACTGGGCTCTTCAGGGACGAACTAGTGGTGCTGGAGGGCTAAAGGGGATGATGGGAGGCTGTTGGTTGAGAGTAGAGGGCTCGGGGGGTCCTATTTATAGGGGAACGGCGAGGTCCCGTGGACCTGTGCGCCGGCGAGCTTCTGCTCGACGCCACAGTGCACGGGAGGCGACGGGAGTGTGTCTGCGGCGTTGCTGGACGAGCCCTACGCCTAGTAGAGGAGAGAGGAGGAGCGGGGACAGCGCCGGAGGGTTCGCGCGTGTGAGGCCGACGAGTGGACGTTGCGGGCGGCCGGTGCGCGTGCGAAGGTGGCCACTAGAGGGAGAGAGAGGAGGGGGACAGCATCGGTGGAGGTTACGGAAGTCGAGGGCCGTTGGGAGGCGTGAGGGAAGAGCTCGAGGCTGTCGGCTGTGCTGGATTGGGCGAAGCTACAGTGCGGGTGCGCACTGTAGCGCACTCTGGAGCGGCCTAATTGCATGCCATGGCATGCCATTGGCCCTCTGGGCATGCCCGCCGTGTCTGGGGGGTTTAGGGTGATGTAATCAACCCAGCTGTGGCATTGGATACCCTAGATGATCAAGGAGAGAGAGAGGAAGCTGGTAACTTGGTGAATCTAGGTTGTCCAGCAAGGTGAACTAGGGTTTTTACCCCTCAATCATGGAGCTGGAGACATGGGAGAGTTACTGGAGGTAGATAGTAACTTAATGAACCTGTGGTAGAAAGTTGAGGCCAAGGTAAATAGTAAAAGTGATCAAGATGGTAGTTTTGGTAAAATAGCAGAAGGTGTTTGATCATGTTTTGATCAAGCAAATGATCTCCACTTGCCATGACACTTAACAGGATTGAATGTTACATGGAAATAGGGTGTTTCACCAAATTTGGGCTCATTTGAAGAAACTAGCCAATGTAACTTTGGTGAACTCGAGAAATCAACAGAAATGGCTTCATCTTGTTTGAGTCAAGCTAATCATCTCCCCTTGATACACCACTTGGTGTAGTTTCATCATTAGAGGTATTGATCATGCCCACAAAGTTTGAAGCTCCAGGTAAAAAGTTGGTAATGTAAAGTTGTTCAAATTTACATTTGAACAGAAATGGTTTTGGGTTATTCTGATCAAGTTGCTCTACTCCAATTCTTGTGCCATTTGGTCTAGATGCCTTATTAGGCCTTTCTAGCATGTGCACCAAGTTTGAGAGCATTTGGACAATTTTGGCAATCTAAAGTTTCTCAAACTTCAAATATGGACAGAATGGTTATGAAGGGTTTGAGGATGTTTTCTTGCTTCCCAAGGCATGGGACTTGGCAAGATCATCAAATATGTCATATATGACATGATATAATTTCCCTTGGATTTTTGGAGAATATTTCCTTTGTAAATATTTCAAAAGCTTGAAATATCCAGAAAGGGTTTTGGAGGGATTAGCCCATTATTTTGAACATGACCAAGTGTTGAAACTCTTATATATGGACAATATATGTCCTATGAGTCTCCCTGAATTTTGGCAAGTATTTTTGAAATACTTAAATAATTTTCCCATATTAAAGACCATTTCTGGCCTTAAGAAAAAGCTTTTAAATAAAATAGGAAAATAACTTTTAAAATTATACTTTTGTGGTTTCTGGAGTCCTATGACTACTAGGTCTCAAATATACTTTTTGAAATAACTTTCTCACCCTAAATCAAGCACTTGCAGTGCAAACTTCAATTCAGGGGTTTTAGGAATACTAAATTTAAAAAAATACATTTTGGCCAAATTAATTTTGTAAGAAAATACTATACTGTTATATAACACTTGGCATGATCATTGGGCTGAAGTTTTGGGTATGGAGATGAATTCTACAAGAGGTAATAGTTGACTTTAATGAGCACATGAAGAACCCATGAAGGAAAACTCAAATCCAAATAAAAGCCAAATGATGCCAAAAAAAATTGTTGGTCCAAATTTTCATGCTTCATTGATGCTAATAACATGTTACAAAATGTAGGGTGTGACATCTTGCTAAGAGTCTATTCACCCCCCCCCCCCCTCTAGACACCTCTTCTGGACCCTTTCAACTTGAGAGCCAAAGGGAAGTAGTTGGCGAACACCTTCTTATCGCTTCCCCGGCAGCCTGAATAGCAATGGTGTAGATGCTCAGGAACTCTGTCGGGTTCAACCTCCCGTCGTACTTCTCAGGTATCTCTGGATTGAATGTGTGAACGGATAGCCAACGGACTTGCCGCAGCTCTCGTGTAAAGGCATGGCAGCCAACCTCCAATGGCAGGCACCGCCGACACTGAGCGCAGGCTCATCGATGTTGGGGTCGTCGCGCCCGTTGGTTTGTTGGGGGAAGTCGTGGTGTCGTTCGGCGACGACGCGTGCATCTCTCCGCCGCCTATCTTCTAGGGTTCGACGTTGTCCTGGACGTGCTCGAGGGCTAGAAGAGGCCATTGAGACATTTTCGAGGTCCTGATTTTGTCGCACCCTCACTGGTTGCCGTGGTTGGGACTGCACCATGGGGACGGCCAGCAGTGCAGGCGGTGGCTGTCGCTTGGGGAGGTTGTGGTGGGCAAGCTCGTCGCGAGCCCCCAGCTTTGGTGAAACTGAGCAGGCTTTGGATGGTGGCACACCACTCATCCTTCTACTCAGCTGCTGGAGGGAACCTCAGTAGTAGCTGAGCTCATGCCATGGCCTCTGTGGCTGTATTTGGTATTGATGTCGATGGCGTCGACCGCTCCATCGCCTGGATCCTGATGATGCCAGCAGTGGCGGCGGCGATGCCGCGTCCATGCTGATGTGGGATGACCACCTAGGCAATAGGGTCGCGCGGCGGTGGCGCTCGAAGATCAGCGGTTTCTTCGAGCGCCGCATTCTGGTTGGCTCGCCCAGGGAGAGGCGCATGCGCCACGGTCGCTCCCGTGGTGGGGGCGACCGGAGGGCGACGGCTTCTCCCGGACCGAGTGTCGTTGATGCGGCTGTGCCCGTCGGTGAGAGGAGGGGGGACGGACGGAGTGACCCCCTCGCCCGCACCTAGTAGGTCACATCCGTGAAGTCATTGCTGATGTTGTTCTCTTCCGGCAGCACCGGCCCCCATATCGGCCGCGGGGGAAGTGGTGATGACGCCACCTGCTCCAACCACGTCCCCAGCAGCGTCCACGTCCTCGTGTGCCCCCACAGCCTTTGCGGCGTTAGAGGCTGCGGCCGGTGGAGCCTTCGAAGTGGAGGGTTGGGCCGAGGCACCAGATTTCTTGTTGGGCGCCATGGTCGACGGCGCTATCGAAGACGAAGATGGTGATGAAGATGACGCACTGCGCACACTTTCAGGTTCGCGCAAGAGATCCCCCTACCCGGCGCGCCAAAGATGTCGGGGGATATCCACGGTCACCTATGGGACTGGGTGGCCCCTTGCTTGTTCGGCGGGGGGGAGGGGGGCGTCGCATTGCACAAAGAGCGGATCAGCGTACGACAGAGAGCACAAAAGCGATTTACCCAGGTTCGGGCCACCGCGAGGCGTAAGACCCTACTCCTACTTTGGTGGATTGATGGTGGAATGTGTGAGGTGGTGCAAGGTACACTTGTCCGGCAGGGTTTGCGTCAGGGCTGCAGTGACTACGTGTGTGTGGTGGTGAGGGTTCATCAAGTTTCCAACCCTTTCTAAGGTTGCCATGGACCTCCTTTTATAGATTAAGGGGTCACCACAGTGTCAAAGTAGTCATTATGCACTGATATGATAGCGAATAGTGCTATCATACCTAACTCTGCACGCTGATAGGGCGAATTAAATGTGCGCTTAACTTCACATCGTTGGCTGCTCGGCAAGCCTTGCTGGGCTATCCAGCCAGCTCCATGTCTGCCTGCTCAACACGTCGCAGGACGGGTGTCATCTACGGGTTCTCCTTGTAGGAGCTGGCTGCCATGTGGCTAATTGCTGCCACTTAATCATCTTGTGGCTTGACACCGCATTGATTGACGACATGGGTCGTGCTTGAGTGTTCGGTGGGGCGGTTTGGCCTCCGCGAGCCCCCGGTAGGCCCTGCCGGGGCGTTTCTGCTATCTACTTCGGGAGTGGCTTCGCCCCTTGCTAGGCTCGCCTGCCCGGCAAGGGAGGCCCTTCTCTTGGTGATGTCTTGCTTCTCTGGATTGTCCTTGGTCTCTTTGCTCTGAGCTGGTTCCTCGTTTCTCTTGATTCTTTGTACTTTAGCTGGGACTGGTGCTTAAATCTTGGTCTTGCGGCTATGCACAGTTTGGGCAATGGGCGGACCCAGGGTTTGTTGCATCGACAATGCCAGTTGCTAGGAAATGGCCATCACCCACTTCCACAGTAATCATGGCGTCGACTTGGGCGGATTCATCCATGGAGGCTCTCGTCGGGGGATCTTCAGCTCGATCAGAGGGTAGAATAGGCCCCCTGGAGGGCCTCACCCTGGGAAATCTCCCCGTCCTCTTTGGCCAGAGGCGGGACGTGTTCTCCCACGTTGTCCTTGGTGGGGGGAAATTTTCCCATGTTTTCGTGTTGGGGGCTGGACCAGGGGCTTGGCGCTGGATCATTCATACTACTCCCTGCCAAGACCGAGTGTTCGGAGGGCCTCAGTGGCTCTACCAGCCTGAGTCGCTTGGCCCGGTGGATGAGGGTCTCCTCCTCCTCCTCCTCTTCCCTGTTGAAGATAGCGAACAAGTTTAAATCAGCAAACCAACAGACACGTAAGACTTCAACCAGATAAGAAAAGTGTTCTCCTTACTCAGAATCAATGAGCATGGAGCCTAGGTCGAAATCCATGGGTGGTGAGGTCGCCCTGCTCCTCTTCAGGGCTGAAGGAGCATTGCTCTCTGCCAACTTCGGCCCCTGTGGAAGTATGGGGGCTCCAACGAGGATGATTTATGCGAAGAGCTCGAGCCTAACTGGGAGCTCGTGTGGACTCCCTTGGCCGCCAATCGCGTGGTGGGTGGAGTCTTGTCCCCAGAAAGGCAAGAAGATTGGCGGCGCGTCACTTGGAGGTGAGCTTCTTCACCTTTTTGGGAACAGGCGCAGGAGCAGAAGACATTGTTCCCCGGCTAGGCGCCCGCCGATGAGGACGCTGATCTAGGTCCGGCTCTAGCGCTTGAGGACCCGCTGTGAGCCACTCCTACTCGGGATGCTCCACTTTATCGACCTCGTCCTCTCCTTGGGCCTCTACCACCACGGTGTACAGAGCTTCGATCTCAGCGGCTTCATCCCCGATAGCCTCCTCTACGGCATGCCTGTAGCTCCTACCATGAGAAGAGCCTTCGTCATGGACCTCTTCTTCGTCTTCATCCTTCTCCCTCCCGGACTTAGCTCTCCGATCATCCCGGAGCGCCTTGTCCTCCTCAATCCGCCTCCTGATGAACTTTGCTTCTACCTGGGAGGCGTGCTTGAAAAAGTTGCCCTCTGCCCTGGTAGCCACCTCCACCAAGCTGGAGGCCCACTTTAACTCCTCGTCCATTTCAGGAAACTTCCAGTCAGGTTGGACCCCATAGGCGTTGCAATCGGGCAACCACTTCAAAATCTGGTCCAAGGCGGAGTTGACATTCAGCGAGACAACCCTTGTGGACAATTTGTACGGCCCGAGACAGTCGAGCAGCTGCTCACACAGCCAGCCATGGCCGTAGACCATCAGGTTTTTGGTGAGGCATAGGTACATGCACATTTTGTCCCCTACGTCTCCATACCGCCAGGCAAACCTATCCCTCTTTTGCAGCGGCACGATACGGTGTGGGAGGAAATCATCCCCCACATGTTCGATGGTTAGCCCGGCAACCTTGAGATGGGCGATCATGTTCACTGTCGGGCGATCCTGTTCACTTTTGGGAGAACCCTATTGTCAGTGAGCCCTAGCTCTCCCCAGTTGTTGCCTAGCACGACGCATCCCGTCCACGCCTATTTGTGCTCTGGAGCCTCCATGTCCTGTATCCAACACCAGTCCGCCCTCCATTCTTCCCACCTGTCGAGCTCTTGACCAGAAAGGTAGCCCCAAGTCTCCCTCTTACACCGAGGGAGACATATCATGTTCCGTGAATGGTGAGCCTTGTTCTGAACCCTCGGGACGAAGAAATGCCTGAACAGATCCACATTGGGGGCAACTCCGAAACAATTCTGACACATATGAGTGAATATTGCCATACACACCATCGCATTTGGCGTGAAATCCAAGAGATGGAACCCGTATACTACCATCATCGCGTCGAAGAAATCTCAGAAAGGGGGATTGAGGCCGTAGAGGAAGTACGCGCAGAAAAAGTGATATGAATTTGACCGGCCCTCTTCCCCCTCCGGCAAGACCATGGGCAGGTCATGTCCTTTCGGAACTATCCTCCCTCACATATACGCATACCTTGCAACCTAGGTGTCGCTATCCAAACTGGACGGGAGGAAGACCACATCTTCCCGCCGCTTCGGGTCCAGCTCTGCTGCTTTCTTCTTCCCTTCTGCCACGGCATCTTTCGCGGTGGCTGACCGCTTTCCTCTCACGGCGGCTTTCTTCCCCATCCTTCGGGACTGCAGAGAAGATGGGAGGCTCGAATGGGCATCGGAGCAGTCGCCTAGTTTGAGAAAGAAGGTGGGTAGGACAAAGAAGGTGCAGATGAGCATCCCATGACCCCATGACATGTGGTAGTTACACTGAGTGGATGTTGGATTGGCAGGTTATCATGACAAACCGCTGCACGCACAGCACTTTCCTGACACGTGTCCGTGCACTGTTTGGGGCCTAACCCAACATGCCCGGCAACACATATGGCTCAGACCCGAGGGCATCTATCGGGGTACACAAACAGGGGTATGTGTTTCCCCTGACTTGTGCATGGACAGCAAAGCAGCCATCCCCGGGAGCTGAAACGGCAACAAGGAAACAAGCTTCATCAAGCATCCAAGTCAAGAACCCAGCCAGAGAGAGAGATAAGGTGATCTTTGGGAGTTAAAGAGCGGATCAAGAAGACCAAGACAAGGCAAATGAACAAGTTTCCATTAAAAGAAAGCCTCCCTTGCTGGGCAGGCGCGCTCGGTCGCGTTGAGGCCACCCCAAGAACAAGGCCAAGCTTTCCCCGGTAGGCTTGCCGGGGCCCCCATGGGAAGATCTCCCCGCCAATGCTCCACCGCTCTACTGCACAGCGACGCAAGTCACTTATCAGTGTGGTGTCGAGCCCTCAAGTGATTAAGTGGCTATCACTTAGCACGTGGATGCCATATGGTAGAGATTTTCCACCCAGGCGACACCCGTCCAGCGGTGTGTCATGAGATAGACAAGAAGATGGTTAAGCGGTGTGGCAGGCTTGCCGGGCTGCCTCCCAGTGTGACACCTAGCAGTGCATTTAAGGCACTTTGTCTTAACTTCCAGAGTTATGTATGATAGCACTGTTAACTATCTAATCGACCAACAATAACTATGTTGCCACTGTGGATGCCCCTTGAACTATAAAACGAGTACCGAGGCGAGCTAGAAAAGGATTCAGACCCTTATACACTCATATGCATGTAGCTGCTCTCCCTGAGGCAACCGTACCGGGCTTGAGCATTGCATGCTCGTCGCGCCCCCTCATCCAATCCACCAAAGCAGGAGTAGGGTTTTACGCTTCGCGGCGGCCTGAATCTGGGTAAAATTATCAGAGTCACCCCCTGCCGTGCTGCTCGATGATCTCTCCTCTTTGTGCAATGCGCTCTTCCCCCTTGCCGAACCACAAGGGGCCAGTGGCCCCATAGGTGATCGTGTTTTCCCACGACACACCTTTTGGGAGAGACAAAGATTCATCTCGATTTGTTAGATTACTCTATGTGCTTCACATATATCTTTTGAGTTAGGCAGTTGCTCATTTGCTTCAGTTATATCTTTAGAGCATCGTGATTGTTATACTTTACAGAAATCATTTGCACTCGCATGCTTCACTATATCTTTTTGAGAGCCTATAAATAGGGATTGGTCATTTGCATCAGTTATACGAGTAGTCCAAAGAAAGATACTTATACAATAGTGGTATAATAAAAATTTCATGTAGATCTACGAATAAGAAGTGTATGATTTAGTAATATTCATGTCATAATATGAGAGGATATTGTTCCATAATCATTAGTTTGTAGAAATATCAATTTTATAGCTTGTTATTAACTGTTAGATTTCGGGATCCATAGACCCAAGGAAGTCCGAACACTGGGGTGTGTTCGAAGATCTCGACCTCACCGCCCTCAGTCTGTTGTTCAACAACCTAACGTAGCCAGATAGAATATGGAGACGAACGAAGAGGCATCAATGAAGAATATTTGGAGGACGAATTTGAAAACTGAGAATGAGGAAATCTTCTGAAATGATGGCCTTCGGAGAATCACAATGTGAAGAATTCATGAAATGTTTTGGATGGTATAAAAAGGATTCTCACAATCGAAAACAATTATGAGGATGGTATGAAACTAGAACCATGAATCTTCAAGAGAACGGGCCAAGATTTAAGAGAAACTCTTCTCCGGTCTTCAAATGTTTAGAAGAACGACGAGAAACACCGTGAAGAATTTTGAGATACTCTGGAAGAATGAAAATATAAAGGTTGCAGTAACAATGAATGAAAGCGATCTTAGATAAGGCATATGACTGATAGAATCCATACTTATGTCACAATTTGAAAAGAATTTCAGAAAACTCCGGAAAAATAAGTTAGAAGAGTCAGGTAAGATCCTGGGGAAAAACATGTGGGTTAGGGCCCACTCAAAAGAAATCACCGTTGAAGAGATTGCTTAAGAGATATTCCACCGGTTGAATTAAATGGCTTGAATATGATGACAATCCGCAAAATAGCTTGAACGAAATAAGAATTGAAACACGAATCTTCCGAGATATCTTCAGCACTCTGGAGAAGAATTAGAGAGTTGAATAAGCAAGAGAGACTTTGGATAAGAAATTCCAACATGTGAAAACAATTGAAGTAAGAGGAAAATATATGATCAATTCGGAAGCTTGGATTTAGTCCACTGGAGAAGAATATGAGAATTAAGAATGATGAACTTAATCTTCCTGAGCATCTTCCTGAGAATCACCGGATAAGGACACTGAAGGAAAAGAATGGAGAAACATCACATGAATAAAATGGATACTTGATTAAGGACTCTATCTCCATAAAGAAAAGGGTGGGAGGGTGGGGAAAAATAAAGACAACTTGGGATGAATGAAACAGACACCGTTGAGAAAAAACAAGAATTTCTATGCACATATTAAAAGGATCGAGTTAACTTGAAGAGAAGCACGCCGACTGAAAAGAATTTACATGACAACCTCGATGATCAGAAGGACTAGCACTCCCATAGAAATATGAGAACACCGATTAGGAAAGGTATGGAATCAACATTTGACTTCGAAGCAACTCGAATACCAGAATCAAAACAAAAACAACGGATAGATATGTCGAGAAGCCACTTGGGAGAACAAAATGATATAACAAAACAACAAGGTGCAGATGGAACAAATACATAATAGAGGATCCGTCCCACATGTTCGTGCTGAATGCCCCATGGCACGTGTTACAAAGGGCGTTGTCATCCCCGGATCAACATAGCCAAGGATCCTTTAAGATGCAACTCCCAATTGGAACAATGCCCATGAAACCCCTTCACTCGATGTTGAACCCCAAACCTCATACCATGCACTCGTTGGAAGAATGCCTACGAGCTACTTGAAGAACCCACCTATTAATTCCCGAAACTTTCCAGTTATGCAATCTGGTTTTGGGGATACACGGGAAGCACCGCGCACTCAACTCTAAACCTAAATCCAGCTGTATCCATCCGTCAACACATAACCAGTCATCTTCGGAAACTGTTTACCTCGGACCTTCGAAACGCATCCGCTATACTAGCTGTGGCAATACTCTCGAACTATCCCATCAGTACTGGGTGACGTCGGGGTTATCTCACCACTAACCGCATAGAAGAGTTTTTGATGTCGGCCGTCTTAAGTATTCTAGAACCGCTACGATACGTTTGTGATGACAACACCTCGGAGCTCAACTACCCGGGACACTGCACAGCCCCTAAATGACAGGAGGCATTGAGAACAATGTTCTCGTCACAAAGATATAGGAACAATCCAAACAATACTTGCGTGATCCTAAAAAAATAGTGAATTGTTGAGAGTAGAGGAGATAGAACAACGTCAGGAGTCCTCACGAGAGCGATGGAGGGATGAGGAGTAAACAGAAATCCTACTCTTCGATATATATATAGGACTCAAAACATTTTTTTGTGTGCGCCTAGACTCAACCGTCAACGGTTCGATCAATCAGGGGGCTCCAAGGTCGGAGAAGGCTCTGATACCAACTTGTAATGCCCAATATGCAGCTATGTCCCCCCCCCACGTGTCGAGGCACGACTTAAGGACATAAACGCATACTAGAATGATCTCAAGTATGGTATCTTTGCACAAATCATGTAAAATTCAGGGATGAAATTGTAAAATGATAGTTGGCTTACACTCGCCACATCACACAATGAATACAATAACATACATCATCCACAGAACATCAGGGTCCGACTACGGACGAAAACCAAACGAGAAAGATACCATAAAGAACACAAGCCCGGATCGCCCCTAGTAGGAACCACTACTAATCATCGAAAACGTCACATACATACGACCAAGCTCTTCATCGAACTCCCACTGAAGTTCTTGTCCATCTCCTGCATTAGTCGCAGTGGTACCTGCAACTGGTGTGGTGAATCTGTGAGCCACAAGGGACTCAGCAATCCCGTTCCCGGGTATCAAAACTACGAAAGCCTTAGGTGAGGAAAGGCTATAAAAGTGTCTGTAGCAAGCACTAAGCATCTAGCTTATGAGTTTAGAGCGAGAAGAGAATAAGTTCCAACGGTCGCCAAGTTGATCAAGAAGTGATCCTAGCTATTCACGATCAAGCATAACCCCACCGTGTTCACTTCCCGAAGCCCTTCGGAAAGAGACCATCACGGTTACTCACACAGGTAGTGTATTCTTAAGGATATGGTGTCAAGTTATCTACAACCGGATATTAACAAATTCCCATCTGCCACATAACCGCGGGCGCAGCTTTAGAAAGTTCAAAACCCTGCAGGGGTGTCCCAAATTAGCCCATCACAAGCTCACGATCTGAGGAGTCACAACTCCAAAGTGGGAAGACCCGAGTATCCTCGGAATCCCGTGCTCAAGATATTTCGACAAAGGTTAAACTAATCCAGCAAGACCTCCAGGCGTGCCGACACCCTGATAGTAGCCGCGCATATCTCGTCTCAGGCCACGATCGGATGGGACAGCCTACAGGAAAATACCAATCCTCGAGTTTCCCTGCAGTGGCCCTGCAGTCTGCCCGTTTGGGACCAACACCATCAGCACTGCCCCCCTGTTATGTAGAATTAAGAACCCGGGGACATGACCCCCTATGCAATTAATTAATTAAGTTTTTGTTATGTTGCAAATTAAAACCAAAGTTGGGCCTTGCTGGAAAAGCTTTAACCAGTGCGAATTATCGAGGGGGGCCCATAAACCCCAACCGTGTTAGGAATGCAAAATCAAGGAACATAACACCGGGTTATCGGTTCCTAAGGTGGCATGAGTGGAACAAAACACCGAGCAAAAGGCCAAGCCTTCCACCCATTGCCAAGTATATAGGTGTGTTAATATATTTAAGAGATATTGTGATATTCCAACAACAAGTTCCAGCATGGAGCAATCTTCATCTTCACCTGCAACTAACAACGCTATAAGAGGGGCTGAGCAAGCGGGTAACATAGCCAAACAATGGTTTGCTGGGAAGGTGTCAAAGGTTAGAGGTTTCATGGCAACAATAGGAGGCTGGCAAATAGGAATAGGCATCGAGGCAATATCTAAAGAACGAGACATCTAGCATAGGCAAAGATAGAAGTGATATCTAGGAATGATCATCTTGCCTGGGATTACGCAAAGAAGAAGAACGAGTCCAAGAAGTAGTCGAACAAATCCTCACAACTCCGGAACGAACCCGAAGCTAACAAGGGTAGCAAGCCGGAAAGAAGCAAACAACATGGTAAACGCACATATCATAACCATGGCATATGATGCACAAACAAGTATGATGCATGTCCGGTTTAAATATGCATGGCATGGAAAGGTTCATAAGCAATACTACAAGTTAAGTGGAGCTCAATATGCAACGAGTTGCATCTTGACAAAACACCACATTTTATTTATTTAGTTAACTCCCGTTTATTTACAAGACAAGATTAAATGTTTGTTAAAATGGCAAGAGGTGAAGCAAAACCAAACTACCTATTTAGGCAAGTTTAAATGAGGCCGGAATGACAAACAACAATTCCGGAAAATCCCCATGTGCATATTATGAATTCGGAACTGTTCTACCTATTACTTCATTTTAAAGTTGTTAAACAGCAAAAGTAAAAGCACCAAGTTATTCTACACATTTTTCTACCCCATTTACATATAAAGTTTATTAAATTTGGAGCTACGGTTATTTAGCTATGAATTAAAACATTTTTGTATGTTATTAACACAAATTTAAACAAACAACAAGTTAAACATTTTTAAACATGCATGAAAGTTGGTTATTATTAAACTACACAAAATTTTAAGCAATTTTCATATATAACATGTTTAATTCTGATGCACGGTTATTTAGTTATTAAATGCATGAGTGTAAGGGGTTTTCTATAAAACTGGCAGTTCACTAGAATAATAGCTAAATTCGCCGCAGGAAAAAAAACTGAAACGGGCTGAAACTGGCTGGCCCGACAAGAGAAAAAACGGGGGGGTTGCGCAGGGGGTGGCCTCACCCATGGGCTTTGGCCCAGCTCGGAGAGGAAGGCGCTGGCTGGGTCATCTGGAGGTCAGCAAGCGCCTCACGCGCGAGGCGGGTGCAGTCAACTCGCGAGGCGGGCGCTGTCAACACACCTCGTCCTCTGCTCGGAGAGGAAACACAACAGCAGCAGCGATGGTGTTGGCAGACTCCGGCGCGGCAGCAGGCGGAGGAGGTCCGGCAGGTCGAGGCGGCGCTATACTTGGCGTGAACTCCGGTGAGGACGGAGGAGGCTGGGGCGGCAACGAGATGAAGAACGGCGGGGACAAGGTGGCGGCGCCATGGGGGCTCGGTTCCCTATGAAGAAGAGAACAAGGTGAGAGCCTGAGCGCGTAAGAGAGAGAGAAGGAAGGGAAAGGAGCAGGGGAGCTGGCGGCGGCGTCCTGCTGAGGTGCAGCGACGGCGGCCAGGTCGGAGGTGCGGGGATGAGCGGCGAGGTTGCGAGGTGAGGGAGCGCTCAGGCGCTGCTGTTTGACTGCGGGGCAGGTCCTGGACACTGGAACCAGTGGCGACGAAGCAGATCTCGATGGTGGCTTGAGCATCAGGCCGGCATGGATGACCCAGGACACAGGAGACGCGCGAGGCCCTTGCCTTGATCCAACCTGGATCTGGCGTGGGAGACCGGGACTTGAAGAAGATCGAACAGAGAGATGGTTGGCCAGTTGGGGAATTCGAGGGAGGTGGTTGGCTCCGCGTTGGCTCGGGATGGATCCCGAGGAACGAGAGTGGCGGCGACGGCAAGGGGATGGATGGGACATGCCTCCTAGTTTTTAGGGTTACATTTGTTTTATATATAGAACGGGTTAGGTTAGGGGCTAATTGGACACTGCGATCAAAATCAAACGGTCGAGATAAAAAAAAGGTGGGGAGTCCAAATAAGAAAATGGTGATGTTTTAGGGATGTTTGGGGATGATCCGGACCCATCAGTAACAACAGACCGGTTCGGGTTTGGGGCAGTTTCGGACACACAGTCGAGGGGGTCTAGGTAGGCCTAGTGGGTTGTGTAGGAGGTGTCTCGGCTGCGGGGAGAGAAGAGAGTGAGAGGCCCGACGACAGGTTTCCGGAGACCGAAAACGTCTGACGTTTGACCGGCGATAATGTCGCTATAGTTTAACGGTTGGGCTATCAAATGAACTCCGAATGTGACGAAATTTGACAGGAGGTCTACCTACACTATAATAAGACCACACACCAAGTTTCATCCCATTCCGTGAACATTTTCCAGCCACTTACAAAAATAAATATTCGGAGGTGTCGCGGGCACGTGTGAGTGTGTCTGGGCTCAGAACGGACAACGTAGAGAACTGGGAGACCGGGAAACTACAAACGGATGCAAAATTTGAAACGATGCAGATGAAATGCACATAATGACATGGAAAAATACAACACGCATGAAAATGACATGGCAATGGTAGTGAATAACTAGAAGACACCTGGCGCATCGGTCTCGGGGTGTCACAGAACCGCTAGGATGCGTGCCAAAAGAGATTGCTTTATGAAAGTGTGTTCTTCTAGTTTTCATGAAAATAAGGATAAAGATCTCAAAGTGATTCATGTGTCCCCTATTAAATCCTTTTTTTCTAGTATGAATCTTGATAAAGATGGGACTGAAGATGAGTCTACTTTAGTCAAAAGGCGTCTGAATGATTCAGAGATTTTAGATCTTGATACTAAAATTGATAAAAGTGGGATTGAAGAGGTGAAGACTTTACATAGCAATGAACCCACTATCTTGGATTTCAAGGGATTTAATTATGATAATTTCTCTTTAATAGATTGTATTTCCTTGTTGCAATCCATGCTAAATTCTCCACATGCTTATAGTCAAAATAAGGCTTTTACCAAACACATAGTAGATGCTTTAATGCAATCTTATGAAGAAAAAATTGAATTAGAAGTTTCTATCCATGGAAAGCTTTATGATGAGTGGGAACCTACTATTAAAATTAAGATCAAAGATCATGAATGCTTTGCTTTGAGTTATTTGGGTGCAAGTGTTTCCACAATTCCAAAAGCTTTGTGTGATATCTTAGGTTTCCATGAACTCGATGATTGTTCTTTATATTTGCATCTTGTGGATTCTACCATTAACAAAACCTATGGGAAGGATTAATGATGTTCTTATTGTTGTAAATAGGAATTATGTGCTCGTAGATTTCCTCGTTCTTGATATAGATTGCAATCCTACATGTTCTATTATCCTTGGTAGACCTTTCCTTAGAACGATTGGTGCAATTATTGATATGAAGGAAGGAAATATTAGATTCCAATTTCCATTAAGGAAAGGCATGGAACACTTTCCTAGAAAGAAAATCAAATTACCTTATGAATCTATTATGAGATCCACTTATGGATTGCCTACCATATATGGCAATACCTAGATCTATTCTTGTATCGTGCCTAGCTAGGGGCGTTAAACGATAGCGCTTGTTGGGAGGCAACCCAATTTTATTTTATTTGTTTTTGCTTCTGCTTAGGAATAAATATTGCATCTAGATTCTGTTTAGATGTATTTTTGTGTTTTAACTAGTGTTTGTGCCAAGTAGAACCTTTGGGAAGACTTGTGTGAAGTTTATGTGATCATGTTGTAAATAACAGAAACTTTAGCGCTTACGAGATTAGCTATAATTTTTTTACTGGAGAGTGCTTTTTAGTTGATTCTTTTTGCAGATGATTAATAGACAAATTGCTCACTCCCACTAATTTATTTCAAAAAAGTTAGAGTTACAGAAGTATTCGAAAGTTACAGATTACTACATTATGTTCTGTTTTTGGCAGATTCTGTTTTTCGTGTGTTGTTTGCTTATTTTGATGAATCTATGAGTAGTATCGGGGGTATGAATCATAGATAAGTTGGAATACAGTAGGTTTAACACCAATATAAACAAAGAATGAGTTCGTTACATTACCTTTGAGTAGTGGTTTGTTTTCTTATACTAACGGAACTCATGAGATTTTTGGCTAAGTTTTGTGTTGTGAAGTTTTCAAGTTTTGAGTATGGCTTTATGGACTATGGAACAAAGAGTGGCAAGAGCCTAAACTTGGGGATGCCCAAGGAACCCCAAGGTAAAATTCAAGGATAGCCAAAAGTCTAAGCTTGGGGATGCCCCGGGAAGGAATCCCCTCTTTCGTCTTCATATATCGGTAACTTTACTTGAGACTATATTTTTATTAACCACATGATATGTGTTTTGCTTGGAGCATCATGTATGATTTGAGTCTTTGCTTTTTAGTTTGCCACAATAATCCTTGATGGACACACCTTTTGAGAGAAATACAAATGAATTGGAATTTATTAGAATACTCTATGTGCTTCACTTATATCTTTTGAGCTAGATAGTTTTGCTCTAGTGCTTGACTTATATCTTTTAGAGCACGGTGGTGGTTTTATTTTGGAGAAATTATTAATCTCTCATGCTTCACTTATATATTTTTGAGAGTCTCTTAGAACAACAAGGTAATGTGCTTTGGTTATAAAACTAGTCCTAATATGATAGGCATCCAAGATGTGTATAGTAAAAACTTTCATACAAGTGCACTTAATATTATGAAAAGTTTGATACTTGATGATTGTTTTGAGATATGAGGATGGTGATATTAGAGTCATGCTAGTGGAGTAATTGTGAATTTTATAAACACTTGTGTTAAAGTTTGTGATTCCCGTAGCATGCCCGTATGGTGAGCCGTTATGTGATGAAGTTCGAGCACGATTTATTTATTGAGTGTCATCCTTTGTGTGGAGGTCGGGATCGCGCGATGGTTAACTCCTACCAACCCTTCCCCTAGGAGCATGCGTTGAATACTTTGTTTTGATAACTCGTAGATTTTTGCAATAAGTATATGAGTTCTTTATGACTAATGTTGGGTCCATGGATTATACGCACTCTCACCCTTCCACCATTGCTAGCCTCTCTTGTACCGTGCAACTTTCGCCGGTACCATACACTCACCATAGACCTTCCTAAAAACAGCCACCATACCTACCTATCATGGCATTTCCATAGCCATTCCGAGATATACTGCCATGCAACTTTCCACCGTTCTGTTATTATGACATGCTTCATATTGTCATATTGCCATGCATGATCATGTAGTTCACATCGTATTTGTGGAAAAGCCATCATTCACAATTCATTCATACATGTCACTCTTTATTTATTGCACATCCCGGTACAACGCCGAAGGCATTCACTTAGAGTCATATTTTGTTCTAGCTTCGAGTTGTAATATTTGAGTTGTAAGTAAATAGAAGTGTGATGATCTTCATTATTAGAGCATTGTCCCGTGTGAGGAAACAAAAAAAGAGAGAAATGCCAAATAAAAAAGGAGAAGGCCCAAAAAAAGGGAGAGAGGGGCTAAAAAGAAAGAAAGAAAAGCCCCTCCAAAAAAATAGAGAGAAGGGACATTGCTACTATCCTTTTCCACACTTGTGCTTCAAAGTAGCACCATAATCTTCATGAGAGAGAGTCTCTTGTTTTACCACTTTCATATACTAGTGGGAATTTTCATTATAGAACTTGGCTTGTATATTCCAACGATGGGCTTCCTCAAAGCGCCCTAGGTCTTCATGAGCAAGCAAGTTGGATGCACACGCACTTAGTTTCTTTTGTTGAGCTTTCATACATTTATAGCTTTAGTGCATCCGTTGCATGGCAATCCCTACTCACTCACATTGATATCTATTGATGGGCATCTCCATAGCCCATTGATACGCCTAGTTGATCTGAGACTATCTTCCTCTTTGTCTTCTCCACAACCACCACTCCATTCCACCTATAGTGCTATATCCATGGCTCACGCTCATGTATTGCGTGAAAGTTGAAAGGTTTGAAAGAATTGAAGTGTGAAATAATTGCTTGGCTGAAACCGGGGTTGTGCATGATTTAAATATTTTGTGTGATGAAGATAGAGCATAGCCAAACTATATGATTTTGTAGGGATAACTTTCTTTGGCCATGTTATTTTTGAGAAGACATGATTGCTTTGTTAGTATGCTTGAAGTATTATATTCTTATGTCAATATAGACTTTTGTCTTGAATCTTTCGGATCTGAACATCCTAGCCACAATAATGAAAATTACATTGAGAATTATGTTGGTTAGCATTCCACATCAAAAATTCAGTTTTTATCATTTACCTACTCGAGGACGAGCTGGAATTAAGCTTGGGGATGCTTGATACGTCTCCAACATAACTATAATTTTTTATTGGACCATGCTATTATATATTCTGTTCTGGATGTTTAAGGGCTTTATTATACACTTTTATATTATTTTTGGGACTAACCTACTAACCCAAGGCCCAGTGCAAATTGTTGTTTTTTTTGCCTATTTTAGTGTTTCACGGAAAAGGAATATCAAACGGAGTCCAAACGGAATGAAACCTTCGGAAGAATCCTTTTTGGAACAATATCTTCACGGGAGACTTGGAGTACAAGCCAGAGAAGAAACGTGGTGCCCACGAGGGGGCAGGGCGCGCCCCCACCCTCGTGGGCCCCATGTTGCTCCACCGACATACTTTTTCCTCCTATATATACCCTCATACCCTGAAAACATCGGGGAGCACTAAGAAACCCTAATTCCACTGCTGTAACCTTCTATTCCCGTGAGATCCCATCTTGGGGCCTGTTCTAGAGCTCCGCGGGAGGGGGCATCAATCACGGAGGGCTTCTACATGAACACCATAGCCCCTCCGATGAGTTGTGAGTAGTATACCATAGACCTTCGGGTCCATAGTTATTAGCTAGATGGCTTCTTCTCTCTCTTTGGATATCAATACAAAGTTCTCCTCGATCTTCGAGGAGATCTATTCGATGTAATCTTTTTGCAGTGTGTTTGTCGAGATCTGATGAATTGTGGGTTTATGATCAAGATTATCTATGAACGATATTGGATTCTTTTCTAAAATCTTTTATGTATGATTGTAATATCCCTGCAAGTCTCTTCGAATTATTGGTTTGGTTTGGCCTACTAGATGTATAGTTCTTGCAATGGGAGAAGTGCTTGGCTTTGGGTTCAATCTTGCGGTGTCCTTTACAAGTGACAGCAGGGGCAGAAAGGCACGCATTGTATTGTTGCCATCGACGATAAAAAGATGGGGTTTATATCATATTGCTTGAGTTTATCCCTCTACATCATGTCATATTGCTTAAGGCGTTACTCTGTTCTTATGACCTTAATACTCTAGATGCATACTGGATAGCGGTCGATGTGTGGAGTAATAGTAGTAGATGCAGAATCGTTTCGGTCTACTTGTCACGGACGTGATGCCTATATACAATGATCATGCCTAGATATTCTCATAACTATGCGCTTTTCTATCAATTGCTCGACAGTAATTTCTTCACCCACCGTAGAATTCTGCTATCATGAGAGAAGCCACTAGTGAAACCTATGGCCCCCGGGTCTATCTTTATCATATTAGCTTCCCATCAACTTGCCTATTTCTGCCACCGTTATTTATTTTCTCTATTTACTTTCTGTTTCTATACCAAAAATACCAAAAATATTACCTTATCATATCTATCAGATCTCACACTCGTAAGTGATCGTGAAGGGATTGACAACCCCTTATCGCGTTGGCTGCAAGGTTCTTATTTGTTTCTGCAGGTGCGAGGGACTCGCGCGTGGTCTCCTACTGGATTAATACCTTGGTTCTCAAAAACTGAGGGAAATACTTCTGCTACTATGTTGCATCACCCTTTCCTCTTCGAGGGAATACAGCGCAAGCTCGAGAAGTAGCACAGGCGCATCTTCTGAATTGCCTTGATATTCTCAGGGTTGGCCTCGATTCCTCGGGCGACATGAGAAAACCCAATAGCTTGTCGGACGGGACCCCGAAGACGCACTTCTCTGGGTTGAGCTTCAAGTCAATGCGGCGCATGTTGGCGAACCTCTCCTCTAGGTTTTTTATTAGTGTCTTTGCCTCTCGTGTCTTGACCATGATGTCCTCGACATAGGCTTCGGTATTCTTTCCCAGTTGCGGCCCCAACGCAATGTGCATCAGCCGTTGGAAGGTCGCTCCAGCATTGTGCAGTTCGAATGGCATGCTGGTATAGCAATATACCCCGCACGGATAGATAAAGTCCGTTTTCTCAATGTCTTCTGCCGCCATCTTGATCTGGTGGTATCCGGAGAAGGCTTCCAAGATGCATAACTGATCACATCCAGTGGTGGCTTCCATGATCTGGTCAATGCGTAGGAGCGAGAATGGGTCCTGAGGACAAGGCTTGTTGAGGCTCGTGAATTCGATGCACATGCACTCCTTCCCGCCCTTCTTGAGGACGACGACAGGGTTGGCCAACCACTCACGGTGGCGCACTTCACGGATGACCCCCACTTTTTGCAACTTGGAAGATGAATGATTGCTTCTCTTGTGCTTGACGCCGAGCCTTCTGCTTCACTGGGCAGGCATTGGGGCATACTGCCAGGTGATACTCTATTACCTCTCGAGGGACTCCCACCAGGTCAGACACTTCCCATGCGAATACGTCATTGTTGACCCGGAGGAAGATGGCCAGTGCTTCATCTTGCTCTGAAGGGAGGCCAACGCCAATAGTGAAGGTGAGGCCCGAGCCCCCCTCGTCTATAGTCATTTTCTTCGTTTCAGCTCGGTCCTGAGTGAACATATGCTTCTTCTTTGCTGGTGCGGCTTCCGGAGCCTCCGGAGCGCCTACTGGGTCGGGGCGCGAGGCCGCGGCAGCCTTGAAGACTTGTTTGAGGGCCCGGACGGCCTCCAACCACCGTGATGATGCCTCTGCTACCCGTCATCTTGATGATGTTGTAGCCCAGATGGGTCGTTACCATGAACATAGCAAGGGCGGGGAACCCAAAATGGTGTTGTACAGCCGGCTGATTTGTGCCACGTCGAAGTCAACGAACTCGGTTCGGTAATTCTCACGAGTGCCGAAGGTCATCGGGAGGCGCACCTGCCCGAGGGGGCTAGCGAAGCCCCCTGTCACCACCGCGAATGGCTTGGTGGGGGCGAGCTGGTCGCGTGACATCTAGAGCATGTCAAAAGTCACCACGGAGAGAAGCTTAAGGCCAGTGCCATTATAGATGAGGGTCTTGGTGACCGCGACGTTGTTGATGGTTGGTGTGCACAGCATGGGGAGCACACCGGCGGTCGCTGTGGTCCTGGGATGGTCTACGGAGTCGAAGACGATGTCGGTCCCTGGCCCTGCGAAGCCTCCTGCTCCGGCCTAGCGAAGCCCGCCTGGCAAAAAAATTGCTTGGCATGGCGGTTTGACGAGGGCACCCGTGACCCGTCGAGGATGGATGCGACTGCGTGTAGTCCCGGGGCCGCGAAGCATGCAAAGAATCGGTTGTGGAGCTCCTCCCAAGAGGAGATCGAAGCATCCGGAAGGCCATGGAGCCAAGACCGAGGGATCTCTATCAGGGCCAAAAGGGAACCAGATCATCGTGGCCTTGTCATCGCCGCCCACCGCTTGGATGGCCCGCTCGTAAGGCCGGAGGAAAACCTTCAGGACTACGGCACCATCGTACCGCGGGGGTAGCACCGGCCTAAATTTCGGCGGCCACCTTACTTGGCGCAGGTTTGGAGTGAAGGCTCGGCAGCCCGCGGCGCCCCCGTAAGCTTCGGGCGGCCACGCTCACAGGGTAGCGCTCGCCATGAGGGCAGGGAAGCTAGAGAGGAGCGGAGTTGGGGGAGAGGCAGAGCTTCGACACGCCCCTACCTGGACCGCCAATTGTCGGATTTCAGGCTCCATGGACCCAAGGAAGTTCGAACACTGGGGCGAGTACGAAGATCTCGACCTCACCGGCCCCAATTTGCTGTTTAGCAACCTAAGGTAGCCAGATTCACGTGCAAGGGGAAGAAGATGGACATGGAAATTTACCCAGGTTTGGGCCACTTTGCGGTGTAAAACCGTACTCCTACTTTATGGTGGATTGGCCTCACGAGGGGTAGAGTATGAACTTGCTATAGTGGGGAAACAGCCTCGAGAGGGCTCGTGAGAGGAAAGTGGGCTCGAAAGATTGATCCACCTCTATGATAGATGCTAGTCCCTATTTATAGTGGCCTTGGTTCTCTTCCCGCATCATTTGTGCAGGAAGGGATTCCACAATGGCTAATCTCAAAGTGGGGCAGAAGGTACACCTTATCCTGGCCAAAGGTGGTCTTCTCCTACAAAGCCTTTGTTCATGACGCATGGGTGGGCTCGGCGATGACATCTAACCGGCTGAGCCAGCGGTCTTGGTCTAGTTGCACCGGAATGGAAACCTTTGTGAGACTCCTTGGCAACCCACGTCCGTCCATGTCTGCTTTTCTCTAAAGAGGAAAATTCTCCCTCTGCGCACACTGGCGCCCGCCTGGCATCGGTCGTCATGGCTCACATCATCGCGCCCTCCTGAGGGGGTGCTTGCATAGGAATCTCCGCCTCTTAGGAGGCGACTTGCGGAGCCGCTCCCTAGGAGGTGTTGGCGAGCCTCTCCTCATGAGGGCAGGGGGCCCTTGTGAGGGTTCTCCTTGATACGTCTTGGACTGGGTCTTGTTGGGCTATTGCGAGGCCGCACGTTGGGCCGCAGGCAGGCAAGTCTGGGTACCCTGGTTCCCAGGACGCCGACATTAACTACTCATTTAAGTGTCGGCCATGGTGTTGTCGGTGCAACAAACCTTGATGTATGTTGCCGAGACTGTACACAGGCCGAGACTGTACACAGGCACGGAAACAAGATTGCATCATCCAAGACCACACCAAGCAGAAGAGGTTAGCCCTTTGAGAAATCAAGGAGCGGCTCAAGAAGAACAAGTCAAGATAAATGAGTAAGAATTCACTAAGGGAAAACCTCCCTTGTCGGGCAGGTGAGCCTGGCAAGGACAAGGTTACCCTAAAGACAAGTCCTAAAACTGCCCCGGCAGGCTTGCCGGGGACGCAGAGAGCAGGTTACCCCACCAAGGCTCCACTGCTCGACCTCACAGCAACTCAAGACATCAAGCGGTGCGGTGTCAAGCCCTTAAGTGACTAAGGATGTGTTTGGTTGAGCTGCAGATTCTGTAAAAGCTGTTGTGAGCTGTGAGCTGTGGAAAAGTTGTTGTCAACTTTCAGCTGTTGAAAAGCTGGAAGCCGTTTGGCTGAAACAACTGTGAAACTGTAGATTTCACTATGAATTGTCTGTAATGACCCTGGGGAATGAGGCAATATTTCTATGTGCAATTTGTTCTTAAATTAGTGATATATACATTGGTAGGCAATAGAACGATCGTTTTGCAAACAAAAATCATGACAATATTAGATAATTCACAGGTAACACATACGAATTCACATGATGGTTCACGTGATACTGGTCCCATAATAATATTACAGAAGGCATGCACCATAGAATATACATATGGTTCATATGATGACATCCATCCAGATAGCAACCTATGTTGCTATCGCAAGACAAGCATCAACTATCCTACTAGGAACACTATCCATGGTATCTTCGTTCTCCTCCTCTTCAACGGGATCCGCTTGTGTTTGTGCTACTTCGCGTTGTAGCACTGGAGGTACATACTCATCATCGGCATCACATTTATCAAAAAAAATGTCACTCAACCCATCTTATTTAAATAACTTATGGGCCTATCCCCATTTTCAACCTCTTCTCTGAATACATCTATGAGTTTCGTCAGATTTGCATCATCCCACACCGATTTTTCAGTCATTCTTCAATCAATCAAAATAATGACATAGCAATAGATCCATATAAACATTCTAGGAAGGAATTACATAGCAATCTGCAGCACGCAATAAACCAATGTACAACAAAATGCAGCAACTATGCACGAAAAAACAGCCACTTTCTACATGTACAGGAGGTGCAGCAACTATGCATGAAAAAACTGCCACTTTGTACATGTATAGAAGGTCCAGCAAGTATGCATCAATAATTTCTTCCACTTCACATCAATATACGATAATATGACAAGCAATATGCATCATCCCATCCAAATTTCAATCACTTCAAATCATCAATTGACAACATAATGATAGAGTAATAAATCCATCCTCTTTCTATGTACAGGAGACGTCACCGGCAGTGCAGAGGGAGACGTCACCGGCGGCAGCTCGTGCGGTGGGGCAGAGGGAGACGTCGCTGGTGACAGCTCGCGCGGTGGTGGAGGGCGGCGGCCCTTGCTGGTTCCCACATGACCTGTTGAGGCGGGGAGGAGGATGGAGGAGGGCCAAAGAGCAGCGGGGGAGGAAGGAGGTCGTGGCGGGGTGGGGGACTCGGGAGGCGGCGACGGCTGGTTGGCACGCGGAGGCGGCGCTCGCGGTGGCTAGGAACCCTAGCTTCCGCTGGGTCGATGTGGATAGATGGGGATCGAGCAGGGGATCGATGGGGATCGAGCAGGCCTCGTCTCATGGGTTGCTGCTCTGTGCCGAAGCGTTTTTCACTTAGGAGTGGCAAAGGTGGGTAATTACATGCCAACTATCAGGGGACAGCTAAAAATGCCAGTCTGAAGTTGGGGTAACGCCAGCTTCGGATTTACACCGTGAAATTTTGTTAGCCTTTACAAGTTCTACTTCTACTTTTCCCCCTTTGGTTAGCTTCTACCTTAGAAAAGCTAGAAGTTGGCTCAAAAAGCCAAACCAAACACAGTGTAAGTGGCCGAAGCGGGAGCAGGAGGCACCGGAGAAGGACAGCTCCAAAGACAACCCAGCGGCCACACTCCACATAGTGCAGGTGGAGAGATTATCCCGTCTTTACCTCTCCATCCCACCAAAGGACGTAGCCGCAACGACGACGCTCACTCTCGGGCCAACCGCGACCCTATGGATGCCCCTGCTGCGGGTGTAGCCGTAGGACACGCACCGCCCCCGGGGCGTGCCGACCGAGCTGATGCACCGAACGGAGCCATCGATCCCTAAGCACATCCGCCTCGTCACAACGCCACCTTGGCGATCAACTTACGACGGCAACAACATAGCACTACCAATGTCGGCATCATCAGAAGCCAGGCGACGTTGCGGTCTATGTCGTCATCCATGTCGAGCGCTGCCTCGAAGGCCATGGAGCGGACCCAACTCATGTTGAGATTTCCGTCGGCGGCCGATCAAATGGATGAGTGGAGAGCCATCATTCAGAGTTTTATTAGCTTCGCCAAGGCGGGAGGATCACGGCGAGTGCACCTGTCACGGCATCCGTAGGCAGCAACAACGACCCGAGTTGCTAGCCATACCGAGGGGGCCACACCTACGGTGCAATCCCCTCTGCGGCAGCCAGAGTCATGTGACCAAGCACCTGACGATGTTTTGATGGCTTCATCTGATCCTCGACATGTCAAGATTAGCGGCGAGACCTAGAGGATAGGCGGGGGGAGACGCGCGCATCACCATCGAGAGACGCCATAAAACCCCTCGCCAGTGTAATAGGCGCAATGGCACCGACGTTAACGAGCACACGCCCGGTGAGAGCGGGTACCTACCTTTCGAGGTTCGGTGCCCCGCCTTCACCCGCGAGCTGCGGCAAGTTCGGTGGCCATGTACCTGCACGTTCAAGCCAGAGATACTAGAAAAGTAGAATGGAAGATTGAACCTGACAGAGTTCTTGAGCATCTAGACCATCGCTGTTCAAGCTGCCGGGGGAAGAGACGAGTAGGTGTTCGCCATTTACTTCCATGTGGCATTCAAGCCGAATGTGTGGTCTTGGCTGATGCACCTGCTGGTAAACGCCAACACGAATAGGGCTGACATGTGCCATGAGTTTGTTGGCGCCTTCACGGGCGGCCATCAAGAACCAGGGCAGCCCGGTGACTTGCAGCTCCTTCCACAGAAAGAAGGAGAGAGTCTGCAGAAGTACCTACAAAGATTCAGTTGAGTACACAGGAACATTCGAGACATCCACCCAGTGGTTGTGATAGCTGCATTCCAGTCCAACATGCACAACCGTAGGATACATTCCAGGATGAACGTGCGATGGCCTAAGTCTGTGAATGAGCTATACACTCTGGTGGACAAGTGTGCTCGCGTGGAGGAGGGGAGGTGACTCCCCCGGTGAAGAAGATGGCGATGTCATCGACTCAGGGGATGACGATGACGCCACCAACCAGAAGAAGAAGAGCAATAAGTGCAAGGATAAAGCAGTGATAAACATTCAAGGATCGAGCGCACTTAGTACCGGCAAGAGGGCCAAAACTGAGGCTCCCGGCAAGGAAGTTGCCGCATGTACTGACTACCGGGAAGCCGCGACTGCCGAAAAATCCTGGAAGGGTGATGGGCCATACTGCAAGATCCATTAGACCAAAGGCCATGATCTTCAAGAGTGTCATTGGGTTGAGCAGCTCGTCAAGAAGCAGAGGGATGAGTACGAGAAGCGTGACAATGAGAAGGACCAGGATGGCGCTGGCAGGAAGGGCCGCGGTGGCAGAGCAAGTCGCCCCGGCAAGGCACCTCAGTATCAAGGAAAACCCACCAGAGGCCGCGAGAAGAAGGATTGCAATGACGAGAGTGATAAAGGAGATGAAGAGGAAACGAGCGAGCAGGATTTACAGAAAGCCACTTACACCCTATACATTGACGGGGGTGCATCTTTGCACTCCTCTCACCGCCAACTTAAACAGTGGGCACGTGAAGTTAATGTCGTGGATTCAGCAGCAGATTCTTGGAAGCCGCTCAAGTGCTCCCGCACACCCATCATCTTTGATGAAGAGGACCAACCTGACCGCACTATCGCGGTAGGGTGCTTGCCATTGTTGGTCCCACCAATGAATCGCAACCTGAAGGTCACAAAGATGTTGTTTGGCAGCAGGGCCGGGTTGAATCTGATCTCTCCAAAGGTGATCAGCAAACTCCAGATAGCAGATGAAGAGCTCAAAGTTACTGGTACATTCCAAGGAATCAAACCCGGCAGGAGTCATCATAAGGGAAAGATCACGGTGCCGGTGACGTTCGGAGGGGAGTTAAACTATTAGACTGAGAAGATCTACTTTGATGTGGTTGACCTCCACTGTTGTACAATGGTATCCTTGGTAGCATACCACTATGCCTACAACACCCTGAAGATGCCAGGCTGATGGGCGTCACTTCCATTCCATTAGAGAAGAAAGACGTCGTCATATGCATGGACAAGATGTACCGGGAAGCAGTTGCAGCAGAGGCCCCGGAGATCACTGCTCCCACCAAGGAAAGCAAGAAAAAGCAGAAAGCTAGCATGGACATCATCAAGGAGTCCGGGAAGCATACCTTTTCGGAGTGTGCTGCACCCATTGATGACTTGGACCAACTTCATATAAGCCTCGTAAGCCTCGACACTTATGTGCAGCTGTGACTCAAATCCAATCTATATTGCTCTTGCAAAAGAGGATCCAGCGCTCTTTAACCCGAAGGACATCCGTACAAAATAGTACGTGCCGCATGGGGTTATGAACGCGGTCTTCTCCTCATATTCCTTGGACATAATGATTTGGTGGTATCTAGAGTAGGCATGCAGGAAAGAGAGCAAGTCACACCCAAAAGGTGGAATCCAAAATCTGATCGATGGGCGGCAAGGGGAATGGGTCCTTCGGGCATGCCTCGTTCAGATCGATGAAATCTATGCAAAGCCTCCATTTCCCATTATCTTTGTGTACCACCACTGGGTTAGCCAACCATGTCGGATGCAATACTCCTCTGACCAGACAAGCTGCCTCAAGTTTCTTGACCTCTTCGACAATAAATTGTTGTCGCTCCAATGCTTGCTTCTGGACTTTCTGCTTGATTGGCCTGGCGTGTGGGCAGACAGCAAGGTGGTGCTCGATTACCTCCCTGGGAACACCGGGGATGTTAGATGGTTTCCATGCAAACACATCTACATTTTCCCGCAGGAAGGCAACAAGCATGCTTTCCTATTTGTCGTCTACGGTTGCGCTGATAGTAAAGGTACCATCAGCGCCAGCCAGCCCTGCCGAGACCTTCTTCACAGCAGGTGCAGCAACCTTCGATTTATTGCTATTGGAACTCTCCGGCAAGTCATCACTGGGCATAACATACTCCGGAGAGGTACGCTTCCAAGACTCCTTGCTGATGTCCATGCTAGCTTTCTACTTTTTCTTGTTTTCCTTGGCGGGAGCAGTGATCTCCGCGGCCTCTGTCGCAACCACCTCCAGGTACATCTTGTCCACACATACGACTGTGTCTTTCTTATCTAATGGAATAGATATAACGCCCATCGGCCCTTGCATCTTCAAGGTGTTGTAGGCATAGTGGGATGCCGCCATGAATTTGGCCAGGGCTGGACGACCAAGGATTCCATTGTATGGCAGGGGGAGATCAACCACATCGAAAACTATCTTCTCAGTCCGGTAGTTCAATTCCCCTCCGAATGTCACCGCCAGAGTGATCTTTCCCTTAGGACGACTCCTGCCGGGGTTGATCCCTTCGAATGTGCTAGTAACCTTGAGCTCTGCATCTGATATTTGGAGTTTGTTGATGACCTTTGGAGAATCAGATTCAACCCGGCCCCGCTGTCAACCAACATCTTTGTGACCTTGAGGTTGCGGATCGTTGGTGAGACCAACACCGGCAAGCACCCTACCACTGTAGTGCGATCAAGGTGGTCCTCTTCATCAAAGACAATGGGCATGTGGGACCACTTGAGTGGCTTTTGAGAATTTGCCACTGGCTCCAGAACATTAACTTCACGCGCCCACTGTTTAAGTTAGCAGTGAGAGGAGTGCAAAGATGCCGCGTGTGGACAAGCTTTTGAGGTGGACGAGTGAGTGGCAGCACCGGATTTCTTCTTGGGCGCCATGGATGATGGAGTCGTTGACGAAGAAGATGATGATGGTGATGACGCGCTGCATACAATTTCGGATTCGTGCAAGCGCTTCCCCTACCTGGCGGGCCAAAGATGTCGTGGGGACACACGGCCACCTATGGGGCCATTGGCCCCTTTTGGTTCGGCAATGGGAAGGGCATGTTGCACAAAGAGGGGAGGGCGCAGGGCAGCACGGCAATGACGGCATGGGTGGTTTTTACCCAAGTTCAGGCTGCCCTGAGGCGTAAAACCCTACTCTTGGTTTGGTGGAGTGATGGGATGGACCGTAGTGGAGACGCAGTGCTCTTGCCCGGCAAGGTATCCCGAGGGCGAGGGCAACTACGCGCGTATGAGTGTACAATGGTTCGAATCCTTTCTACGGTCGCCATGGTCCTCCTTTTATAGATCAAGGGGTTACCACAATGGCAAATCAGTCATTGTGTACTGATTGGATAGCAAACAGTGCTATCATACCTGACTCTGCAAACAGGACAAGGCGCATTAAATGCGCCACTTAGTGTCACATAGGAGCGTAGCCTGGCAAGCCTTGTCGGGCCGATTTTGCCACCTCCTCGCCTCCCTGCATGACACGTTGCTGGACAGGTGTCATCTGTAGGTTATTTCCTCTAGAAATGGCTGCCATGTACTGAATTACGGCCACTTGAGTGCTTGACACCGCATAGATTGGTGACTTGGGTTGCTGTGAGGTGGTGTGGTGTAGCCTTGGTCGGGTAAATCCACTCTCCGCGTCCCTGGCAGGCTTGCCGGGACGTCTTTGGGACTTGTCTGCGGGGCACCTAGCCCTCGCTGGGCTCGCCTTCCCAGCAAGGGAGGTTCTTCCTTAGTGAGCTCTTGTTCCTTCTTCTAGACTTGGTCCTCTTGATCTACCCCTTGATTTCTCAAAGAGCTACCTCTTCTGTTTGACGTAGGCGTGGTCGTTGTGATCTTGATTCCGTGCCTATGTACAGTCAGGGCAACATACATCTAGGTTTGTTGCACCGTTAGAAGCCTCCAAGCCAGGCACGAACACGTTGTTGGGCGTCGTCGGGGTAGGCTCCAACATGTACACATGCAGTGGTCTTGAAGTTGGCTCGGTATCTTTCTTGCTTCACTGATTGAATGAATCTCCGCCTCCTCCGTGTGTCATGTAACACCACTTGCAGTAGGGACACCTTTGTAATGGACCGTGAATGACTTTAACGCGTGGGGGAGTAACTACCAATTTACTCTTCCCACTGTACGTATTCCCTCCGCCACGTACTCAGCATGCGTTGCGCGGGGTACGTAACAGGGGCGTATGATGCGGGGGAGAGTTCCATGACATAGACCTGGCCTCCTCGGGTTGGCGAAGCGGGACAGTGGTCATCCATCGAAGGACCAGCCTCCAGCTAAACCTGCTTATAAAAGAGGAGGGGGAAAGCGGGAGTGCTCATCCATGCACCTTTCCTCTTTTGCTTTTTTTCTCCTTCTTCATGTTGAGAGGTGGGGACTAGGGCCAGCCCCTAGGTTTTGGCATGGAGTTGGCGATGTTCAATGCTCGCGTCGATGCCCTGGGAGTGAGTCTGGTCCGAAACACGAGGGAATGTAGCGGTTGTGTCGCACAGGGCATGGGAGGCGACGAGCATCTCCTGAGTGGCGAAACGCTCGCCTCCCTTGCCCCGGCCAGCTGTCTAATGAGGGGCGCTGGCCTCCGTCACGAATCGATGGGGCTTGTCATCCTGAGGACGGGGCCTCTGGGATTTCTGGCGCCATCTTGGGGTGAAATGCTCGTGGTTATGAATGACCCCAGCACTGCTCCTTTCAGCGGAGCCGGAGCTGACGCTGAAGATGGACGCCTTCCTGCCCGCTAAGGTTGGTGGCGGTGCTTTGTGCGTGCCTTGGCCACCGTAGTTGTCCGTGGCCTCTCTAGGGAAGGCAACGGGTCGAAGGCCCGGCGTTCCCCATGCCCCACACCTTGCACAGCTCCTGAGGGTGCTCCACCTGCAGGTTGGAGCAGGCGCTCGGCTCTCGACGTGTTTCCCCGGAGTAATTGCGACGGGAAGAAAACAAGGGAAGGTGGAGAAGATGGGCGGAAAGGCATCAAGTCAGAGTACGATGGCATCGACGCCTTTGTCTCCTACTGGCATCCCGCTGCATCATCTTTCCGATCTTCCCTTCCCTCCCCAGCACCATCATCACCGGCCTCTTCGAGGCGGTCGCTGGGGAGGGGGCTGCTCTCTTGGTGCCTTCGCCTCCCTTCAGCAGCCTTCCAGCTGAGCTCCGGCGGTTCTTCCTGTCGGTGCAGGCGGCGTCGTTAAAGTATTGATCTCTCCAAACCCACTTTGATCATTTTTTAATTATAAGATTATCACCCTCCAAAACATTGGGACACCTTCTAGCTAAAGTTAACTTAACCAGTACCCTTTAATCAAGTTTTATATTACTAAACAAATATTCAGTAGGTGAGACACCAATCATTTTAATATATTCATCCGAAGTAGTGGGCACATCACTAGTTCTCTCTTTAATTTCATTAATGGAGACATAGATAGATTTAATTGGCTCATTAACATCATGCTTAGGTGGCAAAATTTTATATTTAAGAGTTTCCACATCATAAGAAATTATATCCATGTTCCTAGCCATATCATCAACTTTGTTCAATTTTCTTGTACCATGGCATTAAAAATCTTTTGAGGACTAATGAATTCTTTAATGTTGTTCTGAAGATCAGTAGGTATCCTATTATTATTACTATTATTATTATTATTATTATTATTATTATTATTATTATTATTATTATTATTATTATTGTTTTTATTACTATTATTATTATTATTATTATTATTATTATTATTATTATAACAATTCCATAGGAATTACCATAATTATTAGAGGAATTTGTAGGATACGGTCTAGGATTAAAATTACCTCTATAAGCATTGTTATTGAAATTATTTTTAGAGACTCAATCACATCAATAGCATCATTATTTAGCTCAATCAAAATGGATAATAGGCACATCATTAGGACCCACATAAGCATTTTTACTAGCAACCATTTTCATAAGAGCATCCATTTTGTCACTCAAAGTAGTAATTTCTTCAATAGAATTTTACCTTCTTATCAATTGGATCTCTTTCAGTGTGCCATTGAGAGCAATCTGCCATTATATTATCAAGAAGTTTTGTAGCTTCTCCCAATATGATTTCCATAAACGTGCCACCTGCATGAGAGTCTAAAATTTTTCTAGAAACAAAGTTTAGTCCCGCATAGAAATTTTGTATAGTCATCCATAAGATTAAACTATGAGTGGGACAATTTCTAATCATTAATTTCATTCTTTTCCAAGATTGTGCAACATGTTCATGCTCAGGTTGCTTAAAATTCATAATTTGATTTCTAAGAGGAATAATCTCAGCGAGAGGAACATACTTGCCAATAAAAGCATCCTTACACTTATCCCATGAAACCACGATCTCTCAATGAGAAAGGAAATAATTTCAACTTTATAATATCATCATCCACATATTTGTTATTTTTCACATAGCATAGTTAAAAGAAATCATTAAGATGTGATGCAGCATCCTCATTTGGATTTCCAGAATATTGTTCTTCATAACAAGATTTAGCAAAGCGGCATCAATATCATATGACCCCGCACTAGTGGCGGGAGGAGCAATTGGAGTACTAATAAAATAATCATTGTTAGTATTTGAAAAGTCACACAACTTGATATTTTTCTGAGACAAATTAACAAAGCAATCAAGTAAATGAGCGAAGTAACAAAGAAAATATTGTGTGTGCAGTACCCCAAACAAAAGGCACATCCTTCTTTGTAAGCTCATTGAGAGGTGCAACAATGGTGCTGAAATATCTCACAAAACGCCTATAGAAACAACGAGGCCAAGGAAACTCCTCACGTGTGTGACCGTCTTGGGTTGCGACCAACTCTCAATAGCTTCAATCTTGGCTATATCAACATCAATTCCCTGTCAAGTAACAACATAGCCAAGAAAAGATACCCGGTCGGTGAAAAAGGTGCACTTCCCAAGGTTACCAAACAAACATGCATCACGTAGAGCAATAAAAATAGGACGTAAATGTTCCAAATGTTCCTCCAAAGATCTGCTATAAATCAGTATATCATCAAAGTAAACTACCACAATGTCCAATGAAAGCACGTAAAACTTCATTCATTAATTTGATGAAAGTACTAGGTGCGTTAGTTAACCCAAAAGGCATGACTAACCACTCATATAATCCAAACTTAGTTTTAAATGTTGTTTTCCATTCATCTCCCAATTTCATACGAATTTGATTGTATCCACTATGCAAATCAACTTTGGAGAAAATAGTAGAGCCACTTAACTCATCAAGCATATCATCTAGCCTAGGAATAGGATGACGATAATGAATAGTAATATTATTAATGCCTCTACAATCAACACACATACATGATGTGCCATCCTTTTCGGCACCAGAATAATAGGAACATCACAAGGATTAAGGGATTCACGTATATAACCTTTATCTAGTAGCTCATGTATTTCACGCATAATCTCCTTCGTCTCCTCTGGATTGGTATGGTATGGTGCACGGTTGGGTAGCGATGTACCGGGAATTAAGTTGATCTGATGCTCAATCCCTCGAATAGGTGGTAATCCCGATGGTACGTCTTGTGGAAAGACATCGGCGAACTCCTGCAAAATTTTAGTGACAGCAGGAGGCAAAGAGTGAGGCACGTCCTCGAATGAAAGTAATGCTTCTATGCACACAAAAGCATAGCAAACAGATTTGCTGAAATCTAGGTCATCAATATCAGATTTGGTCGCAAGTAAACATCCACTTTTTAATTTAATTTCAAAGGCAACATGAGATGATTGTTTGTTATTATGCTTCATTTGTTGCTCAAATTCGTTTGCCAGAATCTGATTTTCCCTCTTATTTTGCTCCAGTTTTGCTTTACTAGCTCGATGAATATCGTCTTTCAAAATTGAATCAGGAGTCATAGGAAGCAAAGTAATATGTTTATCCTTATGAACAAGAGTAGACTGATTGTTTCTACCATGGTGTACAGAATTTTTATCAAATTTCCATGGTCTACCAAGTAATAAGGAACATGCTTGCATGGGTACCACATCACAATCAACATAATCAGCATATGTAGCTATACTAAAATGCATGCGAACAGTACGTGTTACCTTAACCTTGCCGCTGTTGTTGAACCATTAGATGTAGTAAGGATGTGGATGTGGTCTTGTGGTGAGAGATAGCTTCTCCGCTATCTCCATGCTAGACAAATTGTTGCAACTCCCTCCATCTATGATGACGCGAGCAGAACGTTCCTTCACAACTCCCTTTGTATGGAACAAATTGTGCCTCTGGTTTTGCTCAGCTTGTGTGACCTACACACTCAAAACACGTTGAGCAACTAAATAGTCATACATGTCAGCGTCTTTGGGAGGCATGTATTGCGTCTCATGTTCAAAATCATCCATCGTGTTCTTCATGCGTAATAAGAGCCAAAGTCTCCTCATCATAGTCACTAGCAGACTCATACCCACCATCCTCGGTAGCAATTATGACACGCTGAGATTTGCATTCCTTCGCAAAATGACCTCTTACCTTACAACGACGACAAATAATATCACTTGTGTGCCCTGTTGATGCCATGGATGAAGAGGAGCTTTGTGCATGCCCGGTGGGTGTGCTCTTGGCAGATAGTGGTGATTGTGCCTGCTTTCTTGTATCACGGCTCGAGGTGGGAACTAACGGAGGTGCCGGTGCAGCAGAATGTGTAGAAGTAGAAGATTCATGTGGTGTCCATGATGAAGATCGGCCTGGAGAAAACTTAGTCCGCGCCAATGCCTGTCGATACTGCACTTCACGTTCAGCTTTGCAAGCAAGATGAAATAAACAAGTGACATTATATTACTCCTTATACTCTAGAATGGTCTGAATCTCTCTATTTAAGCCACCCATAAAACGTGCAAGTATAGCTTAATTATCCTCAACAATACCACATCTAATCATGCCAGTTTGTAATTCGTGATAATATTCTTCTACATAATTTTTTGCTTGTCTTAAACGCTGTAGTTTTTGTAGTAATTCACGTAGATAATATGGTGGAACCCAACGAGCACGCATAGCAGTTTTCAGAGAAGCCCAAGTAGTTGGAATATTATTCGGATATAATCTACGATGTTTAGACCACCACACACAAGCAAAACTAGTGAAAGCACAAAGAGCAGCAGCAACACGTCTCTCCTCGAGATATTCTAAACATGTAAAATGTTGTTCGGTTTCTAACTCCCAAGTAAGATATATATCAGGAACATATCTACCCTCAAATGGTGGAATATTCAATTTTAGTTTAGGTAGTTGGTCAGGATCTCGTACCTGAGGTGGTGGTGTAGCCCTACCGTTGCGATGATATCCATGTGGACAACTTGGTGGTTGTGGTGCTGTTGATTGCACGTAGTTCTGAGTTTGATCAACCTCATCTTCATAATCTCCCATGTAATAATCCTCCTACTCAGCAACAGCAGGAGCCACAGAAGTATCAACAGCAACACCAGCAGTTTGGCCAGGCTCAAGAGGGACACTGCTCGCTCGGTGAAGGGTTGTTTCGCGATGTGGAGGTGGTTGTTGTTGTTGTTGTTGTTGTTGTTGCAATGGTGCAGCAGGTGGAGGTAGACGCGCAAGCACTTCAGCGAATTTGGCATCCAACTTGGTGTCAATTGACTTCTCAATGTTATCCATCCTCACTAGTGCGTTGCCAAAACTGGTCATCACATCTTCTACCTGTTGACCCACCATCTCCTGGAATTTATCATGGAGCTCCTAGTTCGTCATGTTCTCCGAGTCCAACTCATCCACTTGTGATGCTGGCATCACTACTGGAATCAGCTTCTTTGCCGTCTGCCATGGCGGACGGCAAAGGCATGCATGCCGGACGGCAAAGTCCAGTGTCGTCAGCCAGTGGACGGCAAACTGTCCGTCTGAACGAGTGTCGGCAAAGGCCTTCTTTGTCGTCTGCTTCATAGAAGCGGACGACAAACGGTTGTGTTGTTCGCCGTCGGAGGCCAGCACACGGCAAAGATCGTGGACGGTAGTTGGGTGGGGTGAGAGTCGTTATGGTTTAGCGGCATGCTTTGCCGTCTGCTAGCGGACGGAAAGAGGCAAAGCACTTTGCCGTCTGCTAACACACGGGAAAGAGCTTAGCTCGGCCAGCACTGAGAATCTACACGTGGCCAGCTATGCCGTCTGCCAGCGGATGACAAAGAGCTTTGAATCTTTGTCGTCTACTGGCGGACGGCATAGCTGGCCCTGTTTGCCAGTCCTATTTGGGAACTTTGTTGTCTGCCAGCAGACGGCAAAGTCCTTCGAATCTTTGTCGTCTGCTGGCGGACGGCAAAGTGCCCAAATAGGCAACCCGGTTTCTATAGGTAGCTGCCACGTGGCCTCTTTGCCGTCTGCTAGCAATCAGCAAAGCTCTTTGCCGTCCGCTAGCAGACAACAAAGAGGCTATATATCCCCATTTTTATTTGAATCCATTTAATTTGATAGGATTTCACACACAGATATACATACATACATATCCAACAACATATAACAGCATGTCCAACAACATATTTCATCAAATCCAACATATCCAACAACATAGTTCAACAAAGTTGTACCCAACATATCCATATATACATACATATCTAGAAACAAGTTTCCATCAACATATCCATATAGACATACATATCCAAACAAGTTTTCGTAAACAACAAGGAAGCACCAGAAGAATAGTACACTCCATCAATGCAAGCTTCCTCATCTAAAGCAAATCAGCAAATTGGGAAAGATGAAAGTTACAAGAAGAAGAGGAAGACTAGCTAGAAGAAAATAAAGAGGGGGAAAAGAAGAAGAAGAAGAAGAAGAATTTATCTTCTTTTTTTTCTCGTCTCCTATTCTTTATCTTCTTCTTTTCTAACTAATGTAGGTAAAATGCCATTTTTGGGCTAAGTTAGGTAAAAAATGCTAAGTGTGTAGGTCAATTTAGAGATAAGCTAGGTAAATAGGTCATTTTGGAGCTAACGTAGGTTAAATAGATCATATTGGAGCTAACCTGGGTAAACTTGGTCATTTTTTAGCTAACCTACCTAATTATGCCATTTTTGACCTAACTAGGCGTATTGTGTCATTTTAGAGGACAATAAGCTAAGTATATCACATTTATGAGGTTAGCAAGGCTATTATGCCATTTACGAATAAAAACAAGTAAGAGGAGGAAAAGAAGAAGAAGAAGAAGAAGAAGAAGAAGAAGAAGAAGAAGCTTCTTCTTCTTCTTTTCTTCCTATTCCTTCTTTTATTCCTCTTCCTTGATTTTCTTCATCTTATTATGTCATTTGTGGACTAAATAGGCTAAATTATGTCACAAATGGACTAAATAGGCTAAATAAGAAGAAAAATACCATTATCACGGAGGTGAAGGAACGGTCGGGGCTGCGCCAGTGGCAGACGGAGGTGAAGGACCGGTCGGTGTTCCGCCATTGGCAGACGCGGAAGGATTGGTCGATGCTTGTTGGGAGGCATGCTACACCAAAGGTCATTTTCAATAATGTCTCATTAGCATGATGCAGCTGAAATGTGAATACTAGTAACTAACGACCATTCAAATCAAACTCACCGTGGTTGCTGGAGCAATCTGGAGCATCGGCGGAGGGGTCTGGCCATTTTTCTCGCACATGGTCTGCACATTTGGTTCTCACGGGTCAGTCATATTAGTTAGTAATGCGAACATTACGTGCATGGTTTGGCTAATATTCTCGAGAAATGTACCACGAGGAGCTCGTATAGGGCCCGGTGAGACGCCTCATTCCGGTTCCTCTCCTCCTCCAACAACTTAGCCGTCCTCTCCTCCATCTCCCTCTCCCTCTCCGCCGCCTCCCTTTTTGCCTCCTCCAAAAGCGCTTGGGTGTTCAATCTCTCTTTCTCAACCAATGCCTGCAACACACCACTCCTCGTTAGCATTGTAATCATCGACAGACGCACACACAATGTAATGGAGGAAAGGTGAGAGAGTTCGTATAACTAACCGCCATGGCGAGCTCTACGGGCCATGCACGAGGCGTTATCTCAGGATCAGAGCTACTCTGGCGCTTCTTTATCTGCGGGAGAGTCCTAGGACAACATATCAGTCCATCACCAATGGCCATGGAGCCATGGGACCTCCCGCACCAGATATCATCACCAGCTCTGTATCAAAAGGATCCTCACTCGGGTTAAAGTCCTCCCCTTTCCTCACCTTCCCCTCGTCTTTGTACCTCACGAGCTTGTGGTGGGAGGAGATGTTGGTGAAGCTCTTTGGATGATCTAGGTTAGACTCCGAGAATGGCTTGGCCTTCTTGTACGGGGCACTATAGGTAATGCCATAGAGGTCGAACAGATTTGGCACAGGCTTCTTGTGGTGGTGCGCCTGAGAGAGAGGAACAAAATATTAGTTAAGGGCTCAAGCTAGCATGAAGAATGATATTGCTATGTAAATAGTTCATTTTGGAGCTAAGTAAGGTTACTATGTCATTTTCGAGGAAAATAAGCTAAGTTTAGGTCATTTTGGAGGTAACCAAGATTATTATGCCATTTTTGACCAAAGTATGCTAATTATGTCATTATTGAGCTATCCAAGGTAGTTATGCCATTTTTTAGCTAACTAAAGCATATTTAGGCATTTTATAGAGCTATCTAAGGTTATTATGTCGTTTTAGAGCTAATTATGTCATGAATGAACTAGCTAAGATTAGTTTAGGTCATTATTGAGCTATCCAAGGTATTTATGCCATTTTTAACTAACTAAAGCATATTTAGTCATTTTATAGAGCTATCTAAGGTTATTATGTCATTTTAGAGCTAAATATGTCATAAATGAGCTAGCTAAGATTAGTTTAGGTCATTATTTAGCTATCCTAGGTAGTTATGCCATTTTTTAACTAACTAAAGCATATTTAGTTATTTTATAGAGCTATCTAAGGTTATTATGTCATTTTAGAGCTAATTATGTCATAAATGAACTATCTAAGGAAGTTATGTCATTTTTAACTAATTAAGCATATTAAGTCATTTTGGAAGGGGAAAATGCTAGCATGAAGAATGAAATTGCATGAATCATGTAGCAAACCACATACCAAGTGATCCACGTACTCAAACAGGTTGGAGCTCCCTTGATGGTGTGGCACACCTTCCATTTGGTCACGCTTATCCTTGGCCCTATGGTGTTTGACTAGCCATTGGGGAGAGCACCACGCATCCACCAACGCCCCCCAACAGTCCATCTTATCCACACACCATCTCGGGGGCACCTAAGTAAGTCACGAGAAATTTCAGCGCTACGCCTATGAATCAAATCAAGAAAACTAAGTTCAAGACCTTAAGAATAGGTAATTACCTGCATGTACTTCTCCTTACTCAGAAACTTGCCGCGACACTTCTTCTTGGCCCTCCTAATACCCTTCGAGGCGTAGTAGTCTCGAATGGCCTACACCCGAGCCTCGTGCCGTATGTTCTGAAGTAGGCGCTTACACTCTGCATCGACAACCATACACGCGGCCTCCTTCTCTCCCTCTGAAACCCTGTAGAAGGTCTGCAATCAAACAAGACAACACTGATTAGTACAATCACTATGTAGTGTTGATTTTTAATTCTGTAAAGGAGAAATTACACAAAACCGACGGAACACAATGTCGGCCACCGTCTCACACAAGACACCAGCGACCATCTCCTCCGACGAGGCCGGGGCAACCGAGTACAGCTCCCAGCTTAGTGCTAGCTATGGAACTTGACCCTCACCGGGTAACGTGACCCACCCAGGGAAGTGCTAAATAAGACACATCCTTTCTCACAGGCATGTATCTTCTCATAGGGCATATTAAGAGCATGGAGGATTTTGTCTGACTGCTACGGGTTTGCAGGTAGCACATGGCCTTTGGGTAGAAATCGTCTGAATACTGTCATCATCCCGTCGTAGAATTCTCTGCCCAAGTTGAATTGAGCCTTCAAAGCCATTATTTGTGAGATGGCATCCAGCTGACAAACCTCAGTGTGCTCGTGGAGAGGACATTTTGAGGACTTCAACATTTCAGTGAAGGCCTTTGCAGATTCCTCCATCTCCTCGTCCAAGTCTCGAGCATCGTCAAAGTCTTGCACCATGTCTTCCATCCCGGTACCATGCTCATCGGTGCGACGACGAACCACCTCGGCTCTGGCACGTTGGGCAGACTCACCATGAAATGTCCAGACTGTGTAACCAGGCCTAAAACCAAACTTTTGCAGGTCTTTACTCATTTCAAGCGTGTCCCTCTTATTATAGTTGTTGCATCGGACACAGGGGAACCAGCTTAATTTCTGGCCATTTGCAAATGTTGCTCTAACAAACCCCTTGGTTTTTGTTAACCATTGCTCAGTCCAAACTTTATGTCTAGTGTAACCGGTGTACATCCACGCACGATCATTCATATTGACTTCCTACTGGACACACAAGAAATATATCCATAATTAAGCAAACCATATCCATTAGTTAATGGAGTTTTTCGGGTTTTTTACGTCCATGCAACCTACACACTATTAGGTAAAGATAGGTCCTAATCCCACCCGAGTATGTGCATATTGGGTTCGTTTTCCCATGCTCTGCTCCGGATCCGACGCAAAATTTTGGCAGCACCTCCCTGCTGTTCTCCTGATACACGTCTCGGCAATAAGCAGAGAGGATGTGTACCTGGAGAACAACAAGGAGACACTGACGAAATTCTGCATCGGATCCGAAGCAGAGCATATGGGAAAACGAACCCAATCTACACATACTCGGGTTGTCCATGTATAACGTTGGACAATTCAAAAGAATCATGATTATTAATATGCAAATGCATGCATATTTATAGATGTAACCCTTTTGAACGGGAGACGCATAGTGGTTACGCATACCGATGATTGACACCTATAGCTACCAAGTTTCATTGGCACAAAGACCGGAACAGAGCAAATGAAGGGGGGAGGAGGAGATGTCATTTGTGCTCACCAACGAACGCAGGGGTGGAGCTCGTCGAACGCACGGGGAGGTCGTCAAACACCACACCCTCGCTGCGATGAAACAACTGCACATTTAAATCCACCCGATCAACACAAATATATATGATATTTTGCATACCAAAATCGAGAAATATATGACCTAACTCATAATTCACAAATATATGACCCCGTCGGGGTCGGGGTCGGGGTCGGGTGTGGTGTCAGGGTGTCGGGGTCGATCGGGTGTCAGGGTGTCGGGGTGTCGGGGTCGGGGTCGTGGTGTGGTGTGAGGGTGTCGAGGGTC
>LR738714.1:308086279-308150691 GCA_902687465.1 Secale cereale | reverse complement strand
CCCCCCCTTCGAATTTGACCAGAAAATCAAAAATTTCCGCCACCCCCATGCCTACGGTCCCTTTTGACCCCGTGCGCGCGGACCCCCGTGTCCCTATACACCCCATGCCCATGGCCCTATCTCATGTGCACGAACCCCCGTTCCCACGGCCTAAAACCTCGTGCGCATAGCCCCCCTACAGCCAGCCGCTAGCGTTTCATGTTTTCGCCCATAACTTCCACTTCTGAACTCCGATTTGGGTGTTCTTTGGCTTGTTGAAAAGCTAGCGACGTGCCCGAGCTGCTCATATTGGTTTTACCACCATTTTACTCCATCAAATTTTGCGCATTTTTGCATCTTTAGCATAGCCTATACACCATATCTTCCGCATAACCACCATAGCATTTTGCAACCCAACCCATTTTTGGTTCTTATTGCATTTATGGTTGTTTGAGTTGTGATTTGAGTCTCCTAAGGTGTTTCTGTTACTTAGGGATGGTTACATCTTCATAAACCACTGGCTACTTGTATCATTCCATCGACTACATCCACCATGAGCTTCGACATCAACGACGACTATCCATCCTTTGAGACCATCTTCAATTGGAAGCAATGTCGGTTACCCCCGACTTCGTGAACGGTTAAGTGTGACGAAGGTATCCATTCCTTCATATACTTATCATTCCTTGCCATTTCATCTTGATAGCCCCACCATCTTTGCGCATACCTTCATACCTATTGAGACTAGCTATCCGAGTATTGCCGGGCTTCGCGAAAACTTGTGCACCATAGTGATACGATATCGTATTGTTGCATCATTTGCTACATCATCTTGGTATCATGTTGTTGCATCATTTGATATATCATATTGTGCAATTGCTTGCTCCCATGCATATATTGTGATACGTGTCACATATATTTGGTTGAGGCTCAATAAGAAAAGTGGAAAGGAAGAGAAGAGCAAAAAAGCTTTTAAGCAAGAAAGAAAGATCATAAGCTTATAAGCAAAAGAGTGTGGAGCATGAAAAGAGATACTTGTGCATGAGGATACATGGAATAGGAAATATTTTTCTTACATGCATATAGGTTGGTGCCAAGTGGTGAATCGTTCCCAAGTGTGCAATCAAGCTAGTGTTCTCCTAGTGTTTGTGCAACACGAGCTTAGTCTTCGTTAGGCAATTTTGTATTGCTCATCCCTATAGTTGCACAAGCCCCATTATCCCACTACATGTGTTTCTTTATTTCCCTCCTCTATAATTGTGATCACCTGCTTTACATTTTGAGTCCTTTGGCTTGATTTCAACATTTACAAATCTTGGACTTCAACTGTCTCACTTGTCCTAACCAAGCCACTCGATAAGCTTTACTTTGTAGGCGTGAGTGAACAACTCTGGTACCAATTCCACTATACTTTCATTTTGCATTGAGTGACACGAGATACATACTCAACTTTGGGAAATGATATCTTGGTATTGTTTATCTCATTTCCTACTCTCATTTGCTCGAGTCTGGTGATGGATAGGAAAAGCACATCATCTCCGGTCTACAAACACGACGACAAGTTCCATGCCATGACGAGCATCGTCGATGCCAAGATGGACAAGCACATGGAGGATCTCAAGGCCCTCATCAACAACCACATGCGGTCTTCCTTATATTTAAGAAGACGCTCAAGTGCACATGCTTTCGAGCTACCATCTTCGGCAAGTACACATCAGCATCGACACCGACAAGACCAAGACGCAAAAGTTCATGAAGGGCATACCATAAGGACGGAAGAGCATCCTTCCGGACGAGAGTTGGCTTCTCTGCCAACCTCATGCACACGGGCCATCAACCCCCGTGCACACGAGAACCCGTGCTCACGGCCTCCTGCAACCCCATGTGCACGGACCACACAGAGCCATGACATCATCCCCGACAAGACGGTTTCCTCGACTACGTTGGCATCTTCGCCAAGTGACTTCAAGGCATCTTCGCCTTTGGATGTATGGCATCTTAGCCAACTCCACGAGCTCAAGTCTGCGACTTCCACGAGCTACTACGACTTTGACACCGACTAGAAAATTCCATTCTTTGGGACTCATGACCCCAAAGAGTACCTCGAGTGGGAGCACAAGATGGATGACTACCTCAAGCTACATCAAGTCCCCTCCGGAGATCAAGTGAAGTGCCCCACAAGTAACTTCCACGACTACGCATCGACAAGGTGGCAACACACACCTTCGAAGAGCTTCACCACGACTTGGCCCAAGATGAAGAAAGCGATGAGGCGAGAATTTGTGCCTTCCACCTACACGGAACATCTACAACGCCAATTGTAGAACACCTTACAAGGATCCTGAAAGTGCGTTATATCAACTAGAGGGGGGTGAATAGGCGATTTTTACGAATTCTTCACTGAGGAATTTACTGTTGAGGAAATTCCTTAGCGAAGAACTACTTGCAGCGGAATAAGTACTTAGAAGTAAACATAACAGAATACAAGCATGGTCATCATGAAGAAATGAAGACAAACACAGAGTACAGAAAGCGTAATCACAGGATAACACAGGATGAAGACAAAACAGACTGAAGAAATTGAACTGAGGAAATTGAGAAAGTCTTCAGTCAAAGTCTTCAAACATATATGAGATGGCACACAACACATATATGAGGAAATGGAAGAGTTGAGGAAATAGAACCAGTAAGCTTGGTGAAGACAATGATTTGTTAGACCAGTCCCAACTGTTGTCTCAGTTGTACATCTGGTTAGGGCGGCTAGGTATTTAAACCTGAGGACACACAGTCCTGGACACCCTCTCCTGGACACACAGTCCAAGACACAAGTCCTCATGTATTCCCCTAGAGCTAAGGTCACACATACCTCGCCCAATCACTCGTGGTAAGTCTTCATGTGTCTTTCGAACCTTCACAGACTCGGTCACTTGGCGATCCACAATTCCTCTTGGATGCTCTAGACCATGACGCCTAACCTTCTGGAAGAAGTACAGTCTTCAAAGGTAACAAGCGTCGGATCCATGCAGAATCAATCTCTTCAGTGATGCTCAATCACTTTTGGGTTTGTAAGTGTTTGGGTTTGGTTTTGGGTATTTCCTCACTTGATGATTTTCACTCAAAGTCCTCGGAGGATGGGTTGCTCTTATGACAAGTGTCAGTTTATCTCGGAGCAGCCAAAAAAGCTAGTGGTTGTAGGGGGCGGCTATTTATAGCCTAGGGAGCATCCCGACATGATAAGACATAAATGCCCTTTAATGATATGACCGTTAGGTGGGTAGATATTTTGGGACAGCTGGCACATAGCACAACAACGGTCGGAAATTTGAGTATCAAATTCCTCAGGGCTATCATGTTCCTCACTGTGTAGGCAATCCGCACTGGCGAATTCCTAACTCCTTAGTCAGAACAAATTCCTCAGAGACCAGAAGAACTTCGTCTCTGTTACTGAAGAATATGACTGAACTGTATGAGATTTCCAAAGGCTTCACTCGAAGGGATTGGTAGGTGTAGAATTTTGAGTTGAGCATCACATGGAAATTTTTCCTTAGTATTTCCTCGCCCCCCTTTAATAGTACGGTGTTTCCTATGACTCAAGAAAGGGAAAATGAAACTACGAAAACAAAAGTATTCACGCTTCATGTTCCTCAAATGAATACCAAGTCTTCAAGGTCACACCAATTTCTTCACTTTCAAAGTCTTCACAAATTCTTCAGATATCTAAAGTCTTCGGTCGAAGAACTTAATTTTTAGGGGTCGACTTTCTCTGTAAATATCAAACTCCTCATAGACTTATAGACTTGTGTACACTCATAAACACATTAGTCCCTTAACCTATAAGTCTTCAATACACCAAAATCACTAAGGGGCCCTAGATGCACTTACAATCTCCCCCTTTTTGGTGATTGATGACAATATAGGTTAAGTTTTCAACGGGGATAAACATATGAAGTGTAAATATTGATATTCAGGAATTTGATTGCAAGATATAGAAGAACTTCCCCTGAAGATGTGCATAGTGAGGAATTTTCTTTTGAAGCAATGCACACTTGAAGAGTAGAATCATGGAGATCTCCCCCTATATCTTGTAATTCATACACGCATTTGACATATAATATGAAGAATTTGAAAATGCATGATGAAATATGGTGACTGATGTAATTCAGCATGCGTGCATAACATTAATAAGGAATAAGCATGCAGAAACACCACAACAAAAGTATCAGGTCACCATAGAGTTTAAGTTTACAACTCGATCCACAAAGTCATCAGAAGAACGAGAGTTGTAACTTAGCAAAAAAATGCCCATATATATAGACCCGCTTGAAGAGTAACTCAAATTTCTCCCCCTTTGTCATCGAATGACCAAAAGGATCGAAACTGAGGACTAACGCCCCTAAAGAATCTCAAGATGATGAAGGAGTGCCAGCGTTGTTGGGGTCGTTAGTTGATGTAGGGCCTGCCGCAGTGTCGTCCAAGTCTTCATACTCGTCGGTTTTGCGAGATGAAGAATAGGAGCTGGCCACCAAGGGAGGAACCTTGACCTTCTTGTATTTCTTCAGAGGATGAGCAGACCAGTCAAAGTCATCCTTGAGACCCATTTTATTTAGATCTTCTTCGCCATACAGATGAGACAGAACAACCCAGGTGCGGTTGAGGGTTTCATGAAGGTAGTAATGGTTTTTCTTCACTGCATTATGTGTAGAGGTCATGTTGTGAAGAATTGAACCAAACTGACGCTTGACCCATTTGTGGTTGCGATCAACCTTCTGATGAAGACTGAGGAGAAGCTCACGATCAGTCATCACCCTGGGAGCTGTGCCTTGAGGGTTTTGCTTGGGAGCATTGGCGGCAGAGTCATGAGTGGCAGAGTCATCATTGGTGGAATAAGATGCGGCTTTGCAAAACTGACCATCTAATGGACGAGTGCCTTCATCAAAAACAGTTGTGGCCTTGCCCTTGTCATCAGCTGAGGAAAATGTCCGTTTGAGGACTTCAATTGGGGGCAAGTAGCTGCAATGATTGAGAGTGTCAGCTTCGTAATTCACTGAAAACCTTGTCCTGATGAATCTCATAATCCATGGAGCATAAGGCTTCAGGTTGAAAGGGGACAGTGCAACATTTGCCATTGCCCTCATGAAGAAATCATGGAAGTTGACGGGAACGCCATGGATGATGTTGAATAACAGATTCTTCATGATGCCAACGACTTCTTCATCATTCGAGTCGTGGCCCTTGATTGGACTCAATGTCTTCGTCAGAATGCGATAGACAGTCCGTGGCAGAAACAACAATTCCTTCACAAGGAATTTGGTCTATGGGGCTTGACCTAGCTTCAAAGGCTTCATAAGCACTTGCATGTAATGATCAGTGAGTTCAGTTTCTTCATACATGCAATGTGCTGCTTCATTTGGAGGACTAAGAGACAGAGCCTGAAGCAATTCAGAGGCTGGTGCTTTGTAGTGAGTGTTTTCAGACATCCAGTCCAGCACCCATGAATTGACATCTTTAGAATTTCCTGTGATGTGCAGGGTTGCATAAAATTGGAGAATCAGTTCTTCATTCCAATCGCATATATCAGTGCAAAAACCCAAAAGTCCAGCGTCGTGAAGAACTCTAAGGACTGGCACAAAACAAGGCAGATTCCATATCCACGTGAGGAATATGTTGATGATCGAAGACTTTGTCTTTGTTGTAAAGCACTGAGGAATAGAAATTTGCCTGACTGGCAGTCCAGAAACGCCTCTTCCTTATGCGAGCAGAGTCATAGGGATTGAAATCAGTGAAGAACACATGCTCGCTGAAGAAATCAGCCTTCTTGAAAGTTTGCTTCCTTGAGAAAGGATCCTTTGGCTCGGGTTGAGGAGTGTCAGTCAATTGCATCACAACCTCTGGATTCGCAATCTCAGGTTCTTCAGTCTGAGGAATTTCTGGTTCCTCTTTAGTGGCAGTCTTTACAGATTCAGCAGCAACAGCAGTTTCTTCAGCACTGGTGGCTAGAATTTCTTCATGGACAGACTGTGTGGGATGAGTTTCCTCAGAGCCCAATGGAACGGTTGGCGCTGGTGAATGAGGAATTTTTTGCAGCGGCGTGAACAGAGGGGAGTTGGGATGCCGACTATCCCAGAATTCATCAGTCATCAAGGGAGTGGCATTCCCAATGTCCACGTCCGAGTCTTGTTCTTCCAATTCTTCAACGTCAGCCTCTACAGCAGTAAACTAAGGCATATGCGAGGAGATGATTGGGGTTGGAGGGATAGGATCCACTTAAATTTCTTCATCCGTCTGCTCTGAGGAAGCAGCAGAGGGAATGTCTTCATCTGATTCACTTGGAATAACAAAATCTTCATCAAAAGGAACAAGGTCCTTTGATGCGGTAGATGAAATTGGAACGGCATCAATTGGATTCTCAGCTGAGCTTGTCAAGGGCTTCATTTTCTTCGGAGCTGAAGAAGCTGATGCCTTCTTTTTCTTCATAGCTGCATGCTCTGCAGCCTTTGTATTCTTTGCATCTGATGCAGATGGAAGGATAGGAGTTGGTGTAGGCGCCGGAGCAGTAGAGGAATCTGGTTCAATTTCTTCAGGCACAACTGATGCAGTTGTCCTGACTTCTTCACGATCTTCAGGCACAGCCTTTGTAGCTTCAGCTAGCCTGACATTTTCTTTAGGCGCAACACTAGAGGTTGCCCTGTCGATTTCTGTAGTTGCTGGAGTGGGGTCATCAGCCCTGGGATTTTCTTCAGAAGCCTGATGTTCTTCAGCGGTGCTGGCATGTCCTTCAGCAGACTGAGCAGATGCGTCAGCCTGAGGAATTTCAATGTGTGTCTTACGAGAAGCACTTTAAGAAAAACCTTTAGTTAAATTTACAAATCTGACTTTGGCGCCCATCCAGTCAGCGCGATATGCTTCAAATTCATCACTGAGGGTATTGATTTCACCCTGAAGCTTTACAAGTTCTTCAGTTGTCATGTTGAAAACATTTTTCTTCAGGAAGTGCTCCTTCTTGTACTGCGCTTTCTTTGTCTGCCTGGCCCTTTCAAACTTCCATTTTTCTTCGCCTATGAAGGTGGTCAGCATATGACTTTGGCCAGGAGTCAAGTTGAAGGCAGGCATAGGAGTGTTTGGGTCCTTATGCCAGAGATCAATGAAATCAAGGATCACCTTTGGATCCAACAGCAGTGGTACTTCGCTTCCTTTGGCTCTAGCAGCCATTTCTTATCTGTCTCTGATGATTTGAACCAGTTCTTCATCATCGGCTTCATCATCAGACGGCACATGGAAAGCAACTTGTTTCTTATGAGGACTTGGGCGAGAGCCTCGTCCAGCAATTGTCTTTTTTTCAGCAGCGAGGGACCAGCTGAGGAACTTGGTGTCGTTGAGGAACTTGGGGCAGTTGAGGAGCTTGCAGAGGCTCCTGAGGCAATGGATATGCTCGCAGTCCTCTGACATGTGGCAAGATGCACTGGAGCAGATGACTTTGTTGCAGCATCTGAAGACTTTTGCGGAGGAGCTGAGGACTTTGGAGGAGCAGGAGTAGTCTGAGGAATTTGCCGTGACGGCTTTGAAGAAACTGGTCGTGGGGGCATTGCTGAGGAAAAAGCACTTGGCTTGTGAGCAGGCTTCTTAGCCATGGCCTTCCTAGGGTTGGAAGCAGAGGCCTCAGCAGAGGCAGCAGCAGTAGCAGAGTCTTCATTGAATTTCCTCACTGCTTCTTTTGCTTGTTTGGCCAACTTGGCCTGGCGCTTAGCCCATTCTTCAGGAAAATCCTCACCACGCTTGAGGCTTGTGGGATCAGCAACTTGGCCATGTGCCAATGGAGGTCTTGGGCAGGGAGGATTGAGTGCGAATTTCCTCATGTATTTGGGAGTCACATATCTGTACTCCCTCCACTCACGTGCCCATCTCCTCTCTATTCTTTGTATGCGCACTTTGCACTGATTCTTGTCCTCTTTTCCGAACTTTGCCTCATCAGGAGTGCAATAGTCAGCATATATGTCTTCAGGTATCTCGAAAGCAGTATTGACATCATGCCTCTTTCCTCCTTTCTGTGGCTTCTTTCCATCAGCCATTTTCTTCAAACGAGGAATTTGAACAAATGAATTCTCTGAAGAAGTATGCAACTTTTCTTCGAGGAATGCTACAAATGAGTTAAATTGATGAGAACCTAGCGATTCAGCAGCAGACATGAGTACCTGTGAACAGAGTATAGTTGCGAGGAATTTGGAGAGGTCATATGCGTTCTCAGAAGGTTTTGTAAAAAGAACAAGTTTGAGGAATTTGACCAGATGAGTCTTGAAGAATTTGACTAAGCGTTCTTTGTTTTAGATTCCAGAGTTGTGTAGATTGAAAATCCACACAACTGAGGAATCTTGAAGAAAAACATAGCTTAGAGAAATCAAATCAAGAACAGACGTTATGTGAGGTGTTTAGTGTGTGAAGATTTGACGAAGAAAACACCTTTTGAGAATTTTGAAGAAAACGTTTGAATCAAAGAGAGCAGTAAAAGTAACTTTTAATTACCCTGGATGAAGAACACGATGAAATGTGGGATGGAGAAGTGAAGTTCGTCTGTGGATATCTTCCACGCCCTAACTTGGCGGAGGAAGACAGCTACGCTGCGGCGGAGTGAAGAAATCCGCGGCCGGTGCGAGTACGATGGCGACGAGGTCGAGGCAGTGAAGCTCTTCCTCATCGGCGACGATGGAGTAGCAGCGGCGCTAGGGTTGGAGAAGCTCGAGCGGGTGAGTGAGAACGAGCGGAGTAAAAAGTGAAGTGAGGGAAGGGGAGGGGTATTTATAGCTGAGATGAAAAACCGTTCGCTCGAAGAAATTGGACGAACGTGCCCCTGACCCTTCTCATTCACACGACATGTGTCACCCACGTACTGTGTAGTTGTCACACCCTGATTTTCATGTCACATTGCTTAAGCTTATTTTCATGTTAAAAATGTGGATTTGCAAAAAAACTTTTGAGTGTTTTTGACCTTGCTTGATTTGACTCTTGTCTGCTGTTTGCTAGTGCTCTAAAAATCAAATAAATCCTCCAACTCTTATACTTCATCTCCTTGACCCCAAACCTTTTCCCAATGATCATGCCATGTGTATAGACCAGTATAGAATTTTCTTATAAAAATATTTTTGGCCAAATGGTATTTTCTAAAATTAGTTTTCCAAAAACCCCTCAATTGAGGTTTGCATTGCAAGTGCCTTATTTAGGGTGTGAAAAATCTTTCAAAAAGTATATTTGAATCCTATTAGATATAGGACTCCCAGATATCACAAAAGTATAATTTTAAAAGTTATTTTTATATTTTATTTAAAAGCTTTTTCTTAAGGCCAGAAATGGTCTTTAATAGGGAAAAATTATTTAATCATTTCAAAAATATTTGCCAAAATTCAGGGAGACTCATAGGACATATATTGTCCATATATAAGAGTTTCAACACATGGTCATGTTCAAAATGTTGGACAAATCCTTCCAAAACCCTTTCTGGATATTTCAAGCTTTTGAAATATTTACAAAGGAAATATTCTCCAAACATTCCAGGGAAATTCTATCATGTCACATATGACATATTTGATGATCTTGCAAAGCCTCATGCCTTGAAGATCATGGAAACATCCTCAAACCCCTTCAAAACCATTCTGTCCATATTTGAAGTTTGAGCAACTCTACATTGCCAAACTTGTCCAAATGCTCTCAAATTTGGTGCACATGCTAGAATGGCCTAATAAGGCATCTAGACCAAATGGCACAAGATTTGGAATAGAGCAACTTGATCAGATCACCCCAAAACCACTTCTGTTCAAATGCAAATTTGAACAACTTTACATTGTCAACTTTTTATCTGGAGCCTCAAACTTTGTTGGCATGTTCATAAACCCAAATGATGATGCTACACCAAGTGGTGCATCAAGGGGAGATGATTTTCTTGACTCAAACATGGTGAAACCATTTCCGTTCATTTCTAGGGTTCACCAAAGTTACATTGGCCACTTTGCCCAAATGAGCTCAACTTTGGTGTAGGGGCCTAATTACATGTGACATTTGATCCTGTTAAGTCCCATGCCAAGTGGATGTCATTTGCTTGACCAAACACTGATCAAACACCTTCTGTTCAATTGCCAAAACCTGTGTTTGGACCTCTTTCACTATTTCCCTTTGCCCCAAATTCTTACCACAGCTCCCCCTGATCATCATCTACCCCCAGTAACCTTCCCATGGCCTCAGCTCAATTATTGGAGGGTAAAAACCCCATCTTTACCCTTGTGGACAGCCACCCTCTTCTTCTCCATCACCTCCCTCCTCATCCTAGTGGTTCCCTGGAGCATCCAAAGCCACAGGCCTCTTCTTTTATACTCCCTAGCACTGCTGGACACAAGAGGACGCGGCCAAGGAGCTAAAGGCACGGCCATGCCGGCCAAAAGCACGCTCTGGAGCGCGCTACAGTGCTCTGGAGCACTGCAGCCGCCCTCCAATCGCCGGCCCCGACCACCTAGGGCCTCCCCCTCGTGTCCCCCGAGTCCGCCTCGGCGTCCGAGACACGCTAGATGGTCGGCCCCCTCCTCTCTCCTCCTCCCTCGCCCCCGCTCGCACGCGCACCGGCCGACTCTGTGCACCAGTGGGCGACCTCGCACGCGCGGCCTCTCTGGCACCTCTCTGCCCCTCCTCTTCCTTCCTCTCGACCTGGACCACGCCCACGCACACCGCAGACACCCCGGAACCTACCCCCGTGGCCTACAGGGACGGCGACGACCTCGCCGGCGCACGCGCGTTCGGTGGACCGGCGCTCCCCTATTTATAGGCCGCCCCGAGCCCCCTCGCGGCTCCGATGGACTCCCTCTCCCTCTCCTGACCCTCTTGGACCACCCCACTCCTCTTCCCGTGGCCCCTTTCCCTCGCCATGGCCGCCGTGGTCGCCGTCGGACCCTGCCCGGCGCAGGTGAACCAGGGCTCCTCCTCCTCTCCCTTGGCCACCAAGAGAACCGCAGCAGCCCGGCGGAGCTCCCCGACCCCTCGCCGCTCCTTCCCGTGCCCTGTGGTGCCCGCTCCACCATCAACCGATGAGGCCGCCGCCATAGTCAGGTGAAGGTGGTGCTCCGGCTTCTCCCCTGCCGCCCCAAGGGGCTTCCCCGACGCGCCGCTCCCCGAGGAGCTCTCCGGTGGCCTCGGCCTGGCCAGAGGTGGCCTCTGTCGCCGGGAACGAGCGCCGGCCGGCGAGTAGCAGCGGCGTCCAGCCCCTCCGACGCGGGCGCGGGAGGAAGGGGACGACCCTGCGGAGGGGACCCACATGGCAGCGACCCGGCCAGCCGGGCCCAGCCGTTTAAGTGGAAACGGCTTCGGCCAGCCCGCCTCCCCCGCGCGGTGGCGCCCTTCCCAGCGGGCGTTTTCGACGTGGCCGAGTCCCTGCGCGCTGCTGTGCAAATGGGCCGGCCCACAAGCTATCCTCCGCCCTGAGCGCAGTGGAGGGTAAACCCTTATCCTTTTTCTTCTTTTTCTTTTTCAAGTCAACTTCAAAAATGCCCCAAATATTCATATGAACTCCAAATTGCATGATTCAAATTTCTGGTAGCTTCTAAAATCATGCCCTATCACATGGTGCAACATGCACATTATTCCAGATACATTTCTTTCACAAATATTTATCAAATGCCCATATTCCAATTTCTGTGATTAACTTTAGAAAATCACAGAGAGCTCATTTTTGATTCAAATGCAGTGATTCAAGTTCCTAGATGCTTGTCATGTCCAAACTTAGTTTTGGAACATTTTTAATAATAGTTTATGTACCCCACCAAATATTGAGCCATTTCTTTATATTTATCAGCTTTGCGAAATCCTAGGAAATTCATTTCAAATCCAAATCCATTGAAACCAACTCCTAGATGCTTCTAAAATCATGACTTGATGATGGGTACCTTTGCTCATCATTCAGGGAATTATTTCTGTATACTTCTTCCAAATCCATAAACCCTTTGGTTCCATCATATTGAAATGTTCTCAACTACCTATTGATCCAACACCTATGAAACCACCTTGGTCATTCCTAATATGACCAGAGGTATCCTAGAAAAGTCCAACTCCTATTTTTAGAGCACTTTTATTTTTGCTTTTGATTGTGTTGCTTATTATGATTGTTTCCATTGTTAGTTGATGTAATAAACGGAGTATTCGGAGATGGACCAGAAGTTTGAAGACTCAGAAGAATAAGGCAAGCAGCCCTTTGACCATGTTCAAGAAACCTTTTTATGCATGTCTCTTAGCACCTTTATATTCAATGCATCGGAATCATGTTGAGGTGGAAACCACTTTGGTTGCTACCCCTGTTACTTTACTGTTGAAACTTGCATCAAACATGACCCTACCTTCCAATGAGGGTTATGTGGGTGGGAGTAGATAGATGTATGCTATAGTAGTTAGCTACGCAAAATGGGTCGGGGTTATGCATTGAGTGAAACAAGTGTGGTCTGACATACTTGCAAATGACCCAGTGGGTGCCACTAATGCCCCTGGGAGTTGATGAGGAGCTAGGGCACTACTTGGTGAAGAAGTAGTGTGCCGACGCTTGACGAAAGTGTTGTTTACAGAGATGGATTAGATTTATGTGTGACTACTGTCCCAACCAAACATGCGCAACCACTCTACCCTTATATGGGAAAGGGCATTATTGATTACCTAGGTCGATACTAGCATGGTGCCCGCATTACTAGTGACGGGGGTGACATGAGGTCACTCTCGGGACGGGGTCGTGCTTGGATAGGCGGCCATGACTGTTTTCACAGGGCACCGGACACACCGTTGGTACCCCGTGTCAGTGGTATGTGATGAATATCGGAGCGAGTCTCCACAAACCTTGAGATGTGAAATGTTTGGCACGGGGCTGTTACCAATCGAGTGGACTCCATATTAGTGTCGTCTAGGGAAAGATAGTGATCGGGTGCTTACCCCGGGTACTTGAGGTACCGCGGGTCGTGGATGACACGGAAGTTCCCCGGATCTTGTGGGTAAAGTGTGCAACCTCTGCAGAGTGTCAAACTATTCGAATAGCCGTGTCCACGGTCATGGACAGTTGGGTGGTGCTACTTAGACTATGTCCTTAAGTTTCTGGGAAACAACACGATTCAGAGATATTGTTGATGTGATTGTGAGAAAGTTACTATGAGCTTGAGCATGAGTTGATTACAACTCTTTCTCGATATTGACGTCTGTGACCTCCTGATACTTGTTACAGACACATGCATGCCCTTGTTTTATGTTGATCATACTTGCATATGAAAAACTAGCTTTCCGCAAAACTGCCAACCTAGCAGTAGAGCCTTGCATATTATTCTGTTATCACACTTGGGTTGCTTGCGAGTACATTCAATGTACTCATTGGCTTGCCACTGGTTATTTTATTGGCGAGGCAGGAGAGAACAGGTTATGATGAAGATTTCTCGGTGACGAGCATGCGAGCTAGGACGCTTCCCAGTCAGAATGCCTGTAGGGTTAAGGCAGATGGCATGGGTCCCAGTTGTCTTTGAAGATTCTCCGCTGCGATGATATACTCAAGACTTGACCACTATGGTCCTATTTGTGTAACACGGTATGTATGGATGTAAGACTCTTGTTATTCAGCTTCTGTGTGTTCAGTGAGCATTGATCTCTGGGATCACTGTACACGTGCATTCGGTGATCACGACTTATGAGTCGGGGTCCCCACAGAGCTGGTATCAGAGCCATCCTGACTGTAGGAAGCCTTAGTTAGCATGGTCGTTAGTTAGGGTAAAAACTATTTCCAAAACTATTAGTAGTTTTCAAAACTATCTATACTTCTCTTCCCTTCTCAGTTTTTCGAAAACTAGGCTATGCTCGATCTCTTCCCCTTCAAAACCTTGGTCGCTAAAACCCCTATGCCCCTGACCACTTGATTTTCTGTAATCCTCGTGGAGTGCACCTTGCCAAACACTCACCCACCACTTTTGCACACAAGATTGGTGACACCACGACAAGATGATACCAACAGAAACTACATCCTCGATGAGTGAGGACATGAAGACCCAGAAGATGGTGATACCCTTGGCAGTGCCCCAAGAAGGTGCAACGTTGGCCTACGATGACCAGGGTATAGGTTATGCAAAGTCATGATATGCATCTCTAATAGAGTAATCCTGTCACTACTATTGTTGTATCGGCAACCACCGGTGGATGAGAACCTCGCCATTTGGTCCGCCTCACTATAGTGAGCAGGAAAACGGTTCTCTTCGTCCCCCGCTCTTGGTGTCGATGTTCTCATCAACGAAACCAACATGCTGGACCTCTATTATGCCTTGTTATTATCATCACATATGGATTGCCTACCTGGTACCCTCGACGCCCCAGAAGGCACAAGGGATCGTCATGATTAAAGAGACAAGAGAAGACCAAGTCAACGCCAGCTACACGGAGGCACCTTCACCACATCACCTCATCAGGCGAGAAGATATTGAAGATTCTTCAGGATCAACCCGGATCATTCATCAAGCAACTACAAGGGACATGGCAACACCTGAGGAAGCCCAGAAGACTGCACGAGGCACAAGTCACGACACAGAGTCCGAGAACCCCTAGGGTAGGATGAGTCGTGTACCCCCTATGCGCAGTCGAGTCCATATGATGGTTCGGATAGAACCGTGATTGTGTGTTGTTTGCCTTTATTCGTTTGTGTTTTGATATAAGTCGCACTTTTGCCCCAGGCAACAAGTGCATGGCTATATCACCTCCCTTGCCTTGCTTCTTTTGTTTCTGCCTTTTTGCACCTGTTTGTTGCACCTGCACTATAGAACCCCCTTTAGGCATTTCCCTCCTCTATGCTGCTTCTCCTCTCTATTCTCCTCTCTATTCTCTCTCTCCCCAATTGAAGACCCGCAAGACAAGATGCACCAAGGATTCTACCTCGGCAACCAACTGGCACTGAAGACTTCTGCTACAACCCCGTGACTAAGTGCAACTCCGTAGAGTTATGCTTAACCCTCCAGACCAGTAACCCCTTTTTCCTATACCCTTTGAGACTTCCCGAGACACTCCAGCACGAATCCTTAACCATGTGCCTAACCCATGGTAAAGCGAGAGGACCTGTTGAGCCTTTGTAACCATGCACAACACTGGGTTCGTAAAGGAGCTAGTGGACACGATGAATGAGCACATTTTCATCCTAATATAGCACAAGGTCTGATGATGCCATAGATAGACCAGTTCGAGGATATTGGACAGATGACTTGGTGGTTTGTGTCAGTGACTTCGAGGAATTATCTGAGACCCTGGTGGATTATGAGGTTTTCATATTGGTGGGATCATGACTTTGGGAAACATGTAGGAGTACCCGTTAGACATGAGATTTGGATTTATGTAGGTGATTCTGGTTGGTATAGATGCTGGATATGTCTGCATGATTCGGAGTAAGATTGGATTTAGGCCTATGATCCTGATTATGATATCATGCTTCTCGGTGGACAATAACCTAGGAGATTGGATTATTTGTCGAAGTTGATTTAGAGATTGATATAGTCGTGATCTTGGAGTTTACTGACCCGGATGATGAGAACTTGGTGGACATACTATCGTGATGCATAGTCCTTCCGAGTATTTGGGGATTATAGAGATTTGAGATCTTGTGGAACACCGTAGACGTCGGATTTGTAGGATTGTTGGATTATGTGGTGATTGATGGAATTACCGGGCTATTGGAGTTGACCTATAGGAAGGAAACAAATCTTGGAGTGGCATATGACGTGTTTTCTTAGAATAGAGATGCATTATCTTGAGCCTTGCAAGACTAGGTTGAGTGCTTGGATTATGGAGTTTAATTTAAGCTCAGCAGCATGTATGATCTACCTTTGGATTTTAGAGGTAGACGTACATATGGATTTGGGGATCTTAGCCAAGTATAATTTGGTTAGACCGTCTCTTGAGAGTCATGAGGATATGTATGTCAATGAGTGGTGATTGGAGTTGGTCTCTGCGAGAAGATGCTTTTTCCGTTCGGAGTACTAGATAGAGCTATTGGCATCTCAGAAACTGTGCTTAAGGATAAGATGATATAAGTTCATTCACTCACTAGAATCCTTGAAACCCTTAAGCCCCACCGAGCCACCACCTGGTCAGATTCTGACCACGGGCCTTGACTCAGAGTTAGGAAGGCCTCTGCAATACTCCTCCGAGACCACCACCAATACCCCAGCTTGCCTTGCGTACCCCTTAAACCTCATGAAGCTATTGGACAAGTTGGGCAACATCATCATTTGATGGCCTACTTGTCTGCCCGAAGACAAAGAAGAGACGGACAGCTGGATAGAAGACATTTGAAGACCGCCCTGTCAAGAAGGAAGATCTACACCGACCATCGTCATCAAGAAGAAACTTCCGCGTTGAAGACCGGGCATATCTGCAAACCACCCCTCCCAAGGAGCCGAGCATTTCCGTGTCGAAGGAACGCTCACGCCAAGATTGTATCAAGACTTGAAGGCACGATTCTAGTGGCACATGATGAAAGAGGGATTTGCAACCTATGTTGCAAAGTGTGCTGTGTGCCAAAGGGTCAAGGCTGAATATCAGCGACCTGCTGGATTGCTTCAACCACTCAAGGCTTCTGAGTGGAAGTGGGATAAACGAAATGGACTTCGTCACTGGATTACCAAGGTCGGATAAGAGGACATGGCTCTATCTGGGTCATGGTCGATCATCTGACCAAGGAGGTCTATTTCATTCCTGTCAAGACCACTTATGATGGCAACCGGCTGGCAGCTCTCTACATCGACCAAGTCGTAAGTCTTCATGGTATCCCAAGGAGATTGTGCCAGATCGAGGAACCCAGTTCACCTCAAGGTTCTGGAAGAAGTTCCGAGAAGCCTTGGGAACCAAGTATCTTTCAGCACGGCTTTCCACCCACCAACCGGAGGTCAGACCGAGCAAGTCAATCAGATTCTCGAAGTCATGACTCCGAGCCTGTGTCTTGGCATATGGAGCCAAGTGGGAGGATTGTCTCCCTTTTTGCCGAGTTCTCCTATAACAACAGTTACCAGTCGAGCCTTCTGATGGCACCATTTGAGGTGTTGTACGGACGCAGATGCCGCACACCCCTCAACTGGTCAGAGACTGGAGAAGGGCTAGTCCTTGGACCGGATATTCTCCGCACAGCGGAAGAGCAAGTCCAACTAGTCAGAGAACGTTTGAAGGCAGCCAAGTCAAGGCAAAAGAGCTACGCTGACACTCACCATCGGAACATGAGTTTCCATATCAGGGACCACGTGTACCTGCGAGTAACTCCTCTGAAGGGAACCAAGCGTTTCCGCATCAATGGGAAGCTCGCACTAAGGTTCATTGGACCCTTTGAGATCACTGCAAGTCATGTGGTAGACAGCTCCCCAGCTAGATCTACCACCTAAGATACCCTCCGTGCACCAAATCTTCCATGAGCCCCCACTCTGGAAGTACTTCTTACCTCCTAGCTAGCTCGATGGCCGCAAGGACATCGATCACCGAGCCTTTGACAGCTAACCCAACCTAACCTATGCAAGAGACCCCTCATCAACCTCCATCAAGGACGACATCAAGCAAGAAGCCATACCATCAAGCACATCAGGATTCCAAGGAGCACCGCTCGGAAGCGGAACCAACAAGAAGAAGTGAGGACTACCCCGTATCCAAGACTCCGCCTTTCTTTCCACGCCTAGTCTGGGAATCTCGGGGACGAGATTCTTGTAAGGGGGGTAGGTCTGTCACACCCTGATTTTCATGTCACATTGCTTAAGCTTATTTTCATGTTAAAAATGTGGATTTGCAAAAAACTTTTGAGTGTTTTTGACCTTGCTTGATTTGACTCTTGTCTGCTGTTTGCTAGTGCTCTAAAAATCAAATAAATCCTCCAACTCTTATACTTCATCTCCTTGACCCAAAACCTTTTCCCAATGATCATGCCATGTGTATAGACCAGTATAGAATTTTCTTATAAAAATATTTTTGGCCAAATGGTATTTTCTAAAATTAGTTTTCCAAAAACCCCTGAATTGAGGTTTGCACTGCAAGTACCTTATTTAGGGTGTGAAAAATCTTTCAAAAAGTATATTTGAATCCTATTAGATATAGGACTCCCAGAAATCACAAAAGTATAATTTTAAAAGTTATTTTTATATTTTATTTAAAAGTTTTTTCTTAAGGCCAGAAATGGTCTTTAATAGGGAAAAATTATTTAATCATTTCAAAAATATTTGCCAAAATTCAGGGAGACTCATAGGACATATATTGTCCATATATAAGAGTTTCAACACATGGTCATGTTCAAAATATTGGACAAATCCTTCCAAAACCCTTTCTGGATATTTCAAGCTTTTGAAATATTTACAAAGGAAATATTCTCCGAAAATTCCAAGGAAATTCTATCATGTCACATATGACATATTTGATGATCTTGCAAAGCCTCATGCCTTGAAGATCAAGGAAACATCCTCAAACCCCTTCAAAACCATTATGTCCATATTTGAAGTTTGAGCAACTCTACATTGCCAAACTTGTCCAAATGCTCTCAAATTTGGTGCACATGCTAGAATGGCCTAATAAGGCATCTAGACCAAATGGCACAAGATTTGGAATAGAGCAACTTGATCAGATCACCCCAAAACCACTTCTGTTCAAATGCAAATTTGAACAACTTTACATTGTCAACTTTTTATCTGGAGCCTCAAACTTTGTGGGCATGTTCATAACCCCAAATGATGATGCTACACCAAGTGGTGCATCAAGGGGAGATGATTTGCTTGAATCAAACATGGTGAAACCATTTCTGTTCATTTCTAGGGTTCACCAAAGTTACATTGGCCACTTTGCCCAAATGAGCTCAACTTTGGTGTAGGGGCCTAATTACATGTGGCATTTGATCCTGTTAAGTCCCATGCCAAGTGGATGTCATTTGCTTGACCAAACACTGATCAAATACCTTCTGTTCAATTGCCAAAACCTGTGTTTGGACCTCTTTCACTATTTCCCTTTGCCCCAAATTCTTACCACAGCTCCCCCTGATCATCATCTACCCCCAGTAACCTTCCCATGGCCTCAGCTCAATTATTGGAGGGTAAAAACCCCATCTTTACCCTTGTGGACAGCCACCCTCTTCTTCTCCATCACCTCCCTCCTCATCCTAGTGGTTCCCTGGAGCATCCAAAGCCACAGGCCTCTTCTTTTATACTCCCTAGCACTGCTGGACACAAGAGGACGCGGCCAAGGAGCTAAAGGCACGACCATGCCGGCCAAAAGCACGCTCTGGAGCGCGCTACAGTGCTCTGGAGCACTGCAGCCGCCCTCCAATCGCCGGCCCCGACCACCTAGGGCCTCCCCCTCGTGTCCCCCGAGGCCACCTCGGCGTCCGGGACACGCTAGATGGTCGGCCCCCTCCTCTCTCCTCCTCCCTCGCCCCCGCTCGCACGCGCACCGGCCGACTCTGTGCACCAGTGGGCGACCTCGCACGCGCGGCCTCTCTGGCACCTCCCTGCCCCTCCTCTTCCTTCCTCTCGACCTGGACCACGCCCACGCACACCGCAGACACCCCGGAACCTACCCCCGTGGCCTACAGGGACGGCAACGACCTCGCCGGCGCACGCGCGTTCGGTGGACCGGCGCTCCCCTATTTATAGGCCGCCCCGAGCCCCCTCGCGGCTCCGATGGACTCCCTCTCCCTCTCCTGACCCTCTTGGACCACCCCACTCCTCTTCCCGTGGCCCCTTTCCCTCGCCATGGCCGCCGTGGTCGCCGTCGGACCCTGCCCGGCGCTGGTGAACCAGGGCTCCTCCTCCTCTCCCTAGGCCACCAAGAGAACCGCAGCAGCCCGGCGGAGCTCCCCGACCCCTCGCCGCTCCTTCCCGTGCCCTGTGGTGCCCGCTCCACCATCAACCGACGAGGCCGCCGCCGTAGTCAGGTGAAGGTGGTGCTCCGGCTTCTCCCCTGCCGCCCCAAGGGGCTTCCCCGACGCGCCGCTCCCCGAGGAGCTCTCCGGTGGCCTCGGCCTGGCCAGAGGTGGCCTCTGTCGCCGGGAACGAGCGCCGGCCGGCGAGTAGCAGCGGCGTCCAGCCCCTCCGGCGCGGGCGCGGGAGGAAGGGAACGACCCTACGGAGGGGACCCACCTGGCAGCGACCCGGCCAGCCGGGCCCAGCCGTTTAAGTGGAAACGGCTTCGGCCAGCCCGCCTCCCCCGCGCGGTGGCGCCCTTCCCAGCGGGCGTTTTCGACGTGGCCGAGTTCCTGCGCGCTGCTGTGCAAATGGGCCGGCCCGCAAGCTATCCTCCGCCCTGAGCGCAGTGGAGGGTCAACCCTTATCCTTTTTCTTCTTTTTCTTTTTCCAGTCAACTTCAAAAATGCCCCAAATATTCATATGAACTCCAAATTGCATGATTCAAATTTCTGGAAGCTTCTAAAATCATGCCCTATCACATGGTGCAACATGCACATTATTCCAGATACATTTCTTTCACAAATATTTATCAAATGCCCATATTCCAATTTCTGTGATTAACTTTAGAAAATCACAGAGAGCTCATTTTTGATTCAAATGCAGTGATTCAAGTTCCTAGATGCTTGTCATGTCCAAACTTAGTTTTGGAACATTTTTAATAATAGTTTCTATACCCCACCAAATATTGAGCCATTTCTTTATATTTATCAGCTTTGCAAAATCCTAGGAAATTCATTTCAAATCCAAATCCATTGAAACCAACTCCTAGATGCTTCTAAAATCATGACTTGATGATGGGTACCTTTGCTCATCATTCAAGGAATTATTTCTGTATACTTCTTCCAAATCCATAAACCCTTTGGTTCCATCATATTGAAATGTTCTCAACTACCTATTGATCCAACACCTATGAAACCACCTTGGTCATTCCTAATATGACCAGAGGTATCCTAGAAAAGTCCAACTCCTATTTTTAGAGCACTTTTATTTTTGCTTTTGATTGTGTTGCTTATTATGATTGTTTCCATCGTTAGTTGACGTAATAAACGGAGTATTCGGAGATGGACCAGAAGGTTTGAAGACTCAGAAGAATAAGGCAAGCAGCCCTTTGACCATGTTCAAGAAACCTTTTTATGCATGTCTCTTAGCACCTTTATATTCAATGCATCGGAATCATGTTGAGGTGGAAACCACTTTGGTTGCTACCCCTGTTACTTTACTGTTGAAACTTGCATAAACATGACCCTACCTTCCTATGAGGGTTATGTGGGTGGGAGTAGATAGATGTATGCTATAGTAGTTAGCTACGCAAAATGGGTCGGGGTTATGCATTGAGTGAAACAAGTGTGGTCTGACATACTTGCAAATGACCCAGTGGGTGCCACTAATGCCCCTGGGAGTTGATGACGAGCTAGGGCACTACTTGGTGAAGAAGTAGTGTGCCGAGGCTTGACGAAAGTGTTGTTTACAGAGATGGATTAGATTTATGTGTGACTACTGTCCCAACCAAACATGCGCAACCACTCTACCCTTATATGGGAAAGGGCATTATTGATTACCTAGGTCGATACTAGCATGGTGCTCGCATTACTAGTGACGGGGGTGACATGAGGTCACTCTCGGGACGGGGTCGTGCTTGGATAGGCGGCCATGACTGTTTTCACAGGGCACCGGACACACCGTTGGTACCCCGTGTCAGTGGTATGTGATGAATATCGGAGCGAGTCTCCACAAACCTTGAGATGTGAAATGTTTGGCACGGGGCTGTTACCAATCGAGTGGACTCCATATTAGTGTCGTCTAGGGCAAGATAGTGATCGGGTGCTTACCCCGGGTACTTGAGGTACCGCGGGTCGTGGATGACACGGAAGTTCCCCGGATCTTGTGGGTAAAGTGTGCAACCTCTGCAGAGTGTCAAACTATTCGAATAGCCGTGTCCACGGTCATGGACAGTTGGGTGGTGCTACTTAGACTATGTCCTTAAGTTTCTGGGAAACAACACAATTCAGAGATATTGTTGATGTGATTGTGAGAAAGTTACTATGAGCTTGAGCATGAGTTGATTACAACTCTTTCTCGATATTGACGTCTGTGACCTCCTGATACTTGTTACAGACACATGCATGCCCTTGTTTTATGTTGATCATACTTGCATATGAAAAACTAGCTTTCCGCAAAACTGCCAACCTAGCAGTAGAGCCTTGCATATTATTCTGTTATCACACTTGGGTTGCTTGCGAGTACATTCAATGTACTCATTGCCTTGCCACTGGTTATTTTATTGGCCAGGCAGGAGAGAACAGGTTATGATGAAGATTTCTCGGTGACGAGCATGCGAGCTAGGACGCTTCCCAGTCAGAATGCCTGTAGGGTTAAGGCAGATGGCATGGGTCCCAGTTGTCTTTGAAGATTCTCCGCTGCGATGATATACTCAAGACTTGACCACTATGGTCCTATTTGTGTAACACGGTATGTATGGATGTAAGACTCTTGTTATTCAGCTTCTGTGTGTTCAGTGAGCATTGATCTCTGGGATCACTGCACACGTGCATTCGGCGATCACGACTTACGAGTCGGGGTCCCCACAGTAGTGGAGATCGTGTGAGATCGTGGGTGAATAGATAAGTATTGTCGTGGGAAGCGGAACGATTTGAGCGGCAAAACCGAAAATTTTGGAAAGGATAAGTTTTAACGTTGCGTTCGCAATTTCTTCGGCTCACAAGGACACAGTGAAGATTTTTAACAAGTTTCAAATAGAACGCATATGAAGAATTTGTGAATTGAATGGGTTGAGTTTAGCATAGAGGGGGAAGGGTCCGATCACATTCACTTAGCAGAAAAAGCAACGTGAAGAAATAGCAATAAATGAATGTTGTAGAGGACATAAACTCATATATAGCTCAAATTGTGACAATGAAGAACAGAGACAGAAACAGTGAAGACAATGCAAAGTTGAAGAATATGAACAACTGAGGAGTTTCAAAAACTCAAATTGAAGATTTTCAACTTTTGTGGTGGCATGACCCACCGTATAAGAATGATGATTTCACACACCGCGCACAATTGTCCTAGGGTTCTGAGGATCAAATTCTTCATTAATTTCTTCACACTTAGAGCATTATTCTTCATTGATTGAAGAAGAACAATTTCTTCATGTGTTGCACATCTAAGTCATCAATTTTGCATAAGTGTTAGGATGAGTGTCCAATTCAAAGAACATTCAAAGATTCAAAGATATTTAGCTCACACCGCAACTTGCTAAATCTCTTCTCATCCAAGGGCTTTGTGAAGATATCGGCTAGCTGCTCTTCAGTCTTCACATGTTCAATAGAAATGTCGCCCTTCAACACATGATCACGAAGAAAATGATGATGAATCTGAATGTGCTTTGTCTTCGAGTGCTGAACTGGGTTGTGAGCAATCTTGATGGCACTCTCATTGTCACAGAAGAGAGGCACATTCTTCACATTGACACCAGAGTCCTTGAGAGTTTGCTTCATCCATAACAATTGAGCACAGCAAGAGCCAGCAGCAATATACTTAGCTTCAGCGGTAGATAGTGATACGCAGTTCTGTTTCTTCGAGGACCAACAGACCAAGGATCTTCCGAGGAAATGACATGTACCAGATGTTGATTTGCGGTCCACACGATCACCAGCATAGTCAGAGTCTGAATATCCAATGAGATCAAAAGCCGAGCCCTTGGGGTACCATAATCCAAGTGTTGGTGTGTGAGCTAGATATCGAAGAATATGTTTCACAGCCTTATGGTGTGATTCCTTTGGTGCAGCTTGAAATCGGGCACACATGCAAACACTAAGCATTATATCTGGCCTAGATGCACATAAGTACAATAAAGAACCAATCATGGAGCGGTATACCTTATGATCGAAGTCAGTACCATTTTCATCTGTGCACAGATGGCCATTTGTGGGCATAGGAATTTTGACGCCTTTGCAATCGTGCATACCGAATTTCCTTAGTACATCTTTGAGGTATTTCTCCTGAGACATGAATATACCATTGCGTTGTTGACGAATTTGAAGACCTAGGAACAATTTCAACTCTCCCATCATAGACATTTGATATTTTTCACTCACCATATAGGAAAATTCATCACTATAGCGTTGGTCAGTACAGCCAAATATAATATCATCAACATATATTTGGCACACAAATAATTCACCATCATAAGATTTAGTGAAAAGAGTGGGATCAAGTAAACCGGGTTTGAAGCCTTTCTTCATGACGAATTCCTTCAAAGTATCATACCAAGCTCGAGGGGCCTGCTTGAGGCCATAGAGAGCCTTATTGAGTTTGAAGACTTTGTCAGGACTCTTTGGATCTTCAAAACCTGGGGGTTGAGCAACATATACTTCTTCCTCAAGCTTACCATTGAGGAATGCACTTTTCACATCCATTTCATAGAGAATGATATCATGATGGTTAGCATAAGCAAGTAATACGTGAATAGCCTCAAGTCTAGCAACAGGTGCCAAAGTTTCATCAAAATCAATTCCTTCAACCTGTGTGTAGCCTTGAGCTACCAGTCGTGCCTTATTCCTTACCACAAGCCCATTTTCATCTTGCTTGTTGTGGTAGATCCACTTTGTGCCGATGATATTATGCTTGTGAGGATCTAGACGTTTGACCAGTTCCCAGACGTTGTTGAGCTCAAACTAATGTAATTCTTCTTGCATAGCTTGAATCCATTCAGGCTCGAGAAATGCTTCATCTACCTTAGTGGGCTCTGTGATAGAGACAAAAGCAAAGTGCCCACAAAAGTTAGATAAATGTGAAGCTTTTGAGCGTGTGAGGGGACCTGGTATATTGATGTCGCTGATGATTTTCTCAATCTGCACTTCTTTCGCAACTCGTGGATGTGCTGGTTGTCGTCGAGGAATTTGATCAGCATTTTTTTCAGCACCATTTTCTTCAGCATTTTCCTCAGGTGCATTAGCTCGACGATCTTCAGGTTCTGGAATGAATTCTTGAGCAGATTCTTCAGTAGGAATGACATCCTCAGTAGCCTTGAATTTGATAGTTTCCTCAGGTGCTGGTTCATCTATCACAGTAGTAGGTGCTCTCTTTGCGAGCCGTTAGTTTCATCGAACCGCACATCTACAGTTTCAACAACCTTGTGAAGAACGTTGTTGAAGACTCTGTAGGTGTGCGAGTCCTTTCCGTAACCAAGCATAAACCCTTCATGTGCTTTCGGTGCAGATTTTGAGTTGTGATGAGGATCTCTATTTCCAACATTTAGCACCGAAGACTTTGAAATAATTCACATTGGGTTTCTTGTCAGTGAGGAGTTCATAGGCACTCTTCTTGAAGAATTTGTGTAGATATACTCTATTGATGATGTGGCACGCAGTATCAATTGCATCAATCCAGAAACGACGATGCGTTTTGTATTCATCAAGCATAGTGTGAACCATCTCAGCAAGAGTCATGTTCTTGCGCTCTACGACGACATTCTGCTGAGGAGTATAAGGTGCAGATAGCTCATGAGTAATACCAAGTTCATCAAGATAGTCATCGAGACCAGAGTTCTTGAACTCAGTTCCATTGTCACTTCTGATGTGCTTGATCTTCACACCAAAGTTGGTTGAAGCCCTCGAGGAAAATCGTTTGAAGACTTCCTGCACTTCATGTTTGTAAGTAACAATGTGTACCCATGTATATAGAGAGTAATCATCAACAATAACAAAGCCATATACAGAAGTATCATTTGAAACTGCAGAATAATGATTAGGACCGAAGAGATCCATGTGAAGCAATTCAAATGGTCGAGTAGTAGTCATGATAGTCTTCGTTGGATGCTTGGCCTTGGTCATCTTTCCAGCTTCACAGGCACCGCATAAGTGATCCTTGAGGAATATTACATTCTCAATGCCAATGACATGCTTCTTCTTTGCAAGCGTGTGCAAATTCCTCATGCCTGCATGACCAAGTCGTCGATGCCATAGCCAGCCTTCTGAAGCTTTTGCAAGTAGACACACAGCTGGTTGAGGTCCTATAGAGAAATCAACAATATACAAGTCTCCTCTCCTAAAGCCTTCGAAGACTATGGAGTTGTCAGATTCCATGATCACAGCACAACGATGTTTGCCAAAGGCAACAATCATATCCAGATCGCAAAGCAATGAGACAGACATGAGGTTGTATCCTAAGGACTCGACAAGCATGACTTTGTCCATGTTTCGATCCCTAGTGATCGCAACCTTACCTAGACCCAATACCTGACTTTTGCCTTTGTCAACGAAGATGATGTGCTTCAGATGAGATGGTGATAGGGGAGCATCCATCAAGAGATTCTTGTCACCAGTCATGTGATTTGTACATCCACTATCGAGGACCCACTTAGTGGCTTTGGGTTGATCATCCTGTAGATGAATTAGTGCAGCTTACAAACTCATATACTTCATCAGTGAAGATTATGACATCAAATCACCAGATCAATTTCATCAAGCAGTGCAACATATCAAGCAGTATGAGGACGTGAGAAATGAGAGTTCATTTCTTCGTGATTAGCCTGCGTCCTTTCAGGCATATTTCAGGTCTCCAGTAAATTCTTTAGACGTTTGAGCACGTCTGGAGACCTGACCCTGCAGAAGAGATTAGTTCTTTTTATTCACCACCCACATCTGAAGGGGTGGCAAAGAGTTCATCACTCTACGAGCTCCATACGAGAAACGTGGCACAGAAGCCAACCCGTTTTGTTTCACATAAGAGGAGTTAGGATATGCATATGAATAAGCAGAGTAATTCTTCGAGGACTTATGAACATAATGGTTAGAAGAATAATGATCATATTCATAGCACTTAGCTCTTCCCTGTGAAACAGAGTTGTTAGCACGATGATATTCATATGAGGACTTTGATCCTTTTGAGGAATTTGATCCATATGAGGAATTGAATCCATCTGAAGATTTTGATCCATATGAAAAATTGGATCTGAGGTTCCTATTCCTCACACGAGGTGCCATGAGGACATTCACTTGAAGATTTTCAAGGTGCCTCTTAGGGACCCATATTTTCATCATAGGGGGGCCATTCATGTAGTTAGTTCCAACATATCTAGCAAATACTTCACCATTCTGATTTTTTAATAGTTTATAGTTGGAGTCAAATGACTCATCAGAAGAATGAGGAGATTCACATGTAAAGCCTGATAAATTGGATGGATCAACTAGAGGACCCTTTGCATCAACCCATGAGGTTTTGGGATACTGCTCAGGCTTCCAATATGAACCATCAGCATTAAGTTTCCTCTCAAAGGAAATACCCTCTTTCCTAGGGTTCCTGTTGAGGATCTACTTTTTAAGCACATCACAAAGAGTTTGATGCCCTTTGAGGCTTTTGTACATGCCTGTCATGTACAATTCCTTCAGCCCTGCATTGTCAGTGATACTAGCAATGTCCTCAGATGAGGAATTAGTGATAGCAGAGACAGGTCAAGAATTTGTAGCATTTGAAGCATTTGAACATTCAGGTGAAGAATTAGCAGTTTCTCATTCAATGCATTTCAAGCATGGAGGAATGAATTCTTCCTGAGAAGAGCTGATTTGTTAAGCAAGTAATGAATCGCGCTCCTTCTGAAAATCTTCATAACTCACTCTTAGCTTTTCAAGATCTTGCTTTCTTTGAAGAAATTCATAACAAAGCTTCTCATGATTAGACAAGAGAGTGTTGTGATGACCTTGAAGGTTATCGTACTTAGACTAAAGTCTCTGAAGATTTTCAGTCAAGATTTTAGATCGATCCATTTCTTCACCCAACATATCATTACTTTTATCTAGCATGTTTTGAACCTTATCAAGAGCCTTTTGTTATTGCACAACAATCTTAGCAAGTTTAGAATAGCTAGGCTTAAGGTTTTCATCAGATTCATCCTCACTAGATTCAGAGGAGGTATATTTGAGTACCTTGGCACCCTTTGCCATGAAGCAATAGGTAGGAGCATAGTCATCATTGTCTTCATCAGCCTTGTAGGTGAAATCATTTTCTTCAGTGTTGAAGATGGACTTGCTGATGAATGCAGTAGCTAGAGCTAGACTTGCCACACCAGACTCGGATTCCTCAGATTCCTCCTCTTCCTCATGATCCTCAGTTTCAGTTTCACAGTCCATTTCCTTGCCAATGAATGCCCGAGCCTTTTTGGAGATGTTCTTCTTGTGAAATAAATATTTTGAGGATTTTGATTATGAAGATTTTGTCGATTTCTTCTTCTTCTCTGCATCATCAGAACTGTAATCCTTGTATGTCTTCTTTTTGGCTTCCTTTTCCCAGAAAGGACAATCTTGAATGTAGAGACCAGGCTTCTTGCATTAATGACATAGCCTTTTGTTGTAGTCACTGGACGAGGAATCATTTCTCTTTGAGAACTTTCCAAAGCGACCACGTCTTGAGTGTCACATCCCTAGTTAGCACTTGCTCTAGTATCTAGCTAGAGTGTGCATCATGTCTACTTTCAAAGAAACTGGAAATGGGATTAACAGAAACCCCAGCACCCCTCTCCTAACTACTATGGTTTGTTAAAATATTTTCCAATGTACCCAAAATGCCCTTCAAAAATTTTCATCATTTCTGCCTTGGTCTTAAACCTCTGCCAAAAATGGTGCACATTTTTCTAGGACACTCTAGGGCTTTGGATTAAATCATATGGTATTTGTATTTGGGCATTTAAATACTTTTAAATATTCTAAATGCTCAAATAATCATGAACTATAATGTTTCCTACTGTTCATATTATATACAGTGGGTATGACAAGTTTCATGAGTTACAAAAATGCTCTAGCATTTTTATTAATTAAACAAAGATGCAAAACAAATGAAACAGAAAAGAAAATAGGAAAAGGAAAATAGGAAGAAGCACTTACCTCGGGCCCAGCCCTGTAGCAGGCCGGCCCATCCCACCAGCCCTCCTCTGTCGTCTTCCTCCTCGCGCCAGAAGGACGCGCGCGTGGCCGCCGCGCGCCCGGCCACCTCCAGGCTGCTTGCCTGCCTCCCCGATGGCCTGGATGACTCCACGAGTCGACACGCAGCTGCCCCGACCGCTCTCACTTCTCCCCCTCGTCTCCTTCACCCTCCCCTGGCTCTCTCCTCCTCCATCACTAAGCCGCCGTTCGCCGTAGCCGCACTTAGAGCCACCCCCTCGCCCCGTGAGTGTGTCCAGAAGATCCGCCGCGTCGTCCTCTTCCTCCTCGCTGAGCCACGAGCTGCCGGAAGCCCTGCAACGCCTCCACGCCGTCATCCCCTTCCTTGGATCGCCGGAGCACCTCGCCGCCGTTACAAAGCTATAGCGCGTCCCCGACCCCTCCGTCGAGCTCGTTAGCATCGCAGTGAGCTTCTACCTCGAACCCCTCCTTCCTCCGCCTCGTTTGCATCTTGTAGCCGTCGCACCGTTGATCACCGAAACACACCGCCGTCGTGCTCGCCGCCGGCGATGCTCCGGTGACCATTTGGTCACTGGCACCCGTCCATCACACTCACCGCAGCGCGTAGATGCGATAGGTGCTACGCATGCATCGCCTAGGCCCCTGCAGCCGCATCTCCACACACGCCCGACGCCGGTCGCCGCCGTCGAGCTTGTTGCCGTCGTCTCCGGCCACCCCAGGTCCGGCGACCACCACCATCCGACGCGCAAGAGCAAGAGCTTTCCAACGCGCCTAGCCGCAGCTCGAGCCGTGCCCCGTAGACGATTTCCGAAGCAAGCCGCCGTACTTGGCCTCGCCGGCGTCACGTCGCCGGCGGGTTTGACCTGTTTGACCAGGGGGTTGACTACCCCTGGGTTACTGACGTGTGGGCCACCTTTTGCTAATTAGTTAGTTTAATTAAGTTTCTGTTAATTTAATTAGTTAATTAGTTTAGTCACTGACCCGTGGGCCCAGGCCCCACTGACAGCTAATTAGTTTTAGTTTAACTTTAATTAACTTAGTTAATTTGCTGTGACACTGACATGCAGGGCCCACATGTCATGTTTGACTTGGACTAGCTCATGTTAACTGACTGACGTCAGCATGATCTCATGCTGAGGCAGTAAACGTTTTTCTGGGATTTTTAGATTAAAAATAATTCAGGAAATTCCAGAAAATACCCAAAACTTCTAAAAATCATATAAAATCAACCATAGCTCATATGGAAAAGATTTATATATGAAAAATGATCAGAAAAATCCAATCCTTCCTATGGCACTGGTTTCATGCATGTTTGAACAAGTTAACTTGTTGTATACATCAAAAACATGATAATGCACTTATTTAAATAATAGTTTGAACTCCAATTTGAATCTTGATTCAAATAGGTTCAAACCCTTCTGGTTTTAGTTGCATTAGCCAACACACATGCATCTTGCCATGTCATGAGCATGCATCATATTGTTGCATTTGTTTGTTAATGATTGTATCGCCGGTATTCTCTGTGTTAGGTCCTGCTCCCGAGGATACTGCTGCATATCCAGTTGAAGAGCAGTACCCGACAACTACTTTGTCAGGCAAGCAATCATTGTTCATTCCGATACAAACCCAATCTTCTCGCTCCTGCTCTCTTTTACTGCATTAAGGCAACAGCATGTGAACTGCTACTTGCTGCGGTAGTTGAACCCTATCCCTTGCATGACCTGTCATTGCCACAGTAAATAGTTGAAACCCACTAGCATGTGTAGGAGTTGATTGAGCCATGTGATGTGTGACCCACCATGCTATTTGTTTATGTTGCTTGCTATTCTTAGAGTTGTGTCTGGTCTAGTTCATCTGGGTGATGGATCAGAGTGAAATGATCATACCGATAAAGAGAAGGAAGTGTGGAATACGCTTGGTAAAGGTATCGATGAAAGGCCATGTAGGAGTACATGGTGGGTTGTTTCATTGGAATCGTCCATAGGACCCAAGATCTGTATGTGTGGTTCAAGTTACATCTACTACCACACATTGGGATCCTTAATTGACCCTCTCGGCTTATTAATTACCCTTGATCTCTGTCCAGGAGTTGCAACTAGTTTCTGGTGTTTATAGCTTACTGGAGGTCGTGCACAACGCTGACCCTCGGGGTGGGTTGTGATGCGACAGGTACGTGGCACGGTGTACCGGTTGCCCGTTTGGTGACTCGGAAACCCTGTACATATCGTTTGGGGCCGTGAGCGACACCCCAGCCGGATCTCCCCATGGATGGAACCCAAATAGGCGATAAACCTGGACGAGAGACTTGAGTAGTTAGTCAGGTCGTGGCCGACACCCCCGCTGGGCTTCCGCTTGAAGGTTGCCGAGTATACGCCGAGTAAACGGCGATAAGTGGTGAAAGCGTGTGTGAAGAAGTACACCCCTGCAGGGTTATCAAACTATTCGAATAGCCGTTGTTCGCGGTACGGACTACTTGGTTACTCTTACAGTTCATAGACAAGTTGATGGATACTACTAAAAGCCTCAAGATAAGCGTGAGTGTCGCGGATGGCCCTTCCGTAGGATGACGGAAGAGGATCCTCGGTAGTGTATTGATTGTGGTGAGTAGAGGACTCGTGTTCGTAATAACATCTTGCAATCTGTTGAGAGTTGTAGTATAGGATATCCAAGGTCAAAGCTGGCATTCTGCTATGAACTCCACTACCCCCCTTTGATAATGCTGCATGTATGATAGGTTATGTGATAAGACTTGCTGAGTACCTTTGTACTCATGTTTGCTTAATAACTATTGCAGAGGAGAACCCTGCCCCTGCTGATGGGTTCTACATAGACGTTGACGTCGACGAGTAGCTTGACACCCAGACGGAGATCTGGAGCTTGTGAAGGGCCTTGTAGATAGTCAGGCTACACCAAGCCTGTTTTATTTTCTAAGTTGTCTGTACTCAGACATGTAGCTTCCGCTTGTGCTTGTATGACTGTATGACTTGAGTGTTGGGTCATGTGACCCCTACCTGTATGGATATGTTATGTATGGCTCTTGGAGCCTTTTAAATATAGTACTTTGAGTCATAGAGTTCTGTTGTGATGCAATGTTGTATTTGCACATATTGAGCATATTGCGTGTATGATTGAAATGCTTGGTATGTGTGGGATCCGACACCTAGTTGTTTTCCTTTGGTAGCCTATCTTACAGGGAAATGCCTCCTAGTGTCTCCAATGAGCCTTGGTAGCTTGCTACTGCTCGGAACACGTAGGCTGGCCGGCATGTGTCCTTCTTCGTTCATGTGTCTGTCCCTTAGGGGAAATGTCACGCGTTGTTCCTTTAAGTCCATGTAGCTTGCTACGACTTGGGTTCATACGTTGATGACCGACACGTTCGTTGTTGGGTCATGGATGCTTGTCTCTGTAATTTAGTGCCACTTTTGGTTTATAACTAGCCATGTCGGCTAGGGTTCTCTGTCATATGGATGCTAGCGACACTGTCATATACGTGTGCCAAAATGCGCAAACGGCCTCGGGCCAGGTAAGGTGGCACCCGTGGGGTTACCGTGCGTGAGGCCGCAAAGTGATATGACGTGTTACAGCTAGATCGGTGTGACTTAGGATCGGGGTCCTGACAGCGTTGGCATCAGAGCTGGACTGCCTGTAGGTTCTCAAGCCAAACTGGTCGATGTTGAGTTTAGAAAAATTCTTAGTTATATGTAGGGGATTGATTGTGGAAGGGAACGTAAGGCTCTTTTTACTCCTTTACCTTATGCCCTTCTGATCTGAGTCAGTCTATTCTTTCTACGGGGATTTAGGACTAGGCCTCTTATCCTTATTAGGTTCACGTGTTACTAATCCGTAGACTCTTAGGATTGTTGGTCAAGCCTCAGTTCAGTTTCTATCCTTTTAGTATGATGATTGTTTGACCCGGAACCTTGATATGGAATTGTTGAGTGGCTATGCTATCATTTGTATGATGTCTCAAATTTTGTTTGAGCATTTACAGTTGCTATGCTGCCCGATTTCTTCCAGAAACACTAATGCCTTTGCATTACTTCGTGTTTCAGATGTCTGGCCGCATCCCTCACCAAGTGGTTCGTTTGACTCGGTGCATTAATGTGCCCGGTCACACGGCCATGCTAGTCCGTGTGCTGACTGAGCCCGGTTATCGCTGGTACCCTGAATACACCGTGGAGGAATAGTACCGGGATTTCAATCAGAGTCAGTATTTCTGCACAGTCCGGATATACCCCTCATATCCTGGAGCTAACGACCCCATCCATTGGTCTTATGGACTCGAGATTACCATCGAGATGGCAGTGCAGGATGCCGCTTATTCGATGATGACCATTCTCCGTGCTAGGCATGCCCTGTTGCTGAACACTGAGTTCTGTTACATGCCAGCCTCACTTCCCGGAGAGGAAGGCTACTACACTGGTCTGTATACTGATGCTGCTCATGAAGAGCCACTGCTTCAGACTACTGTTCAGATGTTGGAGGATAGGGACCGTGAGGTCCGTGCCCTCCGAATGGAGTTGTATAACACTCGAGCTGCTCATTGGACTACTTTGACACGGCTTGCACCTGCTGTGCACGCCGGATATCTGGACATGCGGGATTTGTACCCCGTGCGGACTCGTCTGCCTGATCGCATGGATTGGCGTGACGTTGGGGGTATTACACCTCCACGTGGGCGTTGGTTACCACCAGCATCGGGACCGAGACCACACACGTGTCCTTATGGTCCACAGCCTTCGAGTGCTCGCAAGGTCCAAGATCCATCTGTTCCACTTCCAGGCTATGGTGGTAATCTTTACGAGGATTACTACGCGAATGTCTGAGCTAGGCCGTGGTGGTAGTAGTATTGTAGTAGTTGTATTTCCACAGTCCTGCGCGTCTTGTGGAATATGACTTAGTGTGTACTGAGTTCCGGAGGTGTAGTTAAATAATGTATAGGAGCTTGGAATGCCTCTGATGGGATGTATCGTCTTTCACCGCAGTTGTACTTTAGCCTTGGCTTGTACTAAACTTTGTATGGTGTGTATGACCACTGGTGTATATATAGCAGTTCCTATATTACCATGTCGTACGGATGAACATCTTTGCATTCCGTGTCATCCATTACATTCTGCACTTCTATGTCAAATTTTTGCCATCCTTGTCTAAACCGTTGTTTTGTTTTCCTAGGATGGTCAACACTCGCAACACTCCTGCTGCTCAGGAGCAGGGTGAGGCTAGTGGGGCTAGAGATGGGAATCTGCCCCAGCCACCCTCCTTGGCGGAAGTTATGCTTGAAGCAGAACGGAACAAGAGAGAGACCAACCGTCTGCTGGAACGCATAGAGCAGAACACTGGGTCCCGTCAGAGGAATGACGTGGTGTCAATCCACGATTTTATCAAGATGTGTCCACCGAAGTTCCATCACTCCACTGAACCTCTGGATGCTGATGACTGGCTACGTAGTATCACCCACAAGCTACACTCTGCCTGTGTGGCCGAAGCTGACAAGGTTATCTACGCCGCCTACCATCTTGAGGGCCCTGCCAGTCTTTGGTGGGAAAACTTTGAAGCTATGCGTCCTGCTGGCCAAGTCACTACCTGGGTTGAGTTCAGTGAGGCATTCCGTGAACACCACATTCCGGAAGGTCTCATGGATCGCAAGCGGGAGGAATTCTGCAATTTCACCCAGGGCCGTTTAACTGTGGATGGCTATATCTCCGAGTTTGGCAACTTGGCACGCTATGCACCTGAGGAAGTATCCACCGATGCCAAGAAGCAGGCGAGGTTCCGCAAGGGACTCAGCCCTGAACTCCGCCGAGATCTACGTCTGCACGAGTGCACTTCCTTCCAGAAGTTGGTAAACAAGGCTATCAGTGCTGAAACAAGCCAGACCGACTTCGAGGCCACCCGCAAGCATACTCGAGACTTTGGTTCCTCATCCGGCTCTGGCTCTCACAAGCGCCGTGTGTGGGTTCCTAACACTGCTCTGCCACCCAAGTACACACCGAGGCCATCCTATGAGGCGCCTCGCCCAACTCAATAGTTTGCACTTGCCAATACCTATGGAGGACCACCTTCCAACTTTGCTCCACGCACTACCACTGTGACATGCTTCAAGTGTGGAGAACCGGGACACTACATGCGTGATTGTCCCCAGAACCAGCCAGGAAAAACCGTTGGCCGTGGCAAGCCAACCGGCAAGGTGAATTATGTCAAGCCAATTCCCACTGCACGTGGTCATGTCAACTATGTCTCTGCTGAGGAAGCTTATGAGGATCCTAACGTCGTCCTTGGTACGCTTCTCGTAAACTGCCATCCGGCATCTGTTCTTTTCGATACTGGAGCATCCCATTCGTTCATATCTGAGAGCTATGCACGATTGCACAACATGACTTTTTGTGACATGCCTACTTCCATGGTTATTCAAACTCCTGGTTCAAAGTGGCAAACCTCTAGGGTAAGCCATGGAAATGAAATCCTTGTCGATAGACTTGTTTTCCCTGCATCTCTAATCGCTCTCAAGTCCTCGGACATAAACATCATCTTTGGTATGGATTGGATGACAACTCATTACGCCAAGATTGATTGCTATACTAGGACCGTTCAACTTACACACCCATCCGGCAAGATAGTCAATGTCTTGACCCGAATGGCTAAGCGTCAGCTCTACTCTCTTAATGCCAGCCCTCTACCAGAACTCGAAGATATCCCGGTAGTCCGTGACTTCCCGGATGTTTTTCCAGAAGAACTGCCAGGAATTCCACCTGACAGAGATGTCGAGTTCGTGATAGATCTTATCCCTGGAACTGTCCCAATCTCTAGGAGACCTTATAAGATGGCACCACTAGAATTAGCTGAGCTAAAGAAACAACTCGATGAGTCCTTGCAAAAGGGTTTCATCCGTCCTAGTTCTTCCCCTTGGGCTTGCCCCGTCCTCTTCGTCAAGAAGAAGGATGGAACGGAGCGGATGGTTGTAGACTACCGACCTGTCAATCTGGTCACCATAAAGAATAAGTATCTGCTCCCCAGGATCAACGACCTGTATGATCAGCTCGCTGGATCCTCAGTCTTCTCTAAGATGGATTTGAGGTTGGGCTACCATCAAATCAAAATCAAGAACGGGGACATTCCTAAAACGGCTTTTGTTACTCGTTATGGCCAATATGAGTACACCATTATGTCCTTCGGATTAACCAATGCCCCAGCTACCTTTTCTCGGTTATTGAATTCTATATTCATGGAGTATTTGGATAAATTCGTCGTGGTATACCTCGATGATATACTCATCTATTCCAAGAACAAGGAAGATCATGCCGAGCATTTAAGGCTGGTATTGACGAAACTTCGAGAGCACCGCCTTTATGCCAAATTCTCTAAATGTGAATTTTGGTTGCCAGAAGTAACCTATCTAGGTCATGTGATCTCTGGCAAGGGTATTGCTGTCAATCCCGAGCGAGTTCAAGCCGTACTTGATTGGACTCCCCCTGAATCGGTCAAGCAAGTTAGTAGTTTTCTTGGCTTAGCAAGCTATTGCCGACGCTTCGTCGAGAATTTCTCCAAGGTTGCCAAACCTCTAACTGAACTCCTCAAGAAAGATAAAAAGTTTGAGTGGACCCCACAGTGCGAGTCCAGTTTTCAGGAACTGAAAAGACGCCTGACATCTGCACCTGTACTGGTACCACCAGATTTTTCCAAGGATTTTATAATCTACTGCGACGCCTCGCGACAAGGACTAGGTTGCATTCTCATGCAAGATCGTCAAGTGATTGCATACGCATCTCGACAGTTGCGTCCACACGAGGATAACTATCCTACTCATGATCTAGAGCTGGCAGCTGTAGTCCATGCACTCAAAACATGGCGACATTACCTCCTTGGTAATCGCTGTGAAATTTTCACTGATCACCAAAGTTTGAAGTATATCTTCACCCAACCGGATCTAAATCTCAGGCAAAGACGTTGGGTTGAGTTTCTCACAGACTACGACTTAGGAATCACTTACACTCCTGGAAAGGCCAATGTCATGGTTGATGCACTAAGTCGTAAGTCATATTGTAACAACTTAATGTTACAACAAGGTCAACCACTTCTCCACGAGGAATTTCGTAAGCTTAACCTTCACATTGTTCCTCGAGGATTCCTTTCCACCTTGGTGGCGAAACCTACCCTTATGGATCAAATCATAGTTGCCCAGTGGTATGATAAAGGCATATCTTGGATCAAGGAGAACATTGCTAGCGGAGTTGCTAGAAGTTTCTCTATGGATGATCGAGGTGTAGTGTACTTCGAGAACCGCTTGGTGGTACCCAAGAAACCACAACTACAACAAATGATTCTTAAGGAGGCTCATGAATCTCCTCTCACGATTCATCCCGGTAGTACCAAAATGTATCAGTACCTACGTCAGAGATTCTGGTGGACTAGGATGAAGAGAGAAATCGCTCAATTCATTGCTAACTGCGACGTTTGTCGTCGAGTCAAAGCAGAGCATCAACGGCCTGCTGGCACCCTTCAACCTTTAGCTATTCCTGAATGGAAATGGGACAAAGTCGGTATGGACTTCATTACCGGGTTTCCCAGCTCCAGGAAAGGGAATAATGCTATCTTCGTCGTTATCAACCGTCTCTCTAAAGTAGCTCATTTCCTGCCTGTTCGAGAGAGTATTACCGCTAGCCAGCTAGCAGATTTGTATGTCTCTCGAATAGTATCACTTCATGGTGTGCCGTTGGAGATTAACTCAGACCGTGGAAGTCTTTTTACTTCACGATTTTGGGAAAGTTTCCCGAATGCTATGGGAACTCATCTCTCCTTCGGTACCGCCTTCCATCCCCAGTCAAGTGGTCAAGTGGAACGAGTCAATCAAATTCTGGAAGACATGCTTCGAGCCTCTGTCATTTCTTTCGGTATGGAATGGGAAAAGTGTCTTCCATTTGCAGAATTCGCTTATAACAATAGTTATCAAGCCAGCTTGGGCAAAGCTCCCTTCGAAGTTCTATATGGACGAAGGTGTCGAACACCTCTTAACTGGTCAGAGACCGAGGAAAGACAATTCTTTGGCCCGGATATGATTCAGGAAGCAGAAGAGCAAGTTCGCATCGTTCGTGAGAGATTGAAAACAGCCCAGTCTCGCCAAAAGAGCCAATATGATAGTCATCATAAGGCTGTGACTTTTGAAGTCGGCGATTAGGCTTACCTTCGGGTTACTCTTCTTAAGGGAACCCATCGCTTCGGTATCAAAGGCAAATTGGCCCCTCGTTTCATCGGTCCTTTTCGCATTCTTGCCAAACGAGGAGAAGTTGCCTACCAATTGGAACTACCTCCGCACCTCTCCATAGTTCATGATGTTTTCCACGTTTCTCAACTCAGGCGTTGCTTCTCGAATCCTATCCGCGGAGTGGACCACGAAACGCTTGATCTCCGGGACAATCTCACATATCGAGAATACGCTGTTCGTATTCTTGATCAAACCGAGCGCACCACTCGACGCCACAATATCAAGTTTCTCAAGGTTCAATGGTCACATCATTCCGAGAGTGAAGCTACTTGGGAAAGGGAGGATCGTCTTCGACTTGAGTACCCCACCCTCTTTCCGGAGGAACCCAAATCTCGGGACGCGATTCTTTTAAGTGGGGGTGAGTTGTCACATCCCTAGTTAGCACTTGCTTTAGTATCTAGCTAGAGTGTGCATCATGTCTACTTTCAAAGAAACTGGAAATGGGATTAACAGAAACACCAGCACCCCTCTCCTAACTACTAGGGTTTGTTAAAATATTTTCCAATGTACCCAAAATGCCCTTCAAAAATGTTCATCATTTCTGCCTTGGTCTTAAACCTCTGCCAAAAATGGTGCACATTTTTCTAGGAAACTCTAGGGCTTTGGATTAAATCATATGGTATTTGTATTTGGGCATTTAAATACTTTTAAATATTCCAAATGCTCAAATAATCATGAACTATAATGTTTCCTACTATTCATATTATATACAGTGGGTATGACAAGTTTCATGAGTTACAAAAATGCTCTAGCATTTTTATTAATTAAACAAAGATGCAAAACAAATGAAACAGAAAAGAAAATAGGAAAAGGAAAATAGGAAGAAGCACTTACCTCGGGCCCAGCCCTGTAGCAGGCCGGCCCAGCCTACCAGCCCTCCTCTGTCGTCTTTCTCCTCGCGCAAGAAGGACGCGCGCGTGGCCGCCGCGCGCCGGCACGCGCCCGGCCACCTCCAGGCTGCTTGCCTGCCTCCTCGATGGCATGGATGACTCCACGAGTCGACACGCAGCTGCCCCGACCGCTCTCACTTCTCCCCCTCGTCTCCTTCGCCCTCCCCTGGCTCTCTCCTCCTCCATCACTGAGCCGCCGTTCGCCGTAGCCGCACTTAGAGCCACCCCCTCGCCCCGTGAGTGTGTCCAGAAGATCCGCCGCGTCGTCCTCTTCCTCCTCGCTGAGCCACGAGCCGCCGGAAGCCCTGCAAAGCCTCCACGCCGTCATCCCCTTCCTCGGATCGCCGGAGCACCTCGCCGCCGTTACAAAGCTACAGCGCATCCCCGACCCCTCCGTCGAGCTCGTTAGCATCGTAGTGAGCTTCTACGTCGAACCCATCCTTCCTCCGCCTCGTTTGCACCTTGTAGCCGTCGCACCGTTGATCACCGAAACGCACCGCCGCCGTGCTCGCCGTCGGCGATGCTCCGGTGACCATTTGGTCACTGGCACCCGTCCATCACACTCACCGCAGCGCGTAGATGCGATAGGTGCTACGCACGCATCGCCTAGGCCCCTGCAGCCGCATCTCCACACACGCCCGACGCCGGTCGCCGCCGTCGAGCTTGTTGCCGTCGTCTCCGGCCACCCCAGGTCCGGCGACCACCACCATCCGACGCGCAAGAGCAAGAGCTTTCCAACGCGCCTAGCCGCAGCTCGAGCCGTGCCCCGTAGACGATTTCCGAAGCACGCCGCCGTACTTGGCCTCGCCGGCGTCACGTCGCCGGCGGGTTTGACCTGTTTGACCAGGGGGTTGACTACCCCTGGGTCACTGATGTGTGGGCCACCTTTTGCTAATTAGTTAGTTTAATTAAGTTTCTGTTAATTTAATTAGTTAATTAGTTTAGTCACTGACCCGTGGGCCCAGGCCCCACTGACAGCTAATTAGTTTTAGTTTAACTCTAATTAACTTAGTTAATTAGCTTTGACACTGACATGCAGGGCCCACATGTCATGTTTGACTTGGACTAGCTCCTGTTGACTGACTAACGTCAGCATGATGTCATGCTGACGCAGTAAAGGTTTTTCTGGGATTTTTAGATTAAAAATAATTCAGGAAATTCCAGAAAATACCCAAAACTTCTAAAAATCATATAAAATCAACCATAGCTCAGATGGAAAAGATTTATATATGAAAAATGATCAGAAAAATCCAATCCTTCCAATGGCACTGGTTTCATGCATGTTTGAACAAGTTAACTTGCTGTATACATCAAAAACATGATAAGCACTTATTTAAATAATAGTTTGAACTACAATTTGAATCTTGATTCAAATAGGTTCAAACCCTTCTGGTTTTAGTTGCATTAGCCAACACACATGCATCTTGCCATGTCATGAGCATGCATCATATTGTTGCATTTGTTTGTTAATGATTGTATCGTCGGTATTCTCTGTGTTAGGTCCTGCTCCCGAGGATACTGCTGCGTATCCAGTTGAAGAGCAGTACCCGACAACTACTTTGTCAGGCAAGCAATCATTGATCATTCCGATACAAACCCAATCTTCTCGCTCCTGCTCTCTTTTACTGCATTAAGGCAACAGCATGTGAACTGCTACTTGCTGCGGTAGTTGAACCCTATCCCTTGCATGACCTGTCATTGCCACAGTAAATAGTTGAAACCCACTAGCATGTGTAGGAGTTGATTGAGCCATGTGATGTGTGATCCACCATGCTATTTGTTTATGTTGCCTGCTATTCTTAGAGTTGTGTCTGGTCTGGTTCATCTGGGTGATGGATCAGAGTGAAATGATCATACCGATAAAGAGAAGGAAGTGTGGAATACGCTTGGTAAAGGTATCGATGAAAGGCCATGTAGGAGTACATGGTGGGTTGTTTCATTGGAATCGTCCATAGGACCCGAGATCTGTATGTGTGGTTCAAGTTACAGCTACTACCACACATTGGGATCCTTAATTGACCATCTCGGCTTATTAATTACCCTTGATCTCTGTCCAGGAGTTGCAACTAGTTTCTGGTGTTTATAGCTTACTGGAGGTCGTGCACAACGCTGACCCTCGGGGAGGGTTGTGATGCGACAGGTACGTGGCACGGTGTACCGGTTGCCCGTTTGGTGACTCGGGAACCTTGTACACATCGTTTGGGGCCATGAGCGACACCCCGGCCGGATCTCCCCACGGATGGAACCCAAATAGGCGATAAACCTGGACGAGAGACTTGAGTAGTTAGTCAGGTCGTGGCCGACACCCCCGCTGGGCTTCCGCTTGAAGGTTGCCGAGTACACGCCGAGTAAACGGCGATAAGTGGTGAAAGCGTGTGTGAAGAAGTACACCCCTACAGGGTTATCAAACTATTCGAATAGTCGTTGTTCGCGGTACGGACTACTTGGTTACTCTTATAGTTCATAGACAAGTTGATGGATACTACTAAAAGCCTCAAGATAAGCATGAGTGCCGCGGATGGGCCTTCCGTAGGATGACGGAAGAGGATCCTCGGTAGTGTATTGATTGTGGTGAGTAGAGGACTCGTGTTCGTAATAACATCTTGCAATCTGTTGAGAGTTTTAGTATAGGATAGCCAAGGTCAAAGCTGGCATTCTGCTATGAACTCCACTACCCCCCCTTTGATAATGTTGCATGTATGATAGGTTCTGTGGTAAGACTTGCTGAGTACCTTTGTACTCATGTTTGCTTAATAACTGTTGCAGAGGAGAACCCTGCCCCTGCTGATGGGTTCTACATAGACGTTGACATTGACGAGTAGCTTGACACCCAGACGGAGATCTGGAGCTTGTGAAGGGCCTTGTAGATAGTCAGGCTACACCAAGCCTGTTTTATTTTCTAAGTTGTCTGTACTCAGACATGTAGCTTCCGCTTGTGCTTGTGTGACTGTATGACTTGAGTGTTGGGTCATGTGACCCCTACCTGTATGGATATGTTATGTATGGCTCTTGGAGCCTTTTAAATAAAGTACTTTGAGTCATAGAGTTCTGTTGTGATGCAATGTTGTATTTGCACATATTGAGCATATTGCGTGTATGATTGAAATGCTTGGTATGTGTGGGATCCGACACCTAGTTGTTTTCCTTTGGTAGCCTATCTTACAGGGAAATGCCTCCTAGTGTCTCCAATGAGCCTTGGTAGCATGCTACTGCTCGGAACATGTAGGCTGGCCGGCATGTGTCCTTCTTCGTTCCTGTGTCTGTCCCTTAGGGGAAATGTCACGCGTTGTTCCTTTAAGTCCATGTAGCTTGCTACGACTTGGGTTCATACGTTTATGACCGACACGTTCGTTGTTGGGTCATGGATGCTTGTCTCTGTAATTTAGTGCCACTTTTGGTTTATAACTAGCCATGTCGGCCCGGGTTCTCTGTCATATGGATGCTAGCGACACTGTCATATACGTGTGCCAAAATGCGCAAACTGTCCCGGGCCAAGTAAGGTGGCACCCGTGGGGTTACCGTGCGTGAGGCCGCAAAGTGATATGACGTGTTACAGCTAGATCGGTGTGACTTAGGATCGGGGTCCTGACATTGAGAACCTTTGGAATTTTTTCACGAGCAATGCTAACTCCTGGCTCGATTCTTCTGGATCACCAAGGCTACTATCAGAATCTTCACCTTCAGATTCAGAGACGACCTTGGCCTTCATGGCGCGTGATCTGCCATAGCTCGAACCATAGAGATCTCTCTTTTCAGCAAGCTGGAACTCATGAGTGTTTAACCTTTCGAGGATATCAGCGGGATCAAGTGACTTATAATCACCACGCTCTTGAATCATCAAAGCCAGAGTATCAAACTAGGAATCAAGCGATCTCAGCAATTTCTTCACCACTTCATAGTCGGTGATGTCAGTGGCACCAAGTGCTTGAAGTTCATTTGAGATGACAGTGAGACGATCGAAGGTTTGCTGAACATTTTCATTGTCAAGTCTTTTGAAATGGTTGAAGAGATTGTGAAGAACATCAACTCGAGAGTCACGCTGTGTTGACACTCGTTCGTTGACTTTGGGCAGCCTATCCCAGATAAGCTTCGCAGTTTCCAAAGCACTCACTCTTCCATACTGTCCTTTGCTCAGATGCCCACAAATGATATTCTTCGTTGAGAATCGAGTTGCTTGAATCTCTTCACATCAGCAGCATTCAGAGAAGGTGATACCAAGGGAACACCATTTTCCACAACATACCAGAGATCGTTATCAATTGCCTCAAGATGCATTCGCATCTTGTTCTTCTAGTAGGGGTAGTCCGTCCCATCGAAGGTAGGACACCCAGCTGAGACCTTGATCATACCTGCGGTCGATATAACTAAAACTCCAGGCGGTTAAACCAAAATCACACAGAACAAGGGCGTACCTTGCTCTGATACCAATTGAAAGTGTGTTATATCGACTAGAGGGGGTGAATAGGCGATTTTTATGAATTCTTCACTGAGGAATTTGCTATTGAGGAAATTCCTTAGCGAAGAACTGCTTGCAGCGGAATAAGTACTCAGAAGTAAACATAACAGAATACAAGAATGGTCATCATGAAGAAATGAAGACAAACACAGAGTACAGAAAGCGTAATCACAGGATAACACAGGATGAAGACAAAACAGACTGAAGAAATTGAACTGAGGAAATTGAGAAAGTCTTCAGTCAAAGTCTTCAAACATATATGAGATGGCACACAACACATATATGAGGAAATGGAAGAGTTGAGGAAATAGAACCAGTAAGCTTGGTGAAGACAATGATTTGTTAGACCAGTCCCAACTGTTGTCTCATTTGTACATCTGGTTAGGGAGGCTAGGTATTTAAACCTGAGGACACACAGTTCTGGACACCCTCTCCTGGACACACAGTCCAAGACACAAGTCCTCCCGTATTCCCCTTGAGCTAAGGTCACACAGACCTCGCCCAATCACTCGTGGTAAGTCTTCATGTGACTTTCGAACCTTCACAGACTCGGTCACTCGGTGATCCACAATTCCTCTTGCATGCTCTAGACCATGACGCCTAACCTTCTGGAAGAAGTACAGTCTTCAAAGGTAACAAGCGTCGGATCCATGCAGAATCAATCTCTTCAGTGATGCTCAATCACTTTTGGGTTTGTAAGTGTTTGGGTTTGGTTTTGGGTATTTCCTCGCTTGATGATTTTCACTCAAAGTCCTCGGAGGATGGGTTGCTCTTATGACAAGTGTCATTTTCTCTTGGAGCAGCAAACCAGCTAGTGGTTGTAGGGGGGGGGCTATTTATAGCCTAGGGAGCATCCCGACATGATAAAACATAAATGCCCTTTAATGATATGACCGTTAGGTGGGTAGATATTTCGGAACAGCTGGCGCATAGCACAGCAACGGTCGGAAATTTGAGTATCAAATTCCTCGGGGCTATCATGTTCCTCACTTGTAGGAAATCCGCACTGGCGAATTCCTAACTCCTCAGTCAGAACAAATTCCTCACAGACCAAAAGAACTTTGTCTCTGTTACTGAAGAATATGACTGAACTGTATGAGATTTCCAATGGCTTCACTCGAAGGGATTGGTAGGTGTAGAATTTTGAGTTGAGCATCACATGGAAATTTTTTCCTTAGTATTTCCTCGACCCCCTTTAATAGTACGATGTTTCCTATGACTCAAGAAAGGAAAATGAAACTACGAAAACAAAAGTCTTCACGCTTCATGTTCCTCAAATGAATACCAAGTCTTCAAGGTCACACCAATTTCTTCACTTTCAAAGTCTTCAGAAATTCTTCAGAAATCCAAAGTCTTCAGTCGAAGAACTTAATTTTTAGGGGTCGACTTTCTCTGTAAATATCAAACTCCTCATAGACTTATAGACTTGTGTACACTCATAAACACATTAGTCCCTTAACCTATAAGTCTTCGATACACCAAAATCACTAAGGGGCACTAGATGCACTTACAGATCAAAGTCCCTCGACGAGTACTTCAAGAACATGAAGAAAGCCTTGCAACGAGCCAGTGTGGACGACCCCATTTGGATGAAGTTCTACTTCTCGATGGGATTGAACAAAGACATCGCCAAGACTATCTTCACCAACAACGAGTCCCTCAATGGCATGTACATTGGTGCTCTCAAGGCACAATAAGAACTCATAAAGGCCAAGTCTACTCGACCCCAAGCACCCTTCATGATGAACACGCTCCAAGACGGCGAGAATGAGGCTAGTACCATCAACATAATCGAGCATGGGATTTTCCCTTCGGTCATGGACGAGAGTGATGATGTGCCATCTACGGCCTTCATCCATGACAATGACTACGAGATGGTTGAGCATGGGATTTTCCCTTCAACCAAGGAGGTGTATGATGATGTGTTGTGAGACTTATGCCACCATATTGAGAGTGATAGTGAGATCACCACTAGCCCCATATATGATGAGTTGCCACATTTCCCATGTGAGGAGAGCCACCACCACCACCACTTGAGTGAGATGAGTGACTCCACCACATGTGACTTTGAGTGCACCTACCATGAGGGAGTGAGTGAGCCACCACCACATAGAGAGAGTGAGATAGTTGATAAGTCTTGTGAGGACAATTTAAACTCTAACAACTTGACCTCTGATACGTCTCCAACGTATCTATAATTTTTTATCGTTCCATGCTATTATATTATCTATTTTCGATGTTTTATATGCATTAATATGCTATTTTATATTATTTTTGGGACTAACTTATTAACCTAGAGCCCAGTACCAGTTTATGTTTTTCGTTGTTTTTGAGTTTCGCAGAAAAGGAATATCAAACGGAGTCCAAACGGAGTCCAAACGGAATGAAACTTTATGATGATTTTTCTTGGACCAGAAGACACCCAAGGGACTTGGAGTCAAGTCAGCAGAGCCGTGAGGCGGCCAAAAGGGTGGAGGGCACGCCCAGGGGGTTAGGGCGCCCCCTACCTTATGGGCCCCTCGCAGCCCCCCTGGCCTACTTCTTCCGCCTATATATTCTCAAATATTCTAGAAACCCTAGAGGGGCATTGAAACCACTTTTCCACCGCCGCATCCTTCTGTATCCGTGAGATCCCATCTAGAGGCCTTTTCTGGTACTCTGTCGGAGGGGGATTCAACCACGGAGGGCTTCTACATCAACACCATTGCCCTTCTGATGAAGCGTGAGTAGTTTACCAAAGGCCTACGGGTCCATATCTAGTAGCTAGATGCCTTCTTCTCTCTCTTTGATTCTCAATACAATGTTCTCCTCGATGTTCTTGGAGAACTATCTGATGTAATCTTCTTTTGCTGTGTGTTTGTCGAGATCCGATGAATTGTGGATTTATGATCAGCTTATCTATGAATATTATTTGAATCTTCCCTGAATTCTTATATGCATGATTTGGTATCTTAGTAATTCTCTTCGAACTATCAGTTTGGTTTGGCCAACTAGGTTGGTTTTTCTTGCAATGGGAGAAGTGCTTTGCTTTGGGTTCAATCTTGCGGTGTCCTCACCCAGTTACAAAGTAGGGGTAGCGAGGCACGTATTGAATTGTTGCCACCGAGGATAACAAGATGGGGTTTTCACCATATTGCTTTAGTTAATTCCTCTACATCATGTTATCTTACTTAAGGCGTTACTCTGTTCTTCATGAACTTAATACTCTAGATGCAGAATCGTTATTATCGATGTGTGGAGTAATAGTAGTAGATGCGGAATCGTTTCGGTCTACTTGACACGGACGTGATGCGTATATTGCATAATCATTGCCTTGGATATCGTCATAACTTCGCGCTTTTCTATCAATTGCTTGACAGTAATTTGTTGACCCATCGTATTATTTGATATCATGAGAGAAGCCTCTAGTGAAACCTATGGCCCCCGGGTCTATTTTCCATCATACTAGTTTCCGATCTATTATTTTGCAATCTTTTACTTACCAATCTATAAACCAAAAAATCCAAAAATATTTAATCTTTTGTTTATCTATCTGACTTTTGCAAGTGGTCGTGAAGGGGTCGACAACCCCTTTATCACGTTGGGCGCAAGTTGTTTGATTGTTTGTGCAGGTATTAGTGATTTGTGCATTCATCTCCTACTGGATTGATACCTTGGTTCTCAAATTGAGGGAACTACTTATCTCTACTTTACTGCATCACCCTTTTCTCTTCAAGGGAAAAACCAACGCAAGCTCAATAAGTAGCAACCTCTTCCTCCAATATATGATGACGCCCCAATCCTCGACGACTTCGTCCTTCCTTTGGACAAGACGATGGCCATGGTGGACTAGGATGCACCCCCACATGGTTCCATCAAGATGAAGATGATGACCTCGAATTGGTCCTTGCCCCCTCACCTACACCACATGAGTGGAATGAGAAAGGTAACATAGGTGAAGGTGATGCTCTAGTCCCACTAGTGGACATTCTTGACATTGATTGCTTGCATGATGTTGATTCCCCTATTGCCATGCTTCATGCTAGTTCGACTTCCTCGTATGATGATTTACCCATTTATGATGAGTTTGATGATTGTCATGTGGAGTCTATTAGTTGTGATGCCATGTTGCATAGGATCTCTTGTGATAATTCTTTAGGTCACATCATCTTTGATAATCCGCTTGACTCGTCATATGCTATGAGCGAGATATCCCATATTGCAAAATTACAAACTCATCATAGTAACTATGCATATGCCATTAAAATGAACCCAATTTGCACTTATGGCATAAATGAAAAGCAAATGGTTATTGGCATTTGTTTTTCTTGCGATGATATTTAGATGCTCCCTTTGCATCATATACATCATATGCCATGCCATGTCCACCTAGCTTCGGATATGCATTGTTTTGGATGTTGTTCCACTTTTCCATATTATGCTTCCATTATTGCTCATGAGGATACCCCCATAGTTTCCTCACACCTATTAGGAGATTTTTTTCTCCATCCTATACTTTGCATGCTCCCATTACTTGTGTGCACAATATCCTCCCCATGAATAAAAATGCCATTGTTGTGCCACACACTTGCTATAATTTGTGTCCCAATCATGTTGAACACAATAACTATCATTGATTCATGGATGACATATTTCTCTACCATGCCTCAAATTTCTTTGAGCCATGCTTATATTGTGCTAACTCCCACATGCACATACACATCATGATGGATGATGTGTACATTTACCACGCACACACTTTCTTTGGCTTGTGTATCTTTTGTGTAGGTACCCATGCATACTCGTCAACTTCACAAACACACGAGTTGATGAAAAGAGCTCTAGAGAGCAACAATGACTTGGGATACCCTGGATTATCTTCCCCGCCGCTCCTTTCGCACAAAGACTTCGTGCAATTCTTCTACATGGCCCTCACATGGTTATGGGTTGTTGTCCATTACATACTCTATGCCCATCTTGCCATGTTCACTTTGCATGATATGCTCATTACGATGCATTTGCCATGCATTTGTGACCCATGCTTTGCATTTCACATGATCCATGATTCTAGTACTTGTATGTGTATTGGCACGCTTGGTGGAGATATCTCATGTTATTGTCATGTTTCCTTTGTGTCCCATTGAAAGATCGTGGATGTCGCCTAAAGGGGGGGTGAATAGGCGCTTTAAAATATTTACGGTTTAGGCTTGAACAAATGCGGAATAAACCTAGCGGTTAATTTGTCAAGCACAAAACCTACAACAACTAGGCTCACCTATGTGCACCAACAACTTATGCTAAGCAAGATAAACAAATAGGTGATAGCAAGATATATGACAAGAAACAATATGGCTATCACAAAGTATAGTGCATAAGTAAAGGGCTCGGGTAAGAGATAACCGAGGCACGCGGAGACGATGATGTATCCTGAAGTTCACACCCTTGCGGATGCTAATCTCCGTTTGGAGCGGTGTGGAGGCACAATGCTCCCCAAGAAGCCACTAGGGCCACCGTAATCTCCTCACGCCCTCGCACAATGCAAGATGCCGTGATTCCACTAAGGGACCCTTGAGGGCAGTCACCGAACCCGTACAAATGGCAACCATTGGGGGCGGTCACCGGAACCCGTCAAATTGCTCGGGGCGATCTCCACAACCTAATTGGAGAGCCCGACGCTTGCCCGGAGCTTTACACCACAATGATTGAGCTCCGAACACCAAGGTTGGGGCTATCTCCCCAACGACACCACGAAGCTTCACCACAATGGAATATGGCTCCGAGGTGACCACAACCGTCTAGGGCGCCCAAGCACCCAAGAGGAACAAGCTCAAGGCTACCAAGCACCCAAGAGTAATAAGATTCTCAACTTCACTTCCACGTATCACCGTGGAGAACTCAAATCGATGCACCAAATGCAATGGCAAGGGCACACGGAGTGCCCAAGTCCTTCTCTCCCAAATCCCACCAAAGCAACTAATGCTAGGGAGGGAAATGAGAGGAAGAACGGAGAAGAGAACACGAAGAACTCCAAGAACTAGATCCAAAGGGTTCCCCTCACAAAGAGGAGAAAGTGATTGGTGGAAATGTGGATCTAGATCTCCTCTCTCTTTTCCCCCAAAAACTAGCAAGAATCCATGGAGGGATTGAGAGATAGCAAGCTCGAAGAAGGTCAACAATGGGGGAAGAACACGAGCTCAAAGGATAAGGTTCATTGGGGAAGAAGAGCCCCTTTTATAGGTGGGGAAAAATCCAACCGTTATGCTCACAGCTCGCACAGAGCGGTACTAAAAAATTACTTCCGCTCCTACGCGCGGTAGTACCGCCGCAGCCTTTTCAGTACACCAAAACGATAATAACTTTTGCATACGGACTCCGAATTCGATGAAACCAAGTTTGTTGGTAAGCTAGCGACAAGGGCTAACACAATATTGATAGAAATATCAATAAGAAGGAAATTAGAAAAGTCCAAAAAGAAAATGGTGAGAACCCTTCCTCGGATAAGACCGGTAAAACACCCAACACCGAAAACATCATAGAAGACACATGTGAACTCCGTTTTCGATGAACTCAAGCTTGTCATAAAGATGACCATAAGCTCTAAGACTCACAAAGAGAACCAAACAAGAACCAAGAAACATGATGCAAGGATGCAATGGTTTGAGCTCTCTACTAACGATACGATCAAGCTACCAACTTGAGAGCCCCCCTTGATAGCACGGCAAACGATCCTATAACCCGGTCTCCCAACTACCACCACGAGACCGGTAAAATAGAAAACCTATCAAGGGAAAACCTTTGCTTTGCACAAAGTCCACTTGAGCTAGATGTAGACGATCTTGACTTCCTCAAGTTGGACCACCTTTCTTGATTGCGTTGCCTCGGTGAAGACTAGTAGATTGCTCCCCCATACTCCACTATGGGTGAGCCACTCTTCGGCATATCTTCACAAGTCCATTGTCACCACAATGGACGGCAAGCTTCAAGCACTTGATCTCTTCATGATGCTCCACTTGAACTTGCACACCGCAACCTAACCCCACCAAGAACTCTCACGAAGACCATGGGTTAGTACACAAAGCGTGATTGACAATGCTTACCATACCATAGGATTGCTTGAACCCTCTCGGTACATCTTCTACACTTTGTGTGTTGATCAACTTGATTCATTCTTTGACTTAGTTTTGATCAACCTTGAATCTTTCCAACTCTCTTCATTTGGATGATGTCTTGAAGGTAAACAAGAATGATCACAAACTCTTCTTCTTCAAGACATGCTTGCAATAAGCTCAACACCCACAAGACCAATCTTTGGATAATTCCTTAATAGCACCTTGGTCATCACAAACTCTCCTTGAAACCAACAAATGAACTCCAAGAAAAGCCTATGGACAAACCCTTCAAATATAACTCAAGGCAACCATTAGTCCATAGAGATTGTCATCAATTACCAAAACCAAACATGGGGGCACGGCATGTTCTTTCAATCTCCCCCATTTTGGTAATTGATGACAATCACTTTCAAGAGAGTTTATATAAGGAATTATGCATCACCATACCATGCAACAATAATGTATGCGCATGAGATGCAAAAGCTTAGGAACAAAACCAAAGCAAGAAGAGCGAAGAGACAACTCTCTAAACTTCGTCACAAAACTAAACTCTCTGAAACTTCTCCCCCATTGGCATCGATTGACAAAATTGGCGAATAGCTTAGAAGGTCAATATAAATTGTGTTCCTCCTTAAATTATGTATTCCTCAAAATAGAGAGAGGAAGGCAATACATATATCCAACTGTAAATACTTGGAGGAAGACAAACTATATTGAGGCCCAAAGATTGCAAAAGAATGATATGCCACAAAGGCATAACAAAGGGAGAAAAACACGCAATCAAGCAATCAAAGGATGCCAATTGAATCAAGCTATCAAAAGATACCAATTGACGCAACTAGACCAATGATCCTACATGCCAAATGAATAAAAGATATTATGATAAGAGCAAAGGAGTGTTCTATAGAAACTAGGGAAGCTCCCCATGATTTGTGCACAATTTAGTTTTGTATTTGGATACAACGAGCACAAAATAGGATCGTCGCTTCCCCAAGATCAATAGAACCTCACGACATAGCAACGGAGTGTTCTAAAGACATTAGTGAAGCTCCCCATAATTTATGCACTCCTTAGAATATTTTCATTAGGATACCAAGTGCACAAAATAGGATCATCACTCCCCCAAGATCAATAGACACTCACACCAAGTGCAAGTGAGCATGAAGGAAACAAAGCCTAGCACTTGCAACAAACAACTGGTTGAGCAATATATAAAAGAGTCAACTTAAGAGTAGGCTCAACCAAAATGATGTGTGTGAGTCATGGCAAAGCACTTGAGAAGATTAATGTATGGATGAACATTAAGCATCAGTATACTCTTGAATGAATGAGATACACAGTGCAAGGCCTATCATTCCCACACAAAACAGCAAATGGGTTCACAATCTCACTAATAATCATATAAATAACCTATGCTTGTGACAACGTGTGGTGAAGATATAAAAAGGATAGCTTTGTAATGAGGAGGGATACCAATAGAAATGGCAAAGCCTCATCAAGACAAGCAAGAGAGAATGATCTTCACCACAAAAGAGTGCATCAAGATGAAACGATATAAGATCCGCACTCGAGACACACGCCTTCACGGAGCCACCAAAGAAATAAAACAGGAACGAAAAGGTGGACGTGAAAGAAGGGGATATCAAATAGATATGCAACTTCTCTCAAGTGTATAAGATTCTAGGTAGATGAAGATCATGATGATATCAATCCACAAAGAAGGATGTACACACAAAATTGTTGCAAAAAGGAATGAATAAGATATCCCCAAGGAAGTCATAAATATACCAATAAGATATTTGCTTGAAGGCATAGCACATGGCTAGATATGTTCTTATTGTATATAAATGAGTTCCAACCACACGAGCATCAAAGACATCACAACTAGCAACAAGAGATCATTGTTGGGATGCTTTGAGAAAGGAAACAAGTATCATTAGAAGGAATGACTAACATGCCATGATACAACCTACACAAGGTTGGTGCAAGAAATGTGTGCATGAAGTAGATGGTGATACTTGTTACCGAGATAACATTGGAAGGATGTAGTAGATACCAATTGAAGGTAGATAGTAGTTCATTGATCATCCTAGCTTGACTCCAATAAGCACATGGTGACACCACCTTCCGTTTGAATGAGACGAGCATACAATGCATCTCCAATTGTTCCTAGAACAACAACACAAACAAAATGGTACCCAAACTCATTGGGACCAAAGAGTTAGAAACACCACTACATAGGACAAACTCCACAAACACATGTGCATTTATATATGAAAATGAATTTCATGCACATCTCATCCAAATTGAGACTAGGTGGAGTTTCCCCTATATATTGGGTTAAAGAAAGAAAGCATGCCAAAGAAAATACATGAAGTAAATATGCATGCTCTAGACTTTCAAGAAACGAAAAAAAAAGAAATACCAAGTGAAAATAGGATACCAAATGGAGAAATCATCACTTGGAAGATATCTATTAGAAGATACATCAAGGAATGAGATATCCATTGATACACGCAAAAGGAAAGATATCAGACTCCCAAAAGAGAGGATGGTTCCAAACAAACCAACCCATCTACAAAGTTTCATGATGGCACAAGTAACAAAAAGAAACGGCTTGCCTTCCATCAACACACACTTGATATGGATCACAAGATGAGTGTTCTATCGAAAATAGGATAGCTCCCCCACGAATTGAGCATTTAGAGAGATTTTGCATTCGAGTACAAAATGCATAGGGTGGGATCACCACTTTCACTATATCTAGAAAACACTCGACAAAAACAATAAAACACGAGATCCAGAAGTGGCATGGAAGGAAATGGGAGTTGACACAAACTTGGCAAGAGATAAGACAAAGAAGACCAAACGACAATGTAAAGATGATCAATAATTTCCACCACATAAATGATTACCAATTGTCAAAGACAAGAGGTATTTGGAAATAATCCCGGTGATAGATAGCAATGATATCCAACATCATCTTCACACCAAACACAAGCAAAGTGCAACTTGTAGAGCTAACATGCCACCTAGGAATAACATAATTTATACTATCAACTCTAGGTGACAATATCTCAAATTTACACATTTTCTAGGCTTGTAATATGCACATAGAATATTACTCCCCCATAATGTGATACCAATGAAAAAATTACCAAGATGCAAAAGAGAATCAACAAGAGATAATTAATGGAACATTTAGAATTTGACTTTCTCATGAGAAGACATACCACATAGAGACTAGATAATCTTGTAATATCAATACTAGATGGTATTCCTCATGTACACACATTTATAGGATTGTGAGGTGCACAAAGCACATCACTCCCCCAAAATGGGATGTTCCATTAATCTCTCACAAGAGCCAACTAAGATAAAAGCAAGAAGCACAAAGGCTCAACGCACGACACACGCATACATGATGTGCCAACCAATATACACATACTTGATTTCTCAAGATATACAAATTGGACGCACATCATATACAAACACATGCAAGGAACAAAACCAAAACATGCAGAGGGGCAAGTAACTTTCAATGTAAACAATTTAAGCACGAGTTACCGCAAGGAGGAACATCGGATATAAGATAGAAACTTGATCATCCGAATGACTTGGCTTGAGACAATATGAATGATGAAGACCCCTTAATTCTTCATAATGTACCAAGTCTCCAATGCCCTCCAAATACACCTATTGATCAAGTTTGAGATAGTTGGTCCCCAACCAAGTTGGGTCCTAAGAGGTTAGTCACAATAGGCTTGGCTACCCAAATGGTTCTTTTCTTGACACCACTTTGAGTCCCAAGAAACTTGGCAAACACATTGCCAACCTTATCCTTCCCAAGAGAATAGACATCATCAATAATAATTGGGTTGGATAAGTTACCACTAGTGCATGAAGAAGCGACGTGACCTTTCTCACGACATAAGTAGCAACGTCTACTCTTCACTTTCTTCTCACTTGATTTCTCAACATGAGAAGCATTAACCCGAGTCTTCTTGGGAAGTGGCCTTTCTTCAACTTGAGGTTGAGCATGAGAATGAACTTGTGGCCGCTTCCCTTGTTGCTTGTCACTAATGGGCTTCTTCTTCAATGGGCATGATCTAACATGGTGCCCTTGAATTTTGCACTTGAAGCAAATATTCTTGGCCGAATTCTTGACTTGTTCTTGGCCCTTCTTCTTCTTATGAATTTTGGACTTCTTCATCTTGTTGGAGATGAATCCAAGTCCACCTTTGTCATTGGGGGATTTTTGCACACTCAAGATATTGTTGAGTGTGGACTTCCCTTCATGACACTTTTCCAAGTCTTTCTTCAAGGAAGAGACTTGGGCCTTGAGCTCTTTGATTTCCTCTACATGATTAGTATCAACACAAGTACTAGAGGAAGTATAGGCTTCATTGTTAGAGCAACAAGGCAAGGAAAGCAATTCATCACAAGATGTACCAATGTTATGCATAGATGAATTATGAGGACTAGCACATGGCAATATAGCATTTTGACTTGAAGTAGTGCTAGTATCCACATGAGGCTCACTAGATGTTACCTTGATACTCATGGCCTCATGAGCTATCTTTAGCACATTATGGGATATTACAAGATCATCATGAGAGCTTGTGAGCTTTACATGACTTTCTTCCAATTTCCCATAATTGGTAGATAGCAACACAAGTTGAGCCCTTAGCTCAACATTCTCCTTCAACATGGATGCTTCACTAGAAATAGAGTTAGTAGCACAAGCATCATCATTAACAACAAGAGGAGAAGACAACTTAGCAAGCTCTTTTGAATATGAAGCTTTAAGTTGAGCATGAGACTCGGTGAGTTTGATGAGCTCACTCTTAATGACCCTTGAGCCATTTTCGAGGTGCTCAAAATCCTCAAGGAGTTTATCATGTGCAACTTCAAGCTTCTCATTTTTAGTATCAAAATCATTTGCCACCTTAAGAGCTCTATCACGAGATTCCCTCACTCTAGACAATTCTAGAGCAAAAGTCTCCTCAAGAGATTCCTTGGTGGTTTGTTCAAGTTCAAGAGCTTGAGAGAGGTCCGCGATCTCATTAGCGTAATCACGCTCATGACCTTCCATTTTCTCAATGGTGACCTCATGCTCCTCTAGTTGAGATTCCAACTCATCAATATATTTCTTGCCCTCAATGGCAATAGACATGATTTCCATGAAGTTGGAACGAGCAATTTTATTCTAATGAAGAGCTTTAAAAATCATTTCCCCCTTAATTTTTAAGGAGGCAACATTATCATTATCTTCATTATTATCAACATCATCATCATTGTCATCATCATTATCATCACAAGATATATTGGGATTCAAAGTGGGAAATACCTTTGAAGCCTTAGCCATAAGGCAAAACGCAATAGATGATGATGTAGGATCCCTTAGAGCACCATTCAAGACTACATCTTGTTCCATGGGGTGTCGGGTTTCCTCTACATTGTTAGCAGAACAAGTCGAGGAAATAGATGCATTTTTATCATGGCAACAAGATATAGCAAGCATATCATCATGAGTTTTAGTCAAGCAATTTCTACATGATATGCAAGGACTATCAACACAAGCATGTGAAACATGTAGGGTGCTCGAAGTGTTAAAGTCCAAAGAAGATGCATTGCAGTAAGATAGTGATGAAGGATCATCCACAATAAACATACTATCATCATTGCAATGACCAACACTACTCACCATAGCATTACCTTGTGGCAAACCACATGTAGGTGAAGTAGAAGAAGTTGAGAAGACAACACGGCCGGAGGTGGAGGGAGAACAATCATTCCTACAATTCTTGGACACACCATATTTATCTTGAAGCTTTGTCCACAACTCATGAGCATCCCGGAACGGCATGAGTTGAAATATAACTACATTGCTCAAAGCATCAAAAAGCACATTAGAAGCTTGAGCATTGAGATAAGAGTTTTTCTCATCCTCTAAAGATAATCTTTCTGGATCCTTTGGAGGAGAAAAACCCATATCTACAATTCGCTCTAAATTTGGGTCCATGACCCTAAAGAGATTAAGCATGTGAATTACCCAAACATCAAAATTTGTGCCATTGAAACTAAGAGTATCAGAGAATCCTAAACCCCAAGTCGACATCCTTACTCTCTAGGCGGTTAAGCCCTATAAAGAGAGACGAGGCTCTGATACCAATTGAAAGATCGTGGATGTCGCCTAAAGGGGGGTGAATAGGCGCTTTAAAATATTTACCGTTTAGGCTTGAACAAATGAGGAATAAACCTAGCGATTAATTTGTCAAGCACAAAACCTACAACAACTAGGCTCACCTATGTGCACCAACAACTTATGCTAAGCAAGATAAACAAATAGGTGATAGCAAGATATATGACAAGAAACAATATGGCTATCACAAAGTATAGTGCATAAGTAAAGGGCTCGGGTAAGAGATAACCGAGGCACGCGGAGACGATGATGTATCCCGAAGTTCACACCCTTGCGGATGCTAATCTCCGTTTGGAGCGGTGTGGAGGCACAATGCTCCCCAAGAAGCCACTAGGGCCACCGTAATCTCCTCACGCCCTCGCACAATGCAAGATGTCGTGATTCCACTAAGGGACCCTTGAGGGCGGTCACCGAACCCGTACAAATGGCAACCCTTGGGGGCGGTCACCGGAACCCGTCAAATTGCTCGGGGCGATCTCCACAACCTAATTGGAGACCCCGACGCTTGCCCGGAGCTTTACACCATAATGATTGAGCTCCGAACACCAAGGTTGGGGCTATCTCCCCAATGACACCACGAAGCTTCACCACAATGGAATATGGCTCCGAGGTGACCACAACCGTCTAGGGCGCCCAAGCACACAAGAGGAACAAGCTCAAGGCTACCAAGCACCCAAGAGTAATAAGCTTCTCAACTTCACTTCCATGTATCACAGTGGAGAACTCAAACCGATGCACCAAATGCAATGGCAAGGGCACACGGAGTGCCCAAGTCCTTCTCTCCCAAATCCCACCAAAGCAACTAATGCTAGGGAGGGAAATGAGAGGAAGAACGGAGAAGAGAACACGAAGAACTCCAAGAACTAGATCCAAAGGGTTCCCCTCACAAAGAGGAGAAAGTGATTGGTGGAAATGTGGATCTAGATCTCCTCTCTCTTTTCCCCCCCCCCCCCAAAACTAGCAAGAATCCATGGAGGTATTGAGAGATAGCAAGCTCGAAGAAGGTCAACAATGGGGGAAGAACACGAGCTCAAAGGATAAGGTTCATTGGGGAAGAAGAGCCCCTTTTATAGGTGGGGGAAAATCCAACCGTTATGCTCACAGCCCGCACAGAGCGGTACTAAAAAATTGCTTCCGCTCCTACGCGCGGTAGTACCGCTACAGCCTTTTCAGTACACCAAAACGACAATAACTTTTGCATACGGACTCCGTATTCGATGAAACCAAGTTTGTTGGAAAGCTAGCGACAAGGGCTAACACAATATTGATAGAAATATCAATAAGAAGCAAATTAGAAAAGTCCCAAAAGAAAATGGTGAGAACCCTTCCTCGGATAAGACCGGTAAAACACCCAACACCGAAAACATCATAGAAGACACATGTGAACTCCGTTTTCGATGAACTCAAGCTTGTCATCAAGATGACCATAAGCTCTAAGACTCACAAAGAGAACCAAAAAAGAACCAAGAAACATGATGCAAGGATGCAATGGTTTGAGCTCTCTACTAACGATACGATCAAGCTACCAACTTGAGAGCCCCCTTGATAGTACGGCAAACGATCCTATAACCCGGTCTCCCAACTACCACCACGAGACCGGTAAAATAGAAAACCTATCAAGGGCAAACCTTTGCTTTGCACAAAGTCCACTTGAGCTAGATGTAGACGATCTTGACTTCCTCAAGTTGGACCACCTTTCTTGATTGCGTTGCCTCGGTGAAGACTAGTAGATTGCTCCCCCATACTCCACTATGGGTGAGCCACTCTTCGGCATATCTTCACAAGTCCATTGTCACCACAATGGACGGCAAGCTTCAAGCACTTGATATCTTCATGATGCTCCACTTGAACTTGCACATCGCAACCTAACCCCACCATGAACTCTCACGAAGACCATGGGTTAGTACACAAAGCGTGATTGACAATGCTTACCATACCATAGGATTTCTTGAACCCTCTCGGTACATCTTCTACACTTTGTGTGTTGATCAACTTGATTCATTCTTTGACTTAGTTTTGATCAACCTTGAATCTTTCCAACTCTCTTCATTTGGATGATGTCTTGAAGGTAAACAAGAATGATCACAAACTCTTCTTCTTCAAGACATGCTTGCAATAAGCTCAACACCCACAAGACCAATCTTTGGATAATTCCTTAATAGCACCTTGGTCATCACAAACTCTCCTTGAAACCAACAAATGAACTCTAAGAAAAGCCTATGGACAAACCCTTCAAATATAACTCAAGGCAACCATTAGTCCATAGAGATTGTCATCAATTACCAAAACCAAACATGGGGGCACTGCATGTTCTTTCACCCATGCCTATGATGATATTGATGCTTGACCCATTACTTGTCTTGATTGTGATATGTCATGTGCATTGCCTATATCCACTATTTGTTCACATGACATGATTGTCGTCATTTTCTCTAGTGTGTTGCATCTTCGCTCCACTAGTCTGCACGACATATTTGTTATGATTGCCTTGATTATTGCATCACCAATGACTCATACTTGCTCGTTTCATGCGGTTGATGGCACATATTCCCATGCTTTGCACATTATTGCTAGTCCATGTTGTCATATGTCTCCATATGTTGCCTCTCTCATGCTAGATGATTTACCATGTATTGAGTGCAACAATGATTTTCGTCTTGCGAATGAGATTGCCCCCATAGCATTCTCACATATTTGGAGATTTTGACATATTTCTTGTGAAGCATGCTTGTCTTACCTCTTTTCACCATATTCCTAGTGCCATGAATATATCCATTGTGGCATCATATTGTTCAGGCACTTCTGCTACTAATGGTTATGTGCAAGAGAAGAGAACTATCATGATGGATGATGTGTTTATCTACCATGAACATATGTTCTTTGCTTTGTTTTGTGCATGTGTAGGATATTTCGACTTCATGTCAACTTCTACTTCATGTGAGTTGACAATTCGAGCTCTTGAGAGTGAGCCTCATACTTTCGACCACAACTCGCTTCTACACCGCATTTGCTTGCGCTTCAGCATTGTGAAGGATACCCAAGGACACGCCTTCAAGGTGACATCTTTCTTGAGCATGGATATTGCGGATCATACTACTTGTGTTGCTTGCAGCATGAGTCTTATTTGCCATCTTGGACTACTTGATTGCACACATATTAGAGATCTTGCTGTGACTTGCCATTTTAACATTTCCATGCCTCATGATATATATGCCTTGTGTGTTGCATCCAACTTGTTGCCTACTTGCTCATATCACATGTTTGGTTGCACCAATGTCATCGCTTCACATATGCCATGTCCCTTTGCTTGTCACATGTTTGACTTGATTTCCTCACACATGATGACTAATTGCTCCTTCTGTTGTGTTGAGTGCCACACTATGTTCACTACACTTTGTGCACATTATGCTTGGATTGTCTTACACTTGACCCGCGTGTTTCGACACCTCATTATATTTGGTGTTGTGAATTATTCCTATGCCTACCATAGACCTTTCATTGAGTGCTTGATGCATGTTTGCTATTGTCGGATCTTGGATTTCGGCAAAACCCTTGTGGTTCGAACACTGGGTTGCGCACGAAGATCTCTCCATCCACCCTAGCTCGTCTACTCGCCGATTCCTAAGCCTAGCTCGTCGAACTCAAAGAACAAGGGACACAAAGATTTATACTGGTTCGGGCCACCGTTGTGGTGTGATACCCTAATCCAGTGTGGTGTGGTGGATTGCCTTGTAGGTTGGGGGGAACTAGTACATGGGAAGAACAAACTCTTGAGGAGAGGTGTTCTTGTGCTCGATGAGCTTGTGGGTGTGTGACGGGTCTTCTCTCTCTGGATCCCCTTTCTATGGTGGTGGCTAGCCCTATTTATAGATGCCCGGGTCCTCCTCCCAAATATTTAGCGGGAAGGGATCCCACAACCGCCAAGTTTGAAGGGGGGCAGCTAGTACAAGCTATCCTGACAAAATGTGGTCTTCGCATGCCAAAGGCTCTGGTGGTGACGCCATCGTGGGCTCCGCGATGACCTCCGCTCTTACATCCTGCTGGTCTTGGTCTTCTTGCACCGATATGGAAACCTTTGCCTGATGCCTCGGGACTCCTTGCATGCGCCTGCTCCTTTAGCACCAAATTGGAAACTAGCATCCTGCACCCGCTGGCGCCCGCGTGGCCTTGGTCGTCATGGCTCACGTCACAAGGACCTCGCAAGGTGACCCTCCCCTTGATATCACCGCTCCTCAGGAGCCTCGCCTTGATATCTCCGCTCCTCGGGAGCCAGCCTAGTGAGGCCGCCCAAGGGGAAGTCTTGCGTCGCCCGCCTCGCGAGGCTCGGCCCCTCGTGAGGGTCTTGAGTCATTGCTGACGAGGATGGGCCGTACCAGGCCACTGGACGAGCCACGCTCCGGGCCACAGGCAGGCAAGTCTGGGTACCCCATTCCCAGAACGCCGACAGTAGCCCCCGGGCCCAAGGCGCGCTCAGGCTTGCCTTCGAGGCGAAGCCAAGGGTCAAGTGCGGAGCGCCGCGGGCCCAAAAAGCTTGCGGCCTTGACTGACGCATGGCGATTGATGGGACGTGGGCGTCTCCACTTCCCCACGCAGCCTCGATTTTTGCCCGATCTGACGGCCATCGTTGCTTACACAACTCCTCCTCCTGCGTCGGTAACGCGCCCGGTGGCTTCTTTGTCTTCTTGGTCCTTCCCCCTAGTACGATTCGACACCAACTCCCCCGCCACCATGGTGTCCAGTCGCAAGAAGGAAGGAAGGGAGGAGTCTCGTACCACGGCCCCTACGCCACCAGCCTTCGGTCCCGCCATCGAGCGGTCGATGGTGATCAACGACGAGATGATGTACAAGGTGCGCCCGGTGCTCACCGCCAATTTCAATGAGTGGGGGGCGACGGTGGATTGGCCTGCTTCCCGCACCAGAATTGACAGGACGGCCACCGAGGTCCCCCTCCATCTTCACACCCTCTGGGCGGGCTTGATTCCCCCTTTCTCTGATTTCTTCAACGCGGTGCTCTCGCACTACTAGATCAGCACGCTGCACCTTGATCCTCAATCTATCGTCCACCTCGCTGTTTTCGCCTTCGTCTATGAAGCTACGGTGGGCATCGCCCCCTCCATGGCCTTGCTCCGCCACTTCTTCTCGCTGCATCTGATGGATGCACTCCAGTGCTCTAGGTGTGTGTCCTTCCAGGCTATTGCGGCAACGGCCGGCTCGGGGATCGACTTCAAACTTTCGACGATCGTCGGTGGCTTCAAGAAGCGGTGGGTGTTCGTTGATGTCGGTGTGCGCAGCCCCCTGTTGCTTCCTCCATGGATTCCAGCTGCCCCGAGCTTCGGCTGGAAACATGAGAAGCTTGCCGACCGGAAGCTAGCTCTCGTTTGGCTCCGGCTAGCCAGGCTACAGAAGCTTGGGGTGACGGCGCCCATGGTGGTGAAGGAGTACATCCAGTTCCGCATCGCCCCACTCTAGCGCCACTCTCGGCCGATGTGTACCTTCTCCGGCCATGGGGACCGCACGAGGCTCCAAGCGCCTGCCCTCCCTCGTGAGGTGCGGCGCATGGTGCTTGAGCTCCTGACGGGCGACCCAACACCGACCTGCTTGCCAGAGGAAGGCCGTCTTCTGTACTGCTGCTCAAACAAGGTGGAGTTCATGAAGCATATGCCCTCCTTTGACGAATGGGGGCTTCATCCGTCTAGTCTTGTCGGGTCTCGCGAGAACCCCTCCTACGCGGCTCCCTTGTCCGCCGCTATCGCGGCGATCACCCTTGGAGAGGGCGTGGGGGAGCGATCGCCGCTGAGCGCTGGTTGCGCGGCTGCTTTGACGTCGACGTCTCCTGGAGCCCCTGAGGCATCGTCCCCCGGGGCTCGGGAGAGCCACCCAGAGGGGATGGCTGAGGAGCAGGTGCTCCTTGGCGCTCCTGAGGAGAAGGCTCCCAAGTTCCCCTTGCATTGCCCTGAGGCGGGGACAGGGGACCCCACACGTCCTAGCACTTCTAGGGGCGTTTCACCTGGAGATGCCCCCGGTCGTGCCTGGCGATGCTGACCATTTCCAAGGCTTCGGCCGACTTCATCTGAATTTTGAAGTTCTCCGCAAGAGGAAGGGTATCCCAAACTACAGTGGTGTTGCCTTCCGGCCATTGAAGCAGAGGAAGTACATTGCCATAGAAGAGTGAGTAGCTTATCTTTATAACTCCTTGAGTGCCGCCTTCCCTCCTGGTTGTGATTCCTCAGGGCCCCTACTACCAAGGTGGCGAAATTTCTCTGAGAAGCAGCCCCCTGCTGCACCGAGCTCTCCTTCAATCCTGGGCGCCCTTAGTTGATGCGCCGCCTTTGGCGCGAGGCCATCCATGAGGGCAGATGCACCGGCCTGGCGCCTTGACCCTGCGTTCTTGTCGTCCTTCCTTCATGGCTCCGCCTGGGAAGCGGGAGGCGTGCCGAGGGCTCTCCCCATGGTCATCGACCGCAGTTGGGCCACTTTGGCCCTGGTGTCTTCTTTGAGTGGTGAGTCCCAGCCCTTCTGGGCCTCAGCCAAGGCCTGAAAGTTGACTGGGGCGCTGGAGACCTCGGGCCCGCCCCCGGGAGGGGACGAGCTCCTCGGGCTTCTTCAACGGCTCCTGCTGCTGGGAAGGGTCCTGGTCACGCGCTCAAGTCTGCGCGCAGGCAGGGTGCCGCCCGCCGAGAGCTTCTTCAAGAGGCGATGAGTGCGCTGAATTGCCTCAGGGGAGAGCTTGAGGAAGTTGATGTCTGTCTTGAGGTTGAGGGCCTCCAGCTGACGGACGGGTGGCATCGACTAAGGGTGGCCATTAACCTCGGGCGCCTCCAGCACGAGCGCGCCAACGTAGAGGCCGAGGCATCCCTTGCAACCTCGCGAGAGGCCTGCGCCCGAACCCTAGAGGAGGCTAGGGAGGTTGACCACCGCCGCAAGGTTACATAGAAGCGTAGGCTGGAGCTTCAGGCATTGAACGAGCCTGGAACAACGGGCTGAAGCGCGCAGGGCCGCCTTGGCGTCGATGAAGGGGATGCCTATCGAAGAGGCGGAGATCTTGCGGTGTGAGGAGGCATTGATGTTGGAAGCCATGGAGCGCAGCCTTGAGCTCGAGCGGCTGGAGATGAGGGAGCGCCACGTGACCCTGGCCGAGGATGTTGTCTCTGCTCGCGAGGCCAGAGTTCAGGAGGAAATCGACCAGGGGTGGCAAGGGCCAGCGCAGACCTTGTGAAGGAGGATGGCTTGAAGTTGGAGCTCCAGCGGGCGGAAGCTGATGGGCGAACTGCTGCCCTCAGAACGAGGCTGGATGAGGTAGAGCAGTGCGAGACAGTCGCCACGGCAGCCCAGTCTTCAGCTAAGGCCAAGCTGGACTCCGTGCAGGCCGATCTAGCCTCACTCCAGCGACAAGTTGATGGTGCCATGGCTCCTGTGCAGCGGAGCGAGGACGAGGCTAGTCGTCGACTGGTGCTGCAGCACGAGCACACCCCTATGCTCCAGGCTCTCCGGGTGAGGGCCAACCGGGCGTTAGGGACCATCTGTGAGGGGAGCGCCCCTCATCCCCTCGTAGAGAATTACACAGGTCAGCACGTCTTCTTCACCAAGATCGTGATGCGCCCGGAGAGCCGGGCAACAAGGGCCCGCTAGCTTGTTGATGAAAAGAGCTGAAACCTCCTTGGTCACGCGTTCTCCCGAGTCTTT
>LR738714.1:308044544-308086222 GCA_902687465.1 Secale cereale | reverse complement strand
TCCCGAGTCTTTAGCCACACTCCAGCGACAAGTTGATGGTGCCACGACTCCCGTGCAGCGGAGCGAGGACGAGGCTAGCCGTCGACTGGTGATGCAGCACAAGCACACCCCTATGCTCCAGGCTCTCCGGGTGAGGTCCAACCGGGCGTTAGGGACCATCTGTGAGGGGAGCGCCCCTCATCCCCTCGTAGAGAATTACGCGGGTCAGCACGTCTTCTTCACCAAGATCGTGATGCGCCCAGAGAGCCGGGCAACAAGGGCCCGTCAGCTTGTTGATGAAAAGAGCTGAAACCTTCTTGGGCGCGCATTCTCCCGAGTCTTTAGCCACCTCCAGAACATTGACCCCCACTTTAATTTTGACGCCGCCATCGCCCCAGTGCCCAAGGCCATCCGAGACACCCTGGCACACTAGGTGGACGACAACGTGGACGCTCCGGTCAGTGCCTTTGCCACTGATGATGATGAGGCCATGGTCGCGGCAAATGAAGGCGGCGCGGTTGACGACGGTGAAGACAAGGCCAACGACAGCGCTAGTAGTGTGCATGAGAGCGACTCGGACGGCGCGGGGAGCGATGTTGTAACGCCCAGGACACACCCAACGGTGGTCGTTAGTCCTGGCGGGATCTAGACTGGCCTCACATATCAATACTAGTCTTTTCTGCGCACTTTGTCCTCACTCGTGCGCACCCGGGAGCAACTTCCCGGTCGGTCACCCATCCTGAAACTACTCCAAGCTGAGCACGCTTAACTTTGGAGTTATGTCCGAATGGGCTTCCGGAAAAGAAGGAATTCCTTATTTATATGAGTAGTATATCATCCCTAATAAGCCAGGCTATCACATACACCTCCACTCAGAGGAACCGACGTCCTCGTCGGGCCACAGGAACGTCCTCTCTTGGCACAAACGTTTGTGCATCTAGTTCGATACATGTGACATGCCCTGTGCCACGACGGGTCACAGACGTCATGAATAAGATGACTGAGCACTTCTCCGCGAACATCCATGTAGCTGTGAGGGTCGGCTCTGATACCAACTTGTAACGCCCCGGACACACCCGCCAGTGGTCATTACTCCTGGCGGGATCTAGACTGGCCTCACATATCAATATTAGTCTTTTCTGCGCACTTTGTCCTCACTCGTTCGCACCCGGGAGCAACTTCGCGGTCAGTCACCCATCCTGAAACTACTCCAAGCTGAGCACGCTTAACTTTGGAGTTCTGTCTGAATGGGCTTCCGGAAAAGATGAAATTCCTTATTTATATGAGTAGTCTATCATCCCTAATAAGCCAGGCTATCACACATGTGTCCGGTTGAACTTGTACCCCTTGACCTCGACCCTGCACGCAAGGAGTTGCACACTGCCCCGTAGGGCATGAGAGCATTTTGATGGGGAAGCCCCCTATGTGTGTAAACTGATATTCCACTCTCCTTTTTTGCTGCTCAAATCCAAACCTAGGACGTGTGTCCTCGAGTTTTCTGAGCTGAGTTGTCATTGTAACTCACCTAGGTCTCACCTGGCCTCGTGCGGATTACGAGGACGTTGACTCGCCTCCTGTTTGAGTTAGACCGCTTGGGATTTGCGGCCTTGAGCTTCCCGAGCAACACATGGCCCTGCTCTGGGGAGCTGGGCCAGGGGTGTCCTGATGGCCGAAGTAGGATGCCTATGCGGCAATTTTTTGGCGTGTAGGCTTTTGCCCCGAGGGGGTCTTTCCGGGGTTACAGAGGTCCGCCAGGTGGGATCGGCCCTCTGGTCCCCCAGCCGGAGAGCTCGAGGTACAATCTTCAAAAATGGTAAAAAGGCGACAAAATCCGGCAAAAATCAACAAAAACTCCCCCCCATTTTTGGCAACGAGCAAGACTTCAAATTCGATTCGAAAAGGTGGTGAATCCGGTTACAAAGAAAAGCAGAGGAAAGCAAATAGCCACGTCCGGCACCTATCTAGTCTTCAGGTCTTCCACCAGCGTGGAGCTAAGTGCTACCACTAGGACGTGGGAGGGAGCCCCCGAGGCCCGAGGGCGGCACTCCGGAGACTCCGGGGCGTGAACAGCCCCACTCATTATTACGTGAGAGTGTCACGGGCAGAGAACTTGACAGACGTGATCCTTACTTCATATCGCCAGACGAGGGCCCTGCCTTGCGCCGGCCCCAACCACCGTTGGGGCGATCGAAAACCGGGAAGGGACCAAGGGGCAAGGGGGACGCCAGTGTCGCCCTCGGCGACCACGGGCCCTCTACCGGGGGTAGGGCTCGTTGACGCTGCCCTGGGCAGAGGACCTACCTCCGCATGCTCCTTTGCTCTGTGCGGCGCGGGGAAGGCTGCGACTCCAGGCCCTGCACGCGCAGCCCCCAGCGCTCCGCCCTGGTCGAGGGCGGAACCGCCACTCTCGGGTCTCCGGCCATCGCGGTGGTCTAGTTCACCTGCAGCCCATTGTTAGTGCACGCCTGCTACTGCAATACCTGTTGTGCCATGTCATCATCCCTGAAGGGGTCGACGGGGTGCCCAGGCGACTCTTGGTAGTCTTCTGCTTCGAGCGTCCCGCCGTTCCATCTCGGCCCAAGGAAAGCATTGGGGCCTTCCCCGAACGCATACGCCATGTCCACCATGCGGGGCATGCAGGCTTCATCGGATGCCCCACCAAGGACACCGCTCAAGTGCCCCGCGCCTTGAACTCCCAGCCGTGGCACCTGGCCTTGGCGGCTGCCTGGTTGGAGCCCGGCGCGTCCTCATGTGGAGCCACCGGCGCTTGCCCCACCCATTGTGAAGTTTCCGCGGTTGGACGGATGGCGCCAGCGCCCATGTTGGTGTCGTCGGGCCCCTCCATTGCTAGAGGGGGCGCGCAAGCTTGTCAGGACCTCGTGTGCGCCGCACCTGCGACCTGGGGCGCGGGTGAGGAGCGGAACGGCGGCGCGCCCCTGCAAGCGCAGTCCAGCAGTTCGGCGATGCATTACAGTAGCACGTCGCAGCCACCCTCGGCCAGTCTACATCGTCACAGCTCTCACGCCATGATGAGCACAGCCTTCATGTTCGCTTGCTCCCGTCGGGTGTGTGGTGTTGTTGCTGCGGCGTAGTTTGAGGATCGCGCCGCGGAGCATGCACGCCGTGACACCGCGGCGGAGGTTGCAGGTCCGCGTCACCCGCGGCAGGCGGTGTTAGGCGGCGCAGGGGCCGCCTGAAGTGCGGAGTTGAGGCCTTCATGCGCGGGCGGCACCGTCCGCGCGGGCCAGGCTGCCCAGCGGTTGGCGTGAACCCCCTGGTCTTCGGCCATCAGGACTGCTGAGCGGTAACGAACCGAACGGCGGAAGAGGAGATCCGGCACACCCCCTACCAGTGAGGGAGTCCTGGACTAAGGGGTCCTCGGGTGTCCGGCCTTTTATCCATGAGCCGGACTGATGGGCTGTGAAGACATGAAAGCCGAAGACTGCACCCGTGTCCGGATTGGACTCTCCTTGGCGTGGAAGGCAAGCTTAGGCGACCAACTATGAAGATTCCTTCTTATGTAACCGACCTTATGTAACCCTAGATCCCCCCGATGTCTATATAAACCGGAGGGTGTAGACCGGATAGCACACACATTACCATAGTCATACATGCTAGACTTCTAGGGTTTAGCCAATACGATCTCGTGGTAGATCAACTCTTGTAATACTCATATTCATCAAGATCAATCAAGTAGGAAGTAGGGTATTACCTCCATAGAGAGGGCCCGAACCTGGGTGAACATCGTGTCGCCAGTCTCCTGTAACCATCGACCTTAGACGCACAGTTCGGGACCCCCTACCCGAGATCCGCCAGTTTTGACACGGACATTGTTGCTTTCATTGAGAGTTCCACTGTGACGTCGACGAAAGGTTCGATGGCTCGCATTGTCCTTAAGGACAACATCACCTCCGGGGGAGTCCTGGCCCCAGGCCAAATCCTCTGGTTGGGCGGCTTTACCATGATCGCCCGTTCGGCCGTTGAGCCGACGATGACCTCTCGGGCCATCGTAAACCCCCTTCGCATCAGCTCCGTGCACTCCAAGCAGATGGATCCAACAGAGTTCTCCTCCTTGAACGAGCTCCTAGATCGCATTGCCGCTTTGGGAGTCACCACAGATTACGATCGGATCGGGCTTAAAACTGATGAAGGAGAAATCAAAACTCCGCCTGTTACTCACTAGATAGCGGTCGTCGAGGAGCAGGACGATGAGTCTTCTTCTACAATGAAGACGGACTGTGTTCGGATCGCCGATCAAGAAGAACCGGACATCCACCGGCGAAAGGATGTGACTAGCCCTCCGAACATAGAATCGGACGGCAGTCCTAAACAATCAGAAGATACTCCGGGGCCCCGGCTGTCGAGTCTGGGAGGTCTTAAAACTCCGGACAATCGGTCGGGTCAGGGTTCGGATTTAGTTCCACCCACCCGGACATAGTCGCTCTCTTGAGCATAAAACAGCAGTCTCAGGAAACGGTCCATCACTTGTGGGCCAGATTCCTCCTTGTCAAAGACAAGATAAAAGATTTCCGCGACGAGGACGCGGTATCAGCGTTCTGCAACAATTGCACGGATGAGGGGATTCTCAACGCCATCAATCGTCCACACATACTGAAGTATGCCGACTTAGCAACTATCGTACAGAAGTACATCACGATGGAAAGCTCCTGGAAAGCTCAGGCAGCTTATTGGGAACCGTCGTGTGACGCCCGAAGACCGACGTCCCAGAAGATTCCAGATGTTCCGGGTTCTCCCGTGTGTTTCATTTGTGCTTGTGTTATTTATTTTGCTTTGCATCATGTCATCATGCCATCATGATTTTAATTCTGCAACTCAACCAAATAAATGACCTTCGGTCCATTTAAATCGAGGGAACTGTGACTTCTCTTTATAACATATATATATCCTCCTAATATTTATGGAGCTATTATAATAAATTATTCCAATTGTTTGGAATTCACCAAAAACACACTTGCAATTATTCTCCAGGCCTTTTTTGCTTCAAGTTTCGCCGTCAAACCTTCTCTATATTTTTCTTTTCCCGTTTATCGAGGTTCCTCCAAAAACCTCAACATTTTTGGACACTTCAAAAATCAAGTCTTAGTTCAAACCCATTTGAATTAAATTCAAATATGTTTGAATTATATCTCGATCTTGTCACTTCTATTTTTCTCAGACTACGCTCATTTTTACGAGCCCCGAGAAAAATAACCTCATGCCCTAATCCTATTCCTAACACCTCCTTTCTTTTCTTTTCTTCTTGTTGTTTTCTGTTCTATTTGGGAAAACAGCAGTAAGGAGGCAGAGAGGACCCAGCCTTCTGGCCCAAGCCCTCAGTCCAGCAACCCAGCCGCCGGCCTCTAAGGCCCATCAGCAGTAGGCCCAGCCGCCCCAGCTTCTAACCCTAGGTCCCTCGATCCCTCTCCTCATCCCGCAGCTCTCCCCCTCGTCCTCCAGAGCGTCGCCAGTCGCTCGCCTCCATCCCTCTTCCCCGATCCCCATCGTCTCCACCACGCGCCCCCTTCTCGCTCGCTGGACCTCGAGGCCGGCCACCGCCGCATCTTCCCCCGTAGTGCCTCCGCGCCCCTCACCTCTCCGCCGCACGCGCCTCAGGCCCTCGCTCAGGCTTCGTGCGTCGCCTCCCCACCACTTCCTGCACCGGCCTCAAGCACGTCGCCGTTGCGCCATGGCGCCAGCCTGGTCCGCCCCTCCGGCCTCCCCGCAGTCCAGCCGTGCGCCGCCCCTCCGCCGGACCTCCCTCCTCTGCCCCGCGATGATCTCCATCAGCACTATCGTCGCAACCCCGCGAGCTGCCGTCGCTGCTGCCGTTCCCTGTCAGGGACCTCGGCCTCCTCTACCCTGAGAGCCCGAGCTTCTCCAGCTCCACTACGTCCGTCGAGCTCCCTGCCGCGCTGGAGTTCCGCTGCTTCCCTCGCCTTTGACGACCGCCCTGCTCGTGCCCGAGCCCTTGGCCTTGCTTGGATCTGGATGCGTCAAGACCGCCCAGATTTTTGCCAAGTTCCACTACAACCCGTGCACATCTCCGGAATCGGCAAGTACCACGACACATGAAGAACCATGAACGAACATGCCAAGTTCCACTACCGTCGCAAGAACCGAGTCCGGCAAGTCCGAAGACCCCAAGTACCTCTACCGACGACTTGAACATCTACGAACGGAACGACTACTTCCCTCAACAAACGTGTACCACGACCCGCGAGTACCACTACTTCCTCTACGATCTCGAGCCGCCCCGAAACGAATGCTTCGAAGGTATAACCCCGAGTCGAATGCCGATGTGATGAACGAATGCTTGTTGTGTTGTATGAGATGAATCAGATGTTTGCATCGTGTCCGTTGTGGCCCTCGTTTGCCTTGTCGCCGACCCGTGGGAACCCGGTGACGGGATCACCCCACCTTTTCATCTTGTTCGACTCGCTCACGCCACCTTTCTTTTGCACCGGAATGAGTTACCGGAACCGATATGTTGCGTGGCATCATTTTCGGATTCGTCGCCGTGGCCCCTTTCTTTCCACCACGGTGACAAATAATTGATATCTCTTCATGTCAACTTTTAATAAAATTGCATAAAACTTAATCATGTCATCCGCATCATGTTAACAACATTAAAATGTGTGAATTGTTGTTTGCTTAAAATTGCTAAACATGCATATGGGGATTTTCCAGAATTGTTGTTGTAGTTTCCGGCCTCATTTAAACTTGTAGACTTGTGTTGTTTTTGAGTGCTTCCTGCCTTGCCATGTTTTGCATCATATATAGACTTGTCTTGCATCCTACTTGGTTGAGCATATTGACATGTTGCTTGTGTTGTTTTTCTGTGCTTCCTACCTTGCCATGTTGTGCTTCCTATATAGACTTGTCATGCATCATACCTTGCCATGTATTGCATCATATAGACTTGTGTTATTTTACTGTGCTTCCTACCTTGCCATGTTGTGCTTCCTGTATAGACTTGCCATGCATCATACCTTGCCATGTATTGCATCATATAGACTTATGTTGTTTTTCTGTGCTTCCTACCTTACCATGTTGTGCTTCCTGTATAGACTTGTTGTGCTTCCTATGTAGACTTGTGTTGCATCATACTTGTTTGAGCACATTGTCATGTCTCGTGTGGTGTGTTTACCGTGTTGCTTGTTTCTTTCCGGTTTGCTTCCCTCGTTAGCTTCGGGTTCGTTCCGGAGTTCTGAGGTTCTGTTCGACTACTTCGTGGGCTTGTTCTTCTCCCTCGCGGAATCCCAGGCAAGATGACCATACCCTTGGATACCTTTACTACCATTGCCATGCTTAGTTGTCTCGATGCTATCATTACATGTCGCACTACCCATCTTTTATGTCAGCCTCTCCTTGTTGCCATGAAACCTCTAACCTTTGACACCTTCCTAGAAAAACCATTGTTTGGCTTGTTACCCGCTTGCTCAGCCCCTCTTATAGCGTTGTTAGTTGCAGATGAAGATGAAGATCGTTCCAGGAGGGAACATGTTGTTGGAATATCACAATATCTATTACTATTATTAACACACCTATATATTGGGCATGGGTGGAAGGCTTGGCCTTTTGCTCGGTGTTTTGTTCCACTCATGCCACCTTAGGCGCCGATAAACCGGCATTATGTTCCTTGATTTTGCGTTCCTTACACGATGGGTATATGGGGACCCCTTGACAGTTCGTCTTTGAATAAAACTCCTCCAGCAAGGCCCAACATTGGTTTTAATTTGCCTCATAATAACAACTTAATTAATTAATTAAATTTGCATAGGGGGTCGCACCCTCGAGATTCTTTCTACATAGCAGGGGGCCAGTGCTGATGGTGTTGGTCCCAAACTAGAGCCACTTGCGGTGCCACCCAGTTATCTGGGGTCTTCGGTTACTGTACGTGTTGCTCATCCGGACGTGGCCTGAGATGAGATACGCGCGGCTACTATCAGGGTGTCGGCACGCCGGGAGGTCTTGCTGGACTTGTTTTACCATTGTCGAAATGTCTTGTGCACCGGGATGCCGAGCCTGATCGGATTTCCCTAAGATAAGGGGTGATGATATTATATTTATCACTTCAGCTAATCGTGAGAGCTTGTGATGGGCTAAGTTGGGACACCCCTGCAGGGTTATAATCTTTCGAAAGTCGTGCCCGTGGTTATGTGGCAGATTGGAATTTGTTAATGTCCGGTTGTAGAAAACTTGACAGAGGATCCGAAGTAAAACACACAACTGTGTGAGTAACCGTGACTGTCTCTTTTCATTTTGAGAAGAGAACACGGTGGGGTTATGTTTGACTCGTAGGTAGTTCAGGATCTTTAGCGATCACTACTAGTTTGCGACCGTTTGCGTAGATGCTCATCTTATTCTTGTACTCGTAAGCTAGCCACCATATTATGCCTAGCCGCTGCTGCAACCTCACCACTTTACCTCTTCCTACCCATAAAGCTTTGCTAGTCTTGATACCCATGGTTATTGGATTGCTGAGTCCTCCTGGCTCACAGATACTACAACACCAGATACAGGTTCAGCCAAGAATGATGCAGGAGCTGGTTCAAGAACTTCCGGGAGTTCCATGAAGAGCGTGGCCGTATGCTTGTGACGTTTCGACGATCAGTAGTGGTTTCTACTAGGGGCGATTCGGACCTGTGGCTTTATGTTTTTGGTATCTTTCATTTGGATCTTCACCCGTAGTCGGGTTGTGATGTTATTTGGATGATGTTTTGCTTATGTAATGTATTGTGTGACGTGGCGAGTGTAAGCCAACTATCTCCTTTTGCATTTTCATCCCTATTTTTACATGAGTCGTGCAAAGATACCAAACTTGAGATCATTCCAGAATGGGCTTATACCTTTAAGTCGTGCCTCGACACGTAGGAGGTATAGTCCCATCCTGGGCATTACACGTCGGTCCCAACTCGACTAGTCCTACATGCGAAGAGGATGCACCCCCGTGGCACGTCTAGTCCAACAGTCAAAAAGAATAAACCCATTACGCGGCACGCCACCATTCTGGAGGGATGGATCGACGGCCCATGAAAAATACACACGACACTTGATACCGTGGTAACCCACAGCCTTAGAGCAAGTTGGATACTCCGGCAGGTAGCCAAGAGCGGCGAGGAGATCCTTATCAAGGACACCCCAGAGCAGAACCCTCCAGAAAACAACGACACAAGAGTATTGACGGTCTTCGAGACATTCGCTTCAAAGAACAAGCGCAAAAGGGCACTTCATGACCTTGCCGAAGTCTGCCAAATAGCCGCAATAAACCCTTGGAACAATACGGCCATAACATTTAATGTCGGTGACGAACCGAGGTACAGGACAGTCCGGGCGCCAGCCGCATTAGTCCCCAGTCCCATTGTGGATGGGTTTCGACTTACTAAGGTCCTCATGGACGGCGGCAGGGGACTAAACCTCATTTAGGAGGACACACTTCACAAAATGGGAATAGACAGGAGCCGCATCAAGCAAAGTAGCACAACCTTCCGAGGAATCATTCCCAATCGGGAGGCGCGGTGCGCGGGCAAAATCACACTTGACGTGGTATTCGGCACGCCGGAGAATTATCGGTCCGAATAATACTTTCCAAGTGGCCCCTTTCAGCAGCGGATACCACGCCCTGTTGAGGCGGGATGCTTTTACATGCTTCCAAGCTATACCTCATTACGTGTATATGAAGCTTAGAATGCCTGGTCCAAACGGCATAATCACTCTTGCCAGTGATCCGGACATAACACTCCGTGCTGAAAACAAAACCGCATCCCTGGCCCTTGAGGCGCTATCCGAAGGCCTCACGGCCGAAGAGTTAACCGCACTACGCTCCACGGTGGACAGGGATGATGTGATCCTCGACAAATGCCCCAAATCCACCTCCTTCGAACTAGCAGAAGAAATAGTCAAATTTCAGGTCCACCCAATAGACCCCAAGAAGACAGCATCAATCGGAGCGCAACTAAACCCAACAGTTGACGCCACACTACGAGAATTCTTGCGCGAAAACTGGGACATATTTGCGTGGCACCCTTCAGATATGCCAGGGATCCCACGCAAGCTGGCCGAACATAGCCTTAATATATTAAAAGGATTTAAACCAGTCAAAAAAACACTGCGTCGCTTTTCCGAACCCAAGTGACAAGCCATGGGAGCGGAGCTATTCAAGCTTATCGAGGCCGGATTCATTAGAGAAATCAAGTATCCGGACTGGCTAGCAAACCTTGTGATGGTACCAAAGAAGGACAAATATTGGCGCCTGTGTGTCGATTTCAAAGACCTCAACAAGGCTTGCCCTAAGGATCCCTTCCCCCTCCCCCACATTGATCAAATCATTGACGCCACCGCAGGACATGACTCGATGTGCTTCCTCGATGCATATTTCGGATACCATCAAATCTAAATGAAGGAGTTCGATCAAGCTGCAACAGCATTTATTACCGCCATACGGGCCATTCTGCTTCAACACCATGCCCTTCGGGCTCAAGAACGCCGGCGCCACATACCAACGCATGATTCAAACATGCCTGGAGAAGCAAATTGGCAAGACAGTAGAAGCCTACGTCGACGACGTCGTCATCAAAACCAGGCACGTCGAAACACTAATAGACGACTTACGTTTGACATTCGACAACCTCCGTGCGTATGACACTAAGGTCAACCCAGAAAAATGTGTCTTCGGCGTCCCCGCTGGAAAGCTGCTGGGCTTCATTATTTCCACTAGAGGAATAGAAGCACATCCAGGTAAAATTCGAGCTCTGTCTCAGTTGGCTATGCCAACAGACCTCAAACAAGTCCAAAAACTAGCCGGTTGCGTAGCAGCGTTAAGTCGCTTTATCTCCAGATTAGGAGAAAAGGCACTACCACTCTATCGCCTCTTACAACACACCGATAACTTCGAATGGATAGACGCGGTGACGTCGGGCTGGAGGAACTAAAGGCCCTCCTAGCAGGCAACCCAATCCTGGCCGCACGAAATGCCAGCGAACCCATGTTGCTATACATATCGGCAACACATCAGCTGGTGAGCGCCGTGCTCGTCGTCGAACGAGAATAGGACGAACACAAATTCCCACTTGAAAAACTAGTATACTACGTATCTACTGTCCTCACACCATGCAAATCCCGATACCCCCATTATCAAAAGATAGCATACGCGGTCTTCATGGCATCCCGAAAGCTACGGCACTACTTCCAGGAGTGTTCAATCACGGTGGCCTCTGAAGTACCACTAAATAACATAATAAACAATCGCGATGCCACGGGCCGGATCGCCAAATGGTCCATCGAGCTACTTCCATTTGACATAACATACAAGCCACGTCAAGCCATCAAATCCCAAGTACTGGCTGACTTCTTCGCCGAATGGACAGAGGCCAAACTCCCTAAAGAGTACGGCGCATATTCCAATTGGGTAATGTACTTTGATGGCTCCAAAAAGTTGACTGGGCTGGGAGCGGGCATCGTGTTAATGTCCCTCACGGGAGATATCGTCCAGTATGTGCTCCAAATACTATACACAGACTCCAACAACGCAGCCGAATACGAGGCCTTATTGCATGGTCTTCGGATGGCAGTCTCCATGGGCATACAACGCCTAGAGGTGCGCGGGGACTCAAACCTAGCATATCTCAAATAAACTGCGACTTCGATGCCAAAGATCCAAAGATGGCAGCTTATCGTAATGTCGTCTTAAAAATGTCGGTTCGGTTCGAGGGGCTTGAATTTCATCACGTCGCCCAAGAAAGTAACCAGGCGGCGGACGTCCTTGCTCGCATTGGCGCTAAGCGCGACCCCATCCCACCTAACATCTTCCTGGAAAGGTTTTTTAAGCCATCCGTGGTGTGGCAAGGGGAGGGCGGCAACAATAGTCTGGATCCGAACACAACCCCACATTCCGAACACACCGATATCATAGGGGGCTCACCCACCGAAATTACACCATCGGCTCATCTCATTATGGAAGTCATTGCCCCATGGATCGAACCTTTCTTGGCCTACATTAATAGGAAGGAACTCCCTGAAGGCCAGAATGAGGCCCGCTGCATTGTCCGGCGTTCGAATGCCTACAAGGTTCTCGACGGAGAGCTCTACAAGAACAATACTACCGGAGTACTTCAAAGATGTATCTCCGAGGAAGAGGGGAGGCAGCTTTTGGCGGAAATTCATGCTGGTCTAGGCGGACACCACACTGCAGCTCGGGCCCTTGTTAGCAAGGCCTTCCATACATGGTTTTATTTGCCAACGGCCCGAGCAGACGTGCATGACCTTGTCCAACGCTGCGTCGGATGCCAACTCTTCGCCAACCAAAGCCATATGCCCCCAACCGCCTTACGAACAATCCCCATTACTTGGCCTTTCGCGGTCTGGGGACTGGACATGGTTGGACCCCTTAAAGGGGGAAGCCATAAGAAAAAATATCTGCTAGTCATGGTGGACAGATTCACCAAGTGGATAGAGGCCAAACTGGTCAAAACAGCCGAGTCCGGGCCGGTGATAACATTCATATCTGACGTCGTGCATCGCTACGGTGTCCCACACAGCATCATCATCGACAACGGCTCCAATTTCATAGCCGACGAGGTAAAAGCCTGGTGTGCAAATCTGGGCATTAAGCTCGATTACACCTCTGTCTACCACCCACAAACAAACGGTCAAGTCGAATGAGCCAATGGTCTTATAATGAGCGGCATCAAACCCAGACTAGTGCGGTCTTTGAAAGAATCTGACAAGCACTGAGTTGAGGAGCTCGACTCCGTACTCTGGGGGCTGCACACCACGCCCAACCGTGCTACCGGATACACACCTTTCTTCATGGTGTATGGCACGGAGGCTGTATTGCCCTGCGATATTATCCACGACTCACCTCGAGTTCGTATATACGAAGAGAGAGAAGCCGAGCTGGATCGGCATGACAACCTTGATGCCCTGGAAGAGGAGCGCGATGTCGCAAAAGCCCGTTCAGCATTCTACCAACAGAAAGCTCAAATATATCAAATTAGAGAAGTATGGGCCAAGACCTACAACATTGGCGAACTCGTTCTACGCCTCCCGGAGAAGAAAAAGGACAAACTCAAGCCCAAATGGGAGGGTCCCTTCATAATCGACGAGGTTCTCACCGGTGGGGTGTACCGTCTTCGTGATGCATCAAACAATCACCTCGAGCCAAACCCCTGGAATGCGGCAAGACTCCGAAGATTCTATGCCTAGCGGCGAACTCCTTGTTCTTTTCCTTCTCCTTTGTAATTTCCATTATTTGTTCTCTCTTTTTTGATTACTTTTTTCTTTTTCGCTTTAAAGCTTTCGTACTGCTGGACCGCACACCCCTGACGTATACATCTTTAAATATGTACGTCGACTATACCTGGGGGCTTCTTGGACAGAAGCTTCTTATTATTATTCCCTGAGCATCAAGCTCTTCACATATGAATTTTTTCCATATGTACCTTTTCTTCGCCACTATATGAATCGATATGACTTCAGTTTTGGCCAAGCTGGGTTGCCTGGCTCCTGTGCTTATGCCCTACGTTCCCGTTAGTTCGGCTAGGGCATAAAGGGAGTACCTCTGCGATTGTTACTGCCGGGTCATCCGGATGTGTACCTCAGACTGGGTGAAGCCGAAAGCTAGAGTTCTTAAGGGAATATTCGGTCAGTGAATTAAAGATGTCTTTTGCACTCACTCCATTGTGAACCCCCAGAAGCTATACACATTGTGATTTTTCACATCACAATTCGGACATGTATGCTAATGCATGCACACCCAGGGAAAGGAACCCTTAACGTAATTATTCTCTCTGGAAGATGTTTCTTACAATCTCAATGTAATATAACATAACTAGCCGGATACAACTTGTCTGTTCAAGCAACTATGACCCCTACGCCTAGTTTTCCATGCATACCCCGGTCTATTCGGTCACGATGGTATTCGGAAACACTCTGCACCCTCGGGTCTAGAGGCTGAAGCGAAAAGGCCTGCCATGACAAATGCTATACAATTCAGCTAGAGTTCCACATGTCAAGGAAAGTACATAGTCACTTGGACTCAAACACTTTCTCCTCTATACCGTCCAACAGAGGGTCTAACTTACAATCATGTTGGGAATATTTGGTGGCCACCTCTACTTGGTCAAATACTTAACTAACGGGAATTTCTTCCCCATTCAACCCTAGCGGTCCGACACGAGCCTTGTGATTAGGATCTAGCTTGGTATAGCGCGTCTTCACCATGGCCCGGGCCTCTCGCGCACCCTCTCGGCAGGCCGATATCTTCCACAGTCGGATACGCCGCCGTGCTCCTTTAAACAGCTCTACAAGCTCCTCCATACTTCCTGGAGGGGAGGCGGATGGCCATAGGGCCTTCGCGACACTCCGCATCACCAGCTGAGCTTGTTCGTGCACTTGCGACAGCCTTTGCAGCAGATCACTTGATGATCCAGACACCTCCTCTTCAGGACGGCCCGTCAATACACCTGCAATTATAACTATCTCACTTCCATTTATCTCCGAACTACTTTAAAATAGTTCAGACACATACTAAATATGCCGCCCCACGGCTTCTTGTTCTCCTTCATGGAATCGGCTAGCTAGGCTCGCACATCTTTTAATTCTTCACCCAATTTAACGTTGGAATCATGTTGCTTGTTTTTCTCCCCTCTGACTCAGGTCAGAACACGCTCGCCCGCAGCGTGTAGCCTTCTCACCTTTCTTTCTTTCTCTTGGGCGATCTTCAACTTCTCGACAAGTTGACCAGGCGATCCTATTATGCGATCAGCAACAGTGTTAGTACAGTTGATATACAATTATTGTTCCTCGATGGAGGGGAATATTACCGGAAGATGCCTTCTTGGAGTTTTCCAGTTCAGCGGCTGCAGCATTTAGCTGCGCCCGACACTGCTCCAGTTCTCGGGCTAGCAGGTCGTTCTTCTCTGAAAGGACCTGGTTATACAACGATTCTTAAATCAGTTGTACCAACTGCTTTCAGTCTCGGGGGCTACGGGCATATGGTTATCCTGTTTTGGACAAAGAAAACTTACCTGCACATCCGTCAAATATTGTTCCGTGGCTTTCCTAAGCCCATCTCGAGCAGCTCGGATGTATGCGTCACCCGAGCTGAAGGCATTGAATGCCTCTTCCGAGAACTTGGGGTCCCGCAAGATAGCCCTGCAGCACCGATGATTCATGACGCTCTCTACTTCCGAGTTGGTGACGGATATATCTTCCGAACCCTCGGCCGAAGGACAGTCCGGCATTGTTCCCACACCGGCCCTCGTCTCTCCAGCTGGATCTAAATCCAGGTTGTCGGGAGCATGACCGGCCGTGTCCTCGAGCATAGTTTGGCTAATCTTTTTCCTGTAACAAGACAAACACACAAGTCACAGTTAGTTATGGCCATTGAAAAATGTATTTATAAATCCATACCTCTTCGAGGAAGGCCTGGTTGTGTCTTCATCGGCTTTCCTTTTTGAAGACTTGTCCGGCGTGGGAATCGATCTCTTTGGAATCGCCGAACGCCTCCACTATGGAGCACGACAGTGCGGTGGTTGAGGCAGAATAGGAGCACTCTTTTAAAAGGAGGTGTCTCTTGATTACTTACATATGAAGCGGGAAGAAGGCCAGGATAGTCGACGGTAATGGCCACTTATGTGCCATCATAGCTCGTCTGATAAAACACCCCCTCCACAAGCGCCGCGAATATATATGGATCCTCTTCAAACCTGGGATCAAGCTTCCGGTTGTGGTTCTCCAGCTATGGGGCGGGACTATGAAGCCCTTTGGTGACCTTTCGCCAGTGCTGTCATAACAGACGGATCAGAAATTTATCAAAGGTGGTCCGCAATTCAAATGAGTAAAACAGAGAGGTTGGGGCTTACCCAGCTGGGAGGGTTGTACATGGAATACCCATCCCTATGCTTAATGCAAAGAAATTCCTCTTCCTCCCCTTTGAACAGCTCAGCCAATATCTTGGCCAGAGCAACGGGGGTATCCAGACCTTTCCGGCCACAGCGGGAGGTGTCATCCTCTCCATTATAATGCCACATTGGGAGCCTTCTGTATTGAAGCGGCTGAACCCCTCGTGCTATGGAAGTCGCCATAACCTCGACTATTGTGAGTCTGGACTGAGCGAGTATCTTTATCTTGCTCATAAGGTGACAAACTTCCGCACTGTCATCCTCTTCAGGACTCTAGGGACGCCAAGTGTGGTGCTTCTTTAGCGGAATGCTCGCAAATGCAGGAAGACCGTCTCGAACTGGGCCGGGAAGCACGACGTCTTCAATATAGAACCATTCAGAAGGCCATTCTCCAGATGCCTTCCTTGGTGTGCTGGACAGGTATCCGGTGCCGGCAATGCACCATACCTCGGCTCCACCCACTTCAAATATTGACCCCTCATGGTTGCGCGGGACAAGACAGAACAACTTTCTGCACAGATCAAAATGGGCCTCAACGCCTAGAAATAATTCGCACAAAGCAACATAACCCGCAATATGCAGAATCAAGGCAGGCATGAAGTTGTGCAGCTGAAGGCCATAGTATTCCAGAAGCCCTCAGAGGAATGGATGGATTGGAAATCAGACGCCCCTCAACAGATAAGGGACGAAGCACACCCGCTCCCCCCAGAAAGATTGGGGAAGTTCTCTGCCTGAGTCACATCATTTAAAGAGGCTAGTCCCGCTCGAACAACGACCAGATCTCCAGGAGGAAGAAATCCCTGGGTCTGTAGCTTCGCTAACTGACTGTGGGAAACAGAACACATCTCCCCCTCGCCTTCCTCTGGGTCGGAATGGGAGGAGGAGCTAGGAACGCTAGCCATGTTGGAATGGTTTCTCCTAGCAGTCTCCGGGGATTTTCTCTGCATAGTGCCAAACGGGTCTGAGATCCAATCTCTTTAAATAGGCGCTCTTCCTTGCGTAGACGGCCTGCTATTTGCAAAAATACCCTGACCTTCCACATTCGCTCGACATGTGGAAGACGAAGTTATTTACGCGCAGAAGCCGAGGGGAGCGACATTGGATCGATGGCCGAATACATTAATTGGAAGTCACCAGAGGAGGAACCCGCCTTGCAATGTCGAAGACCTTTCGTATGCCGAACATCTCGTTATTGAAGACTAGTTCGGGGGCTACTCAGGGAGTCCTGTACTAAGGGGTCCTCGGGCGTCTGGCCTGTTATCCATGAGCTGGACTGATGGGCTGTGAAGACATGAAGGCCGAAGACTGCACCCGTGTCTGGATTGGACTCTCCTTGGCGTGGAAGGCAAGCTTAGGCGACTAACTATGAAGATTCCTTCTTATTTAACCGACCTTATGTAACCCTCAATCCCCCCGGTGTGTATATAAACTGGAGGGTGTAGTCCGGATAACACACACATTACCGTAGTCATACAGGCTAGACTTCTAGGGATTAGCCATTATGATCTCGTGGTAGATCAACTCTTGTAATACTCATATTCATCAAGATCAATCAAGCAGGAAGTAGGGTATTACCTCCATAGAGAGGGCTCAAACCTGGGTAAACATCGTGTCCCCAGTCTCCTGTAACCATCGACCATAGATGCACAGTTCAGGACCCCCTACCCGAGATCCGCCGGTTTTGACACCGACACCTCGCGCGCCAAATGTGCGATCTTGGGTTCTGGCAAAACCCTTGTGGTTCGAACACTGGGGTGCGCATGAAGATCTCTCCTTCCGCCCTAGCTCGTCTACTCGCCGATTCCTAAGCCTAGCTCGTCGAACTCAAAGAATAAGGGACACAAATGTTTACACTCGTTCGGGCCACCGTTGTGGTGTAATACCCTAATCCAGTGTGGTGTGGTGGATTACTTTGTAGGTTGGGGGAGAATTATTACATGGGAGGAACAACCTCCTGAGGAGAGGTGTTCTTGTGCTCGATGAGCTTGTGGGTGTGTGTCGGGTCTTCTCTCTCTGGATCCCCTTTCTATGGTGGTGGCTAGCCCTATTAATAGAGGCCCCGGTCCTCCTCCCAAATATTGAGCGGGAAGGGATCCCACAACGGCCAAGTTTGAAGGGGGACATTTAATACAAGCTATCTTGACAAAAGGTGGTCTTCACCTGCCAAAGGCTCTGGTGGTGACGCCATCGTGGGCTCTACGATGACCTCCGCTCTGTCGTCCTGCTGGTCTTGGTCTTGTTGCACCAATATGGAAACCTTTGCGTGATGCCTCGGGACTCCTCGCTTGCGCCTGCTCCTTGAGCACCAAAGAGGAAACTGGCATCCTGCACCCGCTGGCGCCTGCCTGGCCTTGGTCGTCATGGCTCACGTCACGAGGACCTCGCGAGGTGCCACTCGCCTTGATATCTCCGCTCCTCGGGAGCCTCGCCTTGATATCTCCGCTCCTCGGGAGCTAGCCTAGTGAGGCCGCCCCAGGGAACGTCTTGCATCGCCCGCCTCGCGAGGCTCGGCCCCTCGCAAGGGTCTTGAGTCGTTGTTGACGAGGTTGGGCCGTACCAGGCCACTGGACGAGCCACGCTCCGGGCCACGGGCAGGCAAGTCTGGGTACCCCTGTTCCCAGAACGCCGACAGCTATGACATTTAGGTAGATGCGTTTTCACTTGTCAAACATATTTGCATCTCTACCTCCCACTTGCATGCTTGTTTTCATGATATACTTAATTGTGCTCAACTTATATGCTTACTTGCCCTACCACACTTCTTTGTCACACCTTATGCTATGCTTGATGATGACACTTGTTGGGTGAATCACCTCCTGAATGGCTCGGTTTTGCACTAACGCTAACCACATTTGTTTTTCCAAGTGCTTGTTGTCTTTGCTCCTTTTGAAGGAATTACAAGATGGTGCGACATTGCAGAGTGTACACTTCAAACTTCAAGATGATGAACGCTTGGTGACCGTCTACTTATACATGGCAAAGCCATCTCTTTCCCATGGTGATTTGGATTTCGATCCGAGGTCAGATCTTTCCTCAGGGGGGTGATGCGGAGCATCCTATGGACATCACCATGTCAAGAGTCCATTTTTCAAGTGATAGAGGCAAAGGTGTCCCGTCTTTCGATGAGATGGTGGCTATCTTTTTGGAGGAAGTCGACTTTGATGATCCGACTACGAACGTGCGAGGACGTCGCGCCTTAGCAATCGCTAAACCAACTCCGAGAGGTTATTGACCACGCTGGAGCATGATCAACCTGACCACGAAGGTCTGTTTCCTGCAGGAAAATGAAGAACAAGAAAGAAACTGAGATTGCAATCTGGATATTGTGAATATAAGAGGAAAGCTTTATTGATCAAGGTGGGTTCTGTGACGCCTTTGTCTGGTCGTTGAACACAAACAAAGTATGCGAAGTTGCAGCTATGTCGAACTTTAATCTAAACAAAATCCAAAGTCTAAACGACGCCCTAAGGGCAGTATATATGGAGGAAGAGGGGGGAATTTCGTGGCCCTTTGAGGAAGGGTCCGAAACTAACCCCAACTCTTGTTTCCCCACACATACGGACTCTAAAAACAGCCTATACTCAAGTATTTCAAAATTACATGGGCCTTGCCCAATAATAAGGTGACACAGCACCTATAATAGCCTTTGGACGAACTTTATGAAGTGGCATCTTGTATATTTCGTCCAAGGCTTCACGCACTCATTATGGTGGCTTCAAAGTCCTGAAATCATCACTTGTAACTCCGTTCTTGTTCCCCTTGCGCATGCCATCATCTCCATGCTTGATCTTGATCCAATGTTCATCCTTCTTGTCCAACCTAGGCCCTTCATTTATAAGCAAGACAAATGTATCCAATTTAGGCAGCATCATATTCTCATGAACATTAGAATCATTACCAAGAAACGAAAGTACCTAGTAATTTAATTGGCGTGCGCGAGCTCCGGTAATTCGTCATGTATATGTATCAGTTGGGGCTATGGGTGTAACTTTGTTAGTGATGTCCTCATCATCCTCCCCTTCTTGAATTGAAGCCGTCCTCGACGGAAGCTCATCTTCCTCACCCAAGTAAGGCTTCAAATCTCCAATGTTAAATGTGGGACTAACCCCAAACTCTGTAGGCAGCTCAAGTTTATATGCATTATCATTTATTTTCTCTAACACCTTAAAAGGACCATCAGCACGTGGCATTAGCTTTGACTTGTGCAAATTAGGAAACCTATCCTTACGCAAATGTAACCAAACAAGATCTCCAGGTGCAAAGACAACACGTTTTCTACCTATATCTCCAACAAGTTTATATTTAGCATTCATGCTCTCAATATTTTCCTTAGTTAACTCATGCATTTTTAAGATAAATTCAGTATGTTGTTTAGCATCAAAATTAACCTTCTCCGAAGATGGAAGAGGCAACAAATCAAAATGTGCCCGAGGTAGGAAACCATAGACAATTTCAAAAGGGCACATCTTAGTAGTAAAATGCAACGAAGGATTATAAGCAAATTCAACATGAGGCAAGCATTCTTCTCACATTTTCTTGTTATTCTTCAAAACAGCCCTAAGCATAGTAGACAAAGTTCTATTGACTACTTCAGTTTGTCCATCAGTTTGGGGGTGACAAGTAGTACTAAAAAGCAGTTTAGTCCCCAACTTAGCCCATAAACATCTCCAAAAGTGGATAAGAAATTTAGTATCACGATCTGAAACAATAGTATTTGGCACACCATGCAAGCGATTAATTTCACAAAAGAACATATCAGCAACATTAGCAGCATCATCGCTTTTATGACATGGAATAAAGTGTGTCATTTTCGAGAACCTATCCACGACAACAAATATGCTATCCCTCCCCTTCTTTGTTCAAGGTAAACCCAAAACAAAGTCCATAGATATATCTTCCCAAGGAATACTATGGACATGAAAAGGCATGTACAAACCATGAGGATTGAGTCGTGACTTAGCTTTTTGACATGTAGTGTAGCGAGCAACAAAACGCTTAACATCTCGTCTCATCTTTGGCCAAAAGAAATGTGTAGCAAGTATGTCCTCCATCTTCTTCACGCCAAAGTGTCATCATTAATCCTCCTCCATGTGCCCCTGCAACAACAAAAGAAAAACAGAGCTAGCTGGAATGCATAGCTTGTTAGCATGAAACACAAATCCATCATTAACGACGAACTTGTTCCATGTTCTCCCTTCTTTACAATTCTGCAATACATCTTTAAATTCAGCATCATGCACATATTGATCTTTGATGGTCTCCAAACCAAATATTTTAAAGTCAAGTTGTGAAAGCATAGTATAACGACAAGACAATGCATCAGCAATAACATTTTCTTTTCCCTTGTTGTGTTTAATAACATAAGGGAAAGTCTCTATGAATTCAACCCATTCAGCATGTCTATAGTTCAGTTTTGCTTGACTTTTAATATGCTTCAAAGATTCATGATCAGAATGCACAACAAATTCTTTGGGCCATAAATAATGTTGCCATGTTTCCAAAGTCCGAACAAGAGCATATAATTCCTTATCATAAGTAGAATAATTCAGACTAGGCCCACTCAATTTTTTAGAAAAGAATGCAACATGTTTACCATCTTGTAATAACACACCTCCTAACCCAATTCCACTAGCATCACATTCAAGCTCAAAAGTCTTATTAAAATCAGGAAGTTGGAGTAAAGGAGCATGTGTCAACTTATCTTTCAATACCGTGAATGCTTCTTCATGTGTAGTACCCCAAACAAAAGGCACATCCTTCTTTGTAAGCTCATTGAGAGGTGCAGCAATGGTGCTGAAATCTCTCACAAAACGCCTATAGAATCCAGTGAGGCCAAGGAAACTCCTCACATGTGTGACCGTTTTGGGTTGCGGCCAACTCTCAATAGATTCAATGTTGGCTTTATCAACCTCAATTACCTATGGAGTAACAACATAGCCAAGAAAAGATACTCGGTCGGTGCAAAAGATGCACTTTCCAAGGTTACCAAACAAATGTGCATCACGTAGAGCAATAAAAACAGCACGTAAATGTTCCAAATTTTCCTCCAAAGATCTGCTATAAATCAATATATCATCAAAGTAAACTACCACAAAATCGTCCTATGAAAGCACGTAAAACTTCATTCATTAATCTCATGAAAGTACAAGGTGCATTAGGTAACCCAAAAGGCATGACTAACCACTCATATAATCCAAACTTAGTTATAAGTGATGTTTTCCATTCATCTCCCAATTTCATACGAATTTGATGGTATCCGCTATGCAAATCAACTTTGGAGAATATTGTGGAGCCACTCAATTCATCAAGCATATCATCTAGCCTAGGAATAGAATGATGATAATGAATAGTAATATTATTAATGCCTCTATAATCAACACACATACGCAATGTACCATCCTTTTTCGGCACTAGAATAATAGGAACAGCACAAGGACTAAGGGCTTCGTGTATATAACCTTTGTCGAGTAGATCATGTACTTGACGCATAATCTCCTTCGTCTCCTCTGGATTGGTACGGTATGGTGCACACTTGGGTAGCGATGCACCGGGAATTAAGTCAATCTGATGCTCAATCCCTCGAATAGGTGGTAATCCCGTTGGCACGTCTTGTGGAAAGACATCCGCGAACTCCTGCAAAATGTTAGTGACAGCAGGAGGCAAAGAGGAAGGCACGTCCTCGGATGAAAATAATGCCTCTTTGCACACAAAAGCATAGCAAACAGATTTGTTGAAATCTAGATCATCAATATCTGATTTGGTGGCAAGTAAACATCCACTTTTTAATTTAGTTTCAGATGCAACATGAGATGATGGTGTGTTATTAGGCTTCATTTGTTGCTCAAATTCTTTTGCCACATTCCGATTTTCACTCTTATTTTGCTCCTGTTTCACTTTATTAGCTTTATTAATATCTGAAAGTGCAACTAATCCCCGGGTGGTTTTGGTAATTAATAACAACATATATATCATTGAACTAATATTTACTTGAGAATCATTTCAGAAAAGTTCGATGATATGGGTATGGAAATGTCTGAAGAAGTGGACCCCTCAAAATGCTAAGACAAGCATTGGCAAAAGCTCAAGACTCTATTTTTGGTTTAGTGATCAAAGATCACATTGAGTCCATAGGAAAAGCCAATACTATTAAAAGGGGATGAGGTTGTGTTAATGATCTAGTTGCTCAAGTGCTTGGTGATCTAGCTCCCTCAACTATCAGCACTCTTCACTACTTAACACACTCATAAGTAATCTCGGACAAACCGATTCTGCAAACTCAGTCCCACCGAGATGAACCACCTCAGTTATTCCTCCAAACCCTAACTTCTCGGTCCATCCGATTCTGAGTTTCGGTCTCACCGAAAATGGACTGCCAACCTTCTGTAACCAATTGACATCATTTCGGAATATCCGAGTTGTTACTTTCGGTCACACCGAGATGGAAAGCTCCAACCTTTGACTCACTTCGGACACACCGAGATGGTATTTTCGGTCCCACCGAAAATCCCAACGTTCACTATATTTGAACTTTCGGTCTGACCGAGTTTTCACTTCGGTCTCACCGAGATTGGTCAAATGTGTGTGTAACGGTTGGATTTTGTGTGGAGGCTATATATACCCCTCCACCCCCTCTTCATTCGTGAGGAGAGCCATCAGAAAGTACCACCACTTCTACCATACACTTTCTGAGAAGTGAACCACCTAACCTTGTGTTGAGATCAAGCCATTCCATTCCTATCATATGAAACTTGATTTCTAGCCTTCCCAAGTTGCTTTCCACTCAAACCTTTCTTCCACCACAGCCATATCAGTGAGGAGAGTTGAGTGTTGGGGAGATTATCATCTGAAGCACAAGAGCAAGGAGTTCATCATCATCAACACCGTCTATTACCTTTTGGGGGGTGGTGCCTCCTAGATTGGTTAGGTGTCGCTTGGGAGCCTCCGTCTTTGAGATGTGGAGTTGAACCAAGAAGTTTGTAAGGGCAAGGAGATCGCCTACTTCGTGAAGATCTACCCCGAGTAAGGCTAGTCCTCCGTGGGCGTAGGCCATGATGGAATAGACAAGGTTGCTTCTTCGTGGACCCTTCGTGGGTGGAGCCCTCCGTGGACTCGCGCAGCCGTTACCCTCCGTGGGTTGAAGTCTCCATCAACGTGGATGTACGATAGCACCACCTATCGGAACCACGACAAAAATCTTCGTGTCACCAAACTGCGTTTGATCTTCTCCACCTCTCTTTTACATGTGCAATTTACTTTCCGCTGCTTATACTCTAGAATTGCATGTGTAGGGTGATACTTGAATTGATCTTAATTGTGAAACTGCCAAAAACATTGCATGATCTAAAGGCAGATTTTTATATTGTCAAGTAGTCTAATCACCCCCCCTCTAGACCTACTTCGATCCTACAAGTGGTATCAGAGCTTTGGTCTCCATTGTTTGGTTTCCATTGCATTGGACTCCATAAGCTTGGTTTCACAACCTAGGAGAGTATGGCGTCTAGTGAGGGTAATTATCGTAGAGGTCCTTACTTTGATGGTACAAATTTTGCTAGTTGGAAGCATAAAATGAAAATGCATATTCTTGGTCATAACCCAGCCGCATGGGGCATTATTTGTGTTGGTATGCAAGGTGATTTCTTTGAAGAAGGAAAAGTTCCGGATCGCGAAGCTACACCCGAAGAGTTGCGGATGTTGCAACACAATGCTCAAGCTTGTGACATTCTCTTCAATGCTTTGTGTCCCGAAGAGTTCAACAAAATCAGTCGTCTTGAGAATGCTAAAGAGATTTGGGATACTTTGGTTGAAATGCACGAAGGTACTGAATCTGTGAAGGAATCAAAGCTAGATATTCTTCAAGGTCAACTTGACAAGTTCAAGATGAAGGATGGTGAAGGAGTCGCTGAAATGTACTCCAGGCTTGCTCTCATCACAAATGAGATTGCCGGCTTAGGAAGTGAAGAAATGACCGACCGATTCATCATTAAGAAGATTCTCAGAGCTTTGGATGGAAAGTATGACACCGTGTGCACTTTGATCCAAATGATGCCAAACTACAAGACTCTCAAGCCAACTGAAGTCATTGGAAGAATTGTTGCTCATGAGATGACACTTAAGGATAAGGAAGAGCTTCACAACAAGTCAAGTGGTGCTTACAAAGCTACAAGTGATGCTCCTACTACCTCAAGTGACAAGCTAATTTCCAATGAAGAGATAAGCCTAATGGTCAAGAACTTCAACAAGTTCTACAAGAATAGAGGAAAAGAAAGAAGCTCAAAGTCTAGATCATATGATGAAAAGAGATCTTCTAGTCGTGATCGAAACTGCTACAATTGTGGAAGACCCGGACACTTCTCAAATGAGTGTACGGCTCCCCACAAAAGAATAGAAGAATCTCCAAGAAGAAGAGCAAGAGATGAGTCACCTCAGAGAGAGAGAAGGAGCAGAGATGATCGTTATGAACGAAGACCCTCTCGGAGAAGCAAGGATTCGGAGAGGAAAGACAAGTCATCAAGGAGCTACACAAGAAGAAGACATCAAGCTCATATTGGTGAATGGGTCTCCGGCTCCGACTCTGACAATCAATCCGATGGAAGCTATCACTCCGACTCCGACTATAGTCAAGATGAAGGTGTTGCCGGACTTGCACTCGTATCCTCCAACTCCAACTCCTACGACTTATTTGATTCACCAAATGAGGGAATTGGAAGATGCTTCATGGCTAAAGGTCCCAAGGTAACACACCCTGAATTCATTGACTTTGATAGTGATGAGGATGACTTGCTTGGTGAAGATGAGCTCTTGCATGATAAATCTAGTGAGCTTAGTAATGATGAAAATGCTAGTAGTCTTTATAGTCGAGAAGAGTCGAATGACAATGCTATGAAGGAGATTGAGCGTCTAACTAAAGAACTAAACACTCTTAAGTTAGCTCATGAAACAACTCAAGAAGATCATAGAGAGCTCCTAAGATCTCATGAGAAGCTATGCTTCGAGAAGCTCACTCTAGAGCAAGAACATGAGTTTCTGAAAGCGATCAATGACGATCTTCGAAAGAAGAGTTCTTCATATCTTGCCAAACGACTTCTCTTGTCTAATTTCTTGCCACCTATTAAGACTAAGCATGACAAGCATAAGAAAAATTCTTCCTCTAGTAGTAACAATAACAATGTTAAATCCAATATTGTTGCTTCTAGTAGTTCTCTTGATTCCACTAACAATGTTTCAAGCCAAGTTACACTTGAGCAAGAAAATAGCTTATTGAAGGAAATCATAGAGAAAGGTGTCTACAAGAGTCTTGCCGGAAGCAAGAACTTTGAGGAGATTGTTCGCAAACAAGGAAGACACCGGAAGAATCAAGGGATTGGTTTTGAGCGAAAGTTCAACGCCGAAGGTGTTGAGTGGGAAGAAGGTCAATACCCTACTCCACAGTTTGTCTCACAAAAGGAGAAGTATGATCCTACTTTTTCCAATGTGGAACAAGCTCAAGATGACCTTCCACCACAAGACCACAAGCTAAAGGCCAAGGACAAGCTTCAAGAGGAGATTGATGCATTCATTGAAGCACCTCAAGCCATGGTCAAGTGGGTTCCCAAGGACACATCAAGTTCTACTTCGTCAAGCTCAACTACAACACCAAGGATTCCCATCAAGATGATGTGGATCCCAAAGAAGAAGAACTAGTAGGTTCTTGAGGGTGACTCCGCCAACAAACTTCACTCATATTCATTTTTGGCAAGAACTTGTGCAATCAACTTCCACATCATGCACTAGTTCATGGAGTCACAAACCCTCTTGTTGGTAAGTCAAGGGACAAGGTAATCATTGCTTTCATGGACATCATCTTTTGTGTACTTCACTCTATGTCTATGGATATTCTTGTTTGTTCCTTGTGGGACTAACCCATGTAGGTATTGAAAGTGCCCTAATCCAAAGGATTGCTCCCAACTTTTGATGATCTGCATCAACATTGAGCATCCATATCTTCAACATCTACATGAAGTCTTCTACGACAACCCAAGGTTAGTTTGACCCTTTAAAAGGGGTTCTCACATCTAGGGGGAGCTTTGCTCTAAAAATTGAGCTAAAGCATCTCCAAATGATGTGAACACATAAATGCTTTATGTAAAAGTGGTAACCCCACTTGTGCTTAAACGATGAGTATGACCTATGATCAAATGTTCTCATTTGGCTCCTAAGTCAATATACTCATATATAGATGACCTAGTCATCGACAAATTGTGTGCTAGTAGCTAGAGTGATTGGTTGTGCATGTTTGACACATATTTCAGTTGCTATCTTATTGTGTGAGCATGTTGAATGCATGATTTTATCCATTCAAGGACATCCATTTGTTGTTTTGATTGTTTTGTTTTCTCTTTCTGGCCAAATGGATGGACAAGAATGCCTAAGCACCTTCCCTAGCTATCTATGCTTTCTTGTCTCAAATTCTATTCATGCTCATATCACAACTTTGAACAAGTCTTTTTCGGACAGTCCGAGTGAGGAGCACTCGGAACCACCGATTCGTCTAAGGCTGACTTCCAAAACCTTCTAAGTCCATTTCGGTCTGACCGGTTTCTCAATATCGGTCCAACCGAAACGCTTAGACTGATCTAGGTTTCATCTCGGTGAAACCGAGTTCAAACTCTCGGTCTGACCGATATGTGTAACTGCACAGCAGATATACATCTCGGTGACACCGAGTTTTTCAACTCGGTCCCACCGACAGCACGGGGTTATATATACCTGAGGGGCTGCGCGCGATTTCTTTCTTCAAACCGTTCGCCCCCAAGACCCCTGCTGCCGCCGCCCTGGTCTACGGATCGTCGCCTTCGTCGCCTGTGTGCCCTCGCCGCAGGTCTCCGCCGCCGTCAACGGTAATCATCTCCACCGTTGCCGCCGTAGAGGGACACCACCAAGTTAGGGTGTGTCCCGATCCCTTTTCGTGCTCCACTGCTGATTCTTGCATGTTTGATATGTTCCCCACACAATAGTTCAGATCGTCTAGTTTCGAGGAAAATTCTTAGGTTTAGGTTTCCACGGAATGCATCTCGGTGAAGCCGATTTTTGAAAATCGGAATGACCGATTTGGCCTCTGGCCATTGCACTGCATAGTTCGGTTTAACCGAGTTGTGCCAATCGGAACGACCGAAAAGAAGTTTCAGTGAAACCCTAAGTTTTCGGTAGGACCGAAACCCACTTCGGTCTGACCGAAAGTGGTGTGTAGGTTTCTGTTGAGCACTTCGGTTGCACCGAAACCTAAAATCGGTTTGACCGAAATACATTCTGTGAAAACTCAAAACTAAGTTTTTAACTCATTTTTTTGCAAAAACTTCTGCAGTTGTGATAACTCTTCCATTCTGCCTATACCTTATCTTTTCACAGGTCTTTCAGCCATGTCAGATGTCAGTGACAGCCAGAACAGGTCTGAATCACCGTTTGCTGAAATTCCAGAGGCAGATACAAGTCCTGCAAGCAGCTCTAGTGATGATGGTGAGAGGAGCACCCCTAGTGGTCTGCCTCCCGCAGCTACGAGAACCAGGAAGAAGAGAACTTCGGATGATGAGGACTCCGACTTTGTTGCTGAGGAAGTTACCTCCAAGCCCAAGAGGAATGTGGTTGCCAAAGAGCACCAAGGGTAGCAGCCAAGGAAAGGTACAAGCAAGGTAAAACAGTCTGCAGTTGCTAAGAAGCTCAACTTGGAAGAGCCTGCTCCAAGCAAGGTGAAGAAGACTTCCAAAAGGAAGAGGGTTGTTTATGCTGAACCTCAAGTTGATGCTGAAGAAGAAGAAGAAGAAGCACCCCAGCCTCCTCCTCAGAAAGCTAAGTTCATGGGTGATGCTATTCGGGCTCAAGCCTCATCTAAGCCCAAGAAGCCTGCTCCTTCCAAAGCAGCTCCAGCCAAGCCCAAGAGAACAACCAGAAGCATTCCAGCTTCTGAGAAGAACAAAGGAGAGATGCCACCGTCTGAATCAGATGAAGAGCATGTGTTGCTCAAGCTCCGTCCCAAGTTGCCACTCCACAATGATGCTCATCCTCAAGCTGAGGACATGAAGGCAAGGAAGGACAAAGGTCTCAGGCTATGGAGACAGTCTGATCCATATGCCGTAAGGAGAAGGACTGCTGTGGACCCCAGATTCCACACCAGAGAGCAGCAGGATTTCTATGAGACCGTGCTAATGGATAAGAAGCCCATTGTTGCTGACACCAGGTATGTTGACTGGAAGTACATTGACAGTGAAGAGCACCGGGACTTCTTTCCCCATGTGCATGAGAGCTTTACTGCATGTGGAGTTGCTGACTTTGTGGGTCAAGAGCTGACAGCTTGGAATGACGAGATGATCATGCAGTTCTATGCCACAGCCCACTTCTATCCTGATGGCAAGATCACCTGGATGACTGAAGGTCAAAGGTTTTCTTCGACTGTTGAAGAATGGGCAGAACTTCTGAACGCTCCAGTGCAGAGAGAGGACGACATTGATGTCTATGGGATTCCTAAGAAGAGTCATGATTCCATGAAGAACATGTACAAGGAGATCCCGGCTGCTGATTTGGAAGGATGGAAGCTTGGCTCAGTGTACTATCTCCAGGCAGGTCTGACCACCACTAACACTATTCTGAGGCATACATTGATGCCTAAGTCTGGAGACCACCGGATGATTCGAGGCTATTCTATCAACATGCTGCACATTCTCGATGAGAAGGCACCTTTTAAGGTGATGGACTTGATGGTAGAGACCATTAAGAGGACTGCAGCTGACCAGAAGAGATCGTGTGGGTTTGCACCGCAGATTCAGATGCTCATCAACGCCAAGTTTGGCACGGGCAAATTCATGTTGGATAGGAAGCACTTGCCACTGCAGCCAGAGCATGAGGACAACGTAGTTGTGATGGATGAAGAGGATCCTACCTCAGTTGAAGGACAGGCCAAAATCGAAGCTGCGAAGAAGGCTAAAGCTGACAAAGAGGCAGCAGCAGCAGCAGCTAAGCCAAAGAGCTTTGGAGAACAAATTCTTGAAGCTACCCAGAGGATTGAACAACGCCTGGCCAGCATTGAGCAATCTCAGGAGAGCCTAGAGAGGATTGTCGAGGACAAGATCCACGCTCTGGACGTGAAGCTGACTGAGATTCAGGTGTCTGTCAACAAGCTTGAGGCAGACATGGAGGAGACAAGGCAGGAGAGAGCAGAGCTTATGCAGGATGACCTAGTCCAGGACTCTCATCGCTAGACTGCTCAGGTTCCCAGAGGATCCAGATCTGCAGCTATCCCAGTGACAGACTCCAGGGCTACCACTTCAGCACCAGCTACAGCTCCAGCAGTTGCTCCAGCTCCAGCATCCACTCCTCCACCGCAGACATCAGCAGAAGTCTTCGCCGATGCAGCTATCTCTACACCGACATCTACCCAGACGGGAGCCGCCAGCAGAGCCCGCAGTGACGTTTAGCTCTATACCTTTTCGAACTTTTTGGTAACTTGTTGCCAAAGGGGGAGAAATTGTTATAGATCATAGGGCTTCGAGAGAGAGAGTGCTCTTTCGTCTTTTGTTCTTTTGCCGGTTTTCTTTGAGATACAGTGATTTCTTTTGGTTCCTGAAACTTTAAGTGTGCTTGCTACCACGTTTGATGCTATCTTAATGAGTGCTTAGTCATACTATGCTTTAATGTGTGCTTATTGCTTATCATATGCTATTCCTTATTGTATGGATATTTACTCTTGTCTTGGTGATTGAGTGCATGTTACTCACTCTTATCATTTTGTGCGCTCCACCAAGATGTATGTGACATGGAAGAGTGACCCATAATCCTAATCGATTGTGCATTTGCATTCAAACGCAAATTTTAAATAATGCACAAATTTAGGGGGAGCTCTTGTTTATCAGATACCTCTCAAAGCAACGATATCATTCATTGATTATATCCTTTGTCGAAGCTTTGATCTATATGTTGTCATCAATTACCAAAAAGGGGGAGATTGAAAGTGCAACTAATCCCCGGGTGGTTTTGTTAATTAATAACAACATATATATCATTGAACTAATATTTACTTGAGAATCATTTCAGAAAAGTTCGATGATATGGGTATGGAAATGTCTGAAGAAGTGGACCCCTCAAAATGCTAAGACAAGCATTGGCAAAAGCTCAAGACTCTATTTTTGGTTTAGTGATCAAAGATCACATTGAGTCCATAGGAAAAGCCAATACTATTAAAAGGGGATGAGGTTGTGTTAATGATCTAGTTGCTCAAGTGCTTGGTGATCTAGCTCCCTCAACTATCAGCACTCTTCACTACTTAACACACTCATAAGTAATCTCGGACAAACCGATTCTGCAAACTCAGTCCCACCGAGATGAACCACCTCAGTTATTCCTCCAAACCCTAACTTCTCGGTCCATCCGATTCTGAGTTTCGGTCTCACCGAAAATGGACTGCCAACCTTCTGTAACCAATTGACATCATTTCGGAATATCCGAGTTGTTACTTTCGGTCACACCGAGATGGCAAGCTCCAACCTTTGACTCACTTCGGACACACCGAGATGGTATTTTCGGTCCCACCGAAAATCCCAACGTTCACTATATTTGAACTTTCGGTCTGACCGAGTTTTCACTTCGGTCTCACCGAGATTGGTCAAATGTGTGTGTAACGGTTGGATTTTGTGTGGAGGCTATATATACCCCTCCACCCCCTCTTCATTCGTGAGGAGAGCCATCAGAAAGTACCACCACTTCTAACATACACTTTCTGAGAAGTGAACCACCTACCCTTGTGTTGAGATCAAGCCATTCCATTCCTATCATATGAAACTTGATTTCTAGCCTTCCCAAGTTGCTTTCCACTCAAACCTTTCTTCCACCACAGCCATATCAGTGAGGAGAGTTGAGTGTTGGGGAGATTATCATCTGAAGCACAAGAGCAAGGAGTTCATCATCATCAACACCGTCTATTACCTTTTGGGGGGTGGTGCCTCCTAGATTGGTTAGGTGTCGCTTGGGAGCCTCCGTCTTTGAGATGTGGAGTTGAACCAAGAAGTTTGTAAGGGCAAGGAGATCGCCTACTTCGTGAAGATCTACCCCGAGTAAGGCTAGTCCTCCGTGGGCATAGGCCATGATGGAATAGACAAGGTTGCTTCTTCGTGGACCCTTCGTGGGTGGAGCCCTCCGTGGACTCGCGCAGCCATTACCCTCCGTGGGTTGAAGTCTCCATCAACGTGGATGTACGATAGCACCACCTATCGGAACCACGACAAAAATCTTCGTGTCACCAAACTGCGTTTGATCTTCTCCACCTCTCTTTTACATGTGTAATTTACTTTCCGCTGCTTATACTCTAGAATTGCATGTGTAGGGTGATACTTGAATTGATCTTAATTGTGAAACTGCCAAAAACATTGCATGATCTAAAGGCAGATTTTTATATTGTCAAGTAGTCTAATCACCCCCCCTCTAGACCTACTTCGATCCTACAATATCATCTTTCAAAATGGAATCATGAGACATAGGAAGCAAAGTAATGTGTTTATCCATATGATCAAGAGTATACTGATTGTTTCTACCATGGTGTACAGATTTTTTATCAAATTGCCATGGTCTACCAAGTAATAAGGAACATGCTTGCATGGGTACCACATCACCATCAACATAATCAGCATATGTAGAGATACTAAAATGCACACGAACAGTACGTGTTACCTTAACCTTGCCGTTGTTGTTGAACCATTGGATGTAGTAAGGATGTGAATGTGGTATTGTGCTAAGAGATAGATTCTCCACCATCTCCATGCTAGCCAAGTTGTTGCAGGTCCCTCCATCTATGATGACGCGAACAAAACGTTCATTCACAACTCCCTTCGTATGGAACAAATTATGCCTCTGATTTTGCTCCGCTTGTGTGACCTGCACACTCAAAACACGTTGAGCAACTAAACATTCATACATGTCAGCGTCTTCAGGAGCCATGTATTGTGTCTCATTTTCAGAATCATCTCCACCGTGTTCTTCACGTGTAATAAGAGCCAAAGTCTCCTCATCATAGTCACTGGAGGACTCATAACCACCATCCTCGGTAGCAATCATGACATGCTGAGATGGGCATTTGCTCGCATAGTGACCATGACAGTGCAAAGACAACATATAACATCATGTGTTGGTCCTGTGGATGCCATGGATGAAGAAGAGCTCTGCGCAAGACCGGAAGGTGTACTCTTGGCTGATGGTGGTGGTGCATGTTTGCCTTTATCACGGCTAGAAGTGACGGATGAAGTAGGTGGTGGTGTAGTCGGACGTGTCGAAGTAGAGGATGCACGCGGTGTTCATGATGAAGGTCGACCTCCAGAAAAATTAGTTCGCGCCAAGGCCTGTCGATCCTGCACTTCACGTTCAGCTTTGCAAGCAAGATGGAATAAGCGAGTGATATTATTATACTTCTTATACTATAGAATTGTCTGAATCTCTCTACTTTAGCCACCCATAAAACGTGCAAGCATAGTCTCATTATCCTCAACAATACCACATCTAATCAGGCCAGTTTGTAATTCCAGATAATATTCCTCTACAGAATTTTTTCCTTGTCATAAACGCTGCAATTTTTGAAGTAATTCACATTGATAATATGGTGGAACCCAACGACTACACATAGCAGTTTTCAAAGCAGCCCAAGTAGTTGGAATATTATTCGGATATAATCTACATTATTCAGACCAGCACACACAAGCAAAACTAGTGAAATCACAAAGAGCAGCAACAACACATCTCTCCTCGGGATATTCTAAACATGTAAAACGTTGTTTGGTTTCTAACTCCCAAGTCAGATATATATATTAGGAATATATCTACCCTCAAATGGTGGAATATTCAATTTTAGTTCAGGGAGATGGTCATGATCTCGTACCTAAGGGTGTGGTGCAGCCCTACCATTGCGATTATTTGCATGTGGACGACCTGGTTGTTGTGGTGCTGGTAGTTGCACGTAGTTCTGATTTTGATCAACCTCATCCTCGTAATCTCCCGTGTAATCGTCCTCCTCCTCAGCAGCAGCAGGAGCCACAGAAGTATCAACAGCAACACCAACAGTTTGTCCAGGCTCAAGAGGGACACGACTCGCTTTGCGGAGGGCTGTTTCGCGACGTGAAAGTGGTTGTTGTTGTCGGTGTTGTTGTTGTTGCAATGGTGCAGCAGGTGGAGGTAGACGCGCAAGCACTTCAGTGAATTTGGCATCCAACTTGGTGTCAATTGACTTCTCAATGCCATCCATCCTCGCTAGTGCATCGCCAAAACTGGTCATCACATATTCTACCTGTTGACCCATCATTTGCTGAAATTTATCATGCAACTCCTTTTTCGCCATGTTCTCCCAGTCAGTCTCGTCGACTTGTGATCCTGCCATGGTTAGCAGCAATAGGAACACACACAAATATGATCCTACAAACTACTAGAAAATGGTGGTGGTGGGGCGTCACCAATCCCTCAAGCAAATCTCTAATTCTTACTAGTTCTTACCAAGCAGTAGGTGTTGATTGGCGACTGTTGTAGTCAAAACACCTCAAAGCTTGGATAGAGCGATTACCAGGGAGAGTCAAACGCATGACGTAGATGTATGTGGAGCTGGGAAGGCTTATAATATGGTAGCAATAATCAATTCAGAGATGCAAGGTTGAATAAACGCTCAACGATGGTACTGTGCTGGTCCTATGCTAGACCGTACTAGAGACGCAAGCCTAGAACACTAACAAAATCACGGTGTTGCACGTAATCAAGGGAAAAGCACACTCTAGATTTTGTTGCGCCTCTTTTTTTTGTGCTCCTCTTTTTTGGGGGCTCCCTTTTTTTTGGCCGAAAATCACTATAATGGCAAGTGTCTCAAAACTCTTCCCAAGTCAAACTAAGATGATAGGTGCGAAACTTTTTTGACCAATTTTTTTACGGAATCAGGGCAGCGATGACGAAGAAGTGCGGTAAAAAAACAGTATTATGGCACGTGTCTCAAAAGACTCAGAAAAGCCTAAAAATAGGATAGGAAATAAATATTTTCACCTGCCAATATTTTGGCCTAAAAATTGCCTAGGGGTCTCCAGACTCTTTTTTTCGAGACCTACTTAGGCAAGGAAACACGAAACCGAAACTAGATGGATCTCGAAAACCAATCTAAAATGAAAATAACTCGGATTTGTGGTGGATATATGGTGGTAGAATATAGCAGCAGTGGTGGCATATGGTAGGGGTGGTGGTATATGGATACGGATTGGTGGTGGTATATGGATACGGATCGGAGGTGGTATGTGGAAGTGGCGATGAAGATGTTGCGGCGACGGCATGGCAACTTATGACCAGAACTCGAAACTCTAAAAGACTAGACGCTAAGACCAACAACTTGACACGACGATGCAACCGCAAATTCAACAAAGCAAAATACTGAAAAGACTATGCGAAGGCTCAAACTAGTTCGGATATGATAAACTAACCCTAATTTTTTTTGGCTTTTTCGTGGACTGTAGGTACGAAGAACAGACTCGATCTAATCTGCAAAAACTGTAAAATATCACCGAGCAACCTGGAAATCTGATACCACTAGATAGAGGTAAAGGTGCCCCGTCTTTCTATGAGATGGTGGCTATAGTTTTGGACGAAATCGACTTTGACGATCCGACTACGAACGTGCGTGGACGTCACGCCTTAGGAATCGCTAAACCAACTCTGAGAGGTTATTGAACACGCCAGAGCACGATCAACCTGACCACGAAGCTCTATTTCCTCCAGGAAAACGAAGAACGAGCAAGAAACTGAGATTGCAATCTAGATATTGTGAATATAAGAGGAAAGCTTTATTGATCAAGGTGGGGTTCTGTGACGCCTTTGTCTGGTCGTTGAACACAAACGAAGTACGTGAAGTTGCAGCTATGGAGAACTTTAATCTAAACAAAACCCAAAGTCTAAACGACGCCCTAAGGGTTGTATATATGGAGGAAGAGGGGGGTTCGTGGCCCTTGGAGGAGGGGTCCGAAACCAACCCTAACTCTTGTTTCCCCACACATACGGACTCTAAAAACAGCCTATACTCAAGTATTTCGAAATTACTTGGGCCTGGCCCAATAATAAGGTGACACAACACCTATAATAGCCTCTGGACAAAATTTATGAAGTAGCATCTTGTATATTTCGTCCAAGGCTTCACGCACTAATTATGGTGGCTTCAAAGTCCTGAAATCATCACTTGTAACTCCGTTCTTGTTCCCCTTGCGCATGCCATTATCTCTATGCTTGATCTTGCTCCAATGTCATCCTTCTTGTCCAAGCTAGGCCCTTTCATTTGTAAGCAACACAAATGTATCCAATTTAGGCAGCATCATATTCTCATGAACATTAGAATCATTACCAAGAAACAAAAGTACCTGGTAATTTAATATGTGTGTGCGAGCTCTAGTAATTGGTCATGTATATGTATCAGTTGGGGCTATGGGTGTAACTTTGTTAGTGATGTCCTCGTTATAAAGTGACACGTGCGACATCTACTTCATACATACAAAGGTGAATCATCTCCTTTACACGTGTCCACTTGTAACATTCGAGCATGGTATACTACTTGACCCCTCTCTCATGTGCATACATAGGTGTGAACGGAGCTACATATTCATCAAGGAGGAGTCCAAGATCAAGAGAACAACTACACCATCCAAGAGGGAAGCCTGGAAGCGGAGAAGGAACCGGCCAAGAAGAAGGCAGGAGCTCCCAGGCGACCCCGTGCGCACGGGCCCCTCCAACCCCGTACCCACGGGCCTCTCAGGATGCACAGTCCTGAGGACCACGCGCGCACGGGCGTGAACCATGCACATGGGACCCCCGTTCCCACGGGCCTCAGACCCCGTGTGCACGGGCTGCTCTGTCAGGTCTCTGGAGACCCCGTGCGCATTGGCTCCACTTACCCCATGCGCACGGGGCCCTCTGTGTGTTGATGCGGGCTTTGCCCTTGTATTACCATTTCGCCCCAACTTATCCCTCTCCTTGCCTATGACTATATATACTCCTTCCCCTCCTCCATTTGGACTTAGCTAAGGATAGATCTAGACATTAGAGCTTAGATCATGAACCTCCCCTTGTGGGATTCCACCGAGAGAGAGAGAGAGAGAGAGAGAGAGAGAGAGAGAGAGAGAGACTCCATTGGAGTTCAAGGCCTACTTTGGTGAAGATCCCTAGTGGATTCAAGACCCCAGTTAGGGAAGGATCTATCTAGATCATCAAGACCTCATGTCCTTCGGATTTGGGATGAACTTTACCATGCATCTTGTTTCCCTTTGATTGTTCTTGTACCTTGTGGATCTTATGTGTTTGTGAGTCTAGTGGATGTTTGATTGGACTTGTTCTTGAGTGTTCCTCTTGTGTTTCCCCCTTTGTGATCATCTTGTCCTTGGAGATTCCCCCTCCAATTCATGGAAGACAGGCCCCTAGGGTTCCACCCTGTCGGCGTTCTCGGAACGGGGGTACCCAAACTTGCCTGCCTGCGGCCCAGGGCGTGGCTCATCAGGGGGCCTGGTACGGCCCAACATCTTTAGCAGCCACTCAAGACCCTCACGAGGGTCCAAGCCTCGCGAGGCGGACGACGCAAGACAACCCCTGTGGCGGCCTCTCTAGGTCGGCTCATGAGGATCAGAGATATCAAGGCAAGGGGTACCTCGCGAGGTCCTCGTGACGTGAGCAGTGACGACCTAGGCCAGGCGGGCGCAAGCGGGCGCAGAGTGCTAGTTTCCTATTTGGTGCTAAAGAAGCAGGTGCAGGCGAGGAGTCCCGAGGCATCAAGCAAAGGTTTCAATATTGGTGCAACGAGATCAAGACCAGCAGGACATCAGAACGGAGGTCATCGCGGAGCCCACGGCGGCGTCACCACCAGAGCCTTTGGCAGGCGAAGACCACCTTTTGTCAGGATAACTTGTACTAGCTGTCCCCCTTTAAATTTGGCCGTTGTGGGATCCCTTCCCGCTCAATATTTGGGAAGAGGACCTGGGCCACTATAAATAGGACTAGCGACCACCATTGGGATCATCTCATCCTGAGTTGATTAGATAGCAGGCCACACACCACAAGCTCACCCGAGCACCAGAACCCCTCTCCTTAGGAGGCAGTTCATCCATGTACTAGTTCTTCCTCAGACTACAAGGCAATCCACCACACCACACTGGATTAGGGTATTACACCACATCGGTGGCCCGAACCAGTATAAACCTTGTGTCCCCTGTTCTTCGGATCTGACGAGATAGGCCTAGGGACTGGCGTGTAGAAGAGCTAGGGCGGAAGGAGAGATCTTCGTGCGCACCCAAGAGTTCTCAAGGGTTTTACCGGAACCCAAGATCTGACATTTGGCGCGCCAGGTAGGGGTCCGCCGAATCTTTTCTTCTGTTGTTCGTGCCATCACCGCTCTACAATCCAGATGGCTGACGATCAGGGAGCTCATGCCGACCGCTGGGCGACCTGGCCTGTGTGGGCGGCACCGTCCACCCATGGAGACCTCAACCCTACGCTTCAGGCGACTCCCGCACCGCCCGACGCCGCCAGCCGCGGGTGGCATGGGGCAGCGACCACTGCCTCAGCGTCCCGGCGTGATCTGCAAACCATGCCGCGGCAACAGCACCCTACACCCGATGGGAACAGGCGAACTTGAGGGTTGCGCTCATCGTGGAGCGGGAACTGTTACGATGCAGGCTGGACGAGGGCGGCCGTGACATGCTGCTAGAACGCATCGATGAACTACTGGGCTACGCTTGCAGGGGCGCGCTGCCGTTCTGCTCCTCACCCCCGCCCCAGGTTGCACGTGGGGTGCTGGTGAGGCCTCGGCAGGCGCGGGCGTCCCCAGGAGCGATTGGAAGACCTGACGACACCAACAGGAGCACTGGCGCCATCCTCACAACTGCAGCGACTTCGTCACCAGCAAGAACAAGTGTCGGCGGCCTCTCGCGAGGGTACGCTGGGTACAACTCAGCGGCCTCCTAGGCCAGGTAACGTAGCCAAGGCTCAAGGTGCGGGGCACGCGGGCGGTGCCCTAGGTGGGGCTGCCGATGAAGCCTACATGCCCCGCATGGTGGACCTGGCATACATGTTCGGGGAAGGCCCCAATGCCTTCCTCGGGCCGAGATGGAACGGCGGGCTGCTCGAGGAAGAAGATTACCGCGAGTCGCCTGGGGGCTCCATAGACCCCTTCAGCAACAACGACAGAGCGTAGCAGGTATCGCGGCAGCAGGCGTGCGCTAACAATGGACTGCAGGTGGATCAGACCGCGGCGATGGTCGAAGATCTGAGAGCGGCCGCTCCGCCCTCAACCAGATCAGAACGCTGGGGGCTGCGTGTGGAAGGCCTAGAGCCGCGGCCTCCCCCGTGCGGCGAAGTATGCGAAAGTAGGTCCTCTGCCGGGGCGAGCCTCGCCAAGCTTCCTGCCCCCCTTGCCTCCTTGGTCCTGTCCTGGTTTCAGGTCGCCCCAACGGAGGTCGGGGGTGGCGCAAGGCGGGGCCCTCGTCTGCCGATATGAAGTAAGGCTCGCGCATGTGAAGATCTCCACCCATGACACTCTCACGTAATAATGAGTGGGGCTGTACATGCCCCAGAGTCTCAGGAGAGCCGCCCTCGGGCCTCGGGGGCTCCCTCCCACGTCCTAGTGGCAGCACTTAGCTCTGCGCTGGTGAGAAGACTGAAGACTAGATAGGTGCCGGACGCGGCTATTTGCTTTCCTCGCCTTCCTTTTTTGTAATTGGATTCGCCATGTCTTTCGAATTGAATTTGAAGTCTTTCTTGTTGCCAAAATGGGGGGAAGTTTTTGTTGATTTCTGCTGGATTTTGCCGCCTCTGGCTGTCTTGAAGATCATACCCCGGGCCCTCCGGCTCGGGGACTGGAAGGCCAATCTCACTTGGCGTGCCGTTGTAACCTCGGCAGGACCCCCTCGGGGCAAGAGCCTATGTGCCGCAATTTCACCGCGTAGGCACCCTGCCGCGGCCAGGGGAACACTCCTGGACGTGTTCCAGACGCGTCGCAACCTCGGTGAAGAAGACAAGATGACCAGCGTAATCCTCCACGTGGGGGTCGGGGGCGTTCTCCTCACAGATGGCCCCCAACGCCCGGTTGGCCTTCGCCCGAAGAGTCCGTAACATGGGGACATGCTCGTGTTGCAGTACTAGTCGATGGCCAGCCTCGTCCTTGCTCTGCTACGCAAGAACTGTGGCATCATCAACTTGCCGCTGGAGCAAGGCCAAGTCTGCCTGCGCGAAGGCCAGCTCGACCTGGACAAAAGACTGAGCCGCTGCGGCGGCCCTCTCGCGCAGCTCTGCTTATCTCAGCCTCTCCCTGAGGGCAGTAGTCCTTCCATCGGCCTCCGCTCTCTGAAGCTCCAACTTCAAGTTATACCCCTCGGTGAGGTTCTCGCGGGCCTCCGCCACCTTCCGGTCAATTTCCTCCTGGACCCTGGCCTCGCGAGCGGAGACGGCATCCTCGGCCAGGATCACGTGGCGCTCCCTCGCCTCCAGCCGCTCAAGCTTAAGGTTGCGCTCCGCGGCTTCTAGCATCAGCGCGTCCTCACATCGCAAGATCTCTGCCTCTTCGGAGGGCATTCCCTTCATCGACGCCAGGGCGGCCCTGCGCGCATCCGCTCGCTCCTCCAAGTCGGCATTCAGGACCTGAAGCTCCAGCAGGCACCTCTCTACAGCTTCGCGGCGGGTGTCGGCTTCCCTGGCCTCCTCCAGGGCTTGGGCGCAGGCTTCTCACGAGGCTGCGAGGGACGCGTCTGCCTTCGCATTGGCGCGCTCGTGCTGGAGGCGCTCGAGGTTAACGGCCACCCCCAGTCGGCGCCACTTGTCCAACAGTTGAAGGCCCTCAGCCTCAAGACACGCGTCGACTCCCTCAAGCTCTTCCCCGAGTCGGCCGAATGCATTCATCGCCTCCCGGAGAAGCTCGTGGCGGGAGGCTCCGCGCCTGTGCACGGACTCGAACAGGAGGCCAGGGCCCTCCTCGGTGCCAAGGGTAGTTGAAGAAGCCTGAGGGGACCCGTCTTCCCCCGGAGGCGAGACCAAGGTCTCCTCCGCCCCATTCGCCTCTCGGGCCTCGGCCGGGGCCCTGAGGGGCTGGGACCTACCACTTGAAGAAGACGCCAGGGCCAAGGCGGCCCCGCTGCATTCAACGACCATGAGGGGAGCCCTTGGCACGCCCCCCGGTCCCCAGGTGGAGCCGCGAAGAAGGAACGGAAAGACCGCGGGGTTAAGGCACCTCTGACCTCGTGGATGGCCTCACGCCAGAGGTGGCGCATCGACCGCGGGCGCTCTGGGCTGACGAAGAGCTCGGAGCTGCAGGGGCCGGCTTCTCAATAGGCGTCGTCGCCTTGGCGGGAGGGGCCCCGAGGAATCCTGGTTAGGAAGGAAGGCAACACACAATAAGTTACAAAGATAAGCTACTCACTCGTCTATGGCAATGTACTTCCTCACCTTCAGCGGTCGGAAGGCAACGTCACCATAGCTGGGAGACCTCCTCCTCGTGCTAAGGGCTTCAAAGTTCGGTCGGAGTCGGCCGAACCTCGGAAGAGGCCAGCAACATCAGGCACAACCGGGTCATCTCCAGAGGAGGAAGCACCAGATCGGGCGGGCCCCCCTACCCCTGCCTCAAGACAATGCGAAGAGGCCACGGGGGCTTCGGCCTCAAGAGCATCAGGCAGCACTAGCACCTCAGCCGCCCCTTCTGGGCGTCTCTCCTGAGCTCCGAAGGGCGGCGCCTTAGGAACCTCGGAGGACGCCAGCACGGAAGAAGTAGCGCCACCAGCACTCAGCAGCGATCGCCCC
>LR738714.1:308024194-308044378 GCA_902687465.1 Secale cereale | reverse complement strand
CACGCCCACTTCTGGAACGACCACTTCGACAGCAGCAGGCAAGGGAGCCACATAGACAGGGTTCTTGCGAGACCCAACAAGGCCAAGCGGACGAAGCCCCCATTCGTCCAAGGGGGGCATCTGCCTCACGAATTCCACCCTGTTTGAGCAGTAGTATAGGCGGCAGCCCTCCTTCGGTAAGCGGGCTGGCGTCGGATCGCCCGTTAGGACCTCGAGAACCATGCACCGCACCTCGTGAGGGAGGGAAAATGCTTGGAGCCTCATGCGGTCCCCTGGGCCGGAGAAGGCCCACATCGGCTGAGAGTGGCGCTGAAGCGGGGCGTTGCTGCGCTGGATGAACTCCCTCGCCACCATAGGCGACGTCACTCCAAGCCTCTATAGCCTAGCGAACCGGAGCCAAACATGAGCCAGCTTCCGATCGACGAGCCTCGCGTGGTTCTAGCCGGATCTTGGAGCGGCCAGAATCCATGGTGGGAGCAGCAGGGGGCTGCGCACCACGACATCGACGAACACCCACCGCTTCCTGAAGCCGCCAACAATCGTCGCAAGGTCGAAGTCGATGCCCGAGCCGACCATCGCCGCGATGGTCTAGAAGGACACACATCCGGAGCACTGGAGCGCATCCGTCAGATGCAATGAGAAGAAGTGGCGAAGCAAGGCCACGGAGGGAGCAATGCCCACCATGGCCTTGCAGACAAAGGCAAAAACAGCAAGGAGGATGATGGACTGAGCATCAAGATGCAGCACGCTGATCTGGTAATGCGAGAGCACCGCATTGAAGAAATCAGAGAAGGGAGGGATCAGGCCAGCCCAGAGGGCGTGAAGATGGAGGGGGGCCTCCGTGGCTGACCTGTCGATCTCGGCGCGGGAAGAAGGCCAGGCCACCGATGCCCCCACTCATTGGAATCAACGACGAGTGCTGGGCGCACCTTATCCATCATCTCTTCGTTGATCACCACCGACCGCTCAGTAGCGGGCCTGAAGACCGGTGGCGAGGGGGCCGAGGCGCAGGGCTTCGCCCCTTCTTCCTGTTCTCGGATGGAGGCCATGATGATGGAAGAAGTTGGCGTTGAATCAAGCCGGTGGAGGAGATTCCGAAGACAAAGAAACAGTAGGGCACGCCGCTGGCAAAGGAGGCAGAGCAGAGCAAGTAACAGTGGTCGTCCGGCCAGGCAAAAATCAAGGCTATATGGGGAAGTGGAGACACCCACGTCCCATCAATCGCCACGCGTCAGTCAAGGCCGCATGCTTTTGGGGCCCGCAGCACTCCGCACTTGGCCCTTGGCTTTGCCGCGAAGCCAAGCCCGAGCGCACCTTGGGACCGGGGGCTACTGTCGGCGTTCTAGGAATAGGGGTACCCAGACTTGCCTTCCTGCGGCCTCGGGCGTGGCTCATCAGGCGGCCTGGTATGGCCCAACATCTTCAGCAGCCTCTCAAGACCCTCGCGAGGGGCCAAGCCTCGCGAGGTAGACGATGCAAGACATCCCCTGGGGCGGCCTCACTAGGCCAGCTCATGAGGATCGAAGATATCAAGGCAAGGGGTACCTCGCGAGGTCCTCGTGACGTGAGCAGTGACGACCTAGTCCAGGTGGGCGCCAGCGGGCGCAGAGTGCCAGTTTCCTCTTTGGTGCTAAAGAAGCAGGTGCAGGCGAGGAGCCCTGAGGCATCAGGCAAAGGTTTTCATATCGGTGCAACGAGACCAAGACCAGCAGGACAACAGAACGGAGGTCATCGCGAAGCCCACGGCGGCATCACCACCAGAGCCTTTGGCAGGCGAAGACCACCTTTTGTCAGGATAACTTGTACTAGCTGTCCCCCTTTAAATTTGGCCATTGTGGGATTCCTTCCCGCTCAATATTTGGGAAGAGGACCCGGGCCACTATAAATAGGAATAGCCATCACCATTGGGGTCATCTCATCTTGAGTTGATCAGATAGCAGGCCACCCACCACAAGCTCACCCGAGCACCAAAACCCCTCTCCTCAGGAGGCAGTTCATCCATGTACTAGTTCTTCCTCAGCCTATGATACGTCTCCAACGTACCTATAATTTTTTATTGTTCCATGCTATTATATATTCTATTTTTGATGTTTAATGGGCTTTATTATACACTTTTATATTATTTTTGGGACTAACGTACTAACCCAAGGCCCAGTGCAAATTGCTGTTTTTTTGCCTATTTCAGTGTTTCACAGAAAAGGAATATCAAACGGAGTCCAAACAGAATGAAACCTTCGAGAGAGTTATTATATCAACACAGAAGACTTGGAGTACACGCGAGGAAATGAGAGAGGCGGCCACGAGGGTAGGGGGCGCGCCCAGGGGGTAGGCGCGCCCCCACCCTCGTGGGCCCCCTCTGGCTCCCCTGATGTGCCTCTTCAGCCTATATATACCCTCATACCCTGAAAATTATTGAGGAGCACCACGAAACCCTAATTCCACCGCCATAACCTTCTGTACCCGTGAGATCCCATCTTGGGGCCTGTTCCGGAGCTCCGACGGAGGGGGCATCGATCACGGAGGGCTTCTACATCAACACCATAGCCCCTCCGATGAGTTGTGAGTAGTTTACCAGAGACCTTCGGGTCCATAGTTATTAGCTAGATGGCTTCTTCTCTCTCTTTGGATCTCAATACAAAGTTCTCCTCAATCTTTGAGGAGATCTATTCGACGTAATCTTTTTGCGGTGTGTTTGTCGAGATCAGATAAATTGTGGGTTTCTGATCAAGATTATCTATGAACAACATTGGATTCTTGTCTGAAATCTTTTATGTATGTTTATAATATCCTTGCAAGTCTCTTCGAATTATTGGTTTGGTTTGGCCTACTAGATCTATAGTTCTCGCAATGGGAGAAGTGCTAGGCTTTGGGTTCAATCTTGTGGTGTCCTTTCCCAATGATAGCAGGGGCAGCAAGGCACGTATAGTATTGTTGCCACCAAGGATAAAAAGATGGGGTTTATATCGTATTGCTTGAGTTTATCCCTCTACATCATGTCATCTTGCTTAAGGTGTTACTCTGTTCTTATGAACTTAAGAATCTAGATGCATGTTGGATAGCAGTCGATATGTGGAGTAATAGTAGTAGATGCGGAATCGTTTCGGTCTACTTGTTACGGACGTGATGCCTATATACAATGATCATACCTAGATATTCTCATAATTATGCGCTTTTCTATCAATTGCTCGACAGTAATTTGTTCACCCACCGTAGAATTCTGCTATCATGAGAGAAGCCACTAGTGAAACCTATGGCCCCCGGGTCTATTCTCGTCTTATTAATCTTCCATCAACTATTTACTTTACTTTGCATTATTTACTTTCAATCTCTATACCAAAATACCAAAAATATTATCTTATCATATCTATCAGATCTCACTCTCGTAAGTGACCGAGAAGGGATTGACAACCCCTTTTACCGCGTTGGCTACGAGGTTCTTATTTGTTTGTGAAGGTGCGAGGGACTCGCGCGTGGTCTCCTACGGGATTGATACCTTGGTTCTCAAAAACTGGGGGATATACTTACGCTACTGTGCTGCATCACCCTTTCCTCTTCGAGGGAATACAACGCAAGCTCGAGAACTAGCAAGAAGAATTTCCGGTGTTGTTGCCGGGGAGATCTACGCAAAAGTCATATACCAAGTTGTCAGCGTCCTGGGAACTAGGGTACCCAGACTTGCCTGTCTGTGGGCCGCGAGGCGCTCCTACAAGCGGCCTGGTATGGCCAAGCTGATCAACCAGCTGTGCAAGACCCTTGCAAGGGGGCTAAGCCTCGCGAGGAGAACAACGTCAAGGCCTCCTCGGGAGCGGCCTCAGCAAGGTGCTCCGGAGGGGCAGAGAATCCAAGGCCAAGCCTGCCTCAAGAGGAGGCAGTGATGTCAGCAGTGACGCACTGCGCCAGCGGGTGCCAGCGTCCGCCAGCGGCACAATTACCATTTCGGTGCAAAGGGGACAGCATAGCCGCTGGTTTCCGAGGAGCGGGGCAAAGGTTCCCCCTTTGGTGCAACAAGACCGAAGACCGCAAGGACGACAAGGAGGAGGTCACCATCGAGCCCACCACCGTGTCACCGCCTGATCCTTTTGCAGGCGAAGACCGCTTTTGTCAGGATAAGAACGTCCTTGTGTTCCCGCTCAAAAATGGCCATTGTGGGATCCTCTCCCGCCTAAACATTTCGGGGGAAGAGGACCCTCGCCGCCTATATAAGTAGCTAGGACTCCCACTATGAAGGGATCGACTCATACACTCTTCCACCACGCAAGGAGCAAGAACACTTGCCTCCTGACCTTCCTGAGCTCGCCTCCTGAGCTCAGGAACCATTGTACTAGTTCACCTCCCAGCTCGCTCGAGGCTAATCCACCAAAGCATGAAGTAGGGTCTTACACCACGCGGTGGCCCGAACCTGGATAAACTCTTGTGTGTTCTTTCTGTTGAGTGCTTGAATCCCCCCACCGAGATGAGAGCGAGGTGCTAGGTAGACGTGAGTGGGAGAGATGGGAAGAGCTTCACGAGCGTTTCGTCGCCAACTTCCAAGGCACCCGCGACCGAGCCCCGGCAGCTGCTGATCTGCGCCGCGTGAGGCAGCAGCCGGGAGAAAGCCTGCAAAAGTACATCCAACACTTCAACACCATGCGCCTCCAGATCCCTAGGGTCTCAGACGAGGCCATCATCTCTGCATTCTCCGATGGTGTCCACAACGTCAGGATGAGGGAAGAGCTCGCCATTCACGAGGACCTGTGCACAGCCCTCGAGATGTTCAAGCTCACGGCAAAGTGCGCCAGGGCGGAGGAAGGCCGCCTCTCCCTCCAGGAGCTGCCTGAGGCGGAGGCAGACGACAAGAAGACCAAGGCCAAGGAATCAAAGCACAAGGGACCCGTCGTGCTGGCTGCGGAGCCAGAAGTGAAGCATGGCTGCGGCTACGATGACCTCCCCAGAGACAACCGACCATACTGCATCTTCCACAACGTCCATAGCCACAACACTAATGACTGCCAGGAGCTCAGGGCGATGCGCGGCGGGCGCGTCGGGCAGCGCCCTGAGCGCGACAACCACGGCCACGGCCGTGGAGGAGGCCGAGGAGGAGGACGTTGGGATGGTAGGAACTCGCGCCAAGGGTGGCGCGAGCAGCCTCGCGAGGACCAGTGGCACGAGCAGCCTCATGACACCCACTGACGTGACCAGCCTCGTGAGGGTCGCCCTCAGGGTAATGGAGGCATGCCTCCGCTGCCACCACCGCCAAGGAGGAACGACGACGACCGCCAGGGAGACGGGGCAGGGGGCTTCCAGGAGCCGCGTGCAGTTGCATGCATCTTGGGAGGATCCCATGCCCCGACTTCCCATCGCGTCTTCAAGCAGTTTGCCCGTGAGGTGAACGCGACGCTTCCCAGGCCTGACGCTGCGCGCAACCTCAGGTGGACCAAGCAAGTCATCACCTTCGACCGTAAGGACCAGCTCAAGTGCACGGCGGCCCCAGGCGCCCTCCCGATGCTCTACACCCCGACCATCAGCAACGTCCTCGTGACCAAGAATCTCATCAACGGCGGAGCAGGACTCAACGTCCTCTCCGTCCAGACCTTCGAGACACTCCAGGTTCCCTACGGTCAGCTCCACCCGACCAAGCCATTCTACGGGGTCACGGATGGCTCCACTCTCCCGATAGGACAGGTCCGCCTCCCCGTCACCTTTGGCGACTGCGACAACTACCACACAGAGCTCATCGACTTCGACGTCGCCAACATCCACCTCCCGTACAATGCCATCCTAGGGTATCCTGCCCTCGCCAAGTTCATGGCGGCGACCCATCACGGCTACAACATCCTCAAGATGCCCAGGAGGGGCGGAGTCATCACGATCACCTCCGACGAGAAGGAAGCGGTGCGTTCCCTGGAGCGCGCCTACCAGACCGCGGCGGTCGAGTACTTCGATGAGGATGGAGCCATCCTCGCCTTGCAGGCCGCCCCCAAGAAGAAGAAGAACCTACCCGTCAACGGACCTCAGGGCGCAGGGGCTCCCGACGGCCTGGCCTCAGGACTTGCGCCTGCTGACGAGGCGCCCTCCACCCTCGCATAGGGAGGCGCTCTCGACACCCCTCTCGTGACGGGCTCAGGGGCTCTCCTCTGGAGTGTCTCCGGGCTGACCGGCGTCTCGAGGGAGGTGTTCGAGCACCACCTGCAAGCGTGTCTTGACGCATGTTTTTGTGAGCCCGGCGCGAGCCGTTTAGCGCTCGGGGCTCAGGACTTCATCAACCAATTTATCGAGGAACTTTAGTACGCAAGACTCATCCGCTGTGGGCGTAACCGCACAACCCCAAGCTCACCTGCTCGCAGCCCAAGCGACCGCTTTCGCGTTTGCATCGACATCGCGGGTCTCAACCGAGCCGCCTCTCAGGAGCCCTTCTGGCCGACGGCGGTCGGCCGGAGGAGGGCCCTCCCCTGCAACTACGTCTGCACACTCTTCGGCTTCCGCAACGCAACTGCCATGTTCTAGCATCTCGCGCAGCAGGCCTTGGGGGCTCGGGAGGCTCAGTGGCAGGCGGTCCGGACGGAGGGAGAACCGGACCCGCGCGACCACTGAGAGCCTCTAGAGCCCCTGGGCCCCAGGAGCCCGACGATCCTCAGGAGCGACCCGCTGGCTCGTGTCGTCGGCTACCCCAACTCTCCTTCGGCAAGTATCAGGTGATGCTTCAGGTATCCAATCGAGGGCGCCCCTCGGGCTGCATCATCCTCTGACTGTTGGGGGTTGTTCCCCCGCAGTTGTCTCCCTTTTTGCATGATCAAGGCTAGTTGTTTCTTTCCATTCGCATTATCTGCATGCTTGGCGTTCTCACCGCCACTCAGGTCATGAGCCCTTGTGAGCCCACTCGCGACCGCCCCATGATTAAGGACTGGCACGACGTCTGTGCTCGGGTCCGTCCCTGCAGCGTCGCTAAACCCAAGGGCTGAGCTCTGTCTTGCGAGCCATTCCCGTGACGTCACCTCCCATGGTCCTTGGTGCCTTGTTCTCGCATGGGCTAATCGTGGATGGGTAAGTAGGGGGCCATGGCAGGTGCCTCGCTCACGTGGGAACCGCGCGCCGATTGTTTTTCTTTTGAATCATTGCATGAGAAGACTGGGCATGATGTCTGTGCTCGGGTTCGTCCCTGCAGCATCGACAAATCCAGTGGCTGAGCTCTGTCTCGCGAGCCATTCTCGTGACGTCACCTCCTAGGGTCGCTGGTGCTGCGGCCTTCTCATGGATACCCTCTAGAGATGCACTCGGCGCAGGTCGACACAACACCTCTCTTTTCACATTTTGCGGAAGAAGACTCAGGCGCAACCCGCCTCAGGGTAGGGTCTCGTGAGTGATGCGTAAGCTCACGAGAACTTCCTCAAAGTCGTTCAGCTCGTCCTGAGGAGGGCCCATATACACCTTGGATGTCTTACCGTGCAAGCCATGTGTCAGGACGGGGCTATACACGCCCCGGAGTCTCTCCCGGTGGGAGGCTCCCTCCCACGGTCCAGTGGAAGTACCAAGCTCCGCGCTGGCAGATCCAACCGAGGAGCGGTTATGCCCCTTGAGTCTAGTTATGACGATAACCCCGATCATCCGGAGGGCTCAATGGTGATCGAGGTATGCGCGGGGTTGGGCCCTACCAAGGCAGAACTAAAACGGGATCGCTTGAACGTCAAGGGGGACCCTTGGGCATCGCGACCCAAGGGCCTCACTAGCCACGTAGCCCCTCATCCCTTGAGTCTAGTTACTACGGTAACCCCGGTCATCCGGAGGGCTCAATGGCGGTCGAGGTATGCGCGGGGTTGGGCCCTGCCGACGCAGAGCACCTAAGAAAACATGAAAGGAAGCAAGCATGGATATCATCTAGCTATTACAATAATGCCAAGTTTTTCAAATTCAAGCAAAGTTCTTACGCCTCCTCGAGGCACTCGCACTTCTCTCACTAAACAGGAACAGACCAGGCATCGCCGAGCGCAGCATCACCGGTCTTCTCCTCTTCGGCTGCTATGGTAGCGGCTCGGAGAAACGTCTCCACCAGCCCCGTGACCTTTGTCCCTAGGGCCTCGGGAGTGACCATCGCCACCTCGTCATGAAGGCACCTGGACACAAAACCTTGCCTCAAAGGAAGGGCAACAGGAAATCAAGTACCACCACCACCTGACCACAGGAACTGCTAAGATAAGTCTTCAACACCGCACCTACTCGCGTACCTACACCACCATCTACTATAATCGCAAACCCGTTGAGGCATGAAAACCCTTCCCGACGGACCAGTGGGCAGTTGCCTATGCGCCAAGAAGGAACTCCTGAGCATCATGCCTCGGGGGCTCCCACCGGACCCTGGATCACCCACCTCCTGGCCTTGACCACGGCATCACGACCTGGCATACCAGCGCAGGCTGAGGCTTGTCTGGGGAATGGGTCTCGCAGGCGTAGGGCCCTAAACTACCGAGGGGATGGAAGGAGAGGAAATTTATACTCTAACAAGGGTCTCATGAAGGGCATAAGTTATAATGCCAAACAACAGCAAAAGTATTACAGGAATATGCATGCCTTCATGGAGCCCTCCATGATGTCCCACGGGAACTAAGCTAAGAAGGCCACTCTCGAGGAACGCGACTTGAACTCCATCAACAACGACGACGTCGGGAAGACACCGCTTCCCTCCGGCGATAGGGGCGGCGACTTGGTGGCTCGTAGCTCTCATCGGAGCTCGAGGCCGTCTCGGGGGTAGCATAACTGCTACCAAGAGAGTCGGAGGCGCAACCAATGGCGAGCGCCTCGCTACCCTGACGGCATGTGGAATGGTCGCCGGCGAGCCCATTCCCCGCACCACATGGCAACCGGAGGCCATCTGCCCCGAAGACTTTGAAGGTCATCGTGCCCGTCATGTCCAGCGTGAAATGAAGAATGTGCCTCCCGGCGGGGGCACAGGCGCAGCGCACCACACCCCAACCCCGGGTCATGAAGACCTAGACAGAAGAGGTCACCTCCACGTCGGCATACAAAGGAGGAAGGCGACACCCCTCGTACCTCAGCTCCATCGTCACCGGGCCGCGAGCCGGGAGCGCCTCCCTCAGGAATGGAGGAAGAAGGATCCATGAATGCAGAGGGGCCCCCGCCCACACGATGAACTCGCGGGCATCATCTTCATAATGGGACGGCAACAGGGTGCAAGGAGACACCCGTCTCTCTGGGCGACTGATGGCGCCACCCCTGTCGCCGCTCCTGCTCCATCTGCCTGCTACGGGAGTGTACAAGGGAAGCGGAAATCTTGGTGGTGCCCGCGTGCACCATGTGCGGGCGTCCGACAGTCTCAGGGACCCACTCGGAGAACTATGGCGCCTCTTCTTCGGGGGGAGCCGCTCAGGCTCTACCACCGGGCTCTTCCCCTTCTCCGCGACCGAGAACCTGCAAATTGGTGCCATGGAAGCCCTAGGAGCAATGGAAGCAGTGGGGATCGGCCTGCGACAGTCGAGTGAGAGGCGTGGTGCCTCACCCCCTGTTTATAAGCCAAGAAGATCAACCGACGGCCACTCGCGTGCAGCCATAGCGACCTCGCCGCCCACGTCAAGGAGTTGTCAAGTCGCATGATTGCCAAGACTGCGTGGGAAGCGGAGTCACCCGTGTCCCATCCAACCGTCACGCGCCAGCCTAGCCTGCAGCCTTTTTGGGGCCTGCGGCGCTTCGTCCTCAACTAAGGCTTCGCCCTGAAGCCAACTCCGCGCGCACCTTGGGTCCGGGGGCTACTGTCGGTGTCGTGGGAACCAGGGTACCCAGACTTGCCTATCTGCAGGCCACGACGCGCTCCTACAAGCGGCCTGGTATAGCCCAGCTGATCGAGTAGCTGTCCAAGACCCTCGCGAGGGGGCTAAGCCTCGCGGGGAGAACGACGTCAAGACCTCCTCGGGAGCGGCCTCAGCAAGGTGCTCCGGAGGGGTGGAGAATCCAAGGCCAAGCCTGCCTCAGGAGGAGGCAGTAATGTCAGCAGTGATGCACCGCGCCAGCGGTTGCCAGCATCCACCAGCGGCACAGTTACCATTTCGGTGCAAAGGGGACAGCGCAGCCGCTGGTTTCCGAGGAGCGGGGCAAAGGTTTCCCCTTTGGTGCAACAAGACCGAAGACCGCAAGGACGACAAGGAGGAGGTCACCATCGAGCCCACCACTGTGTCACCGCCTGATCCTTTTGCACGCGAAGACCGCTTTTGTCAGTATAAGAACGTCCTTGTGTGCCCGCTCAAAAATGGCTGTTGTGGGATCCCTTCCCGCCTAAACATTTCTGGGAAAGAGGACCCTGGCCGCCTATATAAGTAGCTAGGACCCCCACTGTGAAGGGATCGACTCATACACTTTGCCACCATGCAAGGAGCAAGAACACTTGCCTCCTGACCTTCCTGAGCTCGCCTCCTGAGCTCAGGAACCATTGTACTAGTTCACCTCCCAGCTCGCCCGAGGCTAATCCACCAAAGCAGGAAGTATGGTCTTACACCACGTGGTGGCCTGAACCTGGATAAACTCTTGTGTGTTCTATCTGTTGAGTGCTTGAATTCCCCCACCGAGACGAGAGCGAGGCGCTAGGTAGACGTGAGTGGGAGAGATCTTCGTTCACGCCCCTGTGTTCGAACTTCTTGGGTTTTGCGGAGCCCTAAATCCGACACAAGTACCTATCACAAACCCTTATCCCTCGCACTACATTATTTGCCTCTCGTTTTCCTCTCCCGCACTTCACCCTTGCTGTTTTATTTGCCCTTCTTTTTCCGTGTGTTTTACCGTTCGCTTGCCTCTTGTTTGCTTGTGTGTTGGATTGCTTGCTTGTCACTATGGCTCAAGATAATACCAAATTGTGTGACTTTTCCAATACCAACAATAATGATTTTCTTAGCACTCCGGTTGCTCCTATCTTAGATGTTGAATCTTGTGAGATCAATGCGGCTCTGTTGAATCTTGTCATGAAAGATCAATTTTCTGGCCTTCCTAGTGAAGATGCCGCTACCCATCTAAACAACTTTGATGATTTGTGCGATATGCAAAAGAAGAGGGATACGGATAATGATATTGTTAAATTGAAGCTATTTATGTTTTCACTTAGAGATCGTGCTAAAACTTGGTTCTCCTCTTTGCCTAGAAATAGTATTGTTTCATGGAATAAGTGCAAAGATGCCTTTATCTCTAAGTATTTTCCTCCCGGTAAGATTATCTCTCTTAGAAATGATATTATGAATTTTGAGCAACTAGATCATGAGCATGTTGCACAAGCTTGGGAGAGAATGAAATTAATGATACGTAATTGCCCTACACATGGTTTGAACCTATGGATGATTATACAAAAAAATATGTCGGCTTGAATTTTGCTTCTAGATATCTTTTAGATTCGGCCGCATGGGGCACTTTCATGGAAATCACTTTAGGAGAAGCTACCAATCTCCTAGATAATATTATGGTTAACTACTCTCAATGGCACACCGAAAGATCTACTAGTAAAAAGTGCATGCTATTGAAGAGATTAGTGTTTTTGAGTGGAAATATGGATAAACTAATGAAATTATTTGCTACTAATAGTGCTTCTTCTGATCCTAATGATATGCCTTTATCCACGTTGATTGAAAACAATAATGAATCTTTGGATGTGAATTTTATTGGTAGGAATAATTTTGGTAACAATGCTTAGAGAGGAAACTTTAAATCTAGGCCTTTTCCTAGTAATTCCTCTAATAATTATGGTAATTCCTACAATAACTCTTATGGAAATTTTGTTAAGATGCCCTCTGAATTTGAGACTAGTGTTAAAGAGTTTATGAATTCGCAAAAGAATTTCAATGCTTTGCTTGAAGAAAAATTGCTGGCTAGAAACGTGGATAGAATTACTCTTGATGTTGATTCTTTGAAACTTAGATCTATTCCACCTAAGCATGATATCAATGAGTCTCTCAAAGCCATGAGAATTTCCATTGATGAGTGCAAAGAAAGAACCGCTAGGATGCGTGCTAAAAGAGATTGATTTATGAAAGCGTGTTCTTCTAGTTTTCATGATAATAAGGATGAAGATCTGAAAGTGATTGATGTGTCTCCTATTAAATCCTTATTTTCTAGTATGAATCTTGATAAATATGGGACTGGAGATGAGTCTACTTTTGTTAAAAGGCGTACCAACGATTCGGAGTTTTAGATCTTGATGCTAAAATTGTTAAAAGTTGGATTGAAGAGGTCAAGACTTTACATAGCAATGAACCCACTATCTTGGATTTCAAGGGATTTAATTATGATAATTTATTTTTAATAGATTGTATTTCCTTGTTGCAATCCGTGCTAAATTCTCTGCATGCTTATAGTCAAAATAAGGCTTTTACCAAGCACATAGTTGATGCTTTAAAGCAGTCTTATGAAGAAAAACTGAATTAGAAGTTTCTATCCCTAGAAAACTTTATGATGAGTGGGAACCTACTATTAAAATTAAGATTAAATATCGTGAATGCTTTGCTTTGTGTGATTTGGGTGCAAGTGTTTCCAGTGTGATATGTTAGGTTTCCATGAACTTGATGATTCTTCTTTAAATTTGCATCTTGCGGATTCTATCATTAAGAAACCTATGGGAAGGATTAACGATGTTCTTATTGTTGCAAATAGGAACTATGTGCCCGTGGAATTCATCATTCTTGATATAGATTGCAATCCTACATGTCCTATTATTCTTGGTAGACCTTTCCTTAGAACGATTGGTGCAATTATTGATATGAAGGAAGGAAATATTAGATTTCAATTTCCGTTAAGGAAAGGCATGGAACACTTTCCTATAAAGAAAATCAAATTACCGTATGAATCTATTCTGAGAACCACTTATGGATTGCCTACCAAAGATGGGAATACCTAGATATATTCTTGTATCGTGCCTAGCTAGGGGCGTTAAACGATAGCGCTTGTTGGGAGGCAGCCCAATTTTATTTTATTTGTTTTTGCTTCTGTTTAGGAATAAATATTGCATCTAGCTTCTGCTTAGATGTGGTTTTGTGTTTTAATTAGTGTTTGTGCCAAGTAGAACCTTTGGGAAGTCTTGTGTGAAGTTTATGTGATCATGCTGTAAAAAATAGAAACTTTAGCGCTCATGAGATTAGCTACCATTTTTTACTGGAGAGTGATTTTTAGTTGATTCTTTTTGCAGATGATTAATAAACAAATTCCTCACGTCCAAGAATTTATTTCAAATATTTTAGAGTTACAAAAGTATTCAAAAGTTATAGATTACTACAAACTGTTCTGTTTTTGACAGATTCTGTTTTTCGTGTGTTGTTTGCTTATTTTGATGAATCTATGAGTAGTATCGGGGGATATGAATCATAGAGAAGTTGGAATACATTAGGTTTAACACCAATATAAACAAAGAATGAGTTCATTACAGTACCTTTGAGTAGTGGTTTGTTTTCTTATACTAACGGAGCTCACGAGATTTTTGGCTAAGTTTTGTCTTGTGAAGTTTTCAAGTTTTGGGTAAGGATTCGATGGACTATGGAACAAAGAGTGGAAAAAGCCTAAGCTTGGGGATGCCCAAGGCACCCAAAGGTAAAATTCAAGGACAACCAAAAGCCTAAGCTTGGGGATGCCCCGGGAAGGCATCCCCTCTTTTGTCTTCATCTATCGGTAACTTTACATGAGACTATATTTTTATTCACCACATGATATGTGTTTTGCTTGGAGTGTCATGTATGATTTGAGTCTTTGATCTTTAGTTTGCCACAATCATCCTTGCTGGACACACCTTTTGAGAGAGATACAAATGAATTGGAATTTATTAGAATATTCTATGTGCTTCACTTATATCTTTTGAGCTATATAGCTTTGCTCTAGTGCTTCACTTATATCTTTTAGAGCATGGTGGTGGTTTTTATTTTATAGAAATTATTGATCTCTCATGCTTCACTTAAATATTTTTTGAGAGTCTCTTAGAACAGCATGGTAATGTGCTTTGGTTATAAAACTAGTCCTAATATGATAGGCATCCAAGATGGGTATAGTAAAAACTTTCATACAAGTGCATTGAATAATATGAGAAGTTTGATACTTGATGATTGTTTTGAGATATGAGGATGGTGATATTAGAGTCATGCTAGTGGAGTAATTGTGAATTTAAGAAACACTTGTGTTAAAGTTTGTGATTCTCGTAGCATGCACGTATGGTGAACCGTTGTGTGATGAAGTTGGAGCATGATTTATTTATTGAGTGTCATCCTTTATGTGGAGGTCGGGATCGGGCGATGGTTAAATCCTACCAACCATTCCCCTAGGAGCATGCGTTGAATACTTTGTTTTGATAACTCGTAGAGTTTTGCTATAAGTATATGAGTTCTTTATGACTAATGTTGAGTCCATGGATTACACGCACTCTCACCCTTCCACCATTGCTAGCCTCTCTTGTACCACGCAACTTTCGCCGGTACCATACACCCACCATATACCTTCCTCAAAACATCCACCATACCTACCTATCATGGCATTTCCATAGCCATTCCGAGATATATTGCCATGCAACTTTCCACCGTTTCGTTCATATGACACGCTTCATCATTATCATTCACATAGAGTCATATTTTGTTCTAGCTTCGAGTTATAAGTAAATAAAAGTGTGATGATCATCATTATTAGAGCATTGTCGCAGTGAGGAAAGGATGATGGAGACTATGATTCCCCACAAGTCGGGATGAGACTCCGGACGAAAAAGAAAAGAACAGGAAAAAAAAGAAAAAAAGAAAAAGAGGCCATAAAAAGGGGAAAAAAAGAGGAGAAAATGCCCGAAAGAAAAAAAAAAGAAAAAAACGAGAGAAAAATGGAGAAGGGACAATGTTACTATCCTTTTTCCACACTTGTGCTTCAAAGTAGCACCATGATCTTCATGATAGAGAGTCTCTTGTTTTGTCACTTTCATATACTAGTGAGAATTTTCATTATAGAACTTGGCTTCTATATTCCAATGATGGGCTTCCTCGAATGCCCTAGGTCTTCCTGAGCAAGCAAGTTGGATGCACACCCACTTAGTTTCTTTTGTTGAGCTTTCATACACTTATAGCTCTAGTGCATCCATTACACGACAATCCCTACTCACTCACATTGATATCTATTGATGGGCATCTCCATAGCTCATCGATACGCCTAGTTGATGTGAGACTATCTTCCTCTTTTGTCTTCTCCACAACCACCACTCTATTCCACATAGTGCTATATCCATGGCTCACGCTCATGTATTGCATGAAGGTTGAAAGGTTTGAAAGATGTGAAACAATTGCTTGGCTGAAACTGGGGTTGTGGAAGATTTAAATATTTTGTGTGATGAAGATAGAGCATAGCCACACTATATGACTTTGTAGGGATAACTTTCTTTGGCCATGTTATTTTGAGAAGACATGATTGCTTTGTTAGTGATACGTCTCCAACGTATCTATAATATTTGATTGTTCCGTGCTATTATTTATGGTGTTTTGGATGTTTAATGGGCTTTGTTATACACTTTTATTTTATTTTTGGGACTAACCTATTAACCCAAAGGCCTAGTCCAGATTGTTGTTTTTTGCCTATTTCATGGTTTTACAGAAAAGGAATATCAAACGGAGTCCAAACGGAATGAAACCTTCGAGAGAGATATTTTTGGAGCGATATCTTCAACGGAGACTTGAGAACCACAGAATAGGGCACACGTGGCGTCCACGAGGGTGGGGGGCACGCCCCCTACCTCATGGGCCCCATGTTGGTCCCCCGATGCCCTCCTTCCTCCTATATATATCCATGTACCCCGAAAACATCAGAAGAGGAGAGAAAACCCTAATTCCACCGCCGCAACCTTCTGTTCCCGTGAGATCCCTTCTTGGGGCCTGTTTCGGAGCTCCGCCGGAGGGGGGATCTACCATGGAGTGCTTCTACATCAACACCATCGCCTCACCATGAGTTGTGAGTAGTTTACCACAGACCTTCGGCTCCATAGTTAGTACCTAGATGGCTTCTTCTCTCTCTTTGGATCTCAATACCAAGTTCTCCTCGGTCTTCGAGGAGATCTATTCGATGTGATCTCTTTTTGCAGTGTGTTTGTCGAGATCCGATGAATTGTGGGTTTATGATCAAGATTATCTATGACAAATATTTGGTTCTTTTCTGAATTCTTTTATGTATGATTATAATATCCTTACAAGTCTCTTCGAATTATTGGTTTGGTTTGGCCTACTAGATCTATAGTTCTTGCAATGGGAGAAGTGCTTGGCTTTGGGTTCAATCTTGCGATGTACTTTCCCAGTGACAGTAGGGGCGGCAAGGCACGTATTGTATTGTTACCATGGAGGATAAAAAGATGGGGTTTATATCATATTGCTTGAGTTTATCCCTCTACATCATGTCATCTCGCTTAAGGTGTTACTCTGTTCTTATGAACTTAATACTCTAGATGCATGCTGGATAGCGGTCGATGTGTGGAGTAATAGTGGTAGATGCAGAATCGTTTCGGTCAACTTGTCACAGACATGATGCCTATATATAATGATCATGCCTATATATTCTCATAATTATTCGCTTTTCTATCAATTGCACGACAGTAATTTGTTCAGCCACCGTAGAATTCTGCTATCATGAGAGAAGCCACTAGTGAAAACTATGGCCCCGGGTCTATTATCAACATATCAATCTACAATCTACTTTACTTTACCATTTTTACTTTCTGTTCTTATATCCAAAAATATCAAACTATCATATCTATCAGATCTCACTTTCGTAAGTGACCATAAAGGGATTGACAACCCCTTATCGCGTTGGCTACGAAGTTCTTATTTGTTTGTGCAGGTGCGAGGGACTCGCGCGTGATCTCCTACTGGATTGATACCTTGGTTCTCAAAAACTGAGGGAAATACTTACGCTACTGTGTTGCATCACCCTTTCCTCTTCGAGGGAATATGTCAGGCCCAAGATGCGATTCTATCTCGATCACGTGACACTTACGTGATTGAGGCACAACCGCATTTCGGGCGCTTAGCAAGATGGATATCATTACATCGTACCATTACATACATACATAGGGGATACAACAATACATACAAATCTCATGAATACAACAATATCAATACAAGTATCCGACTACGGATACAAACAAGAAAAGCACAAAGACATCCAATTGAGTTGAAACTTAACAGAGTGGTTACTGACATGGTGTAGGATTTATAGGAAAAGAATGAACATTAACTGAAGCAGGAAATAAGTCACTTGCATAACCGAATAGAATTAAAAGAAAGAAGCTAGAGCTGGAGTGTTGCACTTGATGATGGTTTAGATGGAAAGGGCATGATGAAACTACAAAGAAGATGAGGAGAAGGAGTTCACAAAGATACTAAGCACACAACAAATATGCACACTACAACGATGATCATGATGCAAATGCAAGAAAAAAATGACCAGGTTAAAAACACATCATGAAGCATATGGCAAAGCAAGTGAGATGACCATGGCAACAGAAAACAAGCATGGCACAATGCAATATGACGATGATGAGCATGGCATATGCAACAAATAAAGGTACAATGCAAAACAAGATGACAAAGGCAAACACACCATGACCAAGAAACAAAACACACGGATGGCATGGCACTAACATGAACATGGCAACAAACAATCAAAACACATGACGACAACGATAATAAATGGAAGGGCACTGGAGCATCGGTCTCGGGGTGTCACAGAATACAACGCAAGCTCGAGAAGTAGCAACAAGAATTTCTGGTGTCGTTGCCGGGGAGGCTTACGCAAAAGTCATATACCGAGTACCTATCACAAACCCTTATCCTTCGCATTACATTTATTTGTCTCTCGTTTTCCTCTCCCCCACATCACCCTTGTCGTTTTATTTGCCCTTCTTTTTGCCGTGTGTTTACCATTCGCTTGCTTCTTGTTTGCTTGTGTTGCTATGTGCCATCTATTAGCTTGCATCTTCGCTTGCTAAATTATGGATCCTCATCCACTTGCTAATATCTTTAAGAGATCCAATTATGCTGAACCAATTGCTAGTGAGTTGAGTGCACTAGATTATCTTTATGGGATTTTGCTTGAAATTCATGAATCTAAAAATTGTGAGGAATTGTTAAAAGAAAAAGTGATTCATGATAGCTCTTTTAATGAAAAACATGATTGCAATGATACTATTGTAAATTCTATTAATGTCAATTGTGTTTATGATATGCAAAACCCTAAGCTTGGGGATGCTAGTATTGCTATGTCCACTACTTGTTGCAATGATCATGATTGGGGTGATGCTTCTTACGATCTTGACAATTTATTTCGACCCCATGATGAATATGAGATTGATGATAATGTTTGCAATAATATTGAAAGTGGGTTTGGAAGAGTGTCAACTTTATATCCTACATATTTGGAGAATGTTCAATCGTATGTTTTTTTTGATAAAAGTGGGTTTGGAGAGGTCATGACTTGACTTAATGTTGATCCCACTATTTTGGAAGAGTGTCAACTTCGTATGCATGTAGATCGTGTTGAGAATATGTTTTGTGATAGCTATATTGTTGAATTTGCTTATGATCCTACATGCAATTATTATGAGAGAGGAAACTATGGTTGTATAAATCTTCATGTTACTAAATTACCTCTCTTCACGTTGAGATTGCTATGGTTTCTTTCTTCTTCCTTGCATATGCTAGATCTTGCTTGTCTTGCTAATTTGTTTTCCTATAAAATGCCTATGCATAGGAAGTATGTTAGACTTAGATGTGATTTCACATGCTATATGATGCTCTCTTTGTGCTTCAATTCTTATCTTTCATTTGAGCATCATTAAAATCGTGCCTAGCTTGGGGCGTTAAACGATAGCGCTTGTTGGGAGGCAACCCAATTTTATTTTCTTTGTTTTTTCTTATGTTTAGGAATAAATATTGCATCTAGCTTCTATTTAGATGTGGTTTTATGTTTTAATTAGTGTTTGTGCCAAGTAGAACCTTTTGGAAGACTTGTGTGAAGTTTATATAATCTTGTTGTAAAAAGCAGAATCGTTAGCGCTCACTAGAATAGTCACCAGATTTTACTGGAGTGTGATATTTAGCTGATTCGTTTTGCAGAAGATTAATAGACAAATTACCCAGGTTTACCAATTTATTTCAATTTTTTTGGAGTTACAGAAGTATGCGAAAGTTACACATTACTACAGATTGTTCTGTTTTTGACAGATTTTGTTTTTCGTGTGTTGTTTGCTTATTTTGATGTATCTATGAGTAGTATTAGAGGATATGAATCATAGAAATGTTGGAATACAGTAGGTTTAACACCAATATAAACAAAGTATGAGTTCATTACAGTACCTTTGAGTGGTGGTTTGTTTTCTTATACTAACGGAGCTCACGAGATTTTTGGCTAAGTTTTGTGTTGTGAAGTTTTCAAGTTTTGAGTATTGCTTTGATGGACTATGGAACAAAGAGTGGCAAGAGCCTAAGCTTGGGGATGCCCAAGGTACCCCAAGGTAAATTTAAAGCACAACCAAAAGCCTAAGCTTGGGGATGCCCCAGGAAGGCATCCCCTCTTTTGTCTTCATCTATCGGTAACTATACTCAGGACTATATTTTTATTCACCACATGATATGTGTTTTACTTGGAGCGTCATGTATGATTTGAGTCTTTGCATGTTAGTTTGCCACAATTATCCTTGCTGGACACACCTTTTTGAGTGAGATAAATATGGCCTAGGAATTGTTAGAACACTCTATGTGCTTCACTTATATCTTCTGAGCTAAATAGTTTGCTCTAGTGCTTCACTTATATCTTTCTGAGCACGGTGGTAATTTTATTTTGTAGAAATTGTTGATCTCTCATGCTCCACTTATATCCTTTTGAGAGTCTATTAGAACAGTATGGTAATGTGCTTTGGCTATAAAACTAGCCTTAACATGATAGGCATCCAAGATGAATGTAGTAAAAACTTTCATACAAAGTGCATTGAATATGATGAGAAGTTTGATACTTGATAATTGTTTTGAGATATGAGGATAGTGATATTAGAGTCATGCTAGTGGAGTTATTATGAAATTGAGAAATACTTGTGTTAAAGTTTGTGATTCCCGTAGCATGCACGTACGGTGAACCGCTATGTGACGAAGTTAGAGCATGAGGTATTTGTAGAGTGTCATCATTTGTGTGGAGGTCGAGGGCGCGTGATGGTTAACTCCTACCAACCTC
>LR738714.1:307961120-308024143 GCA_902687465.1 Secale cereale | reverse complement strand
CATGAGCATGCGTTGATTGCTTTGTTTTTATGACTCGTAAATTTTGCAATAAGTATATGAGTTCTTTATGACTAATGTTGAGTCCATGGATTATACGCACTCTCACCCTTCCACCATTGCTAGCCTCTCTTGTACCACGCAACTTTCGCCGGTACTATACACCCACCATATACCTTCCTCAAAACAGCCACCATACCTACCTATCATGGCATTTCCATAGCCATTTCGAGATATATTATCATGCAACTTTCCACCGTTCCGTTCATATGACACGCTTCATATTGTCATATTGACATGCATGATCATGTAGTTGACATCGTATTTGTGGCAAAGCGACCATGCATAATTTTTCATACATGTCACTCTTCATTCATTGCACATCCCGGTACACCGTCGGAGGCATTCATATAGAGTCATACTTTGTTCTAGTATCGAGTTGTAAATGAATAAAAGTGTGATGATCATCATTATTAGAGCATTGTCCAATGTGAGGAAAGGCTAAATAAAAAAAGGGAGAAACCCCTCCAAAAAAATGAGAGAAAAGAGAGAAGGAACAATGCTACTATCCTTTTCCACACTTGTGCTTCAAAGTAGCACCGTGTTCTTCATGATAGAGAGTCTCATGTTTAGTCACTTTCATATACTAGTGGGAATTTTTAATTATAGTACTTGGCTTGTATATTCCAACGATGGGCTTCCTCAAATGCCCTCGGTCTTCGTGAGCAAGCAAGTTGGATGCACACCCACTTAGTTTCTTTTGTTGAGCTTCCATACACTTATAGCTCTAGTGCATCCGTTGCACGGCAATCCCTACTCACTCACATTGATATCTATTGATGGGCATCTCCATAGCTCATCGATACGCCTAGTTGATGTGAGACTATCTTCCTCTTTTGTCTTCTCCACAACCACCACTCTATTCCATCCATAGTGTTATATACATGGCTCACGCTCATGTATTGCGTGAAAGTTGAAAGGTTTGATAAAATTGAGTATGAAAACAAGTGCTTGGCTGAAACCGGGGTTGTGTATGATATGAATATTTTGTGTGATTAAGAGGGAGCATAGCCAGACTATATGATTTTGTAGGGATAACTTTCTTTAGCCATGGTATTTTGAGAAGACATGATTGCTTTGTTAGTATGCTTGAAGTATTATTATTTCTTATGTCAATATAGACTTTTTTCTTGAATCTTTTAGATCTGAACATTCATGCCACAATAAAAAGAATTACATTCAAAATTATGTTGGTTAGCATTCCACATCAAAAATTCTGTTTTTATCATTTACCTACTCGAGGACGAGCAGGAATTAAGCTTGGGGATGCTTGATACGTCTCCAATGTATCTATATTTTTTTATTGTTCCATGATATTATTTATGATGTTTTGGATGTTTAATGGGCTTTGTTATACACTTTTATATTATTTTTGGGACTAACCTATTAACCCAAAGGCCCAGTCCAGATTGCTATTTTTTTGCCTATTTCAGGGTTTCACAGAAAAGGAATATCAAACGGAGTCCAAACGGAATGAAACCTTCGGGAGACTTGAGAACCACGGAATAGGGCACACGTGGCGTCCACGAGGGTGCCCCCCCCCCCCTACAGGGCACGCCCCCTACCTCATGGGCCCAACGTTGGTCCCCCGATGCCCTCCTTCCTCTTATATATATCCATGTACCACGAAAACATCATAAGAGGAGAGAAAACCCTAATTCCATCGCCGCAACCTTTTGTTCCCGTGAGATCCCATCTTGGGGCCTGTTCCGGAGCTCCGCCGGAGGGGGGATCTATCATGGAGTGTTTCTACATCAACACCATCGCCTCACCATGAGTTGTGAGTAGTTTCTCACAGACCTTCGGGTCCATAGTTAGTACCTAGATGGCTTATTCTCTCTCTTTGGATATTAATACCAAGTTCTCCTCGGTCTTCGAGGAGATCTATTCAATGTAATCTCTTTTCGCGGTGTGTTTGTAGAGATCCGATGAATTGTGGGTTTATGATCAAGATTATCTATGAAAAATATTTGGTTCTTTTCTGAATTCTTTTATTTATGATTATAATATCCTTGCAGGTCTCTTCGAAATGTTGGTTTGGTTTGGCCTACTAGATCTATAGTTCTTGCAATGGGAGAAGTGCTTGGCTTTGGGTTCAATCTTGCGGTGTCCTTTCCTAGTGTAAGTAGGGGCAGCAAGGCACGTATTGTATTGTTGCCATTGAGGATAAAAAGATGGGGTTTATATCATATTGCTTGAGTTTATCCCTCTATATCATGTCATCTTGATTAAGGCGATACTCTGTTCTTATGAACTTAATACTCTAGATGCATGTTGGATAGCGGTCGATGTGTGGAGTGATAGTAGTAGATGCAGAATCGTTTCGGTCTACTTGTCACGGACGTGATGCCTATATATAATGATCATGCCTAGATATTCTCATAATTATTAGATTTTCTATCAATTGATCGACAGTAATTCGTTCACCCACCGTAGAATTCTGCTATCATGAGAGAAGCCACTAGTGAAACCTATGGCCCCCGGGTCTATTCTCAACATATCAATCTACAATCTACTTTACTTTACCGTTTTTACTTTCTGTTCTTCTATCCAAAAATACCAAAAATATCGAACTATCATATCTATCAAATCTCACTTTCGTAAGTGACCATAAAGGGATTGATAACCCCTTATCGCGTTGGCTGTGAATTTTTTATTTGTTTGTGCAGGTGCGAGGGACTCGCGCATGGTCTCCTACTGGATTGATACCTTGGTTCTCAAAAACTGAGGAAAATACTTACAGTACTATGTTGCATCACCCTTTCCTCTTCGAGGGAATACAACGCAAGCTCGAGAAGTAGCAGTTAGTATGCTTAAAGTATTATTATTCTTATGTCAATATAGACTTTTGTCTTGAATCTTTCGGATCTGAACATTCATGCCACAATAAAGAAAATTACATTTAGAATTATGTTGCTTAGCATTCCACGTCAAGAATTCTGTTTTTATCATTTACCTACTCGATGACGGGTAGGAATTAAGCTTGGGGATGCTTGATACGTCTCCAACGTATATATAATTTTTGATTGTTCCATGCTATTATATATTCTGTTTTGGATGTTTAATGGGATTTATTTTAATCTTTTATATTATTTTTGGGACTAACCTACTAACCCAAGGCCCAGTGCAAATTGATGTTTTTTGTGCCTATTTTAGTGTTTCGGAGAAAAAGAATATCAAACGGAGTCCAAACGGAATGAAACCTATGGGAGAGTTATTTTTGGAGCGATATCAACACAGAAAACTTAGAGTACACGCAAGGAAACGAGAGAGGCGGCCACGAGGGCAGGGGGCACGCCCAGGGGGGTAGGTGCGCTCCCACCCTCGCGGGCCTCGTTTGGCTCCCCTGACGTGCCTCTTCAGCCTATATATACCCTCATACCCTGAAAACATCGGGGAGCACCACGAAACCCTAATTCCACCGCCGTAACCTTCTGTACCCGTGAGATCCCATCTTGGGGCCTGTTCTGGAGCTCCGCCGGAGGGGGCATCGATCACGGAGAGCTTCTACATCAACACCATAGCCCCTCCGATGAGTTGTGACTAGTTTACCATAGACCTTCTGGTCCATAGTTATTAGCTAGATGGCTTCTTCTCTCTCTTTGGATCTCAATACAAAGTTCTCCTCGATCTTCGAGGAGATCTATTCGATGTAATCTTTTTGCAGTGTGTTTGTCGAGATCCGATGAATTGTGGGTTTATGATCACTATCTATGAACAATATTGGATTCTTTTCTGAAATCTTTTATGTATGATTATAATATCCTTGCAAGTCTCTTCGAATTATTGGTTTGGTTTGGCCTACTAGATCTATAGTTCTTGCAATGGGAGAAGTGCTTGCCTTTGGGTTCAATCTTGCGGTGTCCTTTCCCAGTGACAACAGGGGCAGCAAGGCACATATAGTATTGTTGCCATCGAGGATAAAAATATGGGGTTATATCATATTGCTTGAGTTTATCACTCTACATCATGTCATCTTGCTTAAGGTGTTACTCTGTTCTTATGAACTTAATACTCTAGATGCATGCTGGATAGCGGTCGATGTGTAAAGTAATAGTAGTAGATGCAGAATCGTTTCAGTCTACTTGTTACGGACGTGATGCCTATATACAATGATCATGCCTAGATATTCTCATAACGATGCGCTTTTCTATCAATTGCTCGACAGTAATTTGTTCAACCATCGTAGAATTCTACTATCTTATGAGAGAAGCCACTAGTGAAACCTATGGCCCCGGGGTATATTCTCATCATATTAATCTTCCATCAACTATTTACTTTACTTTGCATTATTTACTTTCAATCTCTATACCAAAAATACCAAAATATTATCTTATCATATCTATCAGATCTCACTCTCATAAGTGACCGAGAAGGGATTGACAACCCCTTTTATCGCGTTGGCTGCGAGGTTCTTATTTGTTTGTGCAGGTGCGAGGGACTCGCGCGTGGTCTCCTACTAGATTGATACCTTGGTTCTCAAAAACTGAGGGAAATACTTACGCTACTGTGCTGCATCACCCTTTCCTCTTCGAGGGAATACAACGCAAGCTGGAGAAGTAGCAGCCTACAAGGCAATCCACCACACCACACTGGATTAGGGAAATACACCACAACGATGGCCCGAAGAAGTATAAACCTTGTGTCCCTTGTTCTTCGGATCTGACAAGCTAGGCCTAGGGACCGGCGTGTAGACGACCTAGGGCGGAAGGAGAGATCTTCGTGCGCACCCAAGAGTTCGAACCTCAAGGGTTTTGCCGGAACCCAAGATCCGACACACCCTACATCAAATTCTATTTGTGTATGTATGATAAAGCAAGCAACACTTAATAAAGGCAGCCGACGATGTAGATCCAATGTGCTTCAAAAATAAAGATCAAGCACATATCAGGAAAAAAACTACTACCTGCTAGGCTTATAACATTTTTCAACATAGAAGAAGAAGAAAAGCTGCAAGATTATGACATAGTAAGCAGATCACGTGTTACAATAACCAAATCCAATTATGTATGGTATGCAAAGTTCTATTTTATGACTAACAAATCATTTCTATATCTAAGAAGACTTCCAAATGTTTAATTTTTATTTTGTGTTTCGCAGTTCCTTCTACCATGTTCGATACACAGGTTTAAGAAAGATGAAACTATCAATCACTACTTCACCATTACAATTAACATGGAAAAACAACACTTTGAACTCCTTGACTCTTCAATTGCATATCCAGGCACAATGGAATTCTTCAACACTGTAACCAGAAAATTAAAGAAAATCTGGAAGCACATAAGCACAGAGCTCCAGCTTTCACAAAGGAGTATCACTATTTCAAAAAGGTCAAGCTGCAAGTGCCACTTCAGGGGCAAGACACATAAACACTTCCAACATTTCTCTTGTTTCCTTTTTTCAATGCAACATTTACTACTACCATTCCTCTAAATAGAACGTATTTTCACGACAGAGGCTAACTATAATAACCAATCATCCCTCTACATGCAGAATGGACTGCACATTCTATATGTACATGAACGTGAATCACTACTCCCAAGATGGAACAACAGTGGCCTTATGATGTGGAGCATCCTACGGCCATCTCCATGTACACCTTCATAGCACCTCAAGCCCCAAGTGGACCTAAGGTGAACCCGCTCATCTTCGAGATCGACATGAATATCCATTGGACTTGGTTGCTACCTCACCATGGAACTTTGTGCATCATTAGGTACAAGGAAGACCACCATCATGAAGCTAGGGAGCATCACCAAGTCCGAGGAGGAGCACCCCAAGGCCACAAGGAATAAGGAGGAGCTCACCAAGAATAGCTCGGCAAGTCCCAAGCAACCCCGTGCGCACGGACTCCATCGACCCCGTGCCCACAGGCCTCCCGAAAAGCTACTGGAAGTGAAGACGCACACCCCCGTGCGCACGGCCTCAAAAGACCCCGTGCACACGGGCCCTCGCCGCTGGAGCACCCGGTGCGCACGGGCCCCAACTTACCCTGTGCGCACGGGCTCTACAAGATTTCGGCTGAAGCCACCTGTTTTGGGCTCTACTTCATCCCCCTTCTCCACCTACCTATATATTTCGTGCCTAGGCCATTTGTAAGGGTTAGCTAAGATTAGAATTACACTAGAGATTAGCTCCTTGTTCATCCTCCTCTTGAGAGAGAGAGAGACCTCTCCCATGGAGATCAAGACCTCCATTGGAGAAGATCACTAGTGGATTCAAGACCCCTCCTATGGAAGGATCCCCATCATAGGATCATCAAGACCTCTTTCCTCATAGGACTGGGATGAACTAGCTACCATGTATCCTACCGTTGTTGTCCTTGGATCTTTGTGACCTTATGTGTATGTGGATCTAGCATATGTGTGATTGGATCAAGTCAATTTGAGTGTTTCCTCTTGTTGTTCTTCTTGTTCTTGAGGATTTCCCCTTCAATTTGTGAAAGATATTCCTCTAGGGTTTCACCTTACATCATCTTGGTATCAGAGCCATGGTTCTTCATGAAATTGGAGCCCCCCTCTTTGTTTTCTAGCCTAATTTTGTTGGGTTCTTCCCCAATTTCGAAAATCCCCACCAAAAATAGCCCCGAATTTTTTGTGATTTGTTAGTTTGATGATGTTTTGTTGGATTTGATCCACAGATTTGCTTGGTTTCAAGTGGATCTAGCCTCCCCCCATCTTTCCACACTTTCCATCCACGAAATCTCTCCAATTTTGACCTTGGAATCATCAATTTCCGCCCCGAAATTGAATTTTTTCGCCACCCCCGTGCCCACGGCCCCTTTCGATCCCCGTGCGCATCAACCCCCGTGTCCCTGGACACCCCGTGCACAAAGCCATGTCCCGTGCGCACGGACCCCCATGCCCACGGCCCCCCTACAGCTGCCGACATTAGCTTCACAATTTTGTCCATAACTTCCACATCCAGAGTCTCATTTTGACGTTCTTTAGCTCGTTGAGTAGCTATTGACATCCCCCATTCATCTATATAGGTTTCAACACCAATTGACTCCATCAAAATTTGTCCATTTTTACATCTTTGTTTAGGCCATCCACCATATCATCCGCAAAACCACCATAGCTTTCAGCCACCTAACCCATTTTTATCCATATAGCATTTGTGGTTGTTTGAGTGGTGACTTGAGTCTCCTAAGGTGTTTAGGCTACTTAGGTATGGTTTCTTCTTCATCAACCACCACCACCGCTTCTGCATTGCCAACTCCGGAACTACCACCGCATTCCGCTACCACCATTCGACATTTGTCGTTGAGATTTTGAGTTTGCGGTTTTTCTGTTTCCTAAGGTGTTTCGGCTAATTAGGAACGGTTCTACATCAAGAACACCGCCTCTCATCATTGCCACGGACTCGACATGGACAACGACCACTTCACCATTTTGATACCCTAACCGTAAGCAAGAACGGTAACCTCTATATCATCTTGGTATCCCATCTTTGTACATTCATTCTTGCCATTGCATTGTTAACCCCTAGCCCATTTTGGATCACTTGCCTATCGAGACTAGCCTTTGATTATTGTCGGCAAGGTTACTTGTGCACATTAGTGATCATTGATCTACACCTTCCATTGCATATATACCATATCATATCACTATCATCTTGCTATCATCATATCATCTCTTGTGTGACAAGATTGTTCCCGCATATACATAATTGATATATTGGTTTGTACATTCGCATAAGTGGCCATATTAAAAAAATAAGCAAAAAGAGAAAAACAAAGAGTGTGTAAGCAATAGCCATAGCATCACCACATTGCATACCATATACCATATTGACCATCATGGATCATTGTGTGCGGAACACCGGAACATCATACATATATAGCATACTCGGGGTAGAAAGTTGATACATTTTGCATCTTATAGGTTGTGCACAAGTGTCGTATCCGCCTATTGAGCAATCGTGCTAGCTTCTCTCTAGAATTGTGCAACACGAGTGTTTTCCATGGATTCCACATTTTGTGCTCATTCCTTGGTTGCAAAACCCCATTTATCTATCTGTGTGTGTGTGTGTGTGTGTTTCCGTGTGCATTCCATTGTTATTAGTCTACTTGTTTCACTTGCGAATTTGTGAATCTCTTTCAACATTTTTGACTCTTACTGACAATTGCATCAAATTTTTGTGCCACTATCTTCACCGAGCACCACCCAAAGCTTTACTTGTGTAGGTGTGAGAATTGACAAGATCCGGTACCAATTGTATTATTTCCATGATACATTATTGAGTGATCATCGATCCATCTTCAACATTGTATAAGGTACATTGGTCTAGTTCTTTACTTTCTTCCACTCACATTTGCTCGAGTCTTGTGATGGATAGGCAAAGCATTTCATCTCCAATCTTCGATGACAATGACGACGCGAACAACTCCGTCATCAAAAATCCACTCTTCAGACTACAACGAGCAATGCAAGGCCTCGAGCAACTCGCCGCTGACATACGACACTCCAAAGCAAGGAAAAAATACTACATCGACAAAATGTTAGACAAACGCATGCACTCCATCGGTGCCATGTTGGACACATGCAAGGAGGATTTCCAGCAGGCGTTGGCCGACTACAAGTCTTCTTCCCCTTCATCATCTTCACGACGGCGACGCCCAAGCCGTCAAGTGCGACAACGTCACCATCAACACGAAGACGCTCAAGATGCGCACACCGTCATGTCCCAACAAGCTCTACATCAAGCTACGGCCAAGCTTCATGAGCACAAGAGAAGACCGTGAGACATGCATCACCAAGAAGAAGCTACGGCTACCACCACCACTTCGGTATCTTTGCCTTTGGACGTACGACATCTTCGCCTACTTCCCATGAGTTCGCCTACATCGACATCTTCAATAACAAGGCGACCACCTACAAGTGAGGGCGACACTTCCATCTTCGGAAGCATCTCAAGCAAGATGGTCGAGCATGGGCCATCCCCTTCGACCAAGGCGAAGAGCATGAACCTCTTCAACAACATGAAGATGGCGCCCCTCTATGAAGCCTACTCCGAGTCAAGTTACGCGAGCGCACATGAGACCATCTCTTTGGTGTCGGAGGAGAGATATGATTTGCCACTTCCTACGGCATTCATCTTTGGAGGCGTTATGGATCAGGAGGCGAAAGGAGTTGAGTTTGGAGACGTTTGCACCTACATCTCTCTGACACCCATATATGATGAGATGACCCAATTACCATGTGAGGAGAGCCACCACCACATGAGTGACATGAGTGACTCCACCATATGCGACATTCAGTGTATTTCCTTTGAGAGGATGACAGTGACCACCACTAGCCCTATACATGAGAGCATGCCACACATCCTATGTGAGGTTGAGAGCCATTTGAGTGACTCCACCAACCATATGAGTGAGAGCATCCTAGAGGGAGTGAGTGAGCCACAACACTTAGGAGTGAGGAAGTTGAGAGAGCACGTTAGACCACTATGATTTCTAAAGACTTACCCTCTACTCCTATTGTGTTCGCTTCTTTGGTTTTAGATCTCCTACATGACAACGCGTCAATCCACAACGAGTCCATACCTCCAATGGGAAAAATGATGGTCATGGTGGACGATGACGCAACCCCCCACATGGTTCCATCAAGACAATGATGTTGACCAAGCATCAATCTTCGACACCTCACCTACACCACACGAGTGGAGCTCCCAAGGTAACATAGGTGACGGTGCTTCTCTTGTCCCACTAGTGGACTATCCTAACAATGATTGCCTGCATTATGTTGATTCACCTATTACCATGCTTCCACCTAGTGTGACTTCTTAATGTCATGACTTACCAATTTATGATGAATATGATGATGAGCATGTTGATTTTCCTAGTTGTGATGCTATGTTACATAGGATAACTTGTGAAAATTCTATTAGTCACATCATGTTCGACAATCCATTAAACTTTTCATATGCTATGAGTGAGATCTCCGATATTGCATCATTTCGATCTCAGCATAGTAACTATGCAAGACCCATTAAAGTAAATCCCATTTGCACGTATGGCATAGATGACGAGATGATGGTTATTGGATTTTGTTTCTCTTGCGATGATATTGCCATGCTTCCTTCACATGATTTGCGCAATTCATCTACTATGCCATGCCATGATCACATTGTTCCAAATATACTTAGTTTTGGATGTTGTCAATATTCTCCATGTGATATTTCCACTAATGCTCATGAGGAGACCCTCATAGTTTCCGCATACATACTAGGGCCAAATACATTTTTGCCCCTAGTTGTGACCTACCCAGGCGGTTTGCCCTTACTTTTCGACCTTACTCAATTTTGCCCTTTGATTTGTCCTAGGGGTCGCTTGAATGCCCTTCCGTGACGGCTCCGCGCGGTCAACGCCGTTTGACTAGGACAGGGTGTTGTTTTTGACATTTTTACCCCTGGTGTGGATACCCCAAGTCAACAGGACCATTCAACGGGAGGGCTCAGGGTCCACTTGTCATTGACCATGGACTTCAGCTAACAAAAGATTTCTCTTACCTTGGCCAAGTCCCTTACACACGGGACCCACCATGAAAAATAAATTTAAAAACGAGGTGGGGCCCACTGTCATGGAGTGGCTAGTTAGTTAGTTAAAAAATTAATGAATCTACAACTAACATGGGTTAGGCTATAGCACTTTGGGTTAATTAAACTATTAACGTTTTAATTAATAAACCAACTTAAATAATGTTTTAATTAAACTAATGGAGCCCAATGTCAGTTGCACAAGGGGGTATGTTAGCGGGTTAATCTAGGGCCTAATTAAGCCTCGAACCGGTGGCGCTAATCAGGGAACGACAGTGAGGCCCGACCGGCTGATTCTGGCGACTGGAGCATGCCTCGTTTGTCTCTACACGCAGCTGACACCCATTTAGGCAGATTGGTTGTAGTGGCAGGTGTTGGGGTGGCCTGCAGTAGCAATGGCGGCGAGTTCTGCGATGGCTGAAGATCTTGTGCAGGTGCGGGACGACTAGAGGAAGAGCGCGAGTGGGTGAGGAGGGGGAATCCACGCAGGAGCTAAAAAGATCTTGATGGAGAAGAAGGCGAGGTCGGGGACGGTCGGGATCCAGCGAATCATGCGGTGGAAGCCGCCGGTGCATAGGAGGATCTCGGCATAGATTCGCTCGATCCTATCCTTCCTAGCTCGAGATCGTCAATGGTGAGGAGGAGCGCTAGTTGGCGGATCTCTGGGACGCGCTGGTTCTGCAGTACGACGGTGCTCGCCACGTGTAGTGCGAGCGGTGGCGACGAGCTTCTCACGGTGGCTGCGGGAGCTCGGGCTAGAGGAGGGGACCGTACCAAAGAGGGAGAGGTCGAGCTAGGGGGGTTGTGTGGCCCGTCAAGCCTGCCCTAGTTGCTTCCCTTCCTCCTCGCACGCCGGCCGCCGGCAAGGCGCGGCCCGGCATCTCCCATGTCTCCCTGTCGGGAGGTAGGAGATGAACAGGAGAGAGATTATTTGATTCTTTTGTGTTTTTTCTGGTGGGTCCTGCAAGTAAGGGAGACAGAGCAGTGAGGTCTATTTTTTCTGGTGGGTCTTACATGTAAGTAATACAACCCATCTGCCAGGTACCAAGGGCAAAAGTGTCCAAAATGGCACTCCATCACGGTCAAACGGCGTTGACCGGACGGAACTGTGACGGAAGGGCATTCTAGCGACTCGTGGGACAAATCTAAGGGCAAAACTGAGCAAGGTTGAAAAGTAAGGGCAAACCCCGTGGGTAGGTTGCGACTAGGGGCAAAGATGCCATTGTCCCTACTTACTAGGAGATCTTGATGCATGCCATACCTCTCATGATTCCATTCATTGTGTGCACCATATGCATAACATACATGACAATGCTCTAGATGTTTATCATGATGCATTCCACAATTTGAGTCTCCATTATGCTATACATAACAACAAACCTCTCATGATGGATGACATGTTTCTATACCAGGCATCTCATTTATTTGAGCATTGGCTATTTTATGCTAACCAACACATGCACGTGCGCATCATAATGGATGATGTGTACATATACCACGCATACACAAATTTTCCTTTCTCTTTGTTTTGTGTAGGTACTCATGAATACTTGTCAACCTCACAATCCCATGAATTGACAAAACAAGCTCTTGAGAGCAACGACGATTCGGGATCCCGCGGATTGTCCTTACCACCATACTCTTTGCGCAAGGACTACGCGCATTCCTTTTACTTGTCCCTCACACGACTTTGGGCCCTTTACCACTTATTACATTATGCCCATTCTCTCGTGTTCACTTTGCATGTTATGCCTCTTTACATGACTTTGCCATGCAATTGTGACCCTTGCTTGCTATTACCCATGATTCTCAATTATGTTATTCATATGTGTATTTGCATACTTGGACGAGATAATAGTAGCTATTGCCATGATTGCTTTGTGCCCCATGCTATTGACGCTTGTTGTGTTGGGAGAGTCAGGATGCTTAATTGCTCTTTACATAGGACCTCTTTCCAATACAATGTTGAGACTTTGCTCATATCTTGCTTTCATGCTTGTGATATGTCATGTGCATTATGTATGTCCACTATTTCCACACATGACATGCTTGCCATGATTTCTTCTAGTATGTTGCATCTTCACACTACTAGCTTGCTAGACTTGATCTCTATGATTGCTTGCTTTTTCACATCACCCATGTTCCATTCTTACTCACTTTCTTGGGTTGATAACATATATAATCATGCCAATCACATGATTTCACTTGTCAAATATAACTTGTCTCCATTTGTTGCATCCCTCATATTCACATACCTTGAGTGTAACCATGCTATGATTATTGATCTTGGAGACTTGGACATCTTACTTGTGATGCATGCTTATTTCTTTGAGCCTAATGTATTTGGTTGTTATTGCATCGTATGCTTACATACCATGCCACATTCCATTGTCCTTTCTTATGATGAGCATGATGAATACACTTGTTGGGTACATTTCCACACGAATGATAGGTTTTGCACTTCTGCTAACCTCATTTGTTTTTTTGAGTGTATGTCATGTTATTTTGTTTTGAAAGATTCACAAGGTGGTACAATCATGAGCTATCTTGGGCATGTGAAGGCATACACGTTGCGCAAGACTAACATTTTCGACATCTTCATAAATGTGAATTAATTCCTTGTGAGCCATCCTCACATATGCATATTGGATGGGCCATACTTTCATAGTTTTTGCCTTATTATTGTCTACATGATACAACTATGGGATGGAGGACTGATGTCTACACACGCTTCTATTCTTGTAGACTATGTTGGGCCTCCAAGCGCAGAGGTTTGTAGGACAGCAGCAATTTCCCTTAAGTGGATGACCTAAGGTTTATCGAACTCAGGGAAGTAGAGGTTGAAGATGGTCTCTCTCAAGCAACCCTGCAACTAAGATACAAGAAGTCTCTTGTGTCCCCAACACACCTAATACAACTAGGAGTTGTATAGATGCACTAGTTCGGCGAAGAGATGGTAAAATATGGATGGTAGGAGTGGCAAAGCAAAGTAATATAAATCTGTAATAAAAAGTGCAGCAAGCAAATAAGTGGTAAACGTGAGCACAAATGGTATTGCAATGGTGTAAACAAGGCCTAGGCTTCATACTTTCACTAGTGGCAACTCCCAACAACATTAACATAGTCTAATCACATGATATTTCCCATAAAACATGCAATGGAGACGCACTCGGAGGTCATTCCTTCGTGGTCAAGAGAGGACGAGAATTATGTAGGGCTACAAAAGCACACCTCAAAGTTCGTAGATCTCAATCTATGGATTTCCCAATGTCACCGCGGCCATCCAAAGAGAGTACCACAATCACCACAACATATCTCAAGGATAGTCAAAGACAAGCACCAAGAGACTCTCAATCTTCAATCAACACACAAAAGAGGAAATCACTCATGAAAATATTCTTCTAATCCATGTCCAATAGACCGCTGTCACCTTGGTCTCAGGGATTATACTAGATAAAGACAAGTAAGTACATCAATCCAATACATAGAGGAAGGGGAAATATCATGGGATCACCCTAGATTAACATAGCCTATGATCACAACGAAGATCACATCATGGGAGAGAGAATTGACAACATAGCTACTGGTAGAAACCTCAGCCCCGAGGAGGAACTACTCCTGCATCATGGAGGGAGGAACCAACGTCGATGGAGATGAATCCGGGGGCACTTCCCCATCCCGGCAGGATGCCGGCACAGGAATTCTGGTCCCCCGAAACTTTGTGGCGATGGCGGTGGAGATCGGAATTGCTTCTGGAGAAAAGGGTTCTGGAATCAGGGTTTCCACGACGGGAGAATAAATAGGAGGCCAAGTAGGGCACCAGAGGAGGTGGGAGCCCCCCAGGCGGCCCCTCGGCGCGGCCAGGGGTGGGGCCGCGCCATCAGGGCGCCTGGGACCCCTCTGGCCCCACTTGTGGCACATGGAAGCTTCTGGAGCGCTGATTTTTTATATATTTTTCCCGGAATTTTTCTGGCAATTTAAGTAATGGAAAAACCTGAAATACAAAAACAGCAGAAAACAGAAACTGGCACTGGGGTGCACTGAGTTAATAGGTTAGTCCAAATATGATCAAAAGTGTATGAAAGTGTATCAAAAGCATAGCAATATCACCCAAAACATGCATGGAGCAAGCAGAAATTATAGATACGTTTGGGACGTATCAACATCCCCAAGCTTAATTCCTGCTCGTCCTCGAGTAGGTAAATGATAACAAGCACAATTTCTGTGGTGACATGCTACCAAAGAGTCTTTCACAATCACATGACAAATGCTTATTGAGATAATGAATCTTTAGTAATCAAGTTACCTCATGAGAATATCACAAAAAACTGAAAGTTTACAATATGATACTGAAACACCCAATAGATTTGTAGTGAGCATGGTGTGCAAACATGACAAAGTGATACCTCACTTGCCCCCTTTAGTGAAGCAAAACATAAATGCAGGAGCACCTCCGAAGTTTAAGTGACGACTAGATACAATGATTTCAGAATAAGCGATATCACAATCATGCAGAAGACAATGGTACTTTGGGACAATGCACATTACACTCAGAATGACAATCATGCTCTCAATAGTTGGTGCTTTGAAGAAAGAAGGTGGAGACTCTCGAATCGTGGATTTTGATGGCAAGGTTGAAAAGCCGTGGCTGGAAGCAAAGACTAAACAAGTACCAGAGCTTGTGGTTTTAAAAATAGAGATAAAAAGCTTTTGGGAGGTGCATAATTCGTCAACGAATGCTAGTAGATAACCCAATTACTTCTTATGCTGGACAAGTTTCGAGGAGCGGCTCCCACGCGGGGACGATCACATCCCCTTAATATCCTTTGTTTATCACTGCCAGAGTTTCTTGATTTCTCATGAACAAAGCGTGAAGGAGGGTTTGTTTGTTGCTATTATCTTTTGTGAGCTGGGCGCACTCATGCCAGTCCCTCCTCGTATTAGGGGTTTGCAGATTAGACATGCAATCCCGGGGTAAAATTTGTCCAACATAAGAAGATCATGAATTACCTACTACTTCCTCATGAGCTAAAACAGAGGCACAAAAGAGAAATGCTTTTGAATAATTTTGAGATGGTACAAGAAAGTCTTCGTTAGGAATGGCAAGTAAATACCATATATAGGAAGGTATGGTGGACTCATATGGCATAACTGGTTTCAAGGATTTTGGATGCACAAGCAGTCAGTCCGCTTAGTACAGGTGAAGGCTAGCAAAAGACTGGGAGCGACCAACTAAGAGAGCAATGATGGCCATAATCACGCAGAGCGACAAAGCAACATTGAATCGGGCATGGAAGTTATATCACTACTCAGAAATTAAAGATCATCAAGGCTTGATAGACTTTCTTTACAGTCTTAAATATGCGTGAGCATATGCCAAGTCAATCAAAATAAATTCTTGGAGGAAGATATCACTAAACCATACCACATCATAGGCAAACAAATCATGCTGGTACTTCAATAACACATTAAGAACCCCCAGCTATTTGAGACTAACCATAAGAAAACATGAACTACTAAGCACCATTATGCACATAGCATTTTTATCATAGACATATCAACCAGTGCCACAGAAGCCAACTCTCTTAACAAGATAAGCATGATAACTCAAGAGAGTTCCAGAAGCAACAACCTAAACAGAAGCTCTTAAAAAGATAAGCATGAAAACTAAGAGCTAAGCATGACAGCAGCTATGAAAAGATAAAGAACACACACAAGAAGATACGCATGCAAGCCTATGTTGTGTTCTACAGTGGAGTGGAGCGTGTTTCTCTCCCAAACAATGAAGGCTAGGATCCAACTTGTTAAGAATAGCAAGTAAAACTAAATAAACTAAAAAGAAAAGAGCAAGACGCTCCAAGCATAGCACATAACGCATGAAGTGATAAAAATATAGTGGAACGAAGGACGAACTGATAATTGTTGATGGAGAAGGGGATGCACGGGGGCATCCCCAAGCTTAGATGCTTGAGTCTCCTTGGATATTTCTTGGGGGTGCATGGGGGCATCCCCAAGCTTGAGCGTTTGACACTCCTGAATCTTCGTTTATCATCTTCCCTCGCACACTTGAAAACTCCCTTCATACATAACTCATCATAATCTGATTAGAGAGGTTAGTACCCACAATAAAATAATTTTTATCTACTGGAAACAAAGATATTCTTGAAGGTCTACTGTTTCTTAAGATCGCCAAAAAGTTTTTGCAAAGAAAAAGCAAGCTTAAGGTCTGCAAAACGAAGAAAAGGCAAAACAGGGCAGAATCTGTGAAAAACAGACCAGCAGGTAGTAAATAATTTTTTGGGGGTACTTCTGCAACTCAAATCAAAAAACTCAGAACGGACGCTCGAAAGCCAATTGTATAGAGCATGCTGTCAAAAAAATTCAGATCAAAAAGATGATCTGGTGATTTTATTAGAATTTTTCTTTCCAAGGACAGAATCTGTTTTCTGGACAGCATGTCACAACTTTTGAACTTTCTTGCAATCAGAGGCTAAAATTGGCACAAAGCTGAAAAATAAAGATACAAGGATGTTGGTACAGTAGTAACAAACATCAAGACCACTAAAAACTGAAAGAACAAACTGAAAGCAAAGATAACAAGGGTTGTCTCCCTAGAGCTCTTTCTTTATAGCCATAAAGATAGGCTTAAGACTTTAATGATGCTCTCGTAGGAATAAGAGTTGAAGAAAAAAAGAGAGCATCAAGAAGCAAATACCAAACACATTTAAGCCTAACATGCTTCCTATGCATAGGAATATTGCAATAGAATAATTCATTGAAGCACAAAGCAATAAGCATAGGAAGACAAAACAAGTGCAGCTTCAAAACCTTCAACATAAAGAGAGGGAACTTGATATTATTGAAATATCTATAAGCATATGTTCCCTTCTCATAATAATTTTCAGTGGGATCACGAATAAACTCAACAATATAAGCATCACATAAAGCATTGTTACCATGGTCCACATGCAAAAAGGTACTCTTACTCTCCACATAAGCATAATCTTTCTCATTGGTAATAGTGGGAGTAGGACTATCATAAACAACTTGAACACTATAGATTAATTGGGTATTAGGAAGATGGTGTTCAACAAGGGAGTAATTCCCTCCATGATTATGACAAGTTTCATAAGGATAATTTCTCCTTATGTCATAGGTACCTTTATAATCACTATAGATTGGAGTTATAACATCATCATAGTAGAGAAGAGCATTATCATTGCTAGCAACTATATTTGTAAACATGTTGTCTTTATTCTTACTAGCAAAAGAATTATCAATTATCACATCACTAGTGGGTAAAGGATTTGCAATCCTATCATCCCCAAGCTTAGAGCTTTCCATATCATCACTTTCAGAGTTGGTACCAAAAAGATTTTCAAGATCATAAGTAGCATTATCATCATTTTCCTAATCACAATAAGTAACACGCATATCATAATCAAAATCATCTTCAATAGTACCTACGGACGTATCATCAAGATGATAATTAAGGCAATAAACTTCACCTTCTTCTTTAAACTTACAACTGTTAGGATAAAAGTTGATGGGAGGAATATGCTCAGGCCAGGTTGATACCCATTCTTCTTCCTTCTTGCTCCTCTTCCTCCTCCTCTTCTTTTTCTTCTTCTTCACCTTAGGAGGGAGTGGTTGGAGATGAAGCTTCTCCACATATCCTGGTTTATCATTAGAAACAATAGGGGAAACTTGGGAGAAACTCTCCTTTTTATTAGCAGAAATATAAGAGACATTTTTATACTTTGGTAAAGTTCCCTCCTTTCTAATCTTACTTATGTAATCATTTTTATGGCAATTAACAACACAATAGAGATGGCAATTTTGCAAAGTGTTTTTTATTCCTATGGCATTAACATCTAGCCAAGAAGTCTTTTCTGATAACTCTTCACACATCAAAAATAACATAAGCTCATCATAAAGATCAGGGGTGATCATGTTATCACACAACTGGTTAACAGTTATGTTTTGAAAGTGCATGCATTGAAAATTAAAGTGACCCTCTATGCAGCAAAGTTCACAAGTAAAAGGATAAAGGTCACACAATTCTCTAGCAATTTCATTTAAATCTTTGACCCAAGTGATTGTTCTTTCATGCTTATGTTGCTTACAATACTTCTCTTCTTCAATCATAGGCCTTTCACAAGGTCTATCCACTCCACAAAAATTAACATGCTTATATAAAACTTCATTTTTAGGAATTGGATCATGCATGTTGCAATCATCATGAACAATTTCATTTTCTTTGCAAATCTCTTTAAAAGGTTCATGATGCTTGATCCAATCCTCCTTAGGCATATTAAGATGTGAAGCAAAAGATTTGAGGAAATCAACAAGGAGTTGAGAATCAAGCCCAAACTTAGCACTAAACTTATTAAAACTTGTAGTTTCAACAAAGGACTTAATGCAATCATACTCATAAATTATACCTGACTCTTTACCTTTGTCGATCTCCCAATCTTCAGTGTTGCGTTGAATTCTTTCAAGGAGTTCCCATTTAGCATCAATCTTTTCATTTGTGAAAGAACCCATAGAGGAAGCATCGAGCAAATCTTTATCTTGTCGAGAGAGCCTCGCATAGAAATTAGTAATAATCATATCTTTGGGGAGCCCATGGTTAGGACATTTTAGCATTAACGTTTTCAGTCTCCCCCAAGCTTGAGCTATGCTCTCTCCGTCATGAGGATAGAAATTATAAACATAATTCCTATTCTCATGGACTTCATGAAGAGGATAAGACTTGGAGTAAAAGAGAGACTGGATCTCTTCCCAATCCAGCAGGTGAGAGTCATCTAGTAGCCTATACCATTCCAATGCTTTTCGTTTCAGTGACAAGGCAAATAATTTCCTCATGACTCCATCTCTTGTCAAACCTGAAATCTTAAACAACTCACAAAGTTCTGTAAGTTTCAACAAATGAATACTAGGATTGACTGTCCCATCATAACAATCATTCCTAATTATTTCAATTATCCCAAGTGGTATTTGGAACGGGGTACATTCAGTAGGTGGAGGAGACTCCTCTACCACGGGTGTGGTAAAGCGGCCTTCCCCAAGCAGCGAACTAAGAGTGCGGTTTTCCATAAACATAACTAGTGAAACTAAAAACAAGAAATGAAAAGATTTAATTGCAAGATCTAAAGATATACCTTCAAACACTTACTTCCCCGGCAACGGCGCCAGAAATAGCTTGATGTCTACACATGCTTCTATTCTTGTAGACTATGTTGGGCCTCCAAGCGCAGAGGTTTGTAGGACAGCAGCAATTTCCCTCAAGTGGATGACCTAAGGTTTATCGAACTCAGGGAAGTAGAGGTTGAAGATGGTCTCTCTCAAGCAACCCTGCAACTAAGATACAAGAAGTCTCTTGTGTCCCCAACACACCTAATACAACTAGGAGTTGTATAGGTGCACTAGTTCGGCGAAGAGATGGTGAAATATGGATGATAGGAGTGGCAAAGCAAAGTAATATAAATCTGTAATAAAAAGTGCAGCAAGCAAAGAAGTGGTAAACTTGAGCACAAATGGTATTGCAATGGTGGAAACAAGGCCTAGGCTTCATACTTTCACTAGTGGCAACTCCCAACAACATTAACATAGTATAATCACATGATATTTCCCATAAAACATGCAATGGACACGCACTCGGAGGTCATTCCTTCGTGGTCAAGAGAGGACGAGAATTATGTAGGGCTACAAAAGCACACCTCAAAGTTCGTAGATCTCAATCTATGGATTTCCCAATGTCACCGCGGGCATCCAAAGAGAGTACCACAATCACCACAAAATATCTCAAGGATAGTCAAAGACAAGCACCAAGAGACTCTCAATCTTCAATCAACACACAAAAGAGGAAATCACTCATGAAAATATTCTTCTAATCCATGTCCAATAGACCGTTGTCACCTTGGTCTCGGGGATTATACTAGATAAAGATAAGTAAGTACATCAATCCAATACATAGAGGAAGAGGAAATATCATGGGATCACCCTAGATTAACATAGCCTATGATCACAACGAAGATCACATCATGGGAGAGAGAATTGACCACATGGATACTGGTAGAAACCTCAGCCCCGAGGAGGAACTACTCCCGCATCATGGAGGGAGGAAGCAACGTCGATGGAGATGAATCCGGGGGCACTTCCCCGTCCCGGCAGGATGCCGGCACAGGAATTCTGGTCCCCCGAAACTTGGTGGCGATGGCGGCGGAGATCAGAATTGCTTCTGGAGAAAAGGGTTCTCGAATCAAGGTTTCCGCGACGGGAGAATAAATAGGAGGCCGAGTAGGGCACCAAAGGAGGTGGGAGCCCCCCAGGCGGCCCCCCGGCGCGACCAGGGGTGGGGCCGCGCCATCAGGGCGCCTGGGGCCCCTCTGGCCCCCCTCTGGCCCCTCTTCTGGCACATGGAAGCTTCTGGAGCGCTGATTTTTTATATATTTTTCCCGGAATTTTTCTGGCAATTTAAGTAATGGGAAAACCTGAAATACAAAAACAGCAGAAAACAGAAACTGGCACTGGGGTGCACTGAGTTAATAGGTTAGTCCAAATATGATCAAAAGTGTATGAAAGTGTATCAAAAGCATAGCAATATCACCCAAAACATGCATGGAGCAAGCAGAAATTATAGATACGTTTGGGACGTATCAAGGACCGACATTGAAGATGGACCCTATTGACCTTCAAGTTGAAGAGTGCTCGGAATTTGTGGATGCACCTACTTTGAACGCACCACAGGACCACTACTTCCGCCACGACATTCAGCAATGGTACAACAGTACTCATAACAAATTTGCATCTTATGCATGGATTGACTCACATTATGATTGCCTTGTTGCATCTTGTATTTCTTTGTCATCCATGATATATGAGCTTGTGCACTTCCTTAGCAAATTTGTTGTGATCTTTCTTGATGGACTCTTCATACATATTGATCACATTGACAACTATCATTTGCATGATCACATAGTAAAATTGAGCATCCATTACCATGTTCATGCTTTTGATACACCGTCCCAGTACGACATCATTTTGCACAATGGTAGCATTACTCCCTTCATGCACAATGAGCTCGATCACACGAATGCATTATATGCCATGTTCTTTCATTTTGCTACAATCCATGCTCATTGCCACTACCAATTTCATTGGACGGGATCATACTTAAATGGTGGATACCTTGCGTATGCTAACCATTGTATTTCCAAGTGTCCCTTGTGCTTGCTATTTTTGTATGTCTACCATTCCGATGACATCTTGGAACACTTTGCTCGCGGCGTGACATACACCTCGTCCAACTACAAGTCCATCCATGCCTACCGTGTACATGGCGATACGGTTTACGATCCGGGGAAGGATCTTTCCCAAGGGGGAGGAGATGATGCAAGGCATCCTATGGCCATCTCCATGTACACCTTCATAGAACCTCAAGCCCCAAGTGGACCTAAGGTGAACCCGCTCCTCTTAGAGATTGACATGAATATCCATTGGACTTGGTTGCTACCTCACCATGGAACTTTGTGCATCATTAGATACAAGGACGACCACCACCATGAAGCTACAAAGCATCACCAAGTCCAAGGAGAAGGACCCCAAGGCCACAAGGAAGAAGGAGGAGCTCACCAAGATCAGATTGGCAAGTCCCAGGCAACCCCATGCGCATGGCCTCCATCGACCCGTGCCCACGTGCCTCCCAGAAAGCTACTAGAAGTGAAGACGCGCACCCCCGTGCGCATGGCCTCAAAAGAACCTGTGGACACGGGCCCTCGCCATTGGAGCACCCCATGCACGGGCATGTACCGTGCGCACGGGCCCAACTTACCCCGTGCGCATGGGCCCTACAGGATTTTGGCCGAAGCCACCTGTTTTGGCATCTACTTCGTCCCCCTTCTCCACCTACCTATATATTTCCTGCCTAGGTCATTTGTAAGGGTTAGCTAAGATTAGAATTACACAAGAGCTTAGCTCCTTGTTCCTCCTCCTCCTGGGAGAGAGAGAGAGAGAGAGAGACCTCTCCCATGGAGATCAAGACATCCATTAGAGAAGATCCCTAGTGGATAAAAGACCCCTCCTAAGGAAGGATCCCCATCATAGGATCATCAAGACCTCTTTCCTCATAGGATTGGGATGAACTAGCTACCATGTATCCTCCCTTTGTTGTCCTTGGATCTTTGTGACCTTATGTGTATGTGGATCTAGCATATGTGTGATTGGATCAAGTCAATTTGAGTGTTTCCTCTTGTTTTCCCCTTTGTGTTCATCTTGTTCTTGAGGATTTACCCTCCAATTCGTGAAAGATCTTCCTCTTGGGTTCCACCCTACATCACCTTAGAGGCAGAACAAATACAAGAGTTGAGGGGGGGAAATCTATATCAACTAATCAATCATCACATGGGTAATACCGGACTGTCATTAATCAAGTGTGCAATGGGTTAGTCTTTCTAGAAAAAATAAGCAATATTGTTGGAGAAATTTTCAGAAATAAAGCCTCACAATTTTATTAGCCTACCAGGTACTAATAAGATTTTTTAAATTTTTTGATTTAACGGATATGCTGAAATATGAAGTTGATATAGGAGACAAAGAAATGCAACGGATAGAATGTTACATACTAGAAGAGTTTCCGCCAAATCCTGAGCCCAAGGAAAATCTTATGCATGTGAGAACCACCCAAGAGCAAAAATTTATTGATACATGCAGTGGACACAAAGAGTTTATGCATGTGAGCAGCCACGCCATCGTCAAAGAAACTTGCACGTACCACAAATAGAAGGATCCACCAATTGAACCAGATCGACCACTCACACACGACAAGATAGCGCACCAATCTAAAGAGGTAACTATCACCACTAATGAGTAAAACATCAACAACAATATCCTGAGCACCACATAGCAACTTGAATAAACAGGCACTACTTTAAAAGAGGGTAACAGGAGAAACAATGCACCGACTAGACAAGGACAGCTTTCCGAGCATAAGAAACAACCTATTCTTCAAAAAGAAACAGTCTCCACAAACGATCAACAAGGCACCTCAACCACCGTCACTTTAGAGTTCTTAGCCACCTAATCAGATTGGCAAGCCCCAAAAATGACAAAAAAAGCATGAAGAAGTTGATGAATTTCTATTAAGCCTTGACCCAGACCAACTAAAGCAATACAATGAACTTATAGAGATGGGATATAAATTTGATGAATAAAAATAGCATGCCTTCAAGATGAAGAGCGTGAATTCAACAAAAAAGGCATGCAGTATCTGGCAAGCTTGCAGCAAGAATCAGCAGAACCTTCAATGGCTCAATCATCTGAGAACAGCCCAACAAACAAAATATCGATCAAGAAGAGGCCGGTGAAGCCATCGAGCAGACACCCTGGAAAAATCAAGATTCCTACATTTGTACCAGGAGATTTCAATTGTATGAACAAGGCCATGGCACTTTATGATTATCTAATTAGCGAAGAAGGACAGGAAGAATGTGCAGAGTAAGTAGTTTCTCTTCTGAAAACAAAAAACTAAGAAGTGATGTTACTTTTTAAAGCCACCTAACATGTCACACCCAACATTTTGTAACATGTCACTTGCATTAATAAAGCATGAAAATTTGGACCAACAAAAACTTTTGCATTCTTTGGCCTTTTATTTGAGTTGGATTTTGTTTGTGATCGCAAGTGCTCTTCAAAGTCAACACATCTCCACCTTCTGCACTTCATCTCCTTGCTCCAAACTTCTGTCTAATTATCATGCCATGTGTATAGTACAGTATGGTGTTTTCTTACAAAAATAATTTGGCCAAAAAGTATTTTCTAAATTAAGTCTTCGAAAAACCCCTCAATTGAGGTTTGCACTACAAGTACTTAATTTGGGGTATGAAAAATCTTTCAAAGAGTATATTTGACTCCTATTAGGTATAGGACCCCCATAAACCAGAAAAATCTAAATTTAAAAGTTATTTTCCTATTTTATTTAAATGCTTTTTCTTTAGGCCAGAAATGGTCTTTAATAGGTTAAAATAACTTTAATGTTTTAAAAATATTTGAGAAAATTCAGGGAAGCTCAGAGGACATATATTGTCCATATATACGAGTTTCAACACAGGGTCGTGTTCAAAATATTGGTAAAATCCCTCAAAAACCATTTCTGGATATTTCAAGCTTTTGAAATATTTACAAAGGAAATATTCTCTAAAAATTCCAAGAAAATTCTGGCAAATCACACATGCGTAATGTGATGATACTGTAAAGTTTTATCCCAATCAAAATTGTTTTGGTTCAAAAAAGTGTCCCAAAACCTTCTCTGTCCAGATTCAAGTTTGAACAACTTTACATTGCCAACTTTTTCCAATTGACCCCAAACTTTGTGTACATGCTCAAGTACCCAAATAATGACACTACACCAAGTGGTGCATCAAGGGGAAGAGGTTAGCTTAGCTAGATCTAAGCAAGTCCATTTCTGTTTATTTCTAGGGTTTACAAAAGTTGCATTGGCAACTTTATCCAAATAAGCTCAAATTTCTACCACAATGCCATTTGGCCATGCACAACGCCCTCATCAAGTGGCACAAGGAGGAGATGAGTGCAAGTGGCCCAAACTTGCATCAAACACCTTCTGCCATATTTCAAAAATCACCATTTGGACCTCTTCCACTATTCTCCATGAGATCAAAATTTTACCACAACTCCTCCTAGTCCTCTTCTACCTCCAGCAACTTTCCCCTGGACATTTCTCAATGATTAAGGGGTAAAACACCCCCATTTACCCTTCTGTACAGCATCATTCTTCTCTCCCCCCCTCCTTCTCACTCCAGAGCCACTCCAGGGCATCCAATGCCCTCCCCACTTCTTTACTTCTCCCTAGCAGCTACCAGACATGAGTGGGCATGCCCCCGCCACTTAAACAATGCCATGGCAGCCAAAGGCGCCCTATAGTGCGCTCTTGCACTGTAACCGCCCTCTACCAAGCACCTTCGGCCACCTCGGGCCTCCCCCGCGCGCTCGATGATGCGCCTCGGCGTCCGTGACATGGCAGCTGGTCGACCCCCTCCTCCCTCTCTCACCCCTGGCTGCCTCGCGCGTGAACAGAGCACCGCCCCGCTCCGCCACTATCTGCACTCGCCAAGGCCCCGTCTCGAGCTCGTCTCGCTCCTTCTCTACCTTCACAACGCCCTACACCACCCCCATGAGCACCACGGACCCCTCCTCGCTCGCTCCCTCGACCTCCAGAGCCATCGCCGTGGTCGCCCGTGCGCCCCATCCATGGTGAGCCACTGGCCGACTATATAAGGATGCCCCGTGCCCTCCTCTCCTCACCACTCATCCTCTACCACCCTAGATAGGCCCCCTGCACCCCCAGTTCTTCTCCAGGAGCACACGAGCTCGAGATCGAGCTCGGGCTCCGCTGCCTCGGGTCACCGTCGCTCCCGCTCGATCTGGAACCACACGAGCCTACTGATCGATTCCTCTCTCCTTTTCGCGTCAATTGCAGGCCGAGCTGAGCGTTCCATCCACCTCCCGATGCAACGCCGCCCTACTACCTCATTGTCGGTGAACCAGGCCACACCGGCGGCCAACTCCACCTCCATCCGAATGGAGGCACCTCCCTGAGGTCAACGGCACCACCCATGCATCCGTCCGTGACCTATGTCGCCGCCGGCAAACTCACTGTCACCTCTAGACGGAGGTAGACGACGACGGCCATGGGCCCTATCCGTTAGCCTCATGTCCCGACGGACAGGTTTAAAATCGCACGCGCGCGTACCGTTTCGCTTCATCGGCTGAAGGCGTATTTTGCCTTTATGCCTAAGACGTGGCAGCCTCACATGGGCTGGATCTCCTCTGGGCCTGCTGCACTGTGGTCTTTCTTGCCCAGTAACACAATGCTCTTTTTGTTTTTCTTTTCTGTCTGTTTTCAAAATATTCCACAGGATTAAATAAATGTCCAAATGCAACAATTCCAACTCCTAAAATCTTGTAATAATCTCACATATTTAATGGTGTAACTTTCATGCAAATCCATTACACTTCTCTGTATTGTTCAAATTCAAATTCAATTTCGAGCATTTAAATCCTTCTTTAAAATCACATTACTCTGTTTCTTTAGCCCCGAATCCAAAACTAAGAATTTTCTCCTTCTTAGTTTTCATCCTAGTATTTAACAAAAATAGGTTGACATTTTTCTGGGCACTTTGATTTTCTGTTTTTGCTGTTGCCTTATTGTTCCCGTTGTTTCTTTGCGACGAATAGATCCCGTATTTGACGTAGTAGTTGGAGAAGAAGAAGGAGAAGGACTTGAAGACATTGAAAACCAAGCCAACCAAGGCAAGCATCCCTTTGACCACGATACATCTCTTATTTGTCGGTACTTCCTTTCGATTGCATAATGACGAAAGTGACAGTGATGAACTTGTTGAGAACGACCAAATGATGCATGCCCATACTCGTAGCTCTACTTTGTGCATGGAGATACGATGTCAAAAGTTTAGTTATTGATGCATAATGATGCATGTATGCCATGATCACCTCGTGGTTGCATTCTTTCGGAACCCCATCGGGTACCCCTAATGCCCGTGGGTGATGTTGAACTAAAGTAAACACTTGAGGAAGAAGTGGTGTACCAGAGCAAGAATTTGTGTGTGGGTAAAATGGTGGATTACATTTAAGGTGTGATTACCATCCCAACCAAACATGTGCAACCACTCTACCCCTTATGGGACGTGGCACTATTAATTACCTAGTCTGATACTAGTGTGGTGCTCGCATTACTAGTGAAGGGGGTGACATGAGGTCACTCTCGGGGCGGGGTCGTGCTTGGATAGGCGGCCATGACTGTTTTCATAGGGCACCGGACACACCGTTGGTCCCTTCGTGTATGTGTGATAATAAATAGGGCGACGTCCCAAAATCTTATGCTTATACATGAGGGTCATGTACCAACGAGTGGACCCCATGTTAGTGTCGCTTAGGGAAAGATAATGATCGGGTGCTTCCCCCGAGTGCTTGAGGTACTGCGGGATCGTGGGTGACACGAAAGCTTCCCGGATCTTGTGGGTAAAGTGCGCAACCTCTGCAGAGTGTCAAACTATTTGAATAGTCGTGTCCATGGTCATGGACAGTTGGGTGGTGCTAGTTAAACTATGTCTAGTATTTTACAAACTTGGTACATGTGTGTGGAGGAGAACTATATGAGTCAAGGTAAATGACTTGACATGTTGAATAAGTTAGCATTGATCCAAACTCTATTTATGTTGATATATGTAACCTGCTCACATGATTACCATAGTGCATTGATGCATGTCTTACAAGTTGATAGGTCATGGAAATTCCAACTAGCTTGGCGCTATGTTGCCTACTTGTTGTTACATCATGCATTGTTACCTTGATCCAAAAATATTGGTTGCTTGCAAGTACATTCAAAGTACTCATTGGCTTGCCAATGGTTATTTAATTGGCCAGGCATGGAAGAGCAGGAGTTCGAAGAAGAGTTCTTTGGAGACGAACATGCGAACTAGGACGCTTTCCCAGTCAGAATGCATGTAGGGTTAAGGCAGATGGCATGGGTTCTACTTATCAACGAAGATTTCCGCTGCTTGAGTTTATTTGATGTTCAGCCCTTGAGGCTTTATCTATGTAAGACTTGACCATAATGGTCATAATTTGTGCAAGACGGTATGTATGCATGTAAGACTCTTGTTATTCAGTTTTTGTGTGTTAAGTAAGCATTGATCTCTGGGACCACTATACACATGCATTCGGTGATCTCGACTTATGAGTCGGGGCACCACCGACGCGCTTTCCAAGTTTGGAGGGTTATCGCGTGGAAAGGGAAAAATGGAAAATTGAAGTAGGATTAAACTGCAAAATGCATGAAACCACAAACAAGAAAGGAACAACTGAGATCAACCGCATTCGTTGGTTTCCCCTCGCGGGAGTGCTCGCTAACTAGTTGCTCTCTATACCGAAGACATTTGCTGCTCGGCGTTGGAGATAAAAAATCCTATACGACCTAGTCATACACAGCTAAACTGGAGACCCACTCCCGCGTCTCACAACTGGCAATATGAACCTCAAAGCAGCAGCCCTCTTGTTCCCCACTTCGTCGTTTCCAAATTGCGATTCCTGTATCCACTTCGATCTATGCAAAGCCTCCAAACTCCAACTGCTGGTATGCTCCTCGACGCTCACCATGCTCCTCGCGCCTCCACTCACTGCATCGCCGGTGTATTACGCGTTTCCAGTGTCAATGGTGGTTGCATCCACTCTTCACGCTGTTTGTGTGTCGCTCGCTATTTATTGGCACCGGGTTTCAGTGCACTACTCAACGAGCAAGTCCACGTCCGTCGTTAGCGTTTACTAAATTGTCGCCTCATATAGCCTAACATATATATGAACCCCCACCGAGAGCACACAATGAACAAACACTGAGATCAGTCAATCATATAACGATGGAAAACCAAAAAAGAACTAATGCATCTCATTTATATTTTAGAAACTGGAAAATTAGTAGGACATACGATGTGACACAATGACGCACTATCGGATCCTCAATTTTCACTCTGGCTAGAAAACATATGGCATGCATGAATAAAAATTAAATCATGCATCACTTGAGGATCAGGGATCCATATGTATGGTACAATAATGACTGGGACATGTGCGTCTTTTTTTAAAATCGCATGAGTCTTAATTAGTCTATTTATTGCCACGCATCTTCTTGTGTTCCTTGTTTCGATCATGTGGAGAGCTATTTTAAGTTTGAGTTGTTGCCACCAGTACAGTAAAAGCACCCTATTCAACAACCTAAAATATTGTCCCAAATTTAAGCCCAGATAGAGCAATCGGGGATCTTTTATCTCTAGAAATCGGATAATGAGGGCTAGACGTCGTAATGAAATAATCATCTGCGCCCTGAAATGTGGGACTCCATAACAAATATTAATCTATGCTTACATTATTTATATACATTTTAACTTTTATAAGCAACATGATTTTTATGAGTATTAAGAATACCAAAGGAAACAAACCTTTGTGTTCTTGAGGACATATTATAAGGTTCAATTGTGTTAAAACACAAGGTTGCCATGGCATCACATGGTAAAAAAGAGATGCTAATGTACCCTAATTTTGATGTAGTGATACCGCTACTCATACCTGAAGTTGAAATACAAAGTGAGTTTTCGGTGTTGACATATATTGCAGCAAAGTTGAAGATGCTTAGACTCTCGTATATTTGTTTAATTACTTGATGTAATTGTCTGACTATAGCATATATTGCAATTTGTATGCTTTCAAGCACCCAATATTCAATGCATGAAAAGAGAAAATGGTAGGTACAGAAAGAACATGGGGAATACAACCATAGTAATTAGCATGGATAGAAATTTGATATGTGTCCGAGGGATTTCGAATGGCACATTTGTGAGGACGAGTGAAATGTTCAGAGGGACAATCCTGGACAAAAATGATTCCGCGCAATCCTGTAGTAATAACCAGTACTGGCGCCATTGTACTGTTTTCAAGTGCTTGGAGCAAGTGCAAGTCCGCTACATAAATGAAAATTCATAGAGTCAGCTTCTTGTATGCAGCATCGACACATGATCATTAAGACAATTCTTCCAGACGTTTGCTAGTAAGTTCCTTTCACATAGTAAAAATGGAAATAGCACTACCAAACGGAAGCATGGAACACAACTATATATGAGGAACTGAGGATGATGACATGATGGCACTAAAACTGAAGAGAGCATATAGTCATCATCTTCTCTAAAAATCCAATTATTCACCACTGCATAATTATTCGAAAGATAATTTATACCTACACATGTGTTTTCTCCATGAATATCTCCTTTGCCAAATCATACAAATTTTTAGTTGGAATCTAGATCACTCAAAGAAATGGATTCTATGAACTACTATAAGAGGGGTACGTTACAGTCTTACTGATGGGAAGAAACAAAGTTTTATGAACGTGAAACCTGGTTGTCTGATTAGCATGGAGGATGGAATTTGACATCAACTTGCAGTGGAGGAGTGGAAAACACCAGCGGCCATGACCCGAGCGCCCAGACCAATTCTGATTCTTCCCGTGATGGCACCTTCTTGCCAATTGTGCAGGTACGAAGGGTGGCAACGTATGGTCTTCCTAGTGGGCGGGATGGGAGAAGCGGCGACATTCGTTCCACCTTGAAGACAAGGAAAAGGAGGTCGGGGGAGATGGGAGGGGCGCCGCCGCTGTGACGCCCCCGATTTGATCGTACACTAGTCATACATGCAAATGTGTACGACCAAGATCAGGGACTCACTTGAAGATATCACAACACAACTCTAGACACAATTTAAAATAATACAAGCTTTATTTTACGAGCCAGGGGCCTCGAGGGCTCGAATACATAAGCTGGAATACACAAGAGCAGCAGAAGCAATAATATCTGAGTACAGACATAAGTTAAACAAGGTGTCATAAGATGGCTAGCACAAAATTAGCAATGATCGAAATGGCAAGGCCTCCAGCCCGGGACCTCCTAACTACTCCTCGAATCTGAACTCCATGTAGAAACATCCTCGGGATCTTCTGGCACCTAGGCTCCACCATTTGGTTGCATCATCCGAGAAGAAAGGAAAACGGGGGGAAAGGGGGAGCAAAGCAACCATGAGTACTCATCCAAAGTACTCGCAAGCAAGGATCTACACTACATATGCAATGGTATCTGTGTAAAGGGGTAATATCTATGGGCTAAACTGCATAATGCCAGAATAAGAGGTGGTAGCTAATCCAATCGAAGACTACGCTTCTGGCAGCCCCCATCTTACAGCAGGAGAAGAGAGTAGATGGAAAGTAATCAGTATCCTCACTTTTGGCAGCCTTCGTCTTGCAGCAGTAGAATAGGGTAGACGGTAAGTTCGCCAAGAAACATCATATAGCATAATCCTACCAGGCTATCCTCCCCTCGTCGCCCCGTGGGAAAGCGGTCACCGGGTTGTATCTGGCACTTGAAAGGGTGTGTTTTATTAATTATCCAGATCTAGTTGTCATGAGGTCGGAGTACAACTCCGAGTCGTCCTTTTACCGAGGGACACGGCTATTCGAATAGATAAACTTCCTTGCAGGGGTGCACCACATTTCCCAGCATGCTCGATCCCCTTTGGCCGGACACACTTTCCTGGGTCATGCCCAGTCTCGGAAGATCAACACGTCGCATCCCTACCTAAGCACAGCAGAGAGGTCAGCCCGCCGGTCTAAATCCTAAGCACGGGGGGGTTTAGGCCCATCGCCCACTGCACACATGCACGTTGCGTACGAGGTCGGTGAGCAGACCTCGCAACCTCCTTTACTAAGGAAGTTGCGTTACGCGGTCCAACCCGGTGCGCGTCGCTCAGTCGCTGACGTCAAGAAGGTGTCACACCCACGATGTGATTCTATCCCGGTCACGTGATAACTTCGTGATTGGGGAGCAACCGCATTTCGGGCGCTTAGCAAGATGGATATCATTACATCGTACCATTACATACATAGATGGGGATACATACAAGTCGTACAACTCCACATGAATACAACAACATCATACACGAGGCATCCGACTACAGATGAAAAACATGTAAAGCACAACGACATCCATCCTGCTATCCTAGGCTGCCCACGTGGAACCTATACCAAGATCAACGAAGAAGAAGAAGAAAGAACTCCAACACAAGTAAACATCACTCTCACGTCAAGTCATCAGAAACCTGCACTTGCAACTGTTGTTGTAGTATCTATGAGCCACGAGGACTCAGCAATCCCATAACCATGGGTATCAAGACTAGCAAAGCTTAGTGGGTATGGAAAGTGTCACACCCTGATTTTCATGTCACATTGCTTAAGCTTATTTTCATGTTAAAAATGTGGATTTGCAAAAACTTTTGAGTGTTGTTGACTTTGCTTGATTTGACTTTTGTCTACTGTTTGCTAGTGCTCTAAAAATCAAATAAATCCTCCAACTCTTATACTTCATCTCCTTGACCCAAAACCTTTTCCCAATGATCATGCCATGTGTATAGACCAGTATAGAATTTTCTTATAAAAATATTTTGGCCAAATGGTATTTTCAAAAATTAGTTTTCCAAAAACCCCTGAATTAAGGTTTGCACTGCAAGTACCTTATTTAGGGTGTGAAAAATCTTTGAAAAAGTTTATTTGAATCCTATTAGATATAGGACTCCCAGAAACCACAAAAGTATAATTTTAAAAGTTATTTTTATATTTTATTTAAAAGATTTTTCTTAAGGCCAGAAATGGTCTTTAATAGGGGAAAATTATTTAATCATTTCAAAAATATTTGCCAAAATTCAGGGAGACTCATAGGACATATATTGTCCATATATAAGAGTTTCAACACATGGTCATGTTCAAAATATTGGACAAATCCTTTCAAAACCCTTTTTGGATATTTCAAGCTTTTGAAATATTTACAAAGGAAATATTCTCCAAAAATTCCAGAGAAATTCTATCATGTCATATATGACATATTTGATGATCTTGCAAAGTCTCATGCCTTGAAGATCAAGGAAACATCCTCAAACCCCTTCAAAACCATTCTGTCCATATTTGAAGTTTGAGCAACTCTACATTGCCAAACTTGTCCAAATGCTCTCAAATTTGGTGCACATGCTAGAATGGCCTAATAAGGCATCTAGACCAAATGGCACAAGATTTGGAATAGAGCAACTTGATCAGATCACCCCAAAACCACTTCTGTTCAAATTCAAATTTGAACAACTTTACATTGTCAACTTTTTATCTGGAGCCTCAAACTTTGTGGGCATGTTCATAACCCCAAATGATGATGCTACACCAAGTGGTGCATCAAGGGGAGATGATTTGCTTGACTCAAACATGGTGAAACCATTTCTGTTCATTTCTAGGGTTCACCAAAGTTACATTGGCCACTTTGCCCAAATGAGCTCAAATTTGGTGTAGGGGCCTAATTATATGTGACATTTGATCCTGTTAAGTCCCATGTCAAGTGGATGTCATTTGCTTGACCAAACACTGATCAAACACCTTCTGTTCATTTACCAAAACCTGTGTCTGGACCCCTTTTACTATTTCCCTTTGCCCCAAATTCTTACCACAGCCTATTCTGATCATCATCTACCCCCAGTAACCTTCCCATGGCCTCAGCTCAATTATTGGAGGGTAAAAACCCCATTTTTACTCTTGTGGACAGCCACCTTCTTCTCCTCCTTCATCTCTCTCCTCACTCCAGTGGCTCCTAGAGCATCCAAGACTGCCTCCCCCTTTCTTTACTACCTCCTCTGCCCTTTTGACACCATTGGACACGCCCTGGGCGCCAGGCCACGCCACTGGCAGCCAAATGCCCGCTCTGGAGCGCGCTATAGTGCTCTGGAGCACTGCAGCCGCCCTCCAATCGCCAGCGCCGACCACCTAGGGCCTCCCCCTCGTGTCCCCCGAGGAGGCCTCGATGTCCGCAACACGCCGAGCGGTCGGCCCCCTCCTCTCTCCCCCTCTCTCACCTCTGCTCGCACGCGCGCCGTGGCCGCCCGAGCGCTCCAGTGAGCAAGCTCACACGCGCGGCCCTCTGACGCCTCCCCGCTCCTCCTTTCTTTTCCTCTAGGAGTGGACCAGCTCCAGGAACGCCCTAGACATGCTCGCTGCTCCCCCCGTGGCCTGCAGCAACGGCCAAGACCTCGCCGGCGCACGGCGCCTCGGTGGACCGACGCCCACCTATAAATAGGGCACCCCGAGCCCCCTTGCACCTCCTTCTGCACTCTCCCACTCCCGTGCGACTCCCGAGCCGTTCCGTTGCTCTCCCCGTGTCCTACAACCTCCTCCCTGGCCGGAGCAGAGCCGCCGGCCGCCGCCTAAATCCGGGCACCACGGCCTCTCCCTCTCCACCTAGCCACCACCAGAGCCCCTTGCGCACCCCCTTGAGCCTCCCCGTGCTCCGCCAATCCTCCCCAGGCCGCCGTGCGCTCAAAGCTCAAGATGACCGGAGCCATCCTCCGCCGCGGTTGGACGCCTGCTCGCCCTGGTCCTCCCCGGCACGCGTGCTACCCACGGTTGGATGCGCCTCTCCGCGCTGGTCACTCCGGTGGCCGGAGCATCGCCGGAGATGGCCCGAGCCGACGGGGCCACGACGGCGAGCTCTCGGCCGCACCTCCCCTGTTCCCCGTTGAACCGCGCGGGAGGAAGAAGAACCTGCCGCTGGGGCCCGCGCGTTAGCGACCCAGTGGGCGGGCCCCTCCGTTTAAGTGGAAGCGGCTTCGCCGCAGCCCGCCTCTCCCGCGCGGAAGCGCCTTTCCTGGCGGACGCTTTCGACGTGGCCGAGTCCCTGCGCGCTGCTGTGCAGATGGGCCGGCCCGCAAGCTATCCTCCGCCCTGAGCACAGTGGAGGGTAAACCCTTATTCTTTTCCTTTTCTTTATTCTGCCAACTTCAAAAATGCCCCAAATAATCATATGAACTCCAAATGGCATGATTCAAATTTCTGGTAGCTTCTAAAATCATGCCCTATCACATGGTGCAACATGCACATTATTCCAGAAACTTTTCCTACACAAATATTTATCAAATGCCCATTTTCCACCTTCTGTGATTAACTTTAGAAAATCACAGAGAGCTCAATATTGATCCAAATGCAGTGATTCAAGTTCCTAGATGCTTGTCATGTCCAAACTTAGTTTTGGAACATTTTTAATAATAGTTCCTGTACCCCACCAAATATTTAGCCATTTCTTCATATTTATCAGCTTTGCAAAATCCTAGGAAATTCATTTCAAATCCAAATCCAGTGAAACCAACTCCTAAATGCTTCTAAAATCATGACTTGATGATGGGTACCTTTGCTCATCATTCAAGGAATTATTTCTGTATACTTCTTCCAAATCCATAAACCCTTTGGTTCCCTCATATTGGAATGTTCCAAATCATCCATTGATCCAACACCTATGAAACCACCTTGGTCATTTCTAATATGACCAGAGGTACCCTAGAAAAGTCCAACTCCTATTTTTAGAGCACTTTTATTGTTGCTTTGATTGTGTTGCTTATTATGATTGTTTCCATCGTTAGTTGACGTAATAAACGGAGTATTCGGAGATGGACCAGAAGATCTGAAGACTCTGAAGAATAAGGCAAGCAGCCCTTTGACCATGTTCAAGAAACCTTTTTATGCATGTCTCATAGCACCTTATTATTCAATGCATCGGAATCATGTCGAGGTAGAAACCACTTTGGTTGCTACTCCTGTTACTTTACTGTTGAAACTTGCATCAAACATGACCCTACCTTCCTATGAGGGTTATGTGGGTGGAAGTAGATAGATGTATGCTATAGTAGTTGGCTACGCAAAGTGGGTCGGGGTTATGCATTGAGTGAGACAAGTGTGGTCTGACATACTTGCAAAAGACCCAGTGGGTGCCACTAATGCCCCTGGGAGTTGATGAGGAGCTAGGGCACTACTTGGTGAAGAAGTAGTGTGCCGAGGCTTGACGAAAGTGTTGTTTACAGAGATGGATTAGATTTATGTGTGACTACAGTCCCAACCAAACATGCGCAACCACTCTACCCTTATATGGGAAAAGGGCATTATTGATTACCTAGGTCGATACTAGCATGGTGCCCGCATTACTAGTGACGGGGGTGACATGAGGTCACTCTCGGGACGGGGTCGTGCTTGGATAGGCGGCCATGACTGTCTTTACAGGGCACCGGACACACCGTTGGTACCCCGTGCTTGTGATATGTGATGAATACGGAGCGAGTCTCCACAAACCTTGAGATGTGAAATGTTTGGCACGGGGCTGCTACCAATCGAGTGGACTCTATGTTAGTGTCGTCTAGGGAAAGGTAGTGATCGGGTGCTTACCCCGGGTACTTGAGGTACCGCGGGTCATGGATGACACGGAAGTTCCCCGGATCTTGTGGGTAAAGTGTGCAACCTCTGCAGAGTGTCAAACTATTCGAATAGCCGTGTCCGCGGTCAAGGACAGTTGGGTGGTGCTACTTAGACTATGTCCTTAAGTTTCTGGGAAACAACACGATTCAGAGATATTGATGATGTGATTGTGAGGAAGTTACTATGAGCTTGAGCATGAGTTGATTACAACTCTTTCTCGATATTGACGTCTGTGACCTCCTGATACTTGTTACAGACACATGCATAACCATGTTATATGTTGATCATAATTGCATATGAAAAACTAGCTTTCCGCAAAACTGCCAACCTAGCAGTAGAGCCTTGCATAATTTATTCTGTTATCACACTTGGGTTGCTTGCGAGTACATTCAAAGTACTCATTGGCTTGCCACTGGTTATTTTATTGGCCAGGCATGAGAGAACAGGTTATGATGAAGATTTCTTGGTGACGAGCATGCGAGCTAGGACGCTTCCCAGTCAGAATGCCTGTAGGGTTAAGGCAGATGGCATGGGTCCCAGTTGTCTTTGAAGATTTTCCGCTGCGATGATATACTCAAGACTTGACCATTATGGTCCTATTTATGTAATACAGTATGTATGGACGTAAGACTCTTGTTATTCAGCTTCTGTGTGTTCAGTGAGCATTGATCTCTGGGATCACTGTACACGTGCATTCGGTGATCACGACTTACGAGTCGGGGTCCCCACAGAGCTGGTATCAGAGCCATCCTGACTGTAGGAAGCCTTAGTTAGCATGGTCGTTTGTTAGGGTAAAACTATTTCCAAAACTATTAGTAGTTTTCAAAACTATCTATACTTCTCTTCCCTTCTCAGTTTTTCGAAAACTAGGCTATACTTGATCTCTTCCCCTTCAAAACCTTGGTCGCTAGAACCCTTATGCCCCTGACCACTGGATTTTCTGTAATCCTCGTGGAGTGCACCTTGCCAAACACTCACCCACAACTTTTGCACACAAGATTGGTGACACCACGACAAGACGATGCCAACGGAAGTTACATCCTCGATGGATAAGGACATGAAGACCCAGAAGATGGGGGACACCCTTGACAAGAGCCCCCAAGATGGTGCAACCCTAGCCTACGATGACCAGGGTATAGGTTATGCAAAATCATGATATACATCGCTAATAGAGTAATCATGTCACTACCGTTGTTGTATCGGCAACCACCGGTAGATGAGAACCTTGCCATTTGGTCCGCCTCACTATAGTGAGCAGGAAAACGGTTCTCTTCATCCCCCGCTCTTGGTGTCGATGTTTTCATCAACGAAATCGACATGTTGGACCTCTATTACGCCTTGTTATCTGCACATGGTTTGCCTACCTGGTACCCTCGACGCCCCAGAAGGCACAAGGGATCGTCATGATTAAAGAGACAAGGAAAGACCAAGTCAACGCCAGCTACACGGAGGCACCTTCACCACATCACCTCATCAGGCGAGAAGATGTTGAAGATTCTTCAGGATCAACCCGGATCATTCATCAAGCAACTACAAGGGACATAGCAACACCCGAGGAAGCCCAGAAGACTGCACGAGGCACAAGTCACGACACTGAGTCCGAGAACCCCTAGGGTAGGATGAGTCGTGTACCCCCTATGCGCAGTCGAGTCCATATGATGGTTCGAACAGAACCATGATTGTGTATTGTTTGCTTTTATTTGCTTGTGTTTTGATATAAGTCGCACTTTTGCCCCAGGCAATAAGTGCATGGCTATATCACCTTCCTTGCCTTGTTTCTTTGTTCTGCCTTTTTTCACCTGTTTGTTGCACCTGCACTATAGAACCCCCTTTAGGCATTTCCCTCCTCTACGCTCCTTCTTCCCTCTATTCTCTTCCTTCCCCAATTGAAGACCCGCAAGACAAGATGCACCAAGGATTCTACCTCGACAGCCAACTGGCACTGAAGACTTCTGCTACAACCTCCACGATCTATTGCAACCCCGTAGAGTTATGTTTAACCCTCCAGACCAGTAACCCCATTCCTAGACCCTTTGAGACTTCCCGAGACACTCCAGCACGAATCCTTAACCATGTTTCTAACCCATGGTAAAGCGAGAGAACCAGTTAAGCCTTTGTAACCTTGCACAACACTGGGTTCGTAAAGGAGCTAGTGGACCCGATGAGCGAGCACATTTTCATCCTGATATAGCACGAGGTCTGACGATGACATAGATAGACCAGTTCGAGGGTATTGGATAGATGACTTGGTGGTTTGTACCAGTGACTTCGAGGAATTATCTGAGACCTTGATGGATTGTGAGGTTTTCATATTGGTGGGATCATGACTTTGGGAAGCATGTAGGAGTGCCCGTTGGACATGAGACTTGGATTTATGTAGGTGATTCTGGTTGGTATAATGCTGGATATGTCTGCATGATTCGGAGTAAGATTGGATTTAGGCCTATGATCCTGATTATGATATCATGCTTCTCGGTGGACGATAACCTAGGAGATTGGATTATTTGTCGGAGATGATTTAGGGATCTATATAGTCGTGATCTTGGAGTTTACTTGACCTGGATGATGAGAATCTGGTGGACTTACTATCGTAATGCATAGTCCTTCCCAGTGATTGGATATCATAGAGATTTGAGATCTTGTGGAACACCGTAGACACCGGATTTGTAGACTTGTTGGATTATGTGGTGATTGATGGTAATTACCGGGCTATTGGAGTTGATCTATAGGAAGGAAACAAATCTTGGAGTGGCATATGACGTGTTTCCTTAGGATAGAGATGCATTATCTTGAGCCTTGCAAGACTAGGTTGAGTGCTTGGATTGTGGAGTTTATTTTAAGCTCAGCAGCATGTATGGTCTACCTTTGGATTTTAGAGGTAGACGTACATATAGATTTGGGGATCTTAGACAAGTATGATTTTGTTAGACCGTCTCTTGAGGATCATGAGGATATGTATGGCAATGAGTGGTGATTGAAGTTGGTCTCTGCAAGAAGATGCTTCTCCGTTCGGAGTACTAGATAGAGCTATTGTCATCTCAGAAACTGTGCTTAAGGATAAGATGATATATGTTCACTCACTCACTAGAATCCTTGAAACCCTTAAGCCTCACCAAGCCACAACCTGGTCAGATTCCGACCACGGGCCTTGACTCAGAGTCAGGAAGGCCTCTGCAAATACTCAACCAAGACCACCACCAATACCCCAGCTTACCTTGCGTACCCCTTAGACCTCATGGGGCAATTGGACAAGTTAGGTAACATCATTATTTGATGGCCTACTTGACTGCCCGAAGACAAAGAAGAGACGGACAGCTGGATAGAAGACAATTGAAGACCGCCCTGTCAAGAAGGAAGATCTACACCGACCACCGTCATCAAGAAGTAAACTTCCGCGTCGAAGACCGGGCGTATCTGCAAACCACTCCTCCCGGTGAAACCGAGCAATCCCGTGTCGAGGAACACTCACACCAAGATGTATCAAGACTTGAAGGCACGATTCTGGTGGCACGAGATGGAAAGAGAGATTTGCAACCCATGTTGCAAAGTGTGATGTGTGCCAAAGGGTCAAGCTGAAAATCAGCGACCCGCTGGATTGCTTCAACCACTCAAGGCTTCTGAGTGGAACTGGGATAAAGACGGAATGAACTTCGTCACTGGATTACCAAGGTCGGATAAGAGGACATGGCTCTATCTGGGTCATAGTCGATCATCTGACCAAGGTGGTCTATTTCATTCCTGTCAAGACCACTTATGATGGCAACCGGCTGGCAGCTCTCTACATCGACCGAATCGTAAGTCTTCACGGCATTTCCCAAGGAGATTGTGCCAGATCGAGGAACCCAGTTCACCTTAAGGTTCTGGAAGAAGTTCCGAGAAGCCTTGGGAACCAAGTATCTTTCAGCACGGCTTTCCACCCACCAACCGGAGGTCAGACCGAGCGAGTCAATCAGATTCTCGAAGTCATGACTCCGAGCCTGTGTCTTGGCATATGGAGCCAAGTGGGAGGATTGTCTCCCTTTTTCCCGAGTTCTCCTATAACAATAGTTACCAGTCGAGCCTTCTGATGGCACCATTTGAGGTGTTGTACGGACACAGATGTCGCACACCCCTCAACTGGTCAGAGACTGGAGAAGGGCTAGTCCTTGGACCGGATATTCTCCGCGCAGCGGAAGAGCAAGTCCAACTAATCAGAGAATGTTTGAAGGCCGCCAAGTCAAGGCGAAAGAGCTATGCTGACACTCACCGTCGGGACACAAGTTTCCATGTCGGTGACCACGTGTACCTGCGGGTAACTCCTCTTAAGGGAAACAAGCGTTTCCACGTCAAGGGAAAGCTCGCACTAAGGTTCATCGGACCCTTTGAGATCACTGCAAGTCATGTGGTAGACGGCTCCCCAGCTAGGTCTACCACCTGAGATACTCTCCGTGCACCAAATCTTCCAAGAGCCCCCACTCTGGAAGTACTTCTTACCTCCTAGCTAGCCCGATGCCCGCAAGGACATCGATCACCGAGCCTTTGACAGCTAACCCAACCTAACCTATGCAAGAGACCCCTCAGCAACCTCCATCAAGGATGGCATCAAGCAAGAAGCCATACCATCAAGCACTTCAGGATTCCACAGAGCACCACAGCAGAACCAACAGGAAGAAGTGAAGACTACCCCGTATCCAAGACTCCGTCTTTCTTTCCACGCCTAGTCTGGGAATCTCGGGGACGAGATTCTTGTAAGGGGGGTAGGTCTGTCACACCCTGATTTTCATGTCACATTGCTTAAGCTTATTTTCATGTTAAAAATGTAGATTTGCAAAAACTTTTGAGTGTTGTTGACTTTGCTTGATTTGACTTTTGTCTGTTGTTTGCTAGTGCTCTAAAAATCAAATAAATCCTCCAACTCTTATACTTCATCTCCTTGACCCAAAACCTTTTCCCAATGATCATGCCATGTGTATAGACCAGTATAGAATTTTCTTATAAAAATATTTTGGCCAAATGGTATTTTCAAAAATTAGTTTTCCAAAAACCCCTGAATTAAGGTTTGCACTGCAAGTACCTTATTTAGGGTGTGAAAAATCTTTGAAAAAGTTTATTTGAATCCTATTAGATATAGGACTCCCAGAAACCACAAAAGTATAATTTTAAAAGTTATTTTTATATTTTATTTAAAAGCTTTTTCTTAAGGCCAGAAATGGTCTTTAATAGGGAAAAATTATTTAATCACTTCAAAAATATTTGCCAAAATTCAGGGAGACTCATAGGACATATATTATCCATATATAAGAGTTTCAACACATGGTCATGTTCAAAATATTGGACAAATCCTTTCAAAACCCTTTTTGGATATTTCAAGCTTTTGAAATATTTACAAAGGAAATATTCTCCAAAAATTCCAGAGAAATTCTATCATGTCATATATGACATATTTGATGATCTTGCAAAGCCTCATGCCTTGAAGCTCAAGGAAACATCCTCAAACCCCTTCAAAACCATTTTGTCCATATTTGAAGTTTGAGCAACTCTACATTGCCAAACTTGTCCAAATGCTCTCAAATTTGGTGCACATGCTAGAATGGCCTAATAAGGCATCTAGACCAAATGGCACAAGATTTGGAATAGAGCAACTTGATCAGATCACCCCAAAACCACTTCTGTTCAAATTCAAATTTGAACAACTTTACATTGTCAACTTTTTATCTGGAGCCTCAAACTTTGTGGGCATGTTCATAACCCCAAATGATGATGCTACACCAAGTGGTGCATCAAGGGGAGATGATTTGCTTGACTCAAACATGGTGAAACCATTTCTGTTCATTTCTAGGGTTCACCAAAGTTACATTGGCCACTTTGCCCAAATGAGCTCAAATTTGGTGTAGGGGCCTAATTATATGTGACATTTGATCCTGTTAAGTCCCATGTCAAGTGGATGTCATTTGCTTGACCAAACACTGATCAAACACCTTCTGTTCATTTACCAAAACCTGTGTTTGGACCCCTTTTACTATTTCCCTTTGCCCCAAATTCTTACCACAGCCTATTCTGATCATCATCTACCCCCAGTAACCTTCCCATGGCCTCAGCTCAATTATTGGAGGGTAAAAACCCCATTTTTACTCTTGTGGACAGCCACCTTCTTCTCCTCCTACACCTCTCTCCTCACTCCAGTGGCTCCTAGAGCATCCAAGACTGCCTCCCCCTTTCTTTACTACCTCCTCTGCCCTTTTGACACCATTGGACACGCCCTAGGCGCCAGGCCACGCCACTGGCAGCCAAATGCCCGCTCTGGAGCGCGCTATAGTGCTCTGGAGCACTGCAGCCGCCCTCCAATCGCCAGCGCCGACCACCTAGGGCCTCCCCCTCGTGTCCCCCGAGGAGGCCTCGACGTCCGCAACACGCCGGGCGGTCGGCCCCCTCCTCTCTCCCCCTCTCTCACCTCTGCTCGCACGCGCGCCGTGGCCGCCCGAGCGCTCCAGTGAGCAAGCTCACACGCGCGGCCCTCTGACGCCTCCCCGCTCCTCCTTTCTCTTCCTCTAGGAGTGGACCAGCTCCAGGAACGCCCTAGACATGCTCGCTGCTCCCCCCGTGGCCTGCAGCAACGGCCAAGACCTCGCCGGCGCACGGCGCCTCGGTGGACCGGCGCCCACCTATAAATAGGGCACCCCGAGCCCCCTTGCACCTCCTTCTGCACTCTCCCACTCCCGTGCGACTCCCGAGCCGTTCCGTTGCTCTCCCCGTGTCCTACAGCCTCCTCCCTGGCCGGAGCAGAGCCGCCGGCCGCCGCCTAAATCCGGGCACCACGGCCTCTCCCTCTCCACCTAGCCACCACCAGAGCCCCTTGCGCACCCCCTTGAGCCTCCCCGTGCTCCGCCAATCCTCCCCAGGCCGCCGTGCGCTCAAAGCTCAAGATGACCGAAGCCATCCTCCGCCGCGGTTGGACGCCTGCTCGCCCTGGTCCTCCCCGGCAGGCGTGCTACCCACGGTTGGATGCGCCTCTCCGCGCTGGTCACTCCGGTGGCCGGAGCATCGCCGGAGATGGCCCGAGCCGACGGGGCCACGACGGCGAGCGCTCGGCCACACCTCCCCTGTTCCCCGTCGAACCGCGCGGGAGGAAGAAGAACCTGCCGCTGGGGCCCGCGCGTCAGCGACCCAGTGGGCGGGCCCCTCCGTTTAAGTGGAAGCGGCTTCGCCGCAGCCCGCCTCCCCCGCGCGGAAGCGACTTTCCTGGCGGACACTTTCGACGTGGCCGAGTCCCTGCGCGCTGCTGTGCAGATGGGCCGGCCCGCAAGCTATCCTCCGCCCTGAGCACAGTGGAGGGTAAACCCTTATTCTTTTCCTTTTCTTTATTCTGCCAACTTCAAAAATGCCCCAAATAATCATATGAACTCCAAATGGCATGATTCAAATTTCTGGTAGCTTCTAAAATCATGCCCTATCACATGGTGCAACATGCACATTATTCCAGAAACTTTTACTACACAAATATTTATCAAAATCCCATTTTCCACCTTCTGTGATTAACTTTAGAAAATCACAGAGAGCTCAATATTGATCCAAATGCAGTGATTCAAGTTCCTAGATGCTTGTCATGTCCAAACTTAGTTTTGGAACATTTTTAATAATAGTTCCTGTACCCCACCAAATATTTAGCCATTTCTTCATATTTATCAGCTTTGCAAAATCCTAGGAAATTCATTTCAAATCCAAATCCAGTGAAACCAACTCCTAAATGCTTCTAAAATCATGACTTGATGATGGGTACCTTTGCTCATCATTCAAGGAATTATTTCTTTATACTTCTTCCAAATCCATAAACCCTTTGGTTCCCTCATATTGGAATGTTCCAAATCATCCATTGATCCAACACCTATGAAACCACCTTGGTCATTTCTAATATGACCAGAGGTACCCTAGAAAAGTACAACTCCTATTTTTAGAGCACTTTTATTGTTGCTTTGATTGTGTTGCTTATTATGATTGTTTCCATCGTTAGTTGACGTAATAAACTGAGTATTCGGAGATGGACCAGAAGATCTGAAGACTCTGAAGAATAAGGCAAGCAGCCCTTTGACCATGTTCAAGAAACCTTTTTATGCATGTCTCATAGCACCTTATTATTCAATGCATCGGAATCATGTCGAGGTAGAAACCACTTTGGTTGCTACTCCTGTTACTTTACTGTTGAAACTTGCATCAAACATGACCCTACCTTCCTATGAGGGTTATGTGGGTGGAAGTAGATAGATGTATGCTATAGTAGTTGGCTACGCAAAGTGGGTCGGGGTTATGCATTGAGTGAGACAAGTGTGGTCTGACATACTTGCAAAAGACCCAGTGGGTGCCACTAATGCCCCTGGGAGTTGATGAGGAGCTAGGGCACTACTTGGTGAAGAAGTAGTGTGCCGAGGCTTGACGAAAGTGTTGTTTACAGAGATGGATTAGATTTATGTGTGACTACCGTCCCAACCAAACATGCGCAACCACTCTACCCTTATATGGGAAAAGGGCATTATTGATTACCTAGGTCGATACTAGCATGGTGCCCGCATTACTAGTGACGGGGGTGACATGAGGTCACTCTCGGGACGGGGTCGTGCTTGGATAGGCGGCCATGACTGTCTTTACAGGGCACCGGACACACCGTTGGTACCCCGTGCTTGTGATATGTGATGAATACGGAGCGAGTCTCCACAAACCTTGAGATGTGAAATGTTTGGCACGGGGCTGCTACCAATCGAGTGGACTCTATGTTAGTGTCGTCTAGGGAAAGGTAGTGATCGGGTGCTTACCCCGGGTACTTGAGGTACCGCGGGTCGTGGATGACACGGAAGTTCCCCGGATCTTGTGGGTAAAGTGTGCAACCTCTGCAGAGTGTCAAACTATTCGAATAGCCGTGTCCGCGGTCAAGGACAGTTGGGTGGTGCTACTTAGACTATGTCCTTAAGTTTCTGGGAAACAACACGATTCAGAGATATTGATGATGTGATTGTGAGGAAGTTACTGTGAGCTTGAGCATGAGTTGATTACAACTCTTTCTCGATATTGACGTCTGTGACCTCCTGATACTTGTTACATACACATGCATAACCATGTTATATGTTGGTCATAATTGCATATGAAAAACTAGCTTTCCGCAAAACTGCCAACCTAGCAGTAGAGCCTTGCATAATTTATTCTGTTATCACACTTGGGTTGCTTGCGAGTACATTCAAAGTACTCATTGGCTTGCCACTGGTTATTTTATTGGCCAGGCATGAGAGAACAGGTTATGATGAAGATTTCTTGGTGACGAGCATGCGAGCTAGGACGCTTCCCAGTCAGAATGCATGTAGGGTTAAGGCAGATGGCATGGGTCCCAGTTGTCTTTGAAGATTTTCCGCTGCGATGATATACTCAAGACTTGACCATTATGGTCCTATTTATGTAATATGGTATGTATGGATGTAAGACTCTTGTTATTCAGCTTCTGTGTGTTCAGTGAGCATTGATCTCTAGGATCACTGTACACGTGCATTCGGTGATCACGACTTACGAGTCGGGGTCCCCACAGAAAGGGTAGTGGTGAGGTTGTAGCAGCGGCTAAGCATTGTATGGTGGCTAACTTATGAGTACAAGAATAAGATGAGCATCTACGCAAACGGTCGGAAACTAGTAATGATCGCTAAATGATCCTGAACTACCTACGAGTCAAACATAACCCCACCGTGTTCTCTTCTCAAATTGAAAATAGACGGTCACAGTTACTCACACGGTTGGTGTGTTTTATTTCGGATCCTCGGTCAAGCTTTCTAGAACCGGACATTAACAAATTCGAATCTTCCACATAACCGTGGGCACGACTTTCATAAGATCATAACCCTGCAGGGGTGTCCCAACTTAGCCCATCACAAGCTCTCACGATCAGCAGAGGTAAAATCTCTTATCTTAGGGAAGACCCGATCACGCCGAGGTTGTTAATTAAGTCCTCAGGGTCTGGAAAGTCCCTATGCAAGTTTTTAGTTGTTAGGCAAATGGTAAAACCAATGTTGGGCCTTGCTGGTGGCATTTTATTCTAAGCGAACCGTTGAGGGGGTCCCATAACCCCCAACCGTGTTAGGAATGCAAAATCAAAGAACATAACACCGGTTTATCGGTTCTTAAGGCGGCATGAGTGGAAGAAAACACCGAGCAAAAGGCCAAGCCTTCCACCCATTGCCAAGTATATAGGTGCATTAATTATAGTAATAGATATTTTGATATTACAACATATTCAAGATCCGACATGGAGCAATTTTCATTTTCACCTGCAACTAACAATAATATAAGAGGGGCTGAGCAAGCGGTAACATAGCCAAAACAATGGTTTGCTGGGTTAGTGTCAAAGGTTAGAGGTTTCATGGCAACAATGAGAGGCTGACAGCAATAGATAGGCAGCACGACATATAGCGATAGCATCGAGACGATTAGCATAGCAATGATAGTAATGAGATCCAAGGTGACGGTCACCTTGCCAGAGATCCCGCAAGGAAGGAGAACGATCCACGAAGACGAACCAAGTGTAGTCGAACGAATCCTCATAATCGCAACGAAACAGGAACTAATGAGAAGAAGCAAACAACATGGTAAACACACCACACATAAACAACACAAGATGCTCAACCAAGTATGATGCATGACAAGGCTACATGATGAAACACATGGCAAGAGATGAAGCACACAAGAGCAACACACAAATCAAGTTTAAATGAGGCGGAAAACAACATATAACAATTCCGGTAAGTCCTCATATGCAAATTTCGAAGTTGGTCCAGATCTGAACAAAACCTTAAGTTAAAGTTGTTAAACAGCAAGTTAACATGCACCATGATGATCTACACGAATTTCTAGTCAAGTTACATATAAAGTCCATTTAATTCGGAGCTACGGCCTAGAAGATATGAGCATAACAAGTTACACATGGCATTGATGCAAAATGCATTCAAACATCAAGCACACACTCTCAAAACATGGATACAACATGACAAGATGCATCTAAATGCAAAACCAAGCAAGTTTCATATAGATTACACCCCAAACGGAGCCACGGTTCAACACATAGACAAGCAACAAGTTAAAGGATAAGTTGTCCAAAACAGCAATTAGGCATCTTACAAGCATCGAAACAACATGCTACAAGTATAAGATAGGCACAAGCATGTCATGAACTCAAAGTACAGATAACATGCTCTAAGAATCAACAAGGAGCAAGTCCATAGGCATCAACATTAAACCAACATGATCAAGGCAACAAGCAAACTTTATGACACAGATTATGACTTAGTGAAAAACAGAGCATATACATGAGCAGAGTTAATATAATGACATGCTGGAGGCAAGAAATAAATAAGCTAAAGCACAAGAACATGGCAAGCAAAAGCATGGCATGCTAGTCCATAACATGGAGCTCATGTAACACAACATGGCATATACATGGGAGCAACGGGTTCATGGCATTCATCAAAACAAGATGCAAACATGATATAGCAGATTCTCAGACTTAGTGAAAATCTGGGAATGCAACAACAACATTATAATGCTGACTTTGGAGGCATATAACAGCAACCATATCAATTCTAATAAGCATGCAAAGGTCATGAACATGTAATAGGCATGGCATACTCCAAATAACTCCATTGGCACAACTCCATAAGAGGCATAGATTAATAGCAATGAGCTTTGCCAAATGGAAAATGTTGTTGACATGCTGACAGATTATCATAATGACAACTTGAGAGCAATAAAGAGACATGCTACAGCAACTTATAAATGCAAACAAGGGCGTGGATGGATAGAGCATAACATGGTCTTTAAAAATGCCCACTGGACATTCCAACACATGCATTGATTTGACTGTAGCATCAAGCACACATGGCATCACAATATAATAGTTTCAGACTTAGCAGTTTTTAACAAGTCTCGGAAATCAGCAAACAGCAAGTAGGTCACTTAACAAGCTTGTTGCACTCACCACAAGGCATATCATGAAAAGTGGATTGCACCACAGCAAAGATGACATGATTTTGGGTCTTGGTCATTTTTCGGAAAAAAACGGAGTGTGCGACGTGTAACTATTCAGCGCACGAGGCGGAAGTTAGCAACGGGCCGCTCACCTAGCGGGCTTGGCCCAAGGCATAAGGAGGAGGAGGCCGGCTGGGCCTTGGTGCGTGTTGGGCCGGCGGCTGGGCCGTGGGCGAGGCAGGGGTCGAGGGAGACCCGAGCGTGGTCAACGCCCGCAGGCAGGGCGACGCCAGAAGCTGGCCGGTGGCGGGTGAAGCAACTCCAGCAGCGGTGCTCCGGCGACGCGGGGAGCGGCGGGAAGGCCAGGAACAGAGCCGGGCAAACGGATCCGGACGTGGCGTCCCGTTTCCGGTGACGGCAACGAACTGGCGGAGGTGGACTTCGGCGGCGGCGGTTGTGGACTCGGGCGACGGCGGATCTTTGGGGCGGCAGCGACAGGGAGAGATCGACTGCGGGGAGCGGGGGCTCTAGGCGACCTGGCTTGGGCGCTAGGGACAAGGGCTCGGGAGGAGGTGGCGACGCAGCACGGGCTCGATTCGGTCCGGAGGCAGGCCGGATCTGGGCCGCGGCGGCGGGGGAGCTGGCCAGGGTCACGTGAAGGCATGACATTGGCTGGGGCGGTAGAGGGGCTGACGTGGCGCCCCGGATTGGCAGGGGCGCCGGTGGGTGGCAGGTTGCGGCGGGCGAGGTGGCGCTCACGATGGCCGGAGCGGAGCCGGCCGGAGGCACGGCGAGCTCGGGCGATTGCGGCTCAGGGGACGCCCGCGGGGGGCGGCCCGCGGACGATCGGGCCCGGAGGGCCGGCGTTGGGCTCACGGGCGCATGCGGTGGTGGGATGGCGGTGGTGATAGGTGGGCTGCGGGTTGGATCGGGGGGTGGCTGGACACATCCGACGGCGGCGGACATGTCCGGCACGGAGGAGACTAGGGTTTGCACCGCGAATTTCGGGGGGATGGACATATTTATAGGTAGAGGGAGCTAGCGGAGTCCAAATGAGGTGCAGTTTTCGCCCACACGATCGTGATCCAACGAGGGAGAGCATGGATGGGGTTTAGATGGGCTAGTGGGCTATTATGGAGGGGTGCTGGGCTGCAAAGAGAAGGGGGTTTTCGGTCAACGCGGTTAACCGTTGGGGCATCAAACGACCTCCAAATGGAACAAAATTTGACAAGCGGTCTACCGGTAATATACCAAGGCGACTCGACAAATCTCGGCCCATTCCGAGAACGTTTTTCTCACGCTCACGAAACAAGATTTGAGAGGTGTAACAGGTGCATGTGAGAGTGTCGGATCCCGAAAGGGACTATGGAGAAAAATATCGGATGCAAGTTTTGAAAACATGAGGATGCAATGCACATGATGACATGGCAAGATGCAACATGCAAGCAAATGACATGACAACGATGGAGAGTAAGAGGATGACACCTGGCGCATCGGTCTCGGGGTGTCACAACACTCCCCTACTAACAAGAGATCTCATTCCGAGATCTTAGGAACGAGACGGAAGAGGAAAAAGAAGAACAAAGTTCTTCTTGGAAAAACGAGTGAAACAAAAGAATCTTGAGAGGTTGAACAATTTGAAAGAAAGAACACAATGGAGATGAACGAGATTTGAGAAGCTCCGGTAAATTGAGGAAATAAGGCATACGACGAGAATCAACAGCTCAAGTGATAAGAGAGACATTGAAAACACTCCGGTTAAGCGAGATAGATGAGGAATAAAAAGAAGAAAAATTTAGACAGTACTCCGGTTGTATATGAATGGAATAGGACATGAACTTGATAAGATGGAAGAATACCTTACGAGAGAAACAACACAATGCCTCCGGAATAACTAAAAGAGTGAACTAAAAAGAACGGATAAGAGAACAAAAATTTCCACCATGAATGAATTTGAAAGAGGATCTTCAAGAGAAAGGCTTGAACAGAGTTGTTGAGAAAATCAACAACAAAAGAATACGCTTGTTGTGGACTTATGGAAAACATCCCAAAACTTGAGGTGAGATTATGCCACAACCAAATGCTTGACTAGCTGAGTATAAGGAACAAATGCAAAACTCCACTTCCAAAGAATACGGAGAATTATTTGCATCTCGAGACGCAAGAAGAAGAATACTTGAGTTGCTCCACAAGGATTGCTGAACAGCGCTTGAAGAAAGAACTAGATCATGATGAGCCACCATGAAGAACTCTGGTAACAAAAGGATGATGAGATAGAAATGAAGATGAAAAGAATATGATTAAAGCCTTGCGATGATTTAGATGGGGGTTCTGACAAGATAGCCGAGAAAACTTTGAACTCCGGAAAAGAAAATATGAAAACACTCGGGATTAGGATTTATTCATCATGAACAAATTCTGAAGGAAGGGATTACACAACTTGATGAGAGAAAAATAAATTTATGTTATGCTTATCCTCCGCCAATTAAATTGATGTGAAGCAATGGATTTGCATACTACTTACTCGCGTTGAAATTGATTAAAGAGGGAGATATAACTTAAAACTAAAGGAATTCTTTATGAACCACAGGTAAGATTGGAAAGAACGACATAATTGATATGATAACACAGGAAAAGAACACTTGAGTGAATCACCGTAAGGATTGAAACCGAGTGATGAAGGAGAATAATCCACTGTAAGGAATTGAAATTGAGTGAATACAAGAGAATGAATCATCGGGAAGAATAAAGCACTAGAGGAAATCAAAATATAAGAGAACGAAGAGATCGTGAATTGATTAAAGGATATTTGAACGAAGCACCGAAAGAATACGGAGACGAACAAAGATGCATCAATGAAGAATAGTTGGAGGACGAAGTTGAAAACTGAGAACGAAGAAATCTTCTGAAATGATGGCCTTCAGAGGATCAGAATGGAAAGAATTCGTGAAAAGCTCTGGATGGGTAAGAAAAAGAATTTGTCATGATCCAAACAATTTGAGAGGATGGCATTAAGCTAGAAGCACGAATCTTTGAGGGAATGGTCAAGGATTAGAGAGAAACTCTTCTTCGGTCTTCAAATGACGACGAGAAACACCACCAAAATTGTTGAGTTACTCCGGAAGAATGAAAAGAGGATAAGTTGAACCAATGTTGAAAAGAATTTGAAAGCGATCTTGGAGAAGGCATATGACTGATGGAATTCATTCTTACGTCACACTTGAAAAGAATTTGGGAATCACTGCGGAAAAATTGGAAGAGTCGGGTAAGATCCTGGGAAAATACATGTGGGTTATGAGCCCACCAAAGAGAAAACGTCTTTGAAAAGGAATACTTGAAATAGAAATAATGCACCGGAACGATTGAACGACTCAAATGAGGTGACAACCTCGAATTAATTGTTGCACTCACCAGAAATCAGCAAACAGCAAGTAGGTCACTTAACAAGCTTGTTGCACTCACCACAAGGCATCTCATGAAAAGTGGATTGCAACACAGCAAAGATGACATGATTTTGGGTCTTAGTCATTTTTTGGAGAAAAAACCAGAGTGAACGACGTGTAACTATTCAGCGTACCGGGCGGAAGTTAGCAACGGGCCACTCACCTAGCGGGCTCGGCCCAAGGCATAAGGAGGAGGAGGCCGGCTGGGCCTTGGTGCGCGTTGGGCCGGCGGCTGGGCCGTGGGCGAGGCAGGGGTCGAGGGAGACCCGAGCGTGGTCAACGCCCGTAGGCAGGGCGACGCCAGAAGCTGGCCGGCGACGGGCGAAGCAACTCCAGCAGCGGTGCTCCGGCGACGCGGGGAGCGGCGGGAAGGCCAGGAACAGAGCCGGACGAACAGATCCGGACGTGGCGTCCCGTTTCCCGTGACGGCAACAAACTGGCGGGGGTGGACTCCGGCGGCGGCGGATGTGGACTCGGGCGACGGCGGATCTTTGGGGCGGCAGCGACAGGGAGAGATCGAACGCGGGGAGCGGGGGCTCTGGGCGACCTGGCTCGGGCGCTACGGATGAGGGCTCGGGAGGAGCTGGCGGCGCAGCACGGGCCCGATTCGGTCCGAAGGCAGGCCGGATCTGGGCCCCGGCGGCCACCGCGGCGGGGGAGCTAGCCAGGGGCACGTGAAGGCATGCCAATTGCTGGGGCGGCGGAGGGGCTGACGTGGCGCCCCGAATTGGCAGGGGCGCTGGCGGGTGGCAGGTTGCGGCGGGCGAGGAGGCGAAGCCGGCGGCGGCGATGGCGCTCACGATGGCCGGAGCGGAGCCGTCCGGAGGCACGATGAGCTCGGGCGACTGCGGCTCAGGGCGACGCCCGCGGGGGGGCGGCCCGCGGAGGATCGGGCCCGGAGGGCCGGCGTTGGGCTCACGGGCGCGCGCGGTGGTGGGATGGCGGCGGGGATAGGTGGCGCTATGGGTTGGCTCAGGGCGGTGGCTGGACACGTCCGACGGCGGCGGACATGTCCGGCACGGAGGGAGATGGTGGAACTAGGGTTTGCATCGCGAATTTCGGGGGGGGGGGACATATTTATAGGTAGAGGGAGCTAGGAGAGTCCAAATGACGTGCGGTTTTTGCCCACACGATCGTGATACAACGATAGAGAGCATGGATGGGGTTTAGATGGGCTAGTGGGCTCTTATGGAGGGGTGGTGGGCTGCAAAGAGAAGGGGGTTTTCGGTCAACGCGGTTAACCGTTGGGGCATCAAATGACCTTCAAATGGAACGAAATTTGACAGGCGGTCTACCGGTAATATACCAAGGCGACTCGACAAATCTCGGCCCATTCCGAGAACGTTTTTCACACGCTCATGAAACAAGATTTGAGAGGTGCAACGGGTGCATGTGAGAGTGTCGGATCCCGAAACGGACAATGGAGAAAAATATCGGATGCAAGTTTTGAAAACATGAGGATGCAATGCACATGATGACATGGCAAGATGCAACACGCAAGCAAATGACATGACAACGATGGAGAATAAGAGGATGACACCTGGCGCATCGGTCTCGGGGTGTCACAACACTCCCCTACTAATAAGAGATCTCATCCCGAGATCTTAGGAACGAGACAGAAGAGGAAAAAGAAGAACAAAGTTCTTCTTGGAAAAAACGAGTGAAACAAAAGAATCTTGAGAGGTTGAACAATTTGAAAGAAAGAACACAATGGAGATGAACGAGATTTGAGAAGCTCCTGTAAATTGAGAAAATAAGGCATAGGACGAGAATCAACAGCTCAAGTGACATGAGTGAAAGCACTCCGGTTAAGCGAGATAGACGAGGAATAAAAGAAGAAAAATTTAGACAGTACTCCGGTTGTATATGAATGGAATAGGACATGAACTTGATAAGATGGAAGAATACCTGACGAGAGAAACAACACAATGACTTTGGAATAACTAAAAGAGTGAACTGAAAAGAACGGATAAGAGAACAACAAGTTCCACCATGAATGAATTTGAAAGAGGATCTTCAAGAGAAAGGCTTGAACAGAGTTGTTGAGAAAATCAACAACAAAAGAATACGCTTGTTGTGGACTTATGGAAAACATCCCAAAACTTGAGGTGGGATTATGCCACAACCAAATGCTTGACTAGCTGAGTATAAGGAACAAATGCAAAACTCCACTTCCAAAGAATACGGAGAATTATTTGCATCTCGAGACGCAAGAAGAAGAATACTTGAGTTGCTCCACAAGGATTGCTGAAGAGCGCTTGAAGAAAGAATTAGATCATGATGAGCCACCATGAAGAACTCTGGTAACAAAAGGACGATGAGATAGAAATGAAGATGAAAAGAAAATGATTAAAGCCTTGCGATGATTTAGATGGGAGTTCTGACGAGATAGCCGAGAAAACTTTGAACTCCAAAAAAGAAAATATGAAAACACTCGGGATTAGGATTTATTCATCATGAACAAATTCTGAAGGAAGGGATTACACAACTTGATGAGAGAAAAATAAATTTATGTTCTGCTTATCCTCCGCCAATTAAATTGATGTGAAGCAATGGATTTGCATACTACTTATTCGCGTTGAAATTGATTAAAGAGGGAGATATAGCTTCAAACTAAAGGAATTCTTTATTAACCACCGGTAAGATTGGAAAGAACAACATAATTGATATGATAACACAGGAAAAGAACACTTGAGTGAATCACCGTAAGGATCGAAACCGAGTGATGAAGGAGAATAATCCACTGTAAGGAATTGAAATTGAGTGAATACAAGAGAATGGATCATCGGGAAGAATAAAGCACTAGAGGAAATCAAAATATAAGAGAACGAAGAGATCATGAATTGATTAAAGGATACTTGAACGAAGCACCGAAAGAATACAGAGACGAACGAAGATGCATCAATGAAGAATAGTTGGAGGACGAAGTTGAAAACTGAGAACGAAGAAATCTTCTGAAATGATGGCCTTCAGAGGATCAGAATGGAAAGAATTCGTGAAAAGCTCTGGATGGGTAAGAAAAAGAATTTGTCACGATCCGAACAATTTGAGAGGATGGCATTAAGCTAGAAGCACGAATCTTTGAGAGAACGGTCAAGGATTGGAGAGAAACTCTTCTTCGGTCTTCAAATGACGACGAGAAACACCACCAAAATTGTTGAGATACTCTGGAAGAATGAAAAGAGGATAAGTTGAACCAAAGTTGAAAAGAATTTGAAAGCGATCTTGGAGAAGGCATATGACTGATGGAATTCATTCTTACGTCACACTTGAAAAGAATTTGGGAATCACCGCGGAAAAATTGGAAGAGTCTGGTAAGATCCTGGGAAAATACCTATGGGTTTTGAGCCCACCAAAGAGAAAACGCCGTTGAAAAGGAATACTTGAAATAGAAATAATGCACCGGAACGATTGAATGACTCGAATGAGGTGACAACCTCGAATTAATTGGAACACAAACACGAATCTTCTGAGATGACTTCGGAACTCCGGAACAATTAAATGGCGAGAGGTGAATGAGACAAGGGGAAACATCTGAGCCAAGGGAAAAGAATATGAAGAACACCAAAAACTTGAATTGAGTCCACCATAAAAGAAAATAGATGAAGAAGGAAGAACTAGACGAGAATTCACCAGTTGAAACAATTGAGGAAAGAAAGCAAAGCATTCGCATGAGTAGGATGAATACTCGATCAAGGACTCCGGCTCCGAAAAGAAAAAGGGTGGGTGGGTGGGAAAAGAAAGACCACTTCGGATGGGGAAAACGACACTAGTTCATAAGAACTAAGGATTGAACTAGCAAAAGATGAAGAGGCTCGAATCATCTTGATGAAAATTGCGCCGGATGAAAAGAGCTGACATCACAACGAACAAAAACTACATGTGTGATCCTAAAAATAAACTTGAAGGGGAAGAGGAGTAATTCAAAACACCTACGTCAAGATTCCTCACCAGAGCAGCGAAGGGGTTGAGAAGTAAAAAAGAATTCCTACTCTTCAATATAACTAGACTCCAAAATAGTTTTCTTTGCTAGACTCGACAACGGCCAAACTACGATCAATCAAGGGGGCTCCTATGGTCGGTCGAGGCTCTGATACCAACTTGTCACGCCCAAGATGTGATTATATCCCGATCACATGATAACTTCGTGACTGGGGCACAACCGCATTTCGGGCACTTAGCAAGATGGATATCATTACATCGTACCATTACATACATAGATGGGGATACATACAAGTCATACAACTCCACATGAATACAAAAACATCATACACGAGGCATCCGACTATGGATGAAAACATGTAAAGCACAACGACATCCATCTTGCTATCTGAGGCTACCGACCAGGAATCTATCCCAAAATCGACGAAGAAGAAGAAGAAAGAACTCCAACACAAGAAAACATCACTCTCACGCCAAGTCATCAGAAACCTGCAACTGTTGTTCTAGTATCTGTGAGCCACGAGGACTCTGCAATCCCATAACCATGGGTATCAAGACTAGCAAAGCTTATTGGGTATAGAAAGGATAGTGGTGAGGTTGTAGAAGCGGCTAAGCATTGTATGGTGGCTAACTTATGAGTACAAGAATAAGATGAGAATCTATGCAAACGGTGGCAAACTAGTAATGATCGCTAAATGATCCTGAACTACCTACGAGTCAAACATAACCCCATCGTGTTCTCTTCTCAAATTGAAAAGAGATGGTCACGGTTACTCACACGGTTGGTGTGTTTTATTTTGAATCCTCTGTCAAGTTTTCTACAACTGGACATTAACAAATTCCAATCTTCCACATAACCGCGGGCACGGCTTTGAAAAGATCATAACCCTGCAGGGGTGTCCCAACTTAGCCCATCACAAGCTCTCACGATCAGCAGAGGTAAAACCTCTTATCTTAGGGAAGACCTGACCAGACTCGGAATCCTGGTGCACAAGACATTTCGACAATGGTAAAACAAGTCCAGCAAGACCTCCCGACGTGCCGACACCCTGATAGGAGCCGCGCGCATCTCGTCTCAGGCCATAATCGGATGGGGCATCCTACAGGTAAAACCAATCCTCGAGTTTTCCCGTGGTGGCCCCGCAGTCTACCCAGTTTGGACCAACACTCATGAGGAGCACTGGCCCGGGTTGTTAATTAAGTCCTCGGGGTCCGAAAAGTCCATATGCAAGATTTTAGTTGTTAGGAAAATGGTAGAACCAATGTTGGGCCTTGCTGGAGGAGTTTTATTCAAAGCGAACTGTCGAGGGGGTCCCATAACCCCCAACCGTGTTAGGAACACAAACTCAAGGAACATAACACCGGTTTATCGGTTCTTAAGGCGGCATGAGTGGAATAAAACACCGAGCAAAGGGACAAGCCTTCCACCTGTTGCCAAGTATATAGGTGCATTAATTATAGTAATGGATATTGTGATATTCCAACATATTCAAGATCCGATATGGAGCAATCTTCATCTTCACCTGCAACTAACAATGCTATAAGAGGGGCTGAGCAAGCGGTAACATAGCCAAAACAACAGTTTGCTAGGTTGGTGTCCAAGGTTAGAGCTTTCATGGCAACAATGAGAGGCTGACAACAATAGATAGGCAGCGCGACATATAGCGATAGCATTGAGACGACTAGCATAGCAATGATAGTAAATGAGATCCAAGGTGACGGTCATCTTGCCTGAGATCCCGAAAGGAAGGAGAACGAGTCCATCAAGAAGAAGAAGAAGAAGCCACGAAGATGAACCGAGTGTAGTCGAACGAATCCCCATGATCGCACCGAAAAAGGAACTACGAGAAGAAGAAAACAACATGGTAAACACACCACACATAAACAAGACAAGATGCTCAACCAAGTATGATGCATGACAAGGCTACATGATTAAACACATGGCAAGAGCTGAAGCACACAAGATCAACACACAAAGCAAGTTTAAAGGAGGCCGGAAACAACATATAACAATTCCGGTAAGTCCTCGTATGCAAATTTCGAAGTTGCTCCAGATCTGAACAAAACCTTAAGTTAAAGTTGTTAAACATCAAGTTAACATGAACGATGATGATCTACACGAATTTCTACTCAAGTTACATATAAAGTTCATTTAATTCGGAGCTACGGCCTAGAAGATATGAGCACAACAAGTTACACATGTCATTGATGCAAAATGCATTCAAACATCAAGCACACACTCTCAAAACATGGATACAACATGACATGATGCATCTAAATGCAAGACCAAGCAAGTTTCATATAGAGCACACCCCAAACGGAGCCACCGTTCAACACATACACAAGCAACAAGTTAAAGGATAAGCTGTCCAAAACAACAACTAGGCATCTTACAAGAATCGAAACAACATGCTACAAGTATAAGATAGGCACAATCATGGCATGAACTCAAAGTACAAATAACATTCTCTAAGGATCAACAAGGATCAGGTCCATAGGCATCAACAATAAACCAACATGATCAAGGCAACAAGCAAACTTTATATCACAGATTATGACTTAGTGAAAAACAGAGCATATACATGAGCAGAGTTAATATAATGACATGTTGGAGGCAAGAAATAAATAAGCTACAACACAAGAACATGGCAAGCAAAAGCATGGCATGCTAGCCCATAACATGGAGCTCAAGGAACACAACATGGCATATACATGGGAGCAACAGGTTCATGGCATTCATCAAAACAAGATGCAAACATGATATAGCAGATTCTCAGACTTAGTGAAAATTTGGGAATGCAACAACACCATTGCGATGCTGACTTTGGAGACATATAACAGCAAGCATATCAATTCTAATAAGCATGCAAAGGTCATGAACATGTAATAGGCATGGCATACTCCAAATAACTCCATCGGCACAACTCCATAAGAGGCATAGATTAATCACAATGAGCTTTGCCAAATGGAACATGTTGTTGACAGGCTGACAGATTATCATAATGACAACTTGAGAGCAAGAAAGAGACATGCTACAGCAACTTATAAATTCAAACAAGGGCATGGATGGATAGAGCATAACATGGTCTTCAAAACATGCCCACTGGACATTCCAAAACATGCATGGATTTGACTATAGCATCAAGCAAACTTGGTATCACAATATAACAGTTTCGGACTTAGCAGTTTTTAACAAGTCTCAGAAATCAGCAAACAGCAAGTAGGTCGCTTAACAAGCTTGTTGCACTCACAACAAGGCAAATCATGAAAAGTGGATTGCAGCACAGCAAATAAGACATGATTGTGCTCCCAACACATGTTGACATGATGCTCAAACAAAAATCACACAAAAAGATATGAAAAGGACAAATCAGCAAGTTATATCAGTTTTCAACAGCTGACGGCACTTAGCACTTTTGCAACATAGATTAACATGGCCAAATGCAATCTAACATACATGCAAAGCACACCAACATCTAGAGCATTCAAAGACGAACATTTTGACATATCATACACGCAAATCGGAGCAACATGCACAAAGTTACACACACCACAAGATGCACATATAACATGAGTTTTCTGGGACTTAGTCATTTTTCAGGAAAAAAACGGAGTGAGCGACGTGTAACTATTTAGCGCAGCGGGCGGAAGTTAGCAACGGGCCGCTCACCTAGCGGGCTCGGCCCAAGGCAGAAGAAGGAGGAGGTCGGCTGGGCCTTGGCGCGCTGGGCCGGCGGCTGGGCCGTGGGCAAGGCCGGGGTCGAGGGCTCGGGCGTGGTCAACGCCCGCACGCAGGGCGACGCTAGAACCTGGCGGGCGGCGGGCGAAGCAGCTCCGGCAGCGGTGCTCCAGCGATGCGGGAGCGGCGGGAAGGCACGGAACTGAGCGGGGCGGACGAATCTGGTCGTGGCGTCCCGTTTCTGGTGACGGCGACGAACCAGCGGAGGTGGACTCCGTCGGCGGCGGCTGTGTACTCGGGCGACGGGGGATCTCTAGGGCGGCTGCGATGGGGAGAGATCGAGCGCGGGGAGCGGGGGCTCGGGGCGACCTGGCTCGGGCGCTGCGGACGAGGGCTCGGGAGGAGCTAGCGGCGGAGCACGGGCCCGATTAGGCCCGGGGCAGGCCGGATCTGGGCCGCGGCGGGCCACGGCGGCGGGGGCGTTGGCTAGGGGTGGAGGCATGCCATTAGCCGGGGCAGCAGAGCGGCTGACGTGGCGCCCCCCGACGCCAAGTGGCGGGCGAGGAGGCGAAGCCGGCGGCGGTAGTGGCGCTCAGGGCGGCGGGGGGCGATGGCCGGAGCGGAGCCGGCTGGAGGCGCGGTGAGCCCGGGCGGCTGCGGCTCGGGGCGACGCCCGCGGGGGGCGGCGCACGGAGGATCATGCCCGGAGGGCCGGCGGTGGGCTCATGGGCCCGCGCGGTGGTGGGATGTTGGCGGGGACAGGTGGTGCTGCGTGGTTGGCTCGGGGCGGCGGCTGGACGCATCCGGCGCCGGCGGACGTGTCCGGCGCGGAGGGAGATGGTGGAACTATGGTTTGCACCGTGGATTTCGGGGGGGGCATATTTATAGGTAGAGGGAGCTATGAGAGTCCAAATGAGGTGCGGTTTTCGCCCACACGACTGTGATCCAACGAGGGAGAGCATGGAGGGGGTTTAGATGGGCTAGTTGGCTGTTATGGAGGGGTGCTGGGCTGCAAAGAGAAGGGGGTTTTCGGTCAACGCGGTTAACCGTTGGGGCACTAAACGACCTCCAAATGGAACGAAATTTGACAGGTAGTCTATCGGTGATATACCAAGGACACTCGACAAATCTCAGCCCATTTCGAGAATGTCTTTCTCCCGCTCACTAAACAAGATTTGAGAGGTGCAACTGGTGCATGTGAGAGTGTCGGATCCCAAAAAGGAAAACGGAGAAAAAGATCAGATGCAAGTTTTGAAAACATGAGGATGCAATGCACATGATGACATGGCAAGATGCAACACGCAAGAAAATGACATGGCAACGACGGCGAATAATAGGATGACACCTAGAGCATTGGTCTCAGGGTGTCACGGAAGGCTTCGGCTGATACCACAACGTCGAGAGCCCATAACTATTCCGACGTAGCTGGTTAGTGCGTATATGCCAGTGGCCAGACTCAGATAAAATATCCAAACTCGTTAAGTGTGTTATTATGAAATAACCACGGATAACGACTAGGGCCAGGCCACCTCTCGACTGGGGGTCTCAACCTGCCATGTCGCTCTGCCACAAAGATCCACTCGGGGGCCGTCGGGAACCCTGGCCCACCACTACCTGGATGGAGCCACCTGTCCTTTCAGCCCCCACACTGGAATCACTTGCGGGTGCTCAATGAGCCGACCCGACTTTAGTCACATCATGTATCATGTATAATGTGCATATAGTATAAACCCGTGATCACCTCCCAAAGTGATCACGGCCCAATAGTATAGCATGGCAGACGGACAAGGATGTGGGGCGTCTGATGGAATACTAGCATCCTATACTAAGCATGAGTATAGCAGGTAAAGGTATCAACAATAGTAGCAACAATGACAGGCTATGCAACAGAGTAGGAGCTATTGAATCATCAATAGTAGCAAACCTAATGCAAGAATAATAGAGAGGAGTATGGGCGATATCTGGTGATCAAGGGGGGGCTTGCCTGGAAGCTCTACAGACGAAAGGAATCTTCGAAAGCGTAGTCGTAGTCGAACACCGAAGCATCAATGGTCTCGGGGTCTATCGCGGTATCGGGGTCTACCGAAAAGAAGCAACGAAGGGGAAACAGATAAATAACAGAGCAAACAATAGCATCTCAAAATATAACAAGGCAATACGTGGTGCCAGTGGTGAGCTAACGCAGGGATAGGTGATACTGGCGAAAGGGGAACACATCCGGGAAAGTATTACCGGTGTTTCGCATTTTCGGACAGACAGACCGGAGAGGGGCGGTTGTAAGTTGGCTATGCTAGGGACGTGTGGTGAACGAATGGACTACGTATTCGGATTCCTCTCGTCATTCTGAGCAACTTTCATATATAAAATATTTTAATCCGAGTTACGCTTTGTGGTATATGATTTTTAAAGTTTTAATTCATATTCTAGAATTAACATATTATATCAACGGTCAACTCTGATCAAACTGACACGTGGGTCCCACTTGTCATGGATTGTTTATCTAATCAGATAGTTAAGATTAATTAATAGAGTTAATTAGATTAATTATGATTAAGTTAATTAATTATTCTTATTAATTAATTTTTTATTTAATGTTCTGTGGGGTGGGGCCCCTTAGTCAGTGGCCCAGGCCACAACCGGGCTAACGGTCAATCGGGCGACGGGCGTTGGGAGCCCGACGGGGAAGACCCGGGCGAAGGCCGACGGGACGTCGTGGGGCGCTGGAGAGGCGCGGGATGGGACCGGAGGGGGCACGACCAAGTGCAGCACAGAGCGATGGAGGCGGCGGCCGGAGGTGGGGTCGTAGTGGAGCGGGGGCGCGGCAGTGGGGGCGAGGTCGCGCATCGGCGGGTGGCGCGAGCAGGCGCACGGCCGCGACGACTGCTCCTAGGCGTGGGCGGAGCGGAGCAGCAGAGGAGCCAGGCGCGGGGCACAGGACGGGACTGCGGGCGGCTGCGATGGCATGCGGGACTAGAGGCGGAGGCATGCATGGTGGGCACGGATGGCTGCGGCGACCCTGATGAGCGCGAGGACCGGCGGGCGTATGCCGGCGACTAGCAGGCATCGGCGGCGGCGGGACTACGGGGGCGGGCGCCAAAGTGGGGTGAGCGTGTGCGTGAGTGTGGCGGTGGATGGGGAGAGAGAGAGGGAAGGGAGCTCACAGACAGCGTCGATGGACGGGGTCGTCGAGGCGCGAGGGAGCGGCTCGGGGAGGGGACGAGGAGGCGACGGTGGGGCGTTGGCGATGACGGCGGCCGATGGTGTTGCAGGCGTGCGCGAGGACGACAAAGCAGCTGTGGGGCGGAGGCGGTAGTCCTCGGGCGCGGACAGGCTCGCCGGGGGCGCGAGGAGCAGCGGCGGACGCGACCGACACGTCGATGCGCTGACGGGGAAGGGCTGCGCAGCAATTGTGGCGGAGGCGGGCGGAGCAGAGGGCCCGGCTTGGCCATACCGGGGAGAGGGAGGGGTGCCATTGAGAGTGGGGGGTTGG